>JAIFZK010000004.1:16427500-17630000 GCA_027481765.1 Tenualosa thibaudeaui | reverse complement strand
AAGAATTGAAGGTCTGACAAAAGATTTCTGCTTTGCGCCATAATGGTTGAGACAAACTGTGCTGTGTTTTTGAATTTCATATCACAAGCAAAACATCATAGCCTAACTGTGTACTCACAATTCCAGGGACAAGGAGATTGAAGGTAATGGCAAAATAAATTGTGTTTGCATCCAAAAGAGAGTTTTAGGCTATTTATGTGCTGTACAGGAGATGCTGTAAGTGGTAAGGATTCTTTCAACGCCTTTCATGACAGAAGATGGAACACCATGCACTTCATCACTCCCACACAGTGTTACTGTTATTCATTTTATTTGTGAGGGACCATGTACATTTTTAAAGAGATGCGACTATTTGATGTACTATTCCAGAGCTATTGGCCTTAGGCTCCTAAACACCTCTGCAAGACTTACTGAGTCAAAGTTATGTTGTATTACATTGGACAACTTGCACTACAGTGTAGGCAAAATTAAGTAATTTAACATACAAAACTGAAACGTATGTGAAGACTGTGTTTTGGTACTAAACTATTATTTATCAATGAGTCAAACATGGGTCTCACAGGCATACATCAAAGACAGCTTTAAATGTCGGACGTGCGTCCACGGTTACCTCACTTCACCTTAACTCATTCCTGATTCATTCTATTCCACAAACGTACCTGCAAACACCTGCAGAGATCTTTCCACTGGCACGATAATAAACATACCGGCCCCGGAGGAGTTTGGAGATATCTCTCTGCGTTGTCTTGCATGAGACTGTTTTAATTTCACTTGCTCTTCCCTGTAAGGTACATGCCAAGTGAGATAAAATGAAAGCAACTATTCATGTGATGGTAATACTTTACTTTTCCCCATGGGCACAATTAATAAGTGAACAAAAGAAACAATTGCATTATTCAAATGACTTGAAAGGTTAAAACAATTAGTGATAGTAAGCCCTGTGGTCACTGGAACACAAAAGTAAAGACAAATGTGAGTCTTTAACTTTGAAACAGCCACAACACACCATTGTCTTTTCAAACAAAAACACAGACCATTTTCTTCCTTTTTTTACCTCAAGACTCAGATCACAGCTGTTGGATGAGCTGCCACTACAGATGGGCTGAGAGATCCAACCTTCAATGAGTAATGAAGACTACAGAAAGAATACAACAGCGGTACACAGATCCTATTCACGCTTACTTTCTGCAAGCATTTTATTCAGGTTTACGGTTTTTATTGCTTATAAGGCTAAACACATTGCAGTATTATGAATAGATTGATTAAATGCACTGTGCTTTTGTGGCAATGCTTTTGTGCCACCACCGACATCTGGTGCGGTAAGGATTCAGATTAAATGCACCATGCTTTTGTGGCAATGAATGTGTGATGTCTTAAGTCACAAGTCTTACAGTAAATGTCTGCAATATAAGTCTGAGTTAATAATTGCACTGCCCAATTTTTACAAGGACTGGATGTTGCCCAAATAGCTTAATTACATGCTAGTAGTCACTGCTGCAATGCATCTCCCAGAGTGAGGGTCCAGTTTTCCATGAATTTGTGACCTCTAAGAACTTCATCCCAAAATTGGCAATTTACCCACAGATCATGCCGGCAAGGTGATTTTGTACGCCTGTCAGTTTTAGTTTGTGAGCAGTTTGATATGGAAATCAATACGAGAATGGGCGGCTATCAAATTGTTTTTTCTGTTGTCGTGTGGATGGAGATGTTGATGAATGTATGAGGAAAACAAAGACGAGCAGAAATGCAGGAACCTCTGCAGTGTGTCTTGAGCATGATAAGGAGTAAATTGTCAGGAAACAGCACTTGCACAGCAGACAACATTAATGTGCGCAAGATGGTGCAGGGATATTCATATTTCATTATGCCTACTTCATGACTGACATTTTCTAGTTTGGGTTTTGAGAGGTAGTAAGGGGTAACATTTCATCCCATGCTGCACCAGTTCATGCTGCAACTTTGGCTTGAGTGGAGACACACACAAAAATCATTGTTTAAGACCCAGACTCTGGTTCTGAGTCCTGTGAATCTTATTAGAGAACACTGTTATTTGACATTGCCTCCAGCTTTTCGTATGGAAGCACACCAAACTGAAGGAATAGTTTGAGCCCCTCGAAATGCTACAAAACCTGGGTAAGATTATTTAGAGGTATGACAGCTGCAGCGTGATTGGTGGTTGCCAGATAGCCTAGATTACTGTAAAATATGCTGTCAATCAGTTTTAATGTGACCAGTCATACCACTGTGTCATGTAACATTTGTTCTAATTTCACAAAATCTGACGTATGTGTTCAGTGTAACCTTGCAGGGGCTTGATAATAACATACATACAGTCGGGGAATTATCAAACAGGTGTGTGTTTGTGTGTGTGTGTGTGTGTGTGTGTGTGTGCACGCTTGTAAGCACATCACTACGCAACGCGGTAAAACACACACTATTAAAGGCTAATTGAGCAGCGAATGAACAAGTTGTAGATTTAGATTAATGAGAACCTGCTGTGAAACCTGGACTACACAGTTGCCAAACTTCAGAAAATGTGTTTTTATCAGTCCTGTAGCCACTCTATTACAATTTACACCCAACCAGCAACCACACACCCCACACACACACACACACTCACGCACAGACCACACACACACACACACACACACACACACACACACACACACACACACACACACACACACACACACACACGGATAAATCAATACAGGCAAATAAGAGAAATCTTCTCAGGAGTGCTTCATCATTCTTTGTATTTACCAGACTTGGCTGTGGACGCTACATATTGACACGTTTAACTCTCATAGATTGTACCTGATCTATGTTCTGTTCCTTTGAGAACCAGGGCCTCTCTGCCTCACTAAGTGAACTCTGACTGCAGGAGACTTATCTCAATATTCCAATGTGTTATTAATGCCATGCTGGAAGATAGAAGGCATCTGTCTTACTTGCACATTCAGCATAGCTCAGTGCAGAAAGTGCAGAAGCTACGTTGAATAACTGGTTTGGTCTGTCAAGTACAGGGAGTACCAGCCAACATGTCTTCCATTTAAAGTTTCAAGAGAATCAGGTTTTGCCACAATACACAGAAATCTAAAGGCATGACGTGCGAAGAACAGCATGGAGTTTTATTTGTTGTGGCAGTTTCTATGTGGCAGTTTCTAACCCTATGTGAGGATGTGCGTAATCTAGGGCAGCTTTTGTTCATCTGTGGGTCCACTGAAAGCCCCCTTAGTGGTTGCTACAGGGATATCAAAGCACTCTGTTCTTTCAGTTCATAACAATGAGACATCATAATGGAGAAAGAAGAATTCCATGAACAAAATTGAAAACCTATACTCAATACCTTAAATTATTTAGGAGAGACTGAAAGGTGTGTGATTTTGTCTGTACAAATTTGTGCTATTCACACAAAGGCCTTGGAACTCACAACAAGGTGTTCTAATATCAAGAGGGCAGCATTTAAAGGAGACATGGAATGGAAAACCATTTTTGCCTTGGCTTTGATGAATTAGGAGAAGTTGTGCATGGCCAAAGTGCTATCATGAGCATGAGGCATGGTTGTGCCCTCCTTCATATGAAAATCTTGAACTTACAAATAGACACTAAAACATGAGTGAATTAGAACAAAGCTTAGATGTGATGTCAAATAGCACAGAACAATTGTAGTTCAATTGTGGTTGCCAAAGAGGGTGCCATTTAGCCAACAGGACCATTTTAATACCCAGTGTAAGTATTATGTTTTAATTAGGCTTGTAGAATTGCACTTGAGCTTATTTTTGATAAATTGAAGTTAAATATATTCTATTTTTACATCAGAGAACAAGGTACAATACACCATCTATCTATTCTATCCCCCCTTTAAAACAGTTATAAGTCTCATCAGAGAAGGTTTGCAACTGCAAAAGGTTTAGCAAGTTGCAATTGCAATCACTATTTCTGTATAATGACCAACAAAAATAATTAGATAAGATAAAATCACTAGAACTGGGCTGAAACTAGTGCTAGAACCTGACAAGAACTAATCTTTGCACAGATTTGCTTTCCTGTTTGTCTCTCAGTGGTACTAAGAAAACTGATACTTCCCCTCTTTGTATGCACATGCAGGCTATGCCACTCTATTGATCTGCGGGGTAAAGAACACACGAAAAAAAGCCATAAAATTGATAACACTGAAATAGGACGTTTTTCGCCTGACAGATGAGACGCTGCTTGCCGTCACCTTTTGCCGCAGCCTCCCACTCATCTGCCAGTGCCATCATTGACCGGCGGAGACCCCGAGAGGGTCACACTGGCCACTTGGCTCTGACATCTGGTGCGGTAAGGATTCAGAATATTCAGCCAGAGAGCGCATAGATTGCTTGACCAGATCACGGGAGCTGGGGCTGAGGCCCGTCACCTTGCGCAAGGTGCAGAGACTACAATTCCGGCTGTAAAAATGAGAAGTGACAGTATATTGATTTACTTATCGCCACTCTGCAGACACGCAGGGATTGAGGGTGAGTGGGGGAGGGGTTGGTTATCAGACATCCACCACTGATAGAGAATGTGTTGGAGGGGGAGAGAGAGAGAGAGGTAGCAAAATCTTTAGTCATTGGTTTAGGGGTTAGCACTTGCCTAATTTGTTATGAAAAGTTATGAGTTGGTAAATAGAATGCAGGCTCTTGGAGCTGATAAGTTTATTAGAGAGTGCCAGTTAAATGTAGAAAGACTCATATCTCCATCAAGGATTGGTGAGTATTCTGTATAATTGGATATTTCAACTACACACACTTAACTCTGCTGCACATTCTTTGATAAGATAAATCCAGTCAGTAAACACATTCAATGTGCATTTGAACACATCTGAAATCCATGTGAGATATGGAATATGAAACTGGGTTGAACACCAGACAGGGGAGTTTTCATACAGCTCATTTAGGGGGCTGCACATGGACTATCTACATGTTATCTTCCTAGGCTTCATTTGCATACTTTTATAATGGATTTGGCCTTAGTGCTCTTTGATCAAACAGAAGGCTTGCCAGAAATATCAGAGCCAAGAAAATAGACTTGGTCAGTGCTTCAGGTGTTCTTCCTAATCAACGTGAAATGGAAAATGTTCGAGATCAATATCGAGTCAGTTCGGGGGCCTGTCTCAATTCTATTCCATTCTTTTCACATACGCGGTGAAATTTGGTTGCATTTTTTTTATATGTACAACGCAAACATTTACAGCCTACATAAATATGAGAGTTGACTTCTGCTATGGTCTTGATAGCACAGATAGGTCTTATTCAGAAAAAGGACTGTGGAGAGATGCTGATTATAGATAATGTTTCATTTTAAAATGCAAACCAGAGCAAAAAAAAAAAAAAGACAAAAGAAAAAAAAGGCTTTTGCTGTGTGAACAGTGGACAACAGGAACTCATTACCCAGCTCTTTTTGCCTCTGGATTTTTGCTCGTCTTCTCCATTCATTTCACTTCCCATTTTGTTTGATAACAAATAGAAGTTCAAAGCCCAGATGGGCACTGGCACCCTTAATGAAGCCTCTGCCTCAGCACAAGGTAGACCTTGGACTAAGAGACACCCACAGTGTTGCTATTTCATGTCGGCATTGGTAAGTGACAGTAGTTCACTGTTTGCCCTTTTAAAAAAAAAGGACAACTTTTTTTTTTTTAAAGCATGCAGATTAAAAAAAGAAACTCTCTGAGTGCCACTTCTGTCAACATGCTTAGTGCTTTTTCATCCCATCATTATGATGAAAGGGTTGGCATTTCCAATATTTCCAAATCTGCTGCTTGTAAAGTTACAAAGACAGGGGGCTGTACCTAGGCGAAATAAATAAATAAATAAATTCCTATGACAAATAAATATTATTATAAAATCTATAACAACTTAGGAACAAAAAAAGTGTCAAAAGAGAATAAAATAAACAACAAAAATCCCATGAATATAATTACTGAACAAATGGAATCAAACTTCAAGGATGGTAATTTTTCATAAGCCGTATCTGAAAGCGTCTATACGTTTTCCAACTGTAATTTCACACATCCTGGGTCTTGCTTCTGTTGAAATGATGTCTTAGAATTTGTGTTTTACAAATTCATCTGTGCCAAGGACCAAGCATATCCACTTTCAAAGAACAGCCTGCATAAATCAATCTTTGAAAATTATTCTTCAAAATTTAGTTTTTCCATGGAAAAGAATGCGGCTTAAAATAATAAGCCTTTCTCACAAGGAGAGTAATTAATAGAAATTCCTTTAACCATGTGAAAAGGAGGGTCAATGCTGTCAGAGGACTCTCAAATGAGCCACCTCCTCTTCCCACCTCCCTAACCCCTTGATATGAATACCCAAGAGATGTGTCCCATCTCAATAGCTCTCTGGGTATCACTAGCGTAGCGACGATTGGATACCAATACTGAGGCCTTTCTCAGTTTGAAAGTCTACTGTTAGGCAAGCACTGTATTATCGGCACAAGAGACAATCCACAAGGTAAGAGGACACCTGTGTTTTGGCCTCTTATCATGGATCAAAGTGTCCAACCCACTACACCTTTCTGCAGATCTGAAATGTTCCACCAAGCGAAAGACAGCGTATGAATGGAAAAAAATGATGTCTGAAGAGAAATGCGGTGCTTTTGAAGCTCACAACTCCAATGTGCTGCTCAGTCTTCAGCGGTGAGAGGGGGTGAAAGACCCATGTTGAGAAATCAGCCACCTCCCGCCTGCCTGCCCCGAAAGTTCACCCTCGCACAAGGTTAATCTCTGAAATCTTTGTCATTGAGAAAATAGAGTTGTCAGCCTATTTAAAAACTCCAAATTGATCCCTCAGCCATTCCGTTAATAGAAAGATCTTGAGGACACAGGGGAGAATCGGTATGAAAAAAGAAAAGAAAAAAAAAAACAGTGGGCTGATTAAATCGACTTCATTTACTTAACTTGCAGCTAATATTTCAATTAGAGCATCTTGAGTCGGAGGTAGGGTAGGGTTAAAATTGGAGCAGGGTAGAGAATTAGTTCCTATGATTAATAGGAGGAAATGAAGACTCCCCCACATGCATGATACTCCTCTCATCCAGTTCATCACTGCCACTTCCACCCCCTCTTATGTCACTCTGCCTAATACAAGACGAGCCTTTATCATTCTATTTGCTCCATCCCGCAGCCTGCTGGAGAGACTTGACTCCACCATTGTGCTCCAAACAGCTTTTTTACAGGTGCTTCCCTGCTGACGAGTGCTTGTGTGTTTATGTGAGAATGTGTATGTGTGTGGTGTGTGTGTGTGTTGCATGGTGGGGGAGGGTATGTGTGAGTATGTGTGAGGAAATTTGACAAAAAAACACATTTGAGACTTCCTGTGCAAAAAAGCAAGCCCGCCACCCCCACAGCCCCACAGCCACCCGCCTCCCCCTTACCCCACCCTCTTCCTGCTGCCTGTCCCCATTACCATAAACTCACTCACTCATGATATCCATTAATGCAGTGTCTTATTAAAAACCTATCAATACGCAGGCTGCCAGCACACTAATGGCCAGGAATTCCTCTCAGTTAAATCTCGACTTTCGTCTCCCGCTCCGGCCCTAATGAGTGCCATCCCTCAGCATCTCTTTGGGCTAAATCACCTTTATTTGTATCTGCCTACTCGCGCTGCCGGTAATTTATAGAAGTGTGCACAATGGGAGATGCATTACGCCGGGGCCCCGGGGGGCCCCTCGCTGCTTACAGGGTGATTCAGCTCCGCGCGGGGGCCCCCATGGTGAGCCGTTAATTGTTCCGGGCCCGAGCCGGAGCCGATAAAAAGCCACTTGCTGCCGCTGTTGCTCATTGATAAAGCATTGTGTTTTTTTTCTTTTTTTTTTTGGCTCATGTTTATTTTTAAACACAGAGTCAAAGGGAGGGCAAAGTCGCCAATGGTCATTTCATAGGAGTTTGCCCTCTAACTCAGGGGAGGAATTGGATATTGCTCTATCAATCTGAGCATTTTACGGCGCCAGCTCTCCCGGCGTGAGAAATGTGGAGGAGTATTTACACTGTCGTTTACAGTGCGAGTCCGAGGCAAACGTCAGCCTCCATAAACTTGGCCAGGAGTCAGCAAGGCAAGACATTGCGAAAAAGGTCCAAGATGCACTCTCTCATAGCAATGTCCACAGCTGAAGGCACCTAACAACAGGCGGAGCAGAGGACATTGGGGTCTGGTACAAAAATATACTCTATTTCAATCCTGCCCGCAACCAAGAGAGCGAAATTTACGACAGGCTAGAATTTCAATGCGTTCACTCCTAGCATTAATGAATGATAGCTTCATGGCTAAAGAGGTCCCTTGACTTTAAATAAAAAATTTCCATTTTCAACAGTCACAGTCACCTATTGCACAGTATTCCTGGAGGCAAAAATGCATTCTGTTGGTGGCAGCAGCCAGGATGAGGAAAGATTAGCAGAACCTTTACTTAAACTGTCAACAAAGGCCCACTGAAAAGATGTCGGGGTGGGAGAAAGGTGTGTGTGTGTGAGTGAGTGTGTGTGTGTGTGTGTTGGTTGAGGGTGGGGGAGGTTGGAGTGCGCCTGTGTTGCCACTGGCATTGATGACAACTTTAGCACCAGCGCTCACTCCAGGTTTCTGATGGAGTGGAATGACCCAAACAAGTCATTTGTCTAGCTTAAGCCTTTACCTGTGGCAGTGTGCAAAGCCTTTGGGAGATACATGTGCGCGGTCCCTCAATATCCTCGTAATAACCCAGAAAAACAAGACTATAACTGCCTTTATGTTATAGCCGTTGCAATCATCATCAGTTCTGGGGCTGCTGTGAACCGAGCAGCCAGGACGAGCCACTGCCAACAGTGGCGGTACTATAAATGCACTTTGAGGGATGGTATGGATGGCGTGCTGTTGGACAGGAGCCAGACACACATCCAAAGCTACTAAAATCATGGTCCTCGCTGACTCAGGCAGTTACACACATGCATTATACATGCTCATTCTCTCTCTTTCTTTCTCTCTCTCTCTCTCAGTCTTTCCTCTCTCGACATTCCCGCTGCACGCTTCATCATTATGTCCCCACAAAATGCTTGTCTGTGTGAATCAAAGATGCGATACCGACAGATGTGGAGAAATGAGAAGAACCTTGCCTGGGACTTGACTTTGAGAAACACCAGGGGGATGTAAGTGTTGGCTGGGGCGGGAGGCTGGCAGGAGGCTGACGGGTGGGCAGGCGGGCAGGCAGGCAGGCAGGCAGCTAGAGGGGCGAGGAGGTGGGGCTGGGGGCGGGGGGGTGGATGGTAGTCGGCAACAGTGAGGTCCACAAGAGGCTCCCTCACTTTTGCAGGAGGCCCAGGGAGGAGTATGCACTGGGGGGCAGCATTGCAACACTGAGACTCTCGTAGCGGAAAAACTCTGGAGCCAGGCAGCAGTGGCCTTGTGGTCGTGTCAGAATTAACCATCACTCAGTCAAAACACATTAGGGATATGGCGGTGGAAAAGAGAGGGAAAAAAAAAACTCTCCAGCTGACATTTTGAGTCAGATTGGGGAGATGTACTCCTAAGTAACTTCCCTGGTTTTGTCTGTGCCGTGCAAGTCCTCTCCGAGTGTTTTATTTATTAGTCCATAATAAGTTGATGGAAGCACAGAAGCAATGAACAGGCACTCATTAACCACTGCCTGTCTTTATATTTAGGCCGTGCGAGAGAGGATGTGACAACATTCCCTTTAAAATGCTAACATGTAATAAACTGTCGCAGCAAACCAAGAAAACAAGAAGGTATTGATTTTAATGAGCACCTTGCTGCAGATTTTTTTTTTTAATTGAAAGCCTTCAAAATGACTCCCTTCCAGCATTTCATTCACAAGCATAATAGACATCTCTAAGAATTTAATATTTTATTCAGGCGCAGTTTGATATTGTGCTTCTGCCAACTGTTACTATGTGCCGACTCTCTGGGAAACCGTGTCCCCACTGTTTTAATTCCCTGTCTATCGGTATATTTTATCTCCTGGCCAAGTTAACAGAAGCGAGGCTGTGGTCCCACAGCAGATTTGTAAAACCTTTTATTGCAAATGTATGTAAGGCAGTTAGTGCTTGCAGATGAGAAAGATCCTATCCGATGGGTTGTAAAAGTCCCAAAATGCATAAAACAATCCCCAAATGAATATTTTGGGACCACATGCGGGTGAAGCAGATCACAATGTCTCCTCAGAGCCTCGTAAGCTCCAGTAAATGTCGAGCTTGCCCATAATGCATTGCCACCGAACACACATACTGCATATTAAGAAAGCATTACAAATTTAGTGGACATCAGTTGCGAATTAGCTCGCGCATTATCGCTGTCGTTTGCTGTCACTGTGGCCATAAATTGCCACTCTTAATTTGGGCTGCGGCTCTCCTGTGCGTCACAACGGATACGGCACGTGGTGTGCGGCTAGTGCTCCAGGAGCCCCCTCACCCACGTCCAGAGGTCACGGCGTGACATTGCACCGAGCTGCAGACACACAGTCTCTAAAATGACTAAATCCCTCTGTCAGTGTCTCTGACCCCCAGCGTGCCTGTTAGCGCTGTGGCGTTCACACTCTTTGATGTGCCCCTACATGGGACTGGTCATTGGGCTCGTCTGTGGATTGATCTAGTGCTGCTCAAATGCCCAGAGGTCTGTGTGCACCACCCCCCACACTCCACACACACACACATCCCCTCTCCTCCACTCTTTCGCTTGATTTGCCCATCGCACAGGGAATCATGGGAATGGCACCCTGATGCAAGTCCTCCTTTAGCACTCTCACTCCCGCTGTTGCCTCATCTCCATTCCAGCTCGGACACCCACAAACACTCACACTTTCGTGCAGGGGGCTGTGGAGAAGAAATGGTGCAAAGTATGGAAATAAACAGCATGTGAGGCATTAGCGCATTCATAGGGACTCCAAATGAACACAATCAGCATCACATTATTCTGGCTGAAGAGCTGCTCGTCACGAGCATGGTTCACGTAAGTGGAAAATGTGGGTCAAATCTTCCATGTGCTAATTGTAAGAGATAGACAAGCTTGTTTAATGGTGGCATGTGGGTGGAGTGTCGGCATCCTTCAGATTAAGTAGTTGCCCAGTGAGTGAGTGAGGTTTCTAATCCAATCTAATGCACTTACGGACACTTTCATACTTAAATCTGTCAGCTAAAACATACCCACCCCCCCACACACTTAATATCCTTTAAAAGCCTTTAAGAAAAAGGGAAGACAATAAATTATGTCACTTCAAGAATATGCACCGTGATTTAATGGGAAGAACGCTGCAATTATTGCTCTCTGTTCTATTATTTCATTTTCCTACATAATTAGATTTAATTATTTAGATCAGTTTTAATCTGCTTCCCTCGTAGTCTCATTTCCACTTCAAATTAACACTGTGGATTCATATCTGTGTCTGGTCTAATCTACATCACATTGTTATGCTGTCACAATTTTCTATTCAACCTGTACATCAATACACACTGTATGTCTTTCAGCCTGTGTATGGAAAAATAAGTATTTCTGAAAGCCACCTTTACCTTTTCATGTGGTAGGCTTGTGGCACCGTCTATATGTAAATGGAGGTGAGTACAGAAAAGGAAATTTGAGAGTATGTGAAGAAACCAGCTCAATAAATGCTGGTGTTTCATGAACATGCATTGTGTTTTGACTGTCAAACTGTTAAATGAAATTAATTAAGAGAGATGGGTGTTGAAAAGGAAAGATGTAGGCATTTGGTTTTTAAAATATTCAACAGACCTTTGACAGCCCAAGGGCATTTCATAACAAGCAGCATCCCCAGAAGGTTGCCATGGCCTTCAGCTTGGTGGCTTGTGGGGAAGTGTAATATACAAAAGATAATCGTAGGAATGACTTCCACTTCAAATTAACACTGTGGATTCAGTCACAAGCCTCCGACCAATCTACATCACAGTGTCATGGCTGTCACAATTTTCCATTCAACCTGCACATGTTTAAACACTCATGTCTAAAATCCCCAGTATGGAAAAACCAGGGCTAATTAGATCTTAATCAAGACACAATCTATAACACGCACAAGATGTTTCCGACAAATGTGTCACACAATGTATGGTCTTAAAAGGAAATACTACTGGATAATTGTACTTAATTGAACTTTTTGTTGATTTGTTTTTTCTTTTTCTTTTTTTTCTATTTTTCTCTGTGATGTGTATGTGTTTCTTCAAGCCACCATTTTATCACTTCTCAACACTCTTTGGCATAGTCTGACACCATTCTTGGTTCTCCTGCAGTGGCACGGAGCTCCACCATGTTACCGTTCACCAAATCCCTTACTAATTGTTTCCGTCTCCTAGGTAGCACGACTCGTCTTTGATGTTCAAACCCTCCGTCCTTACAAAGGGAGGCTGACTGTGGGAGCAGAGAAGGAGCCAGATGGGCCGCGACAGGATGCGGCGAACCTGACGTCTCTCTTCCCCTTTCAAGTGCTCCAGTTCAATCAGCCCTCACCATACAAGCTGTTGTGGAGCACCTTTGAAATCAGAGCGTCTGCACAATAGTCTTGACTGCTAATGACTTCTTGTAAAGTTCCAAAGCAGCGCTGATTACGCACTCTAACAAGCGCGGATGAGAACCCATATGCTAGCGAAGCCGCACGTGCACGCACACACCAACAGTGTTTCTCAGGCAACACTCATAAAACCAACATGAGGATGCTAGTAAACAATTAATATGTTAATTTCAGAGTCACTACCGAGCACTGAAGCAGGTGCAGCATTGAGAATAGAATGGCATCATAAAAAAGAGAAATAAAATCTCAACTCCTTCCATGCTCTGCTGAAATTCTGTTGAGTTTTTTTTTTTTTTTTTTTAAACACAAAAAGCTCTAGGGGAAGACATTGCGGCCCTAAATAGAAGAATATTAAAAGACAGACCCACATACAGACACACACACACAATGTAAATGCATTCCATAACCTTAAGCCGCTGACCCAATAAGTAGGTGAAGCTAATGAGCTTTATGAAATTCAAACGGCTGCAGCTGGCTATTGACAGGGTTGAGGCTCTTTTTGGACTCGAGGTTGCAGGCTTATTATACTGGGGTCTGACCTACGATCTTTCCGGTTCAATATCCCACTTCCACCTGTCAAACTCACACGCTCCCAGATGTGTTGTTCTGTCTGCACGGCTTTCCACTGGAGGACTGTCGAACAGCCTCACAGGTCTTTGGTGCGCACTCACCTTCGGAGTGAACACCTCTACTGTCTGCTGCGGAACTACCATGATTTTAATACCAGCGATCAGATGGGCATGTGTCTCTTTTGAGTAGAAATCGTTCAGGTTACATTCTTTTGACACAAAGAAATTAAGTGTTTATGGCATTTAGGATCTAAATTCTCTGAGAGCCCAGACAACAACACATTAACCTAACACAGCATTGCTGTTTATCCAATTTTGTTCATTCATTTGTTCATTCTGGTGCTGAAAAGCCACAAGTACAATGTGGTACTATTAAGTAAATGTTGCAATGAGTGAAACTGATATTATTGATAAAACGTCAGGTGAAAACCCACTAACTTTGTAAATGATGTCAATATCCCAGCAACCAATCTCATATGAGAAATTTAAATCCATGGGGTAGAAATATACCCTCAGTGGCAAAAGTAATGGCCCCTTGAACTGAGTGCCTTGAAAAAAAGACTAATGCTTGTGGCTACCTTGAAAGGTGTAGAGTGCCTTGCTCTGTAGCCCAAAGCTTCAAGGACTCACCTAAATTGGGTAGTGGGCAAAGGAAACAGGGTTGTGAGGCAGTGAGGAGAAAAGTGAATGAGAGAGAGGTAGAGGGAGAGAGAGCGAAAGAAAGAGAAAGGAAAAGTGAATATGAGAGAGAGAGAGAGAGAGAGAGAGAGAGAGAGAATTACCTGCTGTCCTCAGCACTTGAGTAGTTCAGAATTTCGGTCCAAAGCTGATAACAGAATCAACTTAAAGTACTTGTCAAAAGGGTTTTGAGTCAGAGCTGGGGAAAAGTGTACACGCTGATCTGGGGCTGCAGTGGCCAACAGCTGAGTGCACCAAAGCCTCTCTCCTCCCATCTGTGGCACTATTGCCTTTTCAAATCCTAAAACCAAACACTTCCATGATGACAGACAAGTTTTTCACTCACAGTCCCCATCTGTGGAGACTTTTCACCAAGCCAAAGATCAATACAGTAACCACATGGCATTTTAAACATGGCTAATAATGATGACAAAATTTGTCAGAAACACCCAGTTGGCCAGACATTCCGTCTGACTCATTCCCTAGGTCACGTAGCAAGAAATATTTCACACAATCAATTTGTCTGTCCATTTAGTGTTGAAACAACTTCAGCCAAATCGTTTTGAACCCACGGGAAATTCAATTACACTGCTCGAGGAGAAAGTAATGATTGATGTTAAGACTTACCAATTTGCAGTCATGTGTGGATGTCAACAAGTGAGACGGCATGAGTTGACTAATGCCAGACCAACCACGTGAGCTTTGCACACAGTCATTTATAGCCTTGGCTTTACTGTTGACACGAAAAGAAAGAGAGGTCCACCAGCTTCCTGCATATTACCCTTGCAATTGAGTGTGCCCAATTGCAACAATGTAGCCATTCATCCTGGTTAAAAAAGGTAATTAATGGGTAACATGGTCAACATGAAGTCTTGGAACAACTACCACCCAACCTTAAATATGACCCTGAGACGTAGGGAAAAAAAGTGCTTAAGCAAATATCAAATCAAAAAATCAAATAAAATAATGGAAAAACTGTAAACAAAATAGTGAATTTTTAATTAGTGAATAGCAAGCTAAACACTATTTATTTACCTCTGTCTGTCAGTGTGATTGCAATGCCTTTCTCTGTTGCACTTTCTAGTCCACAGAGGTGAATGCCTATGGTAAACCAAAGCAGCTCAATAAAGAAATCAGTGGTCACCAGAGGAGAGCCCCTGCCAAATTAGTCAACTAATTACCTGTGACACTTGTCTTAATTTATGTTCCTCTCACTATGTGTAGTAACAAAATATCAATAGCAAATACCTTAAGTGAATAGAATCCCAATAGCAGCATTCCGGGCTGCAGAGGAGCTAAATGATTAAATCATGATGCGGCAGGCATTGCAACTCTGCCAGTGGCAGAGCACTGCTGGAATTCTAGGCCAGTCCCTCATGCAACATTGAAATAGCACAGAAGACAATGGACACGCTTTGTCTGCGGAGGCCAATGAATGAGCCATAACACCAGACTGCTTGCATGTCCCCGGTGCACTGCCAAGGACGGGCGTTTTACATCACGAAACAAAACTCAGAGCATTTTGTCGCGGCCTGAAAAAAAAAAAGTTGGATCCGAATAACTGAGTTTCCTGATTAAAATCTAATTACTTTCTCTCATTATTTGGGGAAAGGGAGGGCCCAGGAGTGAAGGGATATCACAAAGAATTTGCACCATTTGATATTTGCAGTGTTGTGGTGAAAACATACACAATTAATAGCATGCTGATAGACCACATTAATACTCTTCCTTTGAAATAAACGCATTACCTGCCAGCACTTTTAATTGATTTCATGCCACCGCATTCATTTGCTGGACTTTAATTTCGTGGTGCAAAGAATGTAAACACACCAGCTTTTTAACCTTTCCCCTCCCCATAACCATGGATGTGAAGATAGAATTTGACTTGGCTAATTTAGCAATACAAAGCCCAGCATGAGCTTTCACTGTGGCTCAATACTGTTGTGGAGGCAGTGCAAGCAATTGCAGTCACACCAAGAGACTGGGCATGAAGTACCTCAGAGCTCGATTTATTAAGAGGAGATGTATAAGCACTGATTCATTACAAAAGAAACAGTTATTATTATGTTGTTGTTTTTTTTACTAGGGTAAACAGCATTAGGAGATGATGTGATTTGCCCACCAGGACTTCTGTCTTCATTCTGACTAAATGTGTGGTACAATAAAGAGAAAGAGACAAGAACAGCATGCAAAGCCAACACATATTCAAAGCTGCCCAGGGAAATTGTTTTTTCCTCACCTGATCTAAACTAAAGCATATACAGAGTGCTTTGTGTACATCCATGTAGGTGGCAAAACATACTGTTGGTATTCTGTGATCAGACTTGACTTGAACCTAGGCTACTTTTGTGTTAACAGTGAGCCAATATTTTCATGTTAACAAAAGGTAAAATCATGCCTTGCAGAATACAATTCTTAGTACTGCAATGCAACGATTTCACAATAAGGGATAAGGCGCAATGGTCTCCCAATTACAAGTAAAATGTATTTGTATTGATGTGTTGAGCCAATGAAGGGGTTAAAAGACTGGAGTGGAACCACAACCATTGTGGATGTAATTAACAGCATACTGGCCAGATCTACTCTTTGAGTGATCACACACTGGCCTATCTGAATTAAAACAATTAGGCGTCATTTTTCACAACTTCCTGCACTGTGCGATGGACCTCTCGGGGAAAAGTAGGAGACAGGCTCCAAGACCAATTATGCCACCAGAGCCAGATGTTCAGACAGCTGTATTCACATCAATAGCACAGAGGGTTAAATTAACTAGACTAATTGAATAATAAAGCCGAGGACTCTAAGTGTTTCCTATTGCTCTGGTTGCACACATCTAATCGTTAAAATAACCTTTTAAATAAATAAGCCAAGAGATTTTGGCAGAGATGGGTGTTGTATATGCTACTGCTGTAAGTGTTTATGTGAACTGCTAGTTGTAAACAAAATAAAAAAGGGACGAGATTGACACCATTTGCGCATTCATCATAACAAAGGCTAGATAATTGTTTACGTTAAAGAATAAATATATCAACAAGCTTTGTTTTGTGGTTCCGATAAAAAGACTGACCCCATTCCACTTCCTAAACATCAAAGTTTACATCTTACTTCAAGCTGCAATGCTATTTTCCAGCAATTAGTTACAACAACCCCTTAGGAGGAAAAAGCTGTAACAGATATCCATTTTCACACACACACACACACACACACACACACACACACACACACACACACACACACACACACACACACACACACACACACACACACATGCACACACATACGCACTCACTTAAGGGACTGTATTTCTTAAAATCTTTAATTGAGATGGATCGGGTCATGCAATTAACCCAAACACTCGTGTTTTCCAACATTTGGCAATTTGCTAGCTCCTGGGTATTGTCTCCATTCTATAAATCACCAAGCAGGCGGTGCTTGTTCTTTGTTTGAGTGAAAGTTAAAACAGGCCAAATCTCAACAGGTCAGATAAAAAGACTGATTGCTTACAACTGACTGTTGCTGATTTACAGTAATGCTTGTTTTTATCATGTTTGCTTTCAACTTTTAATGTTTATACTGCACATGCATATCCTTTGAGGCAGCTTGTGCATGTTTGTCATTTGTTGCGTTTACTGACTTTCCCTTTGTGTTCTTTATCTCAGCGTCTAATCAAACTGTATAATCCTTTTATCATTGAAGCTGCTATTATGATTTTTGTATTCATTGTTTTGTTTTGTTTTATTTATTCTAAATGCAAACCTGAATGATTTAGAACTCAGGGCACTACTCTAAAAGAGCGTTATGTTCAGTCAGTCATCTTATGAAGAAAGAACAGACGACAGAAACAGTCGAACATCCAAGGGTAAATTGCTAACCTCGTCACCTCCTTATACATACAACTGATGTAATTTGGAAGAAAGAATAAATGAAAGGGTCAGATCTTTCACAAGATACATCTCTGCACTTTGTTTTTCTCAACACGTTTCCTCCACACTAAGATTATTTCAGTAGTTTTCTTTGTAGTCTAGCTGTTAGTCTTCTTAGTCATGCAACTCAAATATTGAGTTGAGACATAAAACTAATTGGTACCAAGGTGAACAGACATGAGCAACACACCAAAGTTACTGAGATAACTTCCCTGTTTAGCTCATTGTTTTCATATACAAGGGCACTTCAAAGGGCATTGGTTTGTTTTCCCTAAGGTTATGACATTTTAGAAGACACTCCATTCATATTTCCACCCAAAGTGTAACACCGTGCTAATTTGTGGTAAGAAATTATAGAATCATTTGAATCAAATGTTAACAATATTTCACAATACTTTTGCTCTTCTTTGTTATACAGGCTTACTGCAGAAGGAAGATGCGGTAATATTCTGAGGTGGGCTAATCTAACTTGTGTCTGAGTAATATTCTGAGGTGGACTAATCTGATTTGTTTCTGTAGTGCCCGTGGGTGTCAAAGACATGCCTATGCATGCACTGTGTTAGAATAACTATCTACAGCTGGAAATATTTTTTTCTTTCCTTCATTCATGCTAAACAGCAAATCTGGCTTCTCTTTTTTTTTTGCTCAAAATTCATGTCCACTTCTGTCTCGAGAAGAGGGCAGACAGAATCCAATCCCAAAATGAAGGCTCCGCTGGTATATGCTTGAGAGCATAATCACAGCAGGACTGCAGTCAGAGAATGAAACTTTACAGGTCTGGTTTCTGCCTCTTCAGAGTATCACTCCAAACACCTGTTTCAAAGGAAAATAAAAGAATACGACAAATGGGCTGGAGAACACAGGCCTTGGACTGTGGATAACTGGGGAGAAAAATTTAAGGATGCATGAGTCTGTCCATGGGGTTTGAGGCTTGAGGATCAAAGAACAGTGCCCATGTGCAATGTGTTGCAAATGATGGCTTGCTGGAGGAGTGCTTGACGCCTTATGTTATGCACGACGGAGGAAACATACAGACATGTACATGCATGGCTGTACAGACTTTTCAATTTCAATTTTTCAATGCTAAAAGCTCATCTCATTTCAAAAAGGCATTGGAGTTTTTTTTTTTTGATAATATGCAATTCTGGTGAAGCGAAAAGTTAGAATTCTATATTTTTTACTAACCTGAAAGTTTGATATGTTGCACACAATTCCCCCTGAGATGTGCCCTTATTGATGGTTGGGAGTCCACCTGTCCACCTGACTGAACATGGATAAACACAACCTATACCTATAAGGTCCAATAGCTGACATGCATCTGATCGAACCCTATGCGTTCTTAAAACCTGGCTGAAGAGTCAAAAGAGAGAATGGTGTAAAGTCGCAGAGCTGGAGAAGACTAAAACCAAATTCTGCAATATATTCCTACCACAAGTACAGTTGCCTTGGAATAACTAGCACCCTTCGAGAGCTGGCTGCCCACCTAAAGAAAATGAGCAATTGGAGAGGACCTTGCTAAGAGAGGTGAGGGAGAACCCGATGGCCAGTTTGAGTGAGCTACAGAGATGCTGTGAGGAGCTGGGAGAAACTTCAAGAAGATCGAGTATAAGTGCAGCACGCCGCCAATCTGGGCTTAGTGGGAAGGTAGCCAGGAGGAACCTCTCCTGAGTAAAGGCAAATGAAAGCCAATTTGGAGCATTCTCAAAAACATCCAAAAGGACTATGAAGCAGTAAGAAATAACATTGTATGGCCTCATGAACAGAAACTGAGGGCCAATACATACTCAGCCATGTATTAAAAATATAAAAAACTGATATTTTTAATGTGGTTGTGTCTCTTGTCCACACATAAAAGAAGGTTTTAGTTATTGAAACTGGCTACTTTTGAAAACCGTCAGCTTCTGTGACTGGTGACTATGTGTGGCTGGGGAAAATGGACCTTTCCATTGTGACATGACCATTCCTCTTTGGTTTTCAAATCTCTGATTGGTTACTTATTTGTTTGACATATTTTTGACAGCCTTCTGTGGCTCTTTTTGAGAATCGTGTGAACTGAATTATTTTCAAATACGGAGGGAGAAAATGTATGCTTTCATAAACACCCGGCTACATGTGTACAAGGTCTGAATTGTTTGGCATCTTGGCGCAAACCTGACTTCCCATGACCTTCGTGAGACCATCCCAAACAGCATGGCGGAGACTGCATCATGCTGTGGAGCAGCTCTGCAGCAGCAGGGACTGAGGAGACTAGTCAGGGTTAAGGGAAAGACATTCAGAGATGCACTTGATGACAACCTACTCCAGAGTGCCCACAAGATAAGGCTGAAAATTCACACTGAAGTAGGATAACAACCCAGCATAATGAGTGACTGTAGTGCAGGAATATCTGAAGGAACACTCTGTATGGGTCCACAAATCCAGATCTAAATAGCATGGAGCATGGAGGCATCGAAATCCCCTTATATTTGTTGTTCAAACCCTTTGAGCTGCAAAACTGGAGGCCAATAGCCATGGATGGCAGAAGGTATTTAAAGTGGGCAAATATTGTGGCATTCATGATGAGAATTCAGGCATTAGGCCTAATTAGGCCATAGGTACCTCAACCAGGAGCTGAAGGAGTTAGAAATATGAATAAACCACTATTTCACTGTTCAGTTTCACAAATGAAAACACTTCAAATTACGCCTCACTTGACAAGGGAGGAATGGGAAACACAAAAAGAAAGTAATTACTTTAAAAAGCAGACAAAAGCATAAAAACTTTCTAGAGGCAATATGGAACTTCTTTTTGTGTAGTTTTGCTTAAGCTGGGCCATCATCACTGTGTGTAGCACAACATTAATACTAAGTATGTGTATTAAACAGGCATTTGATCTCAACCTGTCCTGATGCATGAAAATGAAGAACAACTGTGGACTGGCCTACTCTTCATAAGCCTATGTGGTAAGAAATAAATGACCACGTAAAGGTGCAATGAGTAGCATTATTGTATCTATAGTGAATGAAAGAGGTTTAGACCCCACCAGTATGTATACATTTTCCTTCATTCTATACATTTTTCTCATACTCACCATTGATTTGTTTTGTTTTGAGGAAAATAAACACAAGTGGTTGAATCCCCAAACTCATGATTTAGAAGCCCTCCAGCCCTCCTTCATTCCATCTGGCCAGACTGAAAATCTCCTCAATCCCACATTTAGAGACGTATGGATTTTAAGAGTGCACATTTTTCCCTCACAGTGTGAGGCATCTTACTTCTTAGTTCGCCACTCAAAGAGATGACAGACACTACAGGCAACTGAAACTAACAGGCAACAGCAACTAACAGGCAGCAAAACAACTCTCGCAAACATGTAAAATTTGTGCATCAACTTGTAAAAGGGTGTCTACATATCTTTGCAGCACTGATGTTCCCTCATGCATTTATGCATGCGTGACTGAGGGAAACTTAACATCAAACAAAAGTCTTTCAGTATAAAACAGACATGGTTTAACCACACTCAAATGAATACATACGGAACACAGCCCTTGATGCCAGCGAGTATTTACCGTAGCCATCATTTGGAAAGATGATTCTGGATTTATGGCACGTAAAATGTTTGCGCCAGTCTGAACATAACTACATCATGTGATTTGGTGGAGAGGAATACAGTGTGTGTGACTGCTAGGTCTCATGCACAGGTCATAATTAAGTCTGGTGATTAGTGGACCTTGCCAAATTTGGGGGAGTGTTGATCCTATACATCACCATACATTGAATCAGACACCAGGTGTTCATGTCTCTGACAATATCAGGCTGCAGCCCACGTAATTGATTACAGGGAAGAGATGCTGTACAGAGCACTGTGGGTTAGTCTAGCACTTCATGGTACTGACTGTGTTGTTGTGTGTGTGGATGTCTTACCCCAGCGATCACTGTTATAAATTGGGAAAGCCAATACAAGGGAAGATGTGTACTCATCGGGTGAAGAGTGCAAGCTCTCCAAAATCCACACAGGCTTTGTGCCTGACATGGCCAGCACATGGCTGACTGTGAGTAAGATGATGAACTGATTAGGGGAGAGGGGGCGGGGGGGATTGGGGTGTCAGAGAGAGAGAGAGAGAGCTTGGCTTTAAGATGATTCTAGTTGACGATGAATATGATGATGGATGATGCACTTTCCTTAACAACCAGGAAATTAATTCACAGCAACTGCACAGATATGAACTGTTATTGAATTAGATTTATTTCACAATCGTCACTCGGGGTTCAGTCTTCAGCACTTCATTTCATTTTTGACCAGTATGGGTCCAAAGGAGGATGTCATTCAATCTTTTAATCAAAATGTCACCGTCTGCTGAGGTTCTACCCCCTATGCGTGGGTCACTGTCAGAGGATAACATTTCATCAGGAGAATAGACAGGACTGAAGGAGTCGGCTGCAAACTATACTGAACAGAAATACAGGTGCAACATTTTGTTTTTTTCAGCCCCAAGATTGATTTTGAATAGGCAATTTCTCCATGGACAAATTCTGTGCAGGAAGTCCTATGTGAAGACATATAGAATTTCCAAAATTCAACTGCTATACTACATGCTGCATAAGACCTGGGATATACCACTGCTAGATAATATGTTTGAGTTGTATATTGCGAAAATATGCCTTAATTTTTTCTAAATACAGTGCAAAACAGAGCCTTAATTTCAGTAAGCAACTTCAATTCTTCACAATTCTGTCAAGCAAGCACACATTCCATTGAAAGAAAATTACATCTCCCATATGATATTGACTGTGCAGTACAGCAGTATGCCATTTCGGAAACGTTGCTGACATGCTGTCAGCAGTCTACGGTGATGCATGAATGTTGGAAATTGGCAATAACTGAATCACAACTGTTCTTTGTTTACATTTCTATTTCAGGACATTATACATATCTTATCTATCTTAAGTCAGTATTAATGTTATGCACATCAGGGGTGGTGTATAAATTCTGCATTTTATGAGAAGTTGCTGTTCAAAGATGTTCAACATGTATGTGCTACATTTCCACACATTGAAGATGAAAATAAAATATACTACACACAAAAAAAAACTAACAAAAAAATTAATGCATATTTATGCCCATATTTATCACATCAGATATTTTCAGCAAAGTAGAACACAGCTAAACACATGGTGTCAATTTCTGGAGAAAACTACTGCAGTTTGGAGACATTTGATAGAGAGGGCATTTGATTTGATAGTGTGAAAACAGTGAAATAGTGAATGATTGCTAGAAATCAGATTTCTATCTTCAGCACATCACATTTGAGACCAAAATATGATCAGATGAGTGGAAAAAGTCCTCTCTGACCTTTCATCTCCAAAAATGCCAGCCAAATTATCGGGTCAATGGATCAGCTTGGGGGTTTCAAACGGACATTCTCTTTGCAGCTGCCTTTCACGAAGCCAGACATCTGAGCCCAAAATTCAGTCCACATTCTCCAAGCCCAAACATTTTCTCTAGTGTTACTGTCACTTGTAGGATTCACTGACTGAAATATAAAAATGTGACTTAAATAAAATATAAGGACCTATCCATGTGGTGCAGCATCTGTTTTTATCCTTGGAAGGTCACATGTTAAAAACTATTTATCACAGTCAGCTACATCATTGGGCAATTTATACGCTGTGACTTACAATGACAGAGAAAGACTGAATGGCCTGCATACATCCACTTATTTAGCAAACATTGATCTGATGGATCTTTATTTTCTCTTGTTAATGAAGAAGACGGATAGTTTCGCCATGCAGCCTCTTTGTCCAGAACACTGCCAGAGCCACAAACTGAGATTAACATAAAGGCTTGAATCTATCCCAGACTTAAGCCAAACAGACCCCCTCACCACCATCCTACCTTTCAATTCTCTTGACTCAAAGGCTGCCAGAGAGGGCTGCTTTTGATAACAGCAATTCGGGAAAGGTCACAAGCGTCAAGAAAATAGGAAGGATGAGCCAGGAGGTTCTAAAGTTGTATTAATGAGCACCCCTTGCTGGCACAAGCCTCTGAGGTCAGCCCATCACCTAAAATGATAAAGATTTATCACGAGGAGGGAGGCTGGTCAAAGCTCTCTCTTATCTTATGCCTTCCATTTTATAAAAGCTACCACTGTCAAGGCCCTTGGTGGATGAAAGCTATTCCATCGCTGTTGCAGACCTCAGAGCGCAGGGAAACATCCCCAATGTCCGTAAATATTTTATGCAATATATTTTGTACTCTTTGAGAATTTTTTAAGAGTAGTGAGCACATTATGCTGCACTTTGAAGATCTCCACCGAAGAGGTGGCGTATATAAAACAGGAAACTTTTCAAAATAATAAATGGATGACCTGCCATGGCGGGATTTGACTACTGTCTTTGATTTTCTTTCTCTCCTTCAAATGAATGTACAGTATGATGCATGTATGTGTTTATTTGTATGTATGTGTGTGTGTGTGTGTGTGTGTGTGAGAGAGTGTATTTGTGTGTGTGTGTGTTTAGATAGATAGATAGACACACACACAAATTATCTATCTTTCTATTCATCTGTCTATCTGGAGGGGGGGAAGCTGTTGACTCAATTTCAAGACAGTGAGCCAACTGAAAACCGTTGTTGCATTGTCTTTTTTATGAATGTACCAATAAGGGCACAGGTCAGGCAACCCTCTCCAACAACCCTTCTATTGTCAAACAAATGCAGCTTAACAATATTGAGGTTTTTCACCTACCTACGTCTTAATGCTCACTGGTTGGCTTTGTAGGCAGCTGGTAGGCAGAAGAGCTAGCATAGTCATGAATAGGAATTATGAGCTAATGTAAGCTTTATTTTTCCCTTTTAATCTATATGGACTCTATATGGTTGTATTTTTTTAATGAAGAAACATCAAACAAGGTGGATATTAGCAGCCTATGCCAAGTTGGTGGTGTGCTTCTATCACATGGTAATGGGAAAATTATTAATTTGACAGCTAATGTTAGCGTTAGTTGTCTGGGAAACACTATGCTGAAATAACCATAAAATAACCATATGACAACTTTGTAAACCGTTGTTAACCTTCCTTACAAATTATAACATGGAACTTAAAGACCCATACTCCTTTTGTACATTGCAGCACATGTCAGTGATGAACTTTAAGATAGTTATTACACCTGTTTTGAACTTTTGAACTTTGAACATAGCAAGTTGCATAGGTGAGGTAAATGAGCATTAGCTCAACGCAACACAAGACAAGCCTACCTGGTGAACATCATGCAGTGTTTCCCCAAAAATGAAATAGAATAAATGCAGTGATCTCACAATTTAAACTGTTTATTAGGGAAAAGTAATATCGAGATTTCAGGGTCATCCTGAATACATACCTCCAGCCTACCTTTCTAGCTGCAAGCAATAGTCACTCATTCTGCCCAGTGAGGTAATATTGTGAATGTTACTATATGTGAAAGCCTTTCATAATTTCACTTTTATCAAGGTTTGACATGAAGGCAGCGATGAAATGACGATATGCATGAACTATAGAAACAAGGGTTGATAACATTGGCTTCTATTGAACAGCTTGACATTTTGCCTACCAGAGGATAAATGACGGACATCACAGTGGCTCAACACATCATCTGAATAACCTCAATAGGATGATCATAATCATGCAGTCATACTATTGACGTGGGTTTTGGAGGTGTGTGTGTGTGACTTTCTGTGCATTTAGGCCATTAAAATTGTGTACCCCCACTAAAAAAAAAAAAAAAATCCCACTACACCTCTGGCTACTACCACCATCTATTATAACGTATCCCAGATGCATTAGCTTACATAAAATAGGCTGACAACACATATATTTATGGGCATGTTTACAAACTGAGGCTTTATAATATGACACTTAAGGTTGTAGTGGCTTATAAGATAATGCCTTATACCCAAGGTACAGTCATGAGGATGTATAAACAGAATATTTACACATTAATGTGTACAGTTATGAATACTGGTGTTATAAGGCTTTTTAAACACATTATAACCCTTCATGAATGTGTTTAAATGCTTAATGAATACTGGGTTCCTAGAAAGTGTTTGTAACAGTGTTTGTATGTAACATTTTATGTCACATATTATGGGTGTGTTGTGTGGTAATATCATACAGTGGTAATATCAGTGACTGACAATCTGGTAATGAAAGCAAATGCTAATGGTAAATGGACTGCATTTATATAGCGCTTTTCAACTGCCTCACATTCACCCATTCACACACATACACTCATACTGGGGTTCAGTATCTTGCTCAAGGACACTTAGATGGGGTCAGCCACGAACCGGCTGCCGAACGGCACGTCTTTCACCTGCGCCACCATCTCCCCTAATGTCATGTCAGAATTTGGCCAAATTGATCATGAAACTCTGAAGAAAACTGGACAAAACCTCAGCCTCAGCCACACCACCTCATCTCACGAGACCAGATGAGCTTCAGATTATAAACAGATCAATGTAGACTGGCATTATTCCTTGGTCCCTCAAAATCGCAGTTGTACGGCCCTTGCTCAAAAAAATAACTTGGATTACTCAGTACTGATATCCAATTTACATTTCATTGGGAAAATCACTGAAAAAATGTATTTCAACTAACTGTATTCCTGTCCTGAGATTTACTTTGTGGCCATTGGTGACTGCACCTTTGCACCAGCACCTTTGCATCTGTGGTGTTCCCCAGGCATGAATCCTTGGCCAACTATTGTTCAATCTTAACATGTTCCCACTCAGCCAAATCATCAAGAATAACTTAATGTGTTATCATAGCTCTGTACCAGTGTCACATCCAGGTTAGCAACTGGATGCAAGAAAAATCTGTTCAGCTTAATATAGATAAAACTGGTCATTATATTTGGAAAGGAGGTGCAAAGACCCAGAATTAACAGCCTCCTAGACACAAAGGGTCTCTGAGCAGTACACTATGCAAACTCTTCTACTGCTGTGTCATTATTGAGAGGAATTTGAATTTTAACAACCACAAGAAATCAGTCACTAAATCTGCATTCTTTCACCTAAAGAATATTACCAAGCTAAGAAATCTACAGAACCTGGCTAGGGCAATGGCAGTTAATATTTTCAGACCGGATTATTTATTACATTCCCTCACAATATTTTTACATTCCCTCGTAATACTTTTTGCATTCCCTTGCAATACTGCAACTCTGTATCTGAAATACACACTCATATATCTTCACTCATATCTGAAATACAAACTCATATATCTTCACTCATATGGTTAGCCATAGCAGCATGCAGGATCTGAATTCCCATAGTTGCTCACATAAACTATGTTTCATTTAGACCTACAGTTTACCCATTAACACTTCAGAAGGCTATAATTAACCTAAACATATCAGGCTATTTGGCATTGGTACCTTCATGCAGCCATCAAATTTAGTACCCTCCACAGCAAAAACAGTCGCATCGGCCATTTTTTCAAATACTGTATTTTCATGAAAGAACACAACACAAGCTTTCAAATGCTATCTGTGTCATAATATTGTCAGGTTTTGTAAATCTGGACAAATGTTTGCGAGTAAACGCAAAAGTGTGGACTAAAAAATATTAACCACCATAGCCCTAGCCGGGCTCTGTAGAAATCCCTCTTTGACCGATTTACAAAAACAAAAATAAAAAAAAATATTACTCCAATCTTGATGTCTATACATTGGCTCCCAGTTAGATATAGAATTGTTTTTAAGGCACTGCTTCTTTTTTTTAAAGCACTGAATGGCATAGGACCAAGTTACATATATGACATATTCAGGCAATATGGTCCAATTAGGTCACTCAGGTCTCAAAACAAAAACTCACACAGTGAGACTACACAGTGTGGTGTGGCAGCTTTTTAGTGTTTCTGCAGTCAGACTCTGGAATCAACTGCCATAAGAAATAAAGAAAATTCTCCTACAGCTTCTATTTTTAAGTCTAAGCTTAAGACAAAACTTTTCAGTGGACCATACCTTTAAGTTATTCAATATCTGTTTTTGCTGTCTTTTTCATTTTTAGCTATTTTCAAATTTCATTTTATTTTATTTTATTTTATTTGCATGAATTAATCTATTTTTGTTATCTTTAATTCTTAACTCTGTTTCACTGTGTGTTCTTATTTTGAAGATTATGCATTGATGGTTTTCATCAGCTATGCTTTTTAAAAATTCTACTGTATTTTCACTTTTTGTAAAGCACATTGAAATGCCTTGATGCATAAAAAGTGCTACACAAATGGCCTTGCCTAATCTAATGTCTTTGTTTGTTTGTTTATATGTTTGTTTGTTTGTTTGTACCTTTCCTGATTTACTCAAAGGTCAGGTAAACTAGTGGGCTGAGGCTCAAGGCCACTACACTGAGTCATATGTGTCTACTGAGTATAAAAAGGAGTCCAGCTGAGAAGAATCAAAGATTACAGCCTGGACCGCAGACACATTATATTTGTTTTTTGGCTTTTGGCTTATGGCAGTGTAATAATAGACTAAGACCATGAATAGCTAAAATGAAAGGGTGTGTGATGACTAACCACTAAGATGAGACTGCAGTGAAGACTGTTTGTAGACTTACATTTTGAGCTCATTCTGTTAAATAACAGGAGTACTGATCAGGTCTGTCTCATGATTTGTGTGTACTACATTGAATTTAATTAGGCTTGCCTTCTGAATGATTCAAATGCTTTGCATGAGTTTTAAGAGTGTTGAGAAAGATCCATTGTATTTGTGTTGTCAACAGACACCAAAAAGTTGAAATCATTAAATGTAGAAGCTTTAGTTAAATATTGAAGCTAATCTCCAATTATGGACCCATGTCATCATTTCTTCTTAGAAGAGATTGCCAGTGTAAATTAGTTGCCGTATGAGGACATTTGCAATGGAAATGCCTCTCCACATTCATCCATTCCCTTCATACCACTAAACTTTCATGCCTGGTTTTAAATTCAGTCATACCAAGTGATCTTTATTTGGTTTGAGGTAGAAACCCCATGGGGCAGGGATAAAACCATAAATCCATTGTTGACATGGCAACCATTAAACCTGAATTGCTGTGTTTCAGCATGACGCCAAGTCACAGTATGATAAAATGTGTGAAAGCAGTTTCAAAAACCAATTCCAGCAGCAACTGTTGTGTCCATAAGCATTGGGCTCACAGAGGCAGAGATGCAAGACACAAGATGCAAGAGTTTTGGAACAATTGTTCTCTGGCCTAAAAAAACATGCCAGACCTAGGTAAAATATTCAAATATTTGGCATCAAAGCTGACAAACACAGGCAGGTAAATGTAATGAGAAACGGTACATCTTGAGACGTGCTAAGAGTCTGCTAGTGAGGTTAAACTAACATGGCTAACGTTTATATCCACTAATATTTGATTAGGTTGTTAGGTGTTGATTGGGTGCACGGCCATGGTTTATATGGACAAATATTTAACTAGGTTTAGTGAACTTGACAGTGGGCTTAAGAAATGTGAGTTCATGACTCATATGTGGACCAAAGCAGATGGAATAGATGGAAGAAGAGTAAGGCAACTGCAGACACCTATCACTGGCCTGGAAAGAAAGAAAAACAAATCTTCTCCATTTGATAAATGGAGGATCGGCGTTTGGTGTCACAATTTGCAAGAATATTTGACATTAGTTGGACCAGTTTTGAGGCTATGTGAGGGACATAGATCCTCCAAAATACAAAAAACACCAAGCATTCAGTTTTGTGAATTGATAGTGATTACTATTTGACATGAGCTATTAAGATTCACTTTAACCGGAAGTGAATTTAAGAGGATTAAGATCACTAAACTTAAAGGTTTAGTAGGTAAAGGTTGGTAGTGTCAATGACATGCAAATTAGATTGATATACCAAATGTTTAATTCTTGTGGTACAAAACCACCACTCTATTAAAACACCTGTTGATTTTATTCTAGAGATTGAGGTTAAAGCAGATTAACAATCTCTATTGACTTTATGGTGACTTTATGGTCAAGACTATATCAGACTGCTTTCCCCATGGATTCAAGAGTATTCATTTTTTATTGAGAGAAAGATTGTCCAGAGCAAACACTTGCATTTGTACTTCTGTTGGTCTAGCAGGTTTACTATAGCAAAGACGTGCTGAGTTTACTGACTAATCTTAGGGGTTGTGTCCATGTAGGACTTTTTTTTTTCCTGAGAAATGCTTGATCCAGCATGGTGGCACTCATGGTGACACTCACAAAAAAAACACTACATGGACATGGGGCCATAGTGGTGGTTTTAAAGGAAGAGTATACATGGGTCTATAGTGGTGGTTTTAAAGGAAGAGTATACATGGGCCCATAGTGGTGGTTTTAAAGGAAGAGTATACATGGGCCCATAGTGGTGGTTTTAAAGGAAGAGTATACATGGGCCCATAGTGGGGGTTTTAAAGGAAGAGTATACATGGGTCTATAGTGTTGGTTTTAAAGGAAGAGTGTACATGCATTTGCCCTTGCATTTGAACCTTGTAATCCTGTAGTTCGCGGTCACCAAGCATTTTGGTAGGAGATAGAATGATAAAAATTAGTACAGCACAGACCATACAGGCAGCGAACACCAATTGATATGGATACAGGAAAATGAAACTGAAAATTAGTTTTTGTGCCCCATTCTGTTAGTGTTAGCTTCCAGTTCAGTATTCATTGCACTTTTTTCCCTAATGACAGCACTCAGTGTCCTAAAACAATAGGGCTATGGATTGAAATCATCTGGACTTCTCCTTTAAGTTTGAGGGTGTATGAAGTATCAGTAGGCAGAGATACTTCATACAGATCACCTCTTAGTCCTTAAAAGCCGCAACATCCCAGTGTCGAAGCAGCTATTAAACTGCCATTCTCTCTGGGTTCTGCAGATAACCCGTTGATCCCATCTTACTAACATATTTTGAAGCTCAGAGATGTGCAGGCACATTGCAATCTAAGCAGAACTCCCACACCACTCCCTACCAGCCAACCTGGTGTAAAATCAAAATAGCTCTAGTGGCTATTGTGTCAGGCTGTTTTTTTTCCTAAACCTGGCTGTGACTGCTAACACAAGTCCACTGCTGTCAAGTCGCTGAGGAAATCCTGGCGTCAGGTATGGCCTACTGGGATCTCCTAGGGGGGCGTCCTTGCTCAACAGCTGATGCTCTCTCTACATCTCAGGGAGCGGAGTACAAGCACAGCATGGCACTCACACACAAACACACAGCGGTGCCATTTCCACAAGAGACGAGGTGAATATACAGCAACTCTCCAGCCTTGCACTACTGCCCGAAGCTGTATGTGGTGTGTTCCGGAAAGATCTGTATGCCATATGGCCACGTGTCGATGCTGTTCATAAGTGAGCCATAAAAACTACATTTAGTGTTGCTTAATAGTTTTTAAAACAGGTCCATTGAAATCTTCCTAAAATTCACAGGTCAGTCTGCGGGTAGAAAATGAACTTAATGTGGGTGGATAGTGAATGATAACTGTAACAGTATTTTTGTTTGGTAAAGAAAACATAAATGAAAAAAGAAATGTTATATTTTAATGTCTAGATTAACATTTCCAGACCACAATATCAGAGCTCTGTGCAATGTGTTTTAGCCACACTTTGTCACTTCGTGTGACTATTGTCTTTGGTGAGAGAAATGTGGAGGCTTCATACATGTCTCCAATGTGAACTTGAATGGAATTTCATGGGAGTAGTATTTGCTTTGGTATTGGCTAATTTCAATTTACAGTGCTGACATTCAAAGCAGACCTTAACAATTCTCTTAAGAAAGTTGCCTGTTCCCTCACCCTAAGTATACGAACAGACTGTTAAATTGTTCCAGAGCTGCTTATTTAACACAACCATGAAAAAAAGCCTCCCATTCATATACATACCAAATTTCTCTCCCATTCATATACAATCAACAAAAAAAACATAAATCTTGACCCCTTGTATAGACTTAATGCTGTATATTTAGGGGAAAAATCAAATGTGCAAGATTTGGATAACGACCCTAAGATCTCCAATATCGTATAGAACAGAGAGAACACTTGTTTTTTTTAGCTGATGTTGAAGTATTGAGGGGTGAAGGCAGTTTCATATTAAGAAAACAATGCCTTCGGGCAAGATGAATTCTTAAGTGTAGTTACAAATTTCATCAGTCTGGTATAATGACATTTTCTACAGGCTGTTGTTATAAACACATTTTATATATAAGGTTGTTGTCCAAAACTAGGGTTCATGTGTCAGACAAAGTCACTGTGTTGCTTGTTTTAGATTGGCTGCAGTGAGTAATTTATGCAAATTGGTTAATCACTACACTATGTACGCAGAATTGGTGAGGTTAATCCAGGAGGATATTGAATCGCACTGACTATAACCAACACATACAGTCTGAAGCTTTAGCTAAATGTGATTAGGTGTTATGGGCACACTGCGCCACATCATGAGTCATCTGCCAGTGGGGCATGGGGGGAAAGGGGGGGACTGACACAGCTCTGTATGCCACAGACTGCCACTTCCCAGACTGTGAAAGCAAGGCCATGTTTGTTTTGAAGATAGGGTCTGCCAGGAAAGTGGTCTATCAGATCTTTAAAACGCTCAACTTTTCTAACAGGAGCTGTTGAAAGTGCAGGAACAGCCACTGCCCATTGGGAAATACGTACGGATTAAAGGGGCTGAAAGACCGAAAAAGTAATTTAAAAAAATAATGGGCTTTTTAATGACTAAACCTGTGGGACACCCAGATGTGCTCTTTGTTAATTTTCACTTGTGTAATGTAAAAATTCCAACTGCTTAATTACTCTAGGATACACAAAGCAACTGGTTTTAACGAAGCAATTATGGAAACAATCTCTACATTGCACCAATGCTTTCTTCAACGCCACCCTGTACAGTGGACAAACAGTCATTTGACATTTCAAGCCTTTACAGACACTTCTAGAAAGAACCAACAGTTTCACCTTCCCATTATACAGAGAGAATTCATAAGTACATAAGTGTTCTTGCAATCTATAGGAAACTACACATCACAAAGTAACGCTCAAGTGCCTTAAGCTATATCCTTGGAAGAAAAAGGCTATCAGTGACCGCGCTTCCCACAACCCATTCACAATTAGTCATTTGATGGATATTATTGGATAGCCAAGTAAGTCAACACTGAAAGCCAAGTGTTCTTTTCTTTCCAGTTGACACACACACACACACAAGAAACAGTGCAAATCTATGCTCTTTTTCATTTCATTTCAAGATATATATCTTTACCTGTAAGTAATTAGATACATATTGTTTACAGTTTTAATATCCTCAAAACATTCAATGATTGTAATTATCACAAAAATCCTCATAGCCTAATTCTGCCTAAATTATTTTGAGGTCTTTAGAGGAAGAAAAATAAAAACCATCACATAACAATGCAGAACGTGCCGTTGAAATAGGAAGAGTGCATTTGAACCTGCTGCTAAACCTCATTAAAAAATTAGACGCTTTATTTCCAAGACACTTGAGCACTCTGATTTCTCTGCTCAAAGGACATTAACATTTCAACCAATCAATATAACCTTTAGTTCCATGTTTTATTGGGAGCATGTTCATGGGGGTATTTTTATAATGCCCAGTCCCTAGTGATGCACGATTCATGGACAGAAGCTGAATTACAATCTATACCATTAGTGTACACCAACGGGAGCTAATGTGCAATACAACACCCATCCCAATTCTAAGGCGATTCTCACTAGTTTATCTTGATATTCCTAATTCCTAATAAGTTTGAAATGCTGAAAAGTTGTACTGAATGTAAGACCAACATAAAAATGAAATGGTCCTTTAAATTATTATCTGTGGATATTCTCAGTGTCTGTGACATAGGGATGTAATGATACACTTAACCCATGATATGGTACACTTCATAATATTAAGGTCATGATTCAATATGATATGATACAATTAGTTTTTTTTTGTTTTTATTTATGCAGACAAATTATGACTGAAAAAAATGACTAGGCGATTTGAACAGGCAACACTTGTGGCTGAGGAGGCATTGCTAACAGGCAGTGATTTGTTGGTAGTTGGTTGCTAACTTGCTAACACAAGTAAGTGGCCGGTAGATACAACGTATATCACAACAGATGTATTATCTGGTTATATGGCTGTGATTAAAAATGAATGGTAGCTTGTCGTCTTGTACCTGTGTTTTTGTCGTCTGTGTGACTAAGGGGTCATTCGTATCGAAATGTTGCCAGTTGAGTATTGTTATATCCAGACTATGACATGTCCAGATACTGAAAAGCATCTTTGATAGTAGTTCAGATGATGCATACTGCAGCTTGCAACTGGTCGCTAATTTTAAACTCATGTCTTTGACATGTAAATTCCTGAATTATATTGCTCTTGTTGGATCTAAATTGCTAATGTTCACTGTGTGCCTGTGGAGTGCCCCTTTCAAGGATGGAACTCACAGACATAAACCAAATGGCAGAGCACCTGATCAAAGCCAGGCCATGTCAGGCTTCTCCCGTGAGACAGGCAAGTAATGCACATCCACTGAAACGTGCATATTCCATGCTCCAAATCTGTGTCATAAGGGTCCCAAAACACCTAATTTGACAAAAAAGTCCTTACAGATATATAAACTGCCTTTCTTTGCCATGCTGGCCAACACTGGAAAATATACAGTACACATACTGCATATTTGAGTTGACACACATGTTTACACAATAAAGTCTCTCAGGGTATACTAATATAAGGCCATTAAACTATAGACCTTACAAATGGGGTTCATATTTCAGCCAGTGCTTATGAAAAAGGAACATGATTTATCCTTGTTTTTCTTCAATTTTTCTTTCACCAAACATCCTTGATATAGGAACTACATGGATTAATGGCACTAGTTACACCAAAGCCAAAGGACCCTGCAGTTCTGTTAATAGAGCCTATCAATTTATGTGTCACCAATTGTGTGTGGTAAGATTGCTGGGAAAATGTGTTGGATCCATAAGACATGCCACTGAACTTCAAATCTCATTTGAGTTGACTGACTATTGTTTCTGCCTGTTTCTTGCAGTAATGTCTTCTTTAGGGTTCACCGACCCACTAATGTTTCTGTGTGGAGCTCACATACAGGAGAACCTGTCATCTCACAAAGAAAATAACACAATCACGCTGTATGCATTGACCTTATGATTTAGTGTGCTACTACATGTGTTGACCCACCCCTTGACCACATGATATCCTTAGGTGCTGTGCCGCCCTTTTATACAGACACCTCTGGGAGTGATGCTATAGGTGAAAGCACGTACAGCTGTTTTAACAAGCAAAACAAAACAAAACAAAACAACTTGACTCACAGACAGAGCCTCTGATGCAAGTAAAAGGTTGTTGATATTTGATCTGGCCAGACAATGAAATTACATACCTCTCTTCCATCCATGTGAGGACCAATTGCACTTCCATGATATCAGATTTGTTGGGCTTCCATATCATTGGGCTCTATCCATTGACAAGGTATAGTAGGCATCAGGGCCAGAACACTGTGTTCTGTAGGGATCAGGGCCAGAGTACTGTGTTCTGTGGAATCAGGGCCAGAATATTGTGTTCTGTAGGCATCAGGGGCAGAATACTGTGTTCCATAGGCATCAGGGCCAGAATACTGTATCAGAAAGCTAACTCAAGATCAACCTGAAGCAACATTCCATTCCATGTTACTGTGTTCCGTCGGGATCAGGGCCAGAACACTGTGTTCCGTAGGCATAATCAGGGCCAGAATACTGTGTTCTGTAGGGATCAGGGCCAGAAAAACTGTATCAGAAAGCTAACTCAAGATCAACCTGAAGCAACATTCCATTCCATGTTACTGTGTTCCTTCGGGATCAGGGCCAGAACACTGTGTTCCGTAGGCATCATCAGGCCAGAACACTGTGTTCTGCCTGTCTCTGACACTGACACAAAAATACCTTCATTCTGAATTAAATACATGAATTAATTAATACATACATTAGTTATATACATTAATGAATGCATCATATAATGCCATAAAGTAATTCAAAGGCATTCAAAACTACACTGGAAAATATGTGTTGTTGTAACAGTTTTGAGCATTGTTCAGAAACTTCTGCCATGATCACTGCAGGTAGTGTTTGTGTGTAGTGGATGCCTGTGGAGTAAAGCATGAAGGGGGAGAGCAACAAAGTGGAGGAGAAAGAATAAGAGGGAAAAAATGTGTGAGAGGGGACATGTGGGGGAAAAATGTGAAAATTAACACATAGCTTTGATCCCCGAGCCAAATGTGCAAGAGGGGATTCATTTGGCCCGGTTTCTTTATTTTTTGGGCCCTTGTAATGGCCCCACAGCTTGGGCTGACACCTATAGCACCAGGTACATGCATTCACATTCAGTTGGCATTCATAATTTATACTGCCAAACTTAGTCTGAATTCCTGATGTTAGTGAGATAGTCTACAGAAGAGTAAAAATCCACTGAAAAATGGGACCTCACACCACACCAAATGACCAAAATGTATACAAAAAAATCAAAGGAATAAAAAGGACACTCTAAAACAGATTATTTCAGTCTCTGGTTAAGATTGGGTGGATCGCATTATAAAACACAACCCATTTTGTTATATAATATTGTGCTTTGGAATGATAAGAAAGTTAACAACTGCTATGTCACCGCATTGCTCTGCAACTATTCTGTTTGTCAAATGATTACTTATGAATAAATCATTATACTGATGTGTCATTATTTTATGGGGCCATGCCTGGTATATGTAGTAACCACTCTTTTGCAGTTTGGTCCATTTCATATCCATTGTCCATTTTCTCTTATTTATTTTAAATCATCTGAACCTGCAACCAGTTTATCGCTTACATATATGACAGATGTGTTTGTATGGTGGTAATTGCTCTGAACAGTTGTAGAAGTGCTGGAAGTGGTCAACCTTCTGTTGTTTGCTATAGCTTGGCATTGCACATGGAGTGGAGTGTTACTTCAGGTTGATCTTGAGTCACAGTGCAATGTTTATCAGTGTCAGGTGCGTGCAAGGGTGATGATACTTCAAAATTCCTTAACAAGTTGGGGGTTGAGGAGAAAAGAAAGAGACAAAACATTGTTTTGGGTGTGTAAGTACCATGAACTTGATTTGGTATAGCAAACAAGTAGAGGTCCATGGGAAAACTGGCAGAGACTGGAATTGAGTTGTAATACTGGGGCCTAGAAGTTAACACAAAAATAATTGTTGTGAGTACCACTAGTGAACACCTTTAAGCAGTACAAATATAACCTTGACTGATTTGTATTGCATCAATTACAGGTATCTGCAGCCAAGGAACCAGAGCAAAATCAATCACTGACTGGTTCCTGAATTTTTAGTGAATTGGTAATGGATCGTGGCCAGATGGACCTGCAGACCAAATTCGGATTTGCTTGGGGTACATCTGGGTGTTTACTATTCTGTACCTTCATAATCACTTAACTTGATAAGGAGTGGTTTTAGCTTTTGTTTTATTTCAAATATGATTTCTCTCCAGGCTCCTGTTCTCTCCAGTCTACCTCTCTCAGAGGTAGAGGCAGAACTAGAATGGATAAAGCAAAAAAAAAAAAAGGTAGGCCTAGGAACAAACAAGGTGGCAAAATGCAGTCATGACTCTTGAAACATGAACCCCCCCGCCCCCCGCCCACACACACTCACACACATACACACACACACACATTCAGAAAGGGCAGTGCTGAGTGACAGGAAGTGACTAGGAGAGACAGATGGGGTGGGCTTGGTAAATGGCCGTGTCAGATTGTAACATGGCCACGTGGACTGTGTGGGTCTGCCGAATGCGCCATGGATGCAGGAGCCTATTGAATCCCAACGGCCCTCAGAAAGCAACATATTTCAACTAGCTGTCCAAACTTTTGTAAGTTTTTTATTCTGATAACCTTTTCTGCTTTGACAGGGTCCCCGGTCACAGCGGAACACACATGCACATGCACATGCACATGCACGCACACACGCGCACACACACACAGACACACGCACGTACAGACGCACACATACACACAAAGAATGTCACAAAGAATAGCAATGCCCTCTGCAGCCTGTCACAGACAGGTTTTCAGTGGTCAGAGGGATATCCACAGGAGACCTGGTTAGTCTGCTTTGGCCGTCGTTCCACAATAGCTCCATGCTCACCATATCTTCATGAGGGTTCTTTACATGAAAACTCAAAGGGCTAATTGGCCCACTGAGATCAGCAGTGTTGTTAGTTCTGCTTGGCTTCCAACATCTCAGCCTGCCGTACGAGTGGTTAATCACCCTGAGACTCCACACCTGACTTAGCAGACACTTTGATACTCAAAGTGTCTGTAACCAGTCAAATATGTCTCCCTCTTGCTTGTACTCTGTGAGCAGAGAGATAAAGAGGGGCCCAGGAGAGGAGCGCAGGGTTACCTTGAGACCACTCTACCTGAGGGAGCATGGCTGACCTCCCTGTGTCCACCGGTCCATCTTTCCAGCTGTCTTTGGAGGTTCTTTAATACATCAACGGTTCATGTTAGACCCCCAGGCACGCTCGCAGTGCCTTGCACATCTTTTTGATTTCTCTTCACTTTCTCTGAGTGATAAAAAATGGGTAACATTTTCAGAAGTTTGGTTTTACTTTTGAGGTTTATGAGGGTAAACTTGTTTTGGGGCTTAGCTTTTCTGCTAAAACATGTTAGACAGGTGCCTGGCATTCAAAAGACAGGTCTTTTTGTGCTCAGAAAATGTATTTATCAACTAAAATGAATCAAAATAGTTGTGGAATTCTCCATATTGTCTGTACTATATGGTAGAATAGTTGAATGTCTTAGGACAAGTTGTTTGCAGGTTAGTAACACTACACTACCAATTAATGTTCGTAAGAGAGAGGCATGATGGACAGAGATATTTTTGACAGTGAATATATCAACATCTAATTCATAACCATATCAGTTATGTATTCAGGATATTAGGATATTGTCTTTAGTTTTTTTTTTTCTAATTACAGCACTGCTCTAAATGTAGCATGTAGTTATTGTCCTAAAGCTGCTGATGCTACTTTTAGTAGCATGACTCATTGGCAAAAGATCTCCCCTTAGGGAGAGTCAGACCCTTGCTAACACTGGCATCACCAAATCAAAGGTTCCTCAAATGTCAGTGAGCTTTATAGTTCTGTCTGTCATTCCAATTTGAATACACATCTGATTTGATAAGGCATACAAGAGTCATTTCATTGTTTCTTTAGTTGTGTAGGATTTCCTTTTGATGTAGGTACATGAGAAAAGGTTACATTATCTCTGATCTAGTGTTGAATCTAAACCGTGTTTTATCTCCTTTCCAGTACAATGCATATGATATCGCAGAGATTTTAACGGCCGTGGACCACTGTTACAATGTTATTTTGAAGGATTCAAAGGATTGTGATGTGTCATCAAGAACCTCAAGAAGCTTCAAAGCCATTATGAGACATTTTTTGCATTGTTTTTTGTTTTATATAGCACCATATTGAAGATTAAACAATGTCATAAACCAGGAACTGCAAAATGAAAAACAATGATTTTGTATATTTGTCTGTTTGGAGATTTGTTTCCTCATACCGCATACATTCTGAGCCACTAAAACAATGTGACTCATTATCTTCTGTGGTTTATAAACTGCTTCGCGCATATCATCTGACATTACTCCTTATCAAAGCCTGGGGTCCTCAGAAAGAGCGCCTGTGTCAACCCTTACAGAGACAATTTGTTACCATGGAACAGTCGTGTGTTGTAAGTGTTAAATTATGCATACGCTACTCAATAACCCCATTGATCCATGTATAATTTAATCAGTAATGCTCTGATATTAATCATTAATATTTATGGCCAAACTAATTGAACCTTTTAAAAATTATAGAAATGTTCATATTTACATTAAACGTTTTATGGCAGATGCATTCATGTATTAGACATTTGGGTTGAAGATGAGGGAAAACGAGGGTCTGGTTTCCATTATTTTATTCTTAATGGCAATGACTCAATAAAACATTACAAAATATAATAATTCTGTACTCTGAACTCTGAAGACCATATAAAATGATTAAATGCAACCACTCTACATAAGGTATATTACGACATGATGATTCATCAATATGTACACAGTGTTAATTACAAAACATGATGGCCTACCTGGGAAAATGGTTAAACGTAAATGTAAATGGTAGCCTATCATTAATTGCACAAGTATTCCAGCACCCAGACTATGGGAAAAGATCTGAGGCAGGCAACTTGTAAGAAATGACTGACCATAACTTGACTGCATTCTCTATACAGGTATAAGCTTGGACAGATTTCCTCAAAAAGGCTTACAGAAAACTCTCAAACTACAGTGTCTAATCTCTTTATGTGATTTTATAGGTTATGTCAAAGCCATAGAACATTAGTCCATCCATACATGCAAATGTTTTAATTAATGACACTTTCAGTTTTTTTCTGCACTGGAACTGCACTTTGAGATGTCTTTGCCCTTTTGTATATGTTTGTATGTTTTTTATGTTTATGTTTTTATATGAAACAATCTGTTCTGCCACCTTGGTAAAGTCTCTCTAGAAAAAAAAAGATTCTATATCTCAATGAGACTAACCTGGTTAAATAAAGGTTATGGTAATAATAAGAAAAAGTATAAGTATATATATATATATATATATATATATATATATATATATATATATATATATCACTGGCACACACAGTGAACACACAGTGAGGTAAAGCACACACTATCTTGGAGCAGTGGGCAGTCTGCTGCTGTTACTGCGGTGGTGGCACCCAGGGAGCAGTGAGGGGTTAGGTGCCTTGCTCAGTTGACCACCCTTCGGGTTACAGTCCAATGCCCTAACAAGTAGGCCACAGCTGCCCCAAGATACATACTGAAATAATATGGTGTTTGGACAGTGGGCTATTTAACCAAACGTCTAGCCATAAAGGCTTAGCAAAAAGCAGGGGTGTAGTCTACGTGATATGCAGGTATAGTCCTTGGGTTTGCATATCTCCAGTAAAACATTGGCTGTAATACTGACAATACTGTAATAGCAATAGCTGTGGCAGCGCCTCAGGCGATCCATCACAGACAGTATGCCCACTGCAGCAAACTAGACTACAACACTGACAAAATGTAAATGTAGATCATTTCAAACTTTTAAGGAAAACTTTAATAAGTCAGTCAGTGCTGGATTTTGTCATCATGGCCTTGTCTTCTCTAAAGTTAGAAGTCTGGTAACATCCCATACTAAGATGTTTTTCTTATTCCCCACATACTGTGTTAAGTGGGATGATCCTGTCTTTTACTTAATAATGACTCTCTAGGTTATGGAAATTGCACTGAAAAAGAGGAATCACTATTTTTTTATTAATTTTTTTTGGAACGACCCATTAGATCTGTCTGGTCTCCTATATCACTGGTGCCAAGGGACACAGAAAATGTGTCGGGGTACGGTACTGGGCAATCACTGGAATACACGTTAAAAAACTGAAAATAATTGCCCAATTTATATCAAACACTGTAAACTGAATTATGGAAGAGCGAAGAAACATATTTATGTAAACACCAAAATAGGTAATGTAGTTAATTTTAAAAATGATGACATCACTATGATCACAGAAATTGCCTATAGATTGAACAGGGCCATTAATTAACTAAAGCCTAATGATTGTTAAAGGAATTAATTAACAAATTGAATCGAACACCTGAACTTCACAAGTAGGTTCAATGTAGATAATTACACACAATTTTCTTTGAGAGTTAGTTGGATTAAAATGATAGCATATTGGATGCTGTAGACTCCCTGCGGAATTCAACTGAGGTTCACAAATCTAATGAATCTAAAGAGATGAGAGTTGATGAAAAGGCCATATGAAATGTGTTCTGAGAAAAGATAACACACCACAAATCCAAGGCCATTCCTAAACATTCAGGCTTCCAAAAGAAAAGTGGATTGCAGTGTTTGTGACTTTGCTGGAAAGAAAACGTGGCAAACAAAAACTAATGTGTATGTACTACTTTTCTGAAGAGAAAAGACAGTTGCTGAACTGACCAGGTTACCATTCAGGAAAAAGCAGATATTTCAATTATTCTTATTGTTATTTTGAAGTAATTGCATGTGAAATGTGAAATCCAGTGACTGTTATTACTAAATATAGGGTGAATCTGGTTAATCAATGTATGTGATTTAGCATGAAAAACCTGATAATTATTGCTATTACTGCTAGCACATGCACCCCATTGATTAACCACCTACCTACATGTTATCAAGGGAAAGCATTTACCATCAGTCATCACTCAAGTACAGCTTCAGGACTCGCCTATCATTGTAATCATGGGCCTATTCAAAATGGTCACACCTTTAACCTCCCTCAGTCTCATTATTTCCTGATAGAATGGTACAAATGAATGATGCACATTGTGCGCTCTTTAATAAGCTTTTTTTTCTTTGTACATGTGATGCACCTGAGAAGAACTCAATTAAGCTTATGCAACCTTTGTACACAACACTACAATTAAATGTCCTTCACACCACACTGCAGTATTCAAGAGTGATTTGTTGGGAAGATTTTGCAGTTTTACGGTAAAAAGGGAGTTCTGAAAAGGGGGTCTAGATACAGTTGAAGAATAAATGGCCAACTGAAGATTATGTGCAAAACTGATGCATTATGGCAACAATAAACATTACAAATTAACAATTTAGTCATAAAGCCTACATGACAAAATACCAATAACTGTAATAAAACTCTTCAGTTAAATAAAATACACTGTTTTGTATAGAAGAGTATAGTAATAATATTTGGGATATGATAGTGTGACGCCATTTATCAATTACAATCTTTCTTTCACTTCACTGAGTGCACTGTGGCTATGTGTTACATGAGATTTTTAAGACAAAGTGCACTCAACTCCAGATGAATAGATGAAGAGGGGTGCAGGGAATAGGGTTATTCCAAGAAGCAGTGAAGACCGCACTCTGAAGGTGTAGTTCTCATGCTGATTTAATCGCAAGCACGGCAATCAAGACAAACGCTTCAGCCTAAGCCATCTTCAGCGCCTTACCTGTAAGACATAAGACGCTGAAGTTGGTTAGGCCAAAGCGTTTGTCTTGATTGTCATGCTTCCTATTAAATCAGCATTAGAACTACACCTTGAGAGTGCGGTCTTCACGCTTTATGTGTTACACCAGTGTATACTTATTTGATAGAGTCATTTCAAACGGCAGCTTCTACAGTGCTAAACATGCACACGGGCACACAGTCACATGCACAACTGTATTAGATGTTAAGAAGACAGAATGCCTTGACTGACAAAGAAAATCCAGCTATTAAAAGATACTCCTCTGCCTCCCATTTCCCAGAAAATCAAAGGATTATGAATCTTATTTCCTCCCCATAAAGATTATATGAAATATCTTTGCTCTAATGGATAGGCCTATTTTAATCTACCACATTAAATTTTTACTATGCAGGATATTATTGTTCTATAACTATGGCTGTAATTACTTTTGTTTCATAATCACAGTCAATCCCAAAATTGCTCACTTGGTTAATACTGTATCTTACTGAGAGGGTCATAATTAGTCATACTGCAGGTTCTGCTCTAGTGAATGAGGTGGGGTGGGGGTGGCGGTGGTTGGTCTATCTCAGAGCAGGAAAAAAAAAATCTAATTTCTTATTATGTCTATTATGTCAATGCATATAAATAAATGAATTAATTGGCCTCATTTTGTAAAGTAGCAGGTCTTTAGTTCATCTAAAGACTTTCGTTCATGCCATCTTGTACATTCACACTGCATAATTTCTCGTATCACTGTAGTCTCAGTGTATGACGGTTTAGAAATGCTTTTGTTTGTTAGGTTCTTTTTTCTCGTTGAACAACATAGGTCATCTGGCCTCTTGCTAGTATTAAAAAATTAAATTAAAATTGAAACTCCTACAACACCAAAAAAAAAAACCCAAAACAAATAAAAAAAAACTGTCCACCACTGACAAAATGCCACTGCTGTCAATGCATCCATTAGTGTCTTCATGTACTCAAGCCATGGTATACAAGTGTATGTTGCTATACACAGATGAGGCATGTATCATTACTCTGTATGACTGATCAGGGCTACGGAGGGAACCCTTTTCAGCCCGGGAGTTTTATGCTCATACGCGGCCCACTATATGCACAAGAATAATATGCATAAAAAATAGGGGTTCCAAAAAATGCTGGTGATTAATTTATTAGTTATTTATTAGTTAGCACATTTATCAGGACTACCTGCCCTCTTTGAAACCCCCTGTCTTTCCTGTTCTAACTCCATCCTAGCATATATAGTAATCTCCATTCTTTTTTTAAACTTGTAAGAGCCAAAATAAGTCAGTGATATAGTACTATTAAGCTTAGGTGTTTGGGGACATTAAATAGGTGTTAGTAAATATGTCTATATATTTAGGACAACATGAATGTGGCAAATATATTTTTAAGAATCTAGTGGCTGAACTCACACCCCAATCTTTTTACCTTAACTTTTGGAGGAGACTATTTATCTTTTTGCTGGATTAACTGAACCTGAATCCATAGGTTCTTGTCCATATTGATCTGTTATGTGTTGAGTAAGAGTCTGTGAGCAATTGTGCCAGGATGAATGGCTGTGTGATGGCCAGAGTTGCAGACTGTAGAAATTTAATGTATAATCTAAGTTAATTTTCTCGAGAACTGCCTCTCACAGTAACGAAAATCTCAGATCACACAATTTCACATGATATGCGGATGGTATCTGTGCGATCTTCGTGAGCAATTTAACCAAGATGAACAAATGTGAATCTCCATGCACTTAGGCAAGTCAGGTAAGTTACTGTATTGCGTTAAATTCTACTGCTCCAGAAGACAATGGGCCGAACCAACTCATTTGTGCCCAACTGCACTTGCAAGTTTTACAAGTTAAAAGTGTAATGTCAAGCTGGTTGTTAGCCTGTTGTCGCTATAAAGCTAAAGCCAACTGATATTCATCACATGCTTTTATCCAAAGTGACACAGACTTGAGATGACGAGTTCTGAAGTTCTGAAGTCAAAGTCAGGTTGACTGATTGTCAGTGACGTTACCGCTGCTCCACCACGTCCGGATTATGAGCAGAATCTATCAGGGAATGGCTGATTCGTCACCTTCTAGTATGTCCTGGTCAGTGCAAAGATTGTTTTTTTTCCATTTTGTTGTTCTTCTACCAGTTTTTGGAATGTATTAAGCTTGCAATTAGCTGACAAAAAGGTATTCTAAAAAGGAGGAACAAATAAACAGACCAAATTGTCTGAGTTGTTTCCCCCTTTTCCTTCTTTCGAGATCACAGAGTCAAATATCCAAGCCCTCATTTCAAAATTATTTTCCAAATCCGGAGAATATTTAAATGCTAATATCATAAGCTCACAAGTATAATATGATAAGCTGACAAGCTTATTATAAACTGTAAAGTTTAAAGAGTTTCTACTATTAGTTATCAGAGGGAGCATTAAATTGCGTCACGGCACTAGCAGGTACAAAGTCAAATTCTCTTTTAACTTGAAAGAAGCTTACGCTGACTGTGTGTGACAGTGCTATACACCGAGGGCTGCAGTTTATCTGGGTTGTAAGTGAAGCACAGGTGGTTTGGTTGAGTAGTAGAAGACGGGTGGAGGCGATTAGCTGACAGCTCGTGATCCATACTGAGGTGTCAGACTGAACAGAGACAAACTACAGCTGTGCCAAGCAAAACATCACCATGGAAACTCTGTGAACACAGCTTGGTAAGCGAGTGCACACTGGCTGACAGTTGCATTTATTCATTTGGCAGGCAGGTCACAGAGACAGCCCACAAAAATGGACACATAGAGAGCAAGAAAAAAGAAAAACATATTCTAATTTTAGGCTATGCATTCCAGCCTATGTGTTATACAGTTTCAATGGTGTATGTTAAAATATGGCAGTTATTTTATGAGCAGGTTCAAACAAACAAGTTACCACCAGCAGAGATTCAATGCACAAACATTGTAGACAGGGGTGGCAGAAACAAGTCTGGTAAGGGGTGTTTAGCTTTCAGTGTCTTCCCAATCAACGCTGTCATCCGCACCAAGTCACAAATAGAGACATATTAACCACTGCAGAAGTAGCTCACTCCACCTCTACTCTATGTCCATACATTTCTGCAGATATAAAGCTTCATACTGTGGTGTAGCATTTGACTCATATTAAAATGTTGGTGCTCTGTGCTTTACAACATGCGGTGGGACCATCAGGACTGTTTCTTCTTGATGTGCAGTTGTCCTCTAAAGGGGCATGTACTTTGTAGTTTTTAAACAGATTTTACTTTCTTCAGTACTGAAATTGTTGTCATGTTTTAAGCTCATGTGGTATATGTACACTGGGAAACAGTATTGAGACACAAATATACTCTTCACAAATGTGTTGTCTTGCCCTTCACAATGCATATAATATTTGAAACCAAAGGCTGGAGAGCTGCATGGACATAGTGATAGTAGTTTTTTGTTCTCCTCTAGCTCTGATGAGCCCCCCTCTTTTTCTATTTCTCTCTCTCTCTTTCTTTCCAAAGAACTGTGTGAAGTAACAATTTGAAGAGACACTCCTGAGTGTCTGGGGAAAATTAAGTCAGTGCTGTCCTTTCTCAAATAAATTGATCATATGGCTTATATAAACCAGTTGGTAATCACTTGCTCCGGTTAAAAAAGATCAAGGAAGGCAATCAAATTCACTGCCTTTGGTGTTAACATCCAATCAAAAATAGCCCTCTGTTCTTTTTGTTCTAAGGCCATGCTAAAGGTCAGCAGACAACCAAACCACTACTGTCAGACAGTGTCAAGAGACAATGAATGAAACCAAAAAGTTATCCCAAAAATATATCCAGTTAGATGAATCAGTGAGAGAACACTGAGTGGAGATTAATGTTGTATAGGCATATTGCAATGCGATGTCACGTTGCAATGGTCACGTTTTTGTCAAATACACTAAATCAGGGGTAGGGAACCCATGGCCCTCAGGCCGCATGAGGCCCTCTAGCACCCTCTATACGGCCATTTTCCTCTGAAAGAAGATTTAATAACAGTGAACATAAATAAATATTTTATGTGTTTTATTATTTTTTTTTATTCCTATGATTGTTATGGGCTTAGAGTAATCAGATTGCAAAATATATGTAGCCTGTACGTGACCTAAAATGTTTTTCTCTCTTGGTCAACATAAAGTATGCGGCAGACTCAGTGATAGAGGACGAAGTGCTGAAACGGTTTGCTGCTTGTGTAGGACAGGTGAACACGTTCATGGAAGTCAAAGACCAAAACCTCCCAGAGTTGAAGGACCCAAACTGGATATATTTGTACTTCAGGAGTGATATAATACACTGTAAAAAATAAATCATGGTTTTAAAAGTTAGCCTCTGGGCTGCCTAACTATTTTAAGTTGACCAAATTTAAGATAATGAGTTGTGATAATGAGTTCAGACCTCAAAACACAAAAAAATAGTTAACACAATTTCCATATTCTGTAGTTATTCTGACAAATAATTGTAAATAAAGGAAGTCTTATTTTTTACAGTGTAACATCTAAACTTGTTAAACACAAATGTCCTTATTGTCCTTACGTGTTGAGTAAGAGTCTGTGAGCAATTGTGCCAGGATGAATGGCTGTGTGATGGCCAGAGATACAGATTGTAGAAATTTAATGTATAATCTAAGTTAATTTTCTTGAGAACTGCCTCTCACAGTAACGAGTGACTCATATGATTGGAAATCTCAGATCACACAATTTCACATGATGCGATCTTGCGATCATGCGATCTTCATGTGCAATTTAACCCAGATGAACAAATGTGAATCCATGAACTTAGGCACGTCAGGCAAGTGACTGTACTGCGTTAAATTCTACCGCTCCAGAAGACAGTGGGCCAAACCAACTGATTTGTGCCCAACTGCACTTGCAAGTTTGACAAGTTAAAAGTGTAATGTCAAACTGGTTGCTAGCCTGTTGTTGCTATAAATCTAAAGCCAACTGATATTCATCTCATGAAAGGAGCACACAACCACTAGAGTAGCCAGTATGCAGTTTCACTTTAGCTAAAGATGCAAACTTTCTTACCCTCACTGAGTGAGTTCAGAGGAAAGAAGAATAGTATATCAGATATTGTCAACAGAGTACAAAAAAATGCGAGCAAGTTGCACTTAATGCTGGATATAATAATATATAAATTTGTTTAGCACAAACCTTCTAGAAAAGGGGGGTAAGAAAGGGGGGCATGGCCGCTGGGGTTGCCAGTAGGCTATACAGTTTGAATGCAAGATGTAGCCCTTCAAAGATGTCATCTTTCTCTCTTCCAATCTCTGAGAGAGTTCAGAGGACCAAATAGGATTATCAAATATTGTCATCGGAATGCGAAAAAAATTTTGAGAACTGTTAAGCCTAACCTTGAGATGGAATTGGCTGATGTAACGACTCATAAGATATTTGGATCATCTAAACCAGAAAGACACATAGATTCTTAGACAGATAAGCACAAAAGTGCAAACATGTGTCTGAAGCATGTTGTTTCTGGTATTCATTTGTTATAAATTAGTAAAAAATGTAAAAAGGCTGGTTTTTGTTTTGAGTTGCACTGAGCCACAGACCCTCTTAGTACCGTAGAGTGATTTGTCAGGAAGACACATTATCTGGCCAAAGCCAAATTGCATGTTGCCTGGAAATTGAGTGAGGGGTTGACCAGAGTGCCAGAACGTCATTTGTTGAAGGAACACGGTGAATGAGACATAGTGTAGTGATGGAGTAGGACACTGTAGATGGTGCCGATTCAGTAGTTACTCTGCTTCTCTATAAGCACTGACACCGAGGTCATGCATAACAGATGGCATATCACCAGAGAGAGTAAAAGCTCCGCATGAGAGGCACAAACATTCGTTAAGTTCAATTTCCTTGTTCAATTTTCGCAAGGTTGTTATGCAGACCAGAGTCGAGCCCCCATACGCTGACACAGATAAGTTTATATTGTGATGTTATGTGACACTCTCACTTATGCAGACCGGAACTATTCATGTTTGCTTCCATTGGGAAGCCTTATGTTGCTCAATCATGATTAGTATTCCATAATCTTTAATATTAGTATTCAGTAAGGTTTTTCAATAAAATGAAAGAGGAGTTTTAAAGCAATATGATTTTTAGTTTCCTTTGTGCAGGCAGTATAATGGCCTAAGATACTAAGATGAACTGGAAATAGTATGTTGATAGAGAGTTTATTGACGAAAGATGCCTAACATTAACTGCAAATCACTGCACACAACCCATGGAATAGAGGTAACCAAATGCCAACAGTAGACTATTCAACTGATCTTTTAGTTACCTCAAAAGTTGTAAACCGTGGAAGTTATATCATTATCTATTATACTGAATACACATGCAATGACAAAAGTATTTCTTTTGCAGGCAAGTAAGTGCACAACTTACCTTTGGTGCCTCAATGTAAGGTGTTGTTAACACTTTATTTGAAGGTGTCTAGATTATGTGACATGAGCCTGTCATTAACATGACATGACATGTATCATAAACATTAATGCCACTTCATTAATGTTTATGACTGTTGTAATTATGTCATTTGGTTTCTTTCTGCTTCCCAAACAGTGTCAACTTTACATTGCAAAAACCGAATGATATTTAATGACAACAGTCATGAACATTAAAAAAATTAAGTCATTGATGTTCATTATACGTATCATGTAATAATAACAGGCTCATGTCACTCTTATGTAGACACCTTCAAAAAAAGTGTTACCCTCAAGTATCAACATCCTTTAAATTTGGAGACCCATATCAGGAATTGTTGTTCTTCGTACTGCCATGGTGTTCGCTAAATGCAATGGCCATTTTGACACAGCAAAGCTATGCTTGGTAATCCAGTTTATTGTATTTTTATGACAATATGCCTGAACTGAACTGTGAATTCACCTGTTACTCATTTAACAGCTATCTGTTGTTTGCTAGCTGCTTTGATGTAAGACCCCTGGCCCCTAGACCCCTACAAGTCTAGAGAGGTCAACATTGAATGATTTCCACTGAAGTAGGAGTCAAACGTTTCTTTGGTCTAGATTCAGATGGGTCTAGACCCTTTTTCTTTCTTGAAACTAAATTTTAGGTGAGGATTCACATTCAACATCCAGGAAAAAAAATGAGAGGGAATAAAAGGCCATGGGTTAATTTGAGTTATAATTTAATAACGCAGTTATTCATGTTTGCATATTAAATCACCTAAATTTTTTCACATGAACATGGGAGCAAGCTCCTAATTAATTGTGATGATGACAGCAATTAACCTTTCGTTGAAAGCACCTGCTTTGACATGAAAGCTTGATTGGCCCTTCTGTCAGAGATAGGGATTTCACCATGAAAAAAGGGGCAGGGCTTTGCTAATATATAATCAGTTGATATACTTTGCTTCCCTTTTACTTCTGACATTTTTCTTACTTCAAATTGCCCTTAATGATAAATATTTTTCGTTATTTATTTATTTTCGTTAAAATACTTTCTTGGTTTTTGGTGACAAACTTAGCAATTACCCTAATTCAAAGGCCATCAGCTCTCTTGCCATGGTAGGAAAAAAATGTGTGTCTGTGAGTCCTTTCTCTGTCACTGCATTCTGCTCTCAATTAGTCACCAGCACTGCATCTAACAAACAGCTGGCTGGCTTTGTCTGAATAATCTCTCTTTGCAGCTGTGCTGGAGCCGACAGCATGCTCTGCTAATAAGCCATGTTGTCTCTACGGGAACACTCAGTTGAGAGGTCTTGGATCAATGCTACCATCCTTATTCATGCCTGCTTTTATTATGCATGCACAATACAGATCCCTTATCCCTTCACACTGGTCCAGGGTGTCTGCCTGCTGTTCAGCTAAAAAAATGAAAATAAAAAAGACTGATAATTGTCAAGCCATTGTGTGTCTTTCTTTTTATAAAGTGGTTTATTTGTAAATACTACTAGTTTCTTTTCAGGTCTGGGGATGCTCTAAAAACATCTGGCTGACCCACAAGTAGCAGAATATATGTATGATGGTAAAAAGAGAGGAAAAGGCAAGTCATACCAATTATTAATTCACTAACAGACACCATCAAAGCATTTATGCAACATTAAACATTTCTCGGCCTTACAAACACAAAATCATATGCTGTCCCTCTTAGGTAAACATACCAAAAGCACTTGATTTCTTAATGCTTTACCCAATATCACGGAACTACATGGTTTGCAGGTTTTCATCAGTTAACTACTGTCATATGATGAATCACAGAAATGCTTCTTGAAACAAGCAGCGCTTATTTTAGTAAAGAAATAACATGTCCCACAGTCCAAAAGCTTCTACGGTACAGGGTGACAGCCAGGACTATTCAGTTTGCTTTGCAGAGGTAATGTTTTGTTTCTGGTGGAAATTACGGTGTCATTGATATAACCCCTGCAAGCCTTTAAGTACCTGGTTACCAGCAGGCTATATATGGGTCACAAACCTGTAATAAACAGGGCGTGTGTGTATAAGGAAGGAGAGCACAACACTATTTGGGAAAATGTGTGCTCATGCAGCGATGGGAAATGTCCAGAGCGCTGTGTTAAATTATTGGGGTCAGTGACTCAGTCTGCTCCCTTGATTTGTTTGAAGACATACTAGGCTTCTTTGACATTGAAGGACATTTTTTTTCTCCAAAGCGCAAGATCTGTAAATTAAAAATCTCAACAGCAGAAAGGTGCCAATTTCATGACAGCATCCATGATTCTGTGTTGAACTGCATAAATGAAATTTCCCATCTGGGAAGAATATCATCAACTTCATCATGGAAAATTAACTTAACCTTATAGGAAAGCAATTATTTGTGCTCCTATGGATGGATATCATAGTTCCTTTAAGCAGAAAAAGAATTGTCTTTGAAGAAAGGATTCATGCTTTGTTTTTAGGAGCACCTGAAAAGACACTAATATGGTTTGGCTTGTTGTTGTTTTCCTCGTGTGAGGTGTCTATACTTGTAGAGTATTATTAAACAGGGATCTTCGGAGTTACACCAGTGCAGCTAATCAGCTTAATGAGGCAAAGATTGCAGCAGTAATCAGGCATCATTAGGCTTATGAGTATTTATTATCTGTGGCTTGGATATAATGAAGCGGTGTCACTCAGTGATCACACACAAAGGAGAAGATCCTGCAATCTGTTTATTAATGGACTCCTGTCAGAAGGCCACCACAATTCAACAATCCAGGTCATCCATCATGGCCGCGCTCTGACACCAGGAAAGATTTACTTCCCTCGCTCTGACCTGAATGTTCTACATTTCAAAGCCAAAGCAGGATGCCAGTAAAAGTTCAGGGTGTCACGTAGGTATCCCCACCCTCCTCCATGCGCCCACTTGTTTTATGCAGTACCTCCTTGTGTTTATATGAGAATGAAGTGAATAAGATGAGAGAGAGAGAGAGAGAGAGGGAGAAAAAAAGGCCTGTGTGTATCTCCATGTTGGATTCTCACCATGTCTCATCTTGTTTGCCTTAAAGCTGTGTTCTTCATGCTGTTTGCAGCTAGTTATGCCACAAGTCAAGAATCGCATGCTTTCATAGAGCTCTCCTTGATGTTTCCTTGCTTTTCGCATTCATTTCCATGGTTTTTATGGCTCAAATTATTTGTGTGCATCAAAGTCCGCTTTGGTTGCTTCATACAGGGCTCACAGTTCTGAGTGTGAAGGTGACAATAGGAGTTCTATTAAATGTAAAATAAATGTGCCCCTGAAATAAATGTGATTGTTTGATTGAATATGATTGAAATGAAATGTGAAATGTGAATGTGTGATTTTTATACAGGATTGGTGGTATGTGATGTGGTGTTGCACTGTAGCAAACATTTCATTGGACTTACATGCACAAGCTAAACCAAGATTGAATATGATACTGAATAATAACAAGGCAAAAAGACATCAGGAAAGCTGAAGAGATACGAAAGCAGTGTCATAAAAAACAATTTGGAAAATTGTGTTGGATATTTCAAAGTAATCCTAATTTAGGGTTACCTTGTGCCCAATGACACTTTAACCCACCTTAACATTTGAGGTCTCAAATGATTTGAAAGATTGCTTTAATGAACCCCTTTCATTTTCCTCTCAGTCTGATAAATGAGAGGCTGTAACAACCCCTCCCCCACCCCCAACTGCCTGATTTACTGAAGATGCTACACATCTGTACCAAGTGCACAACAAGGAAATGTAAAATTAATTGAAATGTAAATAACAGGGCAAGATCTCACATTGTCTCGGCATAAATTGATTTCTTTGTTGGAGGGAAAGAAATCCTTCCCCGGTGCTCCACGTTATGCTCCATAGTCCTCTCCATTAGTCACCATATCAAGTTTTAGATCGTAAGGATTATCCCATGGCAGCCAAGATGGATTTGTGTTTCTATAAATATGTGTGTTATCTAAAATCAATGCTTATGTAGCATTCCGCTTGTAAAATGTCAATTAGTGCACTGGCCTTCTTTGTAACATAATCGTTTAATTTACAGAAAGACCAGGCATCGGCAAGGGCCACATTTCTACCACAACCTGGCTTATCGGTTACTTGCGATTTTGCTATGGGGATAAAATGGTGTAAGCTGATGATAAATCTTTATATTGTTTAAAAGGCCTGATCTGCCTAAGAGCTCTGTCACACACGGACACAAAAATACACACACAGGCACACACACAAAGACAGAGGGATAGAGAGAAAGAGAGAGAGAGAGAGAGAGAGTATAAGAATAACAGAACTATTTAGGCTTGCATGTGATATTTATATTGGAAATACCTTTTCATTTGTCACCTCATTTCAGTTGCTGCCCAGTGGCTGTTTTGATATTCATTTTTATTGTCTGCTGTTATGATCAGCACATTATATATTCAAATGTTGAATACTGCACATCCAGAAAACAATAAACCCTTTGGTCTACAAGAGCAATGGTTGCTTTTCAAAAAAAAAAAAACATGTAAAGGGACCTCTTTGTCAGTACATCTGACTTCGAGACAAAGATATTGCTTGGTTCGTTTGTGAGGGTGAAAACCCACATTTCTATAACCATTGTATCTTAAATCACAGATACATTAGCTGCAAGCTATTTCAGGGAGACAACCAAGCAGAAAATAATTCAAAGGGTTGCTTATCAGGACCACTGGTGTGACAGTTCAACAAATGATTATTCCTGAGTCAATGTTCACATAACTGTGGGTCTGTAACAGGAATGAGTTTTTCAAGAGAGATCCTGATCCACTGAATTAATTGATACCTCAGCAAGGACCGATGGCGACAGGACTTCTCTGTTCTCTTGTGGAATAAAAATAAATGCAACGGACAAAAGGGAAAGACACCATCCAATCTCCCATTGTTTTGGGACAGGTAATTTAAGGTCACTTTATCAGAAAACCATTCTGACCAGAAGCAGTTCAACATCAAAGCTGCCAGCCATGTGGCAAACCAAGAATGTTCCAGACACATATTCTTTTGTGTCTTTCCATTTGCTTCAAAGATTTCCTAAGGTCTTAACTTATTTTTCTGTACCATTTATATAATCCAAAGAAGTTGTACGAAATTGGCATTATCAAGGTTACAGCCTCAACAATTCAGCACAACATTGAAAAACATGGCAGTATTTTATCATTACACCCTTTAAAGGGATATTTTGATTAAGGTGTAATTTCAAGGAGATTGGTAGGTTTAAATTTCACATATAAAGTTATAAGGGGATGGTTTAAGGTTTTATATTCAAAGCATTCACATAACTGTACGTGCGCAATGTTCTGAGTAACTTGTGAATTGTGCTCACCTACACAAATGTATGTTTAATTTTGCCATTGCTGAGCCTACACACATTCATAATGTAAAGCTGCACAGTATAGAGATGGAAAAGTATGCCTGAAGTGACTCATCAGTAAGTTCAAAATAAAATGTATTCTCTGGGAGATTCTTCAGTAAAAGCAAACAAGATATAGCCCTAGATTAAAAAAAAGATCTAAGGATGATAAATGCCACAGTTTGAATCATGTACTTTTGCTTTACTTATCTGACATGTCAAAGCAAGATTTATGAGCTTGCAAATTCTTTGTATTTTTAGCCATGGGGTTGCTACACATCCAAAACCAATTCAAACACAGCTGGTCTGTTTAGGGAAATTCATTTACCTCCATTAAGAATGCCAAAGTGACTCTGAAGATGCAATTCATTAATCCCCAAACAGTGTTCTTCATTTTGTTATGGCAAATCAATGGAGTTGAGCTGGACAGCCACCAAGCTACTCACTTGGAGTCCAGGGGAATAGTTACAATTAAAGCTGCTTACGTGCCTCCCCTTAAAAAAAAAAAAAAAAACAGGGGGTTCATTAGGCCATTAGGGTTTATATAATCATTGGACTTGGGCTGTTAAGTAGAATATGGTATTGTTGCCACAACAGTAAAAAATAAAAAAATAAATGTTATTTGTGGATTTTAAACCTGACCTAGAAAAGAAAAAATCAGTTACTGTAAAAAAAGAATAAGCAAAGCTTACTTGAAAAATTTGTGGGAACTCGTTGCCTCGTTGAGTGAGTTTAGTAAAGGTTAGTAGTCTCTTTCCACTTGAAAGAGACGAGTAACATTTGAGGCAACAAATTTCCTCATAAGTATGCTATACTTTTTTTATTTTTTACAGTGTAGGTGCTTGTATATGTCTGTTGCCTAGGATGCCAGTGAAACTAACTAGCATTGTAAGGTATGTTTACTAGTGTCCCATACGCACAGCTAGGCTAGCTGGTGTCTTTTACATATCTTTGGTTTGGTACCACAAAACACCTACTATTTGAGGAAGGTGAAACTACAACAATTACAATATATTGCTAACAGAAGTTTAGACATATAAATCTGTGTAAAGGGACTGAAAAATAACTCCTACTAATTAACTAAAATAATAGCCATGTTTGGCTTGACGTTGAAGATGATGACAGTGGAAGAGATTACTGGAAAGATGACCAGCTTTAAACACATTGTATATCTGGCTAGATTTCTTTTAGTGTCTTTCCAAATGAAATGAGTCAATAAACAGCCATATGCAATTGAACTTCAGAATTTCTCTAAATCACGAGAACCTGCTGACACCATGAGTTGGACATGTCTGTTAGCAGAGGCTCACATCTAAAAGTTATAGATTTGGACTAGACATTTGTGGGAAGTTCAAGAGAGCCTAGCATTTCCATCCATTCACACACTAAAAGGCACATTACAGTAACTTGGTTTGATGCCACTGCAGTAATTTCAAGCAGTCAGACAATAACAGGAGAATATGATGATCACTTACAATTATAACCAATGAGATCTGTCTTAATTACTTCAAAATCTGGCAGAGAGATGCCACAGGTTTATGAGGTTTTCTGCTCTGAAACCTTCAGACAATTGAGACATGGACTGCAGGCCATTCAGGCAGGGCAAGGTCTAGAGAAAAGAAACGAATGCCAAGGGGAACAGGAGCCTGGCGCGCCAATTTGAGTGTGTCAGAAACTGTGGCGCTGCTGGGTTTTCACGCTCAGTGGTTTCCTGTGTGCATCAAGAATGGTGAAAAACCCAGAGGACCCACAGCCCCTGGCAGGGTGGTGTTCGAAAAAAGGCTCATTGATAAAAGGGGGTCCAAGGAGGCTGACAATAATTAAGCAAAGTCAAAGATGTGCAACAGTTATTTTTTTGACAGCTGTTCTTCCATGTCACTCCGGAATGAAGAGGAAAGACAGCAGGTAATGAATGTGTGCAACACGTTCCAACCATCATATGATGAGGGTAAGTGAATGTGAAGTTTGCCATTGTGAATTCAGTGCCACCTTCATGACTTGACAATTAGAACACAGGCAGACTATGTTGGAGTATAAGAGCTCACCTCAATGAGAAACTCAACAAAACCGATGATATAATACTGACATTTTTTTTAAATTGAGAATTCTTAAAAGAATTATGACCCTAGGCTGGACACAACTTAGACGTAGAAAAAATACGAAACAATACAAACTGCTCAAACTGTTGGAGATATCCTCATTGGATTTTACACTGATATAAACACAGACAGATTATCTGAAATGATGTTCTATAAACAACAGCAAAGCCATAAGTCCAATCACTGAGACAGAAACAGAATCATGGATCATATCATTCATGACCATCTGACCTTACAATTACAGTCTCATTTCACAATTAAAACCACTCGAGAGACATGCCATCACTGCGCCCCCTGCTAATATGAAGGAGGGTTATCCAGAAATTATTACCCAGAATGAAATAGAAATAGAATGAAAATCAATACAAATCCATAAACTATGTTCATGAAAAAGTCTGTTATAACCTATTTGCTTTGGAAGGCGCAAGAAACTGTGAAATGGCACATTTCTCCCAACCATCCTCTGAGCATGATTCATGTATCCATTCCTTCACACATCCATTTCAACTCTCAATTCTCATTCGTCTTACTGCCCAGCTATTGATTTCACTACCTGCCTCCACATTCATCCATATACCTCACATTTAGCCACTTCACCTGGGTCTATCCACCTAACTACTTTAGACTGGTTATGTACAACTTCAGATTGATATACTTCAGTTTAGCCAATCAGATATTGTTCATTATAGTACACTATGAAAGTTTTGAATTAAAGACCCTCTCCAGCAAAAGTTTTTTCTATTGTTGTGTTTAATAAGACATATTATGAGATAAAAACACTGTTAAAGCAATCTCTAGGAATATTTTGATTGATTGAACTCTCAGCATAGCTGTTTATGTCTCAAAAAAGAAAAAAAAAAAAACGGATCAGACTTTCCCGTATTGTTGTCATCAGTAATATGAGGCACCAATCCCAACATTCAACTTCCTGTATGAGTTCAGGTGTCTGGGAGCAAATTATCCACAGATTTCCATACAGTGCAGGCCTGTATGTTACACATCATTCATACTTGCAAAGTAGTCACTTTTTGCCAAACATGTTCTCTAAAATAGGACACCTGTTATTGATGAGGGAGACGTCACAAGATGGGATAGCCTGTGTCAACTGCAAACTCAATTTGTTTAGGATTATTTTGCCTTCCAGTGGCAGCAACACAGTACTCCTATACCAACACAAACCATTCACCAAGGAATCGTTGGAGAAAGACGGTGCGTCATAGGTAAACATTCGGCACTCTAGACGCAGCAGATTCGGTGCTAAGGAATTTACCCTTTTAGGGATAAGGAGGAAGGTGTGGATTTTTATTTACAAGCTATAAAAGTCTTTTTTGTTGTTGTTTTATGAAAAACACAAATGGGTGAATATCTAATTAAAATTATAGTGACAAATAAATGACTGGAGTGGGTCTTTCTCAGCCCAATGCACATGACTGAACACCCAGTTGTCCAAGGCAAAACAACAACAACAAGCTATTTACAATAACAACAACAACAACAATTAATAACAAATCACTTCATAACTTGCATAAAATTCTTGGAATAACTATTAGACCTGTTTTTTGTAGCTTAACTACATGAGGGTATTTCTAGAGAATTGCTTTCATCAAACAATTAAGAAATATGCAATGGTGTGACCACCTTTAGAAATATAATACCTTTTGTGCCAAATTACATTGGCTAGAGACACTATTTTGTTTCTTAAACATCAGGTAATTAATAAGAATGATTTAACAGTATTTGCACAACTGGCATTGATTTCGTAAAGCATATAAGTTGTGCTGGTGCTAAGAACTGACAGGCTGTGGCTGCAAATTCCTTGATGTTTAGCTTGCCTTTGGCATCACTGACCACATAATCATTACCTGGCACATCAGGGACAGGGCTTGATTTTCAAAGACTTACGCTCCACTGATTTGCTGTGCATCCGTGAGATTGATCACAGTGGTTTATCTGAAGCAACATGTGCTCTATCCCCTTGGATGTAGGAAGTAGCCAGAGAAAGCAGTCATGTCCTTCCTGCAGCAACAGTGTGATCCCACAAACAGGAGTCAGAGGGGGTAAGATTATGACAGCCATAGAGCACCAGGAAATCATGACTTGCTTGTGGCCCTTCTGATTAAAGCGAGAAAGGCGGCTGATAACATCAACTTTTGCCTCAAAAAGCAGCAGATAACAGCGTCCTAACTTTCATTAGGTCTTCAACTCAATTAAAGGGAAATTTGTGTCTGTCAATTCAGTGAAGTGTCAACAGATGGAACGATTAAGATGCTACTATTGCAAGTCAAATATTTATGAACAATGATGACAGTATACAGACCTTTTTCTTATATCAGAGATGTCTGTTTATTGTGCATTTATGAGCTGCATTGTCCATACTTTTTGGCAAACATGTCTGGTGTGACCTGCATTTTAGAATAATAGTTAGTTATTGATTAATCTTTATCATCGTAATATTGGTAAACAATATATTGCCTTGACTACTTCATTCATTTTACTTAGAAACAGATCTGGTCTTAGAGCTAATTATTGTGTTTTGCAGGTGGTCATGAAAAGCAGAGGATGAGTACAAGGTGTCTGTCCCTCCACTTGAAACCGCATGGTAAAGTCCTGCATAAGTTCGGCCTGCAAGTTCCCAACTGATGACCTGGGTGGAAAATTCTCTACTGTGTTGAATACAAGCACGGATCTAAACTTACAAACAAAATTACATGTATATGTGGCCTATATTTCAGTGGCAAATAAACAAAAATATTCCGGCATTGCAAGGTGATAAAAGCATTTAAATCTATACCAGCTTACCCATACACACCCTCACAGAACTCTACTCTAGGTTCATTTCTTGCCATGCCTGCTTTCAGCACTGCAAGGGAGTCAGTGTTCTCCCTTAATTGTAGACCAGTTAATTCCATTAATTGTAGACCAATTGTAGACCTGTTAATGTGTGTGTATGGTGGTGTCACTTTTAAAGCCTAAACTGTTTGATAGTTAAGAAACAATTTCACAATGATGTTGTCTGGATCAAGGCCGGGTCTGTTTGCTGACTGTCAAAATGTTATGACGTACTTTGTCCATTGTGGAAGCCTTTTCAACTTTTCGATGAGGTGAAATTGGTCTTGCAGTGTTAGATGAAATACTTAAAACTGTCAAAACGTATCAGACTGCCTAAGCATGTCTAACAGTTCCTGACTTAGAGGTCTTAAGGGTTATTTGAATGATCTGTCAGTAAGCTTATCAGCTGGGTACAGGTTGGGGGTTGGTATTTATCTATAGGTGGTTATCTATAGTGGTTGGGTTGGTTGGGGAAGTATGTTAGCGTTGCTCTTTTAGGTGTTGAGGGTGTGGATTGTCTAAATTGTACCTGTGAAGGACTGCGCTACATGGGGTTATACACTTAGGTGAAGAGATTTGGCTGCCAGTGCATTACACAAATTTATGCTTAAGGCAAGCAACTTTGTGTTGTGTTAAGTCTTAACAAGACAAAATTGCTGAATGCATTGTCATTTACCACCTTCATACCACCAAACTGCTAACACTCAGTTACATTAACTTATTGATATACATTTACATTTATGCCTTTGGTAGATGCTTTTATCCAAAGCAAATTTGTCAACTATCAATTAGTTCAGGGCAAGTCTCCCCTATTGTAGCCTGCATGACCAGCTTACCTGGTCTATGCACAATAATGATATGTTACATGCAAATGCATTATGGCAGCTCTATAAACATGTAACTACACAAATTGCACAGACTCGGGAGATTTTTTTTTGCTTTTGTTAACACAGAAGATTATGTATTATTTTTATTTTTTATCTCAGTGATATAGCTATAGTAGCCTACTAGTCATCTCAGCCTGTGTTTTGTCCTCACATGAGATTCACAACAGCTCTTTTTTAAAAGAGGTACATCATTTTAGCCATTTAGGATCATGCTCCTCACATGCAGTATACAACAGAGTGTTGAGGTACATCTCTGAAATGCATGTAGACATGGGTAATGTGGTGGAAGGCAGCTCTCATTTTCTGACAGAGTACTTTGGCTCACCAGCCAACAGGCTCTCCTACAATATAATTTGGATTATACATCCACTGAGCATAGTTGACACTGATTAGACAATCCTACTCCTCGCGGTTGGCAGCTGCATACTCTAAGGTCACGCAAATACACAGCATATTAATGTAATTATGCAAAGTCATCCTCTGGAATGTTTTCCAGAACTGACATGCTATACTCAATTAGAGACATGCTGGTACTCCAAGGAAATAGCCATGCATTTTGAAACTGAGTTAGGCTCTAAGGGCACACGGATATTATCACAGTTTAATAGAGTGCCAAAAATGCATAAGCAGACAATCTAATGACGCTGGTTAATCAGTGGATCTCTTTCCCAACCACATTAGCATCTAGATTTATAATGTGAAAATTATCTACTATAGCTTATAGTTTAATGGAGAGCATGGTCATGCATGATATTGTTAGCATACTTTTGATAAAAAAAGCAAAGCAAATCTCCATGTGAATATGTATATACGTGGTATGTTTCTTCACTATTCACTATCAACTATGGTGCTAGTTGAGAGGGCCAAAACAGTAATGAATGTCTTTAAAAAGAAAAAAAAAAACTTTCAACATATCCGTTTGTACTTTGTGCGTTTGTCTTACAATGCAGTGGTGTAAAGTATGTGACAGACAAAACCAAAACAGTTCAGGAAATAGTTGTTAGTCTCTGATCAGGGCATCAAATCTCTGCCAAATCTATAGTAAGATCACTTCAAGACAGATGGTCCCAAACTGGTCATATCATCTAACTCTAGCCATCAGGAGCAGTCAAGTGGCAATTGTTACTTATTTGTAGTATGTTGCCCATCTTTAGAATGCAGATTTGATCTGGACAGACATCTCTCTTAACAGTGCAGATAGAATGTGGACATCTTTTTGTGACTTTGTTGTGTCACAGTGGGCATATATACATTTACTATTTATCACTGGCTCATACAGTTACTAAATAGCATTGGCTCATCACTAAATTGACATGGAAATACATAGGACAAACCCGATCTTTGATTGGTCTAACACAGTTCTTTTTCCCCAATTGTTACTGGTCCCAGGAACCCCCATTCTGACTATGAGTAATGTGAGGCCCTGGTGTGTGTGTGTGTGTGTGTGTGTGTGTGTGTGTGTGTGTGTGTGTGTGTGTGTGTGTGTGTGTGTGTGTGTCTACTGGGGGACTGCAGTTGAGTATGGCCTGAGGCCAACCCTGCTGCAGTACAACTATACATGGTCCCCTACAAGATAATTTGTATGTATGTATGTATGTATGGATGGATGGATGGATGGATGGATAGATAGCTTTCTTGTTAACGTGCTTGCCTCCCAGTCAATGGTGCTGGAAGTTGAGTGTTCATTCTTTTATTTCCTTTTTATTTTCCTCTAGAGAACTATAAACTAATTATTAACTGAATAAAAATAAATAAATAAATAAATAAAGCTCATATTCTGTTCTCTGCACATTGCATCTGTAATGTGACTATATCTTAATTTCAGCTTCTCAAATCAGCTGTTGCTTCATGTTTATGTCTTGGCATGCACCTGGGCGATCCTGCTGGCTACCCACATATCAACTCATTAGGCCTATTGTCCTAAAACAGTAAATTTCTTTAATTCTTCAGACTGACAAGCATAAAATCATCTGAGACAGGCTCTGGTGGTGGAGAAAAGGGAATAATTCATGTTATCACAAAGACATATATTGACTGTTCTCATTTAATGCACCAAGTCTGCTGTAACAGCCTGTCTAGGCCTGTCATCTCTGCCTCATTTTATTACCTGTAAATCACAAGGCACCCGCGCAACCCCCCCTGTGGTTTACTCACAGCTCAAAGGGTGTAGCGGATGTTAACTGACATCTATTCTGCACACTGAGATGGTGTTTTATTTGAACCCTCATTTGGGGCCCATCAGAGCTGTGTATACAGTGTATATCAAACAGAAATATTCTTTTCTATCCCTTTCTCTCCAGAAGGGGTTTAGCAGCTCCACATAAAAGTGTGAGAAAAAAGAGAACAGAAGAGCTGAAAATTCTAGCTCAGATCTAGCTCTGTCCATGACTTATCAATGCATGAGGTTGGCCCCAACACTCATTTCCCTGTATTTTCCCGATTACAATAAGTAAAATCACGTCAGCCAGCATAATTCTTTGTGTTGAAAAGTCCCCTGCAGATAATTTATCCGGATGTCTCTGTGTACATATTCCCCTTCCTCGCCTTCTGTTAAATTTAATCAGCCTCTGCCTCTCTCGCAGGGAAAAGCGGTCAGTGGAAATACAGCACAAGTGACAACACGGAGAGTCTATTAATTCCTCCACCAACACTTTTGCTGACAACCCTATGGAATATTTGTTTTAGCTGGAACACAGGCACCAACACAGAATATAAATTGCACAGAATATTACAGAATCCTTACTGTGTACTACAGTTTTCACACTTGGGAAGATCCCCTTTGTCTCTTCTTTGTCTTGGTTTGTGGCAAAGCCAGAAAAAAAATATTTTGTTTCTAGGTCACGGCTTGTTCATTTCTCTTTGTTCAAGAAAGCTTTCACTTATTTTTACTTTTCCTTCTCTTTAATTGACACACCAGTGTCTGATAGCTTTTTTATATGAATAAAAGCAATCGAAAAGTAATTTATCTTTTACGCTCAACCATGTCATTCAACTGCTTCTCTTAGCATCTCCAGTGTGTGCCCAATTACAGTAATGTCATGGTGTAATCCAGGTAGCCATTTCTCTTCCACTGAAATACAAAATTGTATAAAATATTCTCTTGTGGCCATTTATGGTGTAGATACCGACAGAAAGTCTGGTTAACGCTCCCAAAATGTCAGGGCGGGGTTGGTGTGGTGGGAAAATGGAGGAAGTAGTGGTGGGTTTGTCATGCAAGTGAGTGGAGAAGCACTGCTGCAGGTACAGAATAATCAGAAAGTAAAACTGAATACAATGCATTGTCTGAGATGATTTGTCTGCTGATGACCTGTTTGACCTGATGACCTGACCTGCTTGCTTGGGTTTAGACCAGTGGTTCCCAAACTTTTAACTGGCATGTACCCCTGAGACATTACAAATCTTACCGAGTACCCCCAACACCACAAATTCTTAACAATGAGTTTTATTACCAATATTTATTTTGCATAGGCTACATACTGTATGTTGACACACACATATAACACGGGGTATAGTCTAAATATAGCTGATAATAATTTTAATATATTTAAATTTTGTTGAATAGTGCTAAACATGTGAAACATATAAAACAAATAATATACAAAACCAACATACACAAATGTGCAAAATGTTATTATTTAAAACAAATCTGCACCTAATCTCAGGCACAGTAGGCCTACAACACCAACATCTCATTAAAGCTATTTTTGTTAACTTTTCACATACTGGTAACGTATTACTTTTCACATATTGATAAACACTGTATAATTTCTTGACTTCTCTGTTGTAAAAAAGTGAACACATTAAACATAGTTAAACTAAATGTAGGTAAACCACAGAATACTAAGTTAATGTGAAGGATGTGCCTGGAAATTCTTGCACAAAGCAACGATGTTAGGCCGAATTGGGGACAGTTTCAATCTTAAATCATTTTCCACGAGCAGTCTGTACCTATACTTGGTCTGCAGGCTGACTAGCGCCGAGAACCCACTCTCACATAAATATGTTGTAGCAAATGGCATCAAAGTCTTTATCACTCGGTTTTGCCAGGGCTGGATACTCTGTCTGCAAACTGATCCAGAAATCAGGCAATGTCTTCTGACTGAACATTTTTCATTCGTCATAGCAACGTTTTTTTTTTTTTTTTTCGCGTATCCCCTGAAATCAGTCCACGTACCTCTGGGGGTATGCATGATGTTCTCACAAGAAGGAATTTCTAATGCCCATTACAAGGGGAGCTTTTTTTGGTAACACTTTACGTGAAGGTGTCTATGTAAGAGTGACATGAGCCTGTCATTAACGTGGCATGACATGCATCATGAACATGAATGACAGCTGTCATTTGGATTTTGTAATGTCTCCCAAAATGCATCCATGCATCCCAAACAGTGTCAACTTTATATTACAAAAGTGAATGACACTTAATTACAGTCATGAACATTAAAAAAGTGTCATTAATATTCATGACAGGCTCAGGCTACTTTTATGTGGACACCTTCAAGTAAAGTGTTAGCCTTTTTTAAAGTAATTGAGCATGATTAACTGTTGAATATTCCTCCACCATGTTATCTGTAATTCTACATCTTTGAGTCTGATGTTTCACAGATAGTATGTTTACATGCACAACTTAGTCAAGCTATGGTAATCAAGCTATGCCTTTCAATTGGGCAAACGTCCTTGTCTGAGTATACATACATGGGAGTGGAATCAATTTATTGACCTAAGTAGATCCAACTCCACCATGATAGATGTTTTAATATCAGCGTGACGGCCAAATAGAATGACTGGGCTTACTTTTGACTACTCACACCTGCATTACTTTATGCTTTACTGTATGCTATTACTGTTGCTTCCTTAATTCACCCTACCTGCATAAAAACTGCCCTGACTGCAAATCCTAACAAAATAGGTATAGGCTACCTTGGAAGAAAGGCCAGGAGGCCGACAACATGGGCTGCAGGGTACCTAATCCATTTTCAGTCCAGTTGAATGGTTACATACACAAGTTTTTTGACTTTCAGTCACATCACCTAGGTGTTAATTGGATTGAGCAGTCTGGTTTAGTTTGATTTCAGCCAGACAAGGTGTTTACATTCATTCTAAAAGTTTGAATTTAGACTAAGGCAATGGTATGATTTCCTCTTAGAGTATGTAAACATACTGACTGTCTCTGCCTTAAGCCTTTTCTGGCAAACACAGTAACAGGTTTTCCTCTGATCTCTGGCCTCTAGTGTCCATCTCCTATTCTGCACTGTCCATCACAAACTCTTTACTGCTGTCCACTACTTTCTGGCTCCTTTAACTCTTCCCTACCTGTAGCACTTCCTGTTTTGGCCCAGAATCAAACACATAATTCTAGCCAAATGTCTCCGTTTTCACACTTTCATGACTGGATGATAACTGAATTTGGACACGTCAGCTCATACAACTTGACAAGTCAAATTAAGCTTTTAATCATAATTTTTCACCTAAGTTGTGGGATATTAGCCTGGTTAACACACATAATGATCTGCTCAATTTGATTTTGCTCTTGGTATTGGTCTGCTTGGTATGGCCACTAAGCCCATTTCCACTTTGTTGCATTTGCCTGAGATAGAGATCCAATGAAGATGGGCATAACGGATGCTGTGTTTCAAATTATGATGCACCCAGCTCTGTCTTGTCTCTGCAGACATCATTGCACTGGGTCTGATTGGTTGTAGGCCTGTCCAATGTGTACAGAGGCATTTTGATCTATGCTCCTTGATTCTGCTTCAGGGAAGTGGGAGATGATGGAGAAGCAGCCAGACCAAACTTGATCTCAGATGGAGGCAGTTGGGAAAACCAGACGAGTGGGTGATAGTCTGTCTCTGCCACTGGTACAATGATCAGGCTCAAAAAACTAATTTTTTTTAGTGGCCAGCAGTCACTGCATAGAAATTGACTGAAATACTTTCATTACAAATAACTACATTCCATCTAGTCTTTTGAGACTTTTGGAGATCAGTTTCCAAAAAGACTAGACATTCCCTGTCCCAATTGTCAGAGTAGCATACCTTTTACCATTTCACAGGACAAACAGGAATTAGACCCTAAAGCACAGAGCAAAGTGCACTGACATACGCTTCACCCGTCACTGGGACACTTAGAGATCATGATGGGAAATTCATTACAATGAAAACGCTACTGCCATGAAATGAATCGTACGAAGTCTAATGGCATTAAAGAAAGGTCCAATTAGGAAAGACAAATCAGCATAAAAAAAAAATCAGTGACACATCACGTAGATGACAGGGATCTGTTGCATTCCTTGTCCTGAAACCTATAAACAGTAGGCAAGCAATGTACAAAAAACTGTACATTATTTGTCTAACTGTACAATGTAGCTGTTGTTGTGGTGGTGCTAATGACCACCTTTCCCATCAGGTATGACTAATAGGAATTGGTTACACTATTTAAGAATTGTACCACCCACTGTGCTAATTTAAGCAAATTTGTCCTTCTGTAATTCGACCTCATGTTCTTAAACATTTTGTGAACAAAAAGGTCTTGGATGAGTGATGGAATTAAATTGCTGTCATTTATTTTAGATGCTTCGATTCTAATATGAGTACCAGCATGACCCCATTAACATTTTAACTTTCAGTTCTCTATTTTTGTCCTCCATAAATTATGTTACTCTCCTTACCTTTCGTCTTTGTTTTGTCATCGGGATTAGTTATGAATGATTAATATACAATAAGATAAATGTGATGTGTTATGCCAGGCCTTGCTAACTCTAAGATTAGTGTGGGAGAGTGTCAGAATTCATTTGAATGAAAGTGACACGCTGCACAGGCTGCGGATGTTGTGCAAAGAATCGATTTGATAAATATGGCCCCAGGAGTCATGTAATTTGTAAGGTGATACATTCTCTGGGGCAGAATCATTTTCTTGCTCTGAAAGCATTGGTAAATATATTAGAGCAAATTACCCTAGAGATGCCTTGCAATGCATATGACAAAACACACCCCACTGCTCCCAGTGCCTTCTTTGTGTGTGGGGGTTCAAGTTGATACTGTAGCATTGTGATATTCAGATTAGTTTAAAATGTAGACATCCCTATCACCTCATTCAACACATTCCTGAGGGAAAATACTTTTCCTGGTGGTTAGTTCAGTTTATGGACTTACATTAGATAGAGAAAAGCATGTGACTAATAAAACAACAAAATCATAAAATGGGAAAAACAAGGACATCCAAGGCATCACACACACAATAGCAACATCCAAGGACATCCAAGGCATCACACACACAATAGCAACAGTCCTGCACATGCCAGTTGTGATGGTCAGGCCTAAATAAAGATGTGACGCTGTGATCTATTTTGCCACTGGACATGGTAATGCACCTCTCAGCAACTGCTTCTCGCACCTACCCTTGGATGAATAAATAATCTTTGGAGGAGTCGCATTATAGTAATAGCTTTCAAGCGTCCTGTGGCAATAGGTGCAGCTGAAATCTATCTCTTTAAAAATGGATGTGTTCAATAAAAGGTTTTCCATTACCTAGGTCTAACAGTCCATTTCACCTTGTTTTCTAACCTCACACATACAGGCTATGCAAACTGAATTATGAGGCATTCCCTACCTCCACCCACTGAGTAAGTGTATAAGTTAGTAGAGATGCACTTTGAAATCCATTTTCACTTTTTTTAGTTATACAGCAAACTTGAAATAGGTATGGAACATTTCTCTCAGTGTCATGTATGTTTTATTTATCTTTTCATTGGAACGTTATAGACTACCAACCTTCATGAAAGTTGCTTCTTACCCTTTCATTGTGTTCAGCTGTAAAAGTTCTTGGACTTGGACTCTTTTTTTGCTGGACACAAACTTGGGATGTAGAATTATTTACTCTACACATCTGCAACCATATTTACTTTACGTTGATATAGTGTTGTGTCCATTAGCGTTCATTGACTTGAAGTGAGCTATGCGATGGAGATCAAGTAAGGGATAATGGACGTAAGGCAGAGTGAAGTTCCTCCACCAAGTTCATTAATGAATGCTAATGGACTATCACTCATGCGTATAGGGAATGGACGTTAGTTTAAAACATACAAAAGTGTGCAGCTCAGTTATAAAGAATTCTGTTCTTCTCAACAGTTATAACTGGTAACAGCTGATCACATTGTTGCTGACACGCTCAGCTGTGGTTTACTATGGTTATTATACTGTAGTTACTATTCAAAAGAGCATTGATATAAAATGGTGATTACACTTTTTCACTAGACCTCCTTCATAGGTGTGTGTTATACAGAATTAACACACACCCTGCCAGCCAATCAGTATTCCATTTCTCCAGGTGATAAAAACTGATATCAACCAGGTATCCCTGGTACCATCCCAGCTGGCGTCTCCTCATTCAAAGGCCACAACTTTTTTCATGGTATTAAAAAACAAAATTCTATGTTGTGTCTGAAGGAGTCATGCATTTAGTACTTCATAGAACACAGGACCGAAGCAAACAAAGCACTCATTTCCCAAGCCATTTCACTGACACACCTTCATGAAGTGCAGCCTCACAGAAAAAAATGAATGACAGCAGGATAAAAAAGGTTTTGTTTGCACCAATATTAAAATATTCATGGGCCTCCATAGGCATATACATATTTGCTAGTAGTAATTTCCATGGTAACTACTACTCCTATGTGTGTTGCTATAAAATAAAAAAACCTGTCCTTTATCAAAGCTTGTACAATTCCTTCATTACACTCTGAGCCATGTAGAAAGAGAGTGACAATGGTGGTTTCTCTATACAGCTCTGTCTTCTACTACTGATCTTGGTACCTGCCGTTTAAAAGTTGCTTTTAGGCAATATGTATTTTTTCATGTTAAGATATAGGACTGAGACAAATACACTCCAAATTGTACTGAATTCCAGTACCTTGGATACACTGATGCTCGTACAGTCTCTGAAATGTTGGGCACGACATGACAGATGGTCTTGAAATGTACAAATGTTGCAGAACACAAGGACCAGCTCATTTACACTGAAAATTTGCTAACACATGATCAGCAGAAACTATATGTAGAAACTTTCAGATTTATAAAAACTATGTCCATCTTGTACTGCTATTGAAAGCTTGAGAAAACCCACATTTCTTTCTATAAAAACTGTGAAATGCAGTGTAACGTGTCAAGCAAAGTTCAGGTACATAAAAAATAACTTAACAGATTGTGAAGACACAGAAAAAACCTATTGTTGGAAAAAATTATTTTCTTTGGCCTCCAAAGCATCCAAATCAATAAAACTATAAACACTGCACCGTAAAGCGACTTCACCTTTGCTGTAAATAAATTAACGTCTTGAATGGACAAAGGTTGAAAAAATAAACTGGAGATGTGACTACAAAAGTGGTGTGGAGATGTGCAGTTTCAGTTTATGACTGGTCCTGTGAAACAAAATGTTTTGGCCTACCAAAATTTTGGCCTCCCTCTTGAATGCGTACTCAAGTCAGATTCTCTGATTGTCCTATGCCCACCACATTATCTTAACTTTGACTATTGTCAGCATGGAGAAATAAATGACCCTGTCCATATAATGTCAAAATTTCTGTATAATAAAAACATTGGACGTAAATGCGGTAGTTGCATAGGAGACCACAATAAAATCGAAACTAGGCCTATACAAACAGACTACAGAGTGATATACTCAATCACTTTTTAAAATTTGAACATGGCCATCTCTACCACTGAGGACACGGAGGTCATATCCTTTGTTTTTTTTTTCTCAAGCTGATGAGACTTATATCCCTGTATCACGTCTACTTTCTTTCAGATGCATAACAGAATGTTAGCTTTCAGATGCATAACAGAATGTTAGCTAAAATCGTTATTTATAGAATGAACACCCGGCGTAATTAATGAACGCGTGATAAATCACCGGTTGCATGAACTTCAATACAGTCCAACCCAAAGTCAATGAGCTAAATGAGCTATCTGGCATTTGTCATGGTGAAGCAGGCTAAAGATACAATCTGCCTCTGAATCACCTCTGCTAGAATGAGATGGTCAGCTCTACCAAGATGGCCCAAATATGTCTTAACTTTCTCACCTGTCAAAACTGCAGATTGCGTCTACACAAATCATGTGGGAATGTTCCTGAAATTTTGCCCTGAGGTTGTGTAGTGTTCACTCCAATGATTCAAGTCCTTATCATGTAAGGACAATGTGTCTATGTTTGTACTCTATCTGTGTGATTTGTAGGCCTGCAGACCAAAACATTCCACCTAAAACTCCTAAAAACATTGTATTTCCATAGCCAAAACTTTCCTAGCAACCACTTTAGAGAATCACAACCACTTTCCTAGAACGTTCCCCTACCCAAAAATTGCTAGCTGGGTCTCAAGTTCCTCTGAGTTCACTCTGGCTAATTCAGAGGCATTCAGTCTGATTATGTCACAAGTGTGCTCATATATGATATTGTAATTGTGCGTGTCCGTGGCATACTGGTTAGTGGATTGGACGAGTAGCTGAAGGGTGGCTGCTTCAATGCCCGGCTGGTAAGAGTGATTGTGCAGCACTCTTCCGCATCCACAGCCACGGATGAGGTGCCCTTGAGCAAGGGACGTAACCCCCAACCTGCTCCCCGGGTGCTGTAACAATGGCTGTATCAATGGCTGCTGTATCAATAGCTGCCAACTGCTTTGTGCATGGGTATGTGTGCTCTATGTGTATGTGTGCATGAGTATTCACAACTCCAAAATGTGTGTGTATGTGTGCATGCTACCCTCCAGTCACAAGCAGAAGACAAGTCTCCCCCAAGGATCAAATAAACATAACTTAAACTTAATATGATATTGTTTTGTGATATACCCATTTTTAGACATATTTATATTTAGGAACAAATTAACAGGTTCCATTCTGCAAACAAAGATGGTCCTTGCTGTCTTCCTCCTGAAACCATAGGCCTACATGTTGAATTGAGTAATATATAAAGTCAAAGAGGCAGAAAAGGTGACAAAGCTAAAATAGTGGCTTTAACACTTCAGCTAATTAGCCTAATCAGCCAGACTTTAACATTGTTTAACTTTGTGCAGAGTCTGGGCGCCCTCGATAGACATTTGTTTGCTAGCCTGATACATCAAACGCTTTCACATTGTTTAACTTTCTGCAAAGCGTCTGAAACCTATCAATTGGCATTTGTTCGCTACGCGGTGGGCAGATACTTTCTGCTTCAACCAGTCACTACTGTTGTGATGTGTGTATCACGCACTGTTTTAATTCAACGTAATTGCTTTCAGAACTCCCTCTGTTCGCTCACGTGTGTGTGGCAGAACAACAGCTGTGAGACTCAAAATATCACACATGTCCCATCGACAAGCTTGATATACATTAACAATCTGAAAGAGTCAGTAACAATAGGTGTCTGTCAGTGTTTGGTGAATAAAAATGTCAACCCTGTCAGGATGTACATGTTGGCCAAAGATCTCTCTCTCTCTCTTGACAGAAATACAGTTTGACAATTTGAAAGGAGGGCTCTATTTCGTCCATTATATAAATATTTTAGCATTGCATTTTAGAGTAAGACACAGCCAATCCCTCTGTGAATGGTAAAAAATGACACTGAATGTAAGCTGCCTCACCAACAAGTGCATGCTACTCTTAAACATTTATGCGAGTTATTTCTACTTCAGGGAATTTTATTTTTTATTAATATATTTTAATGATGCAACATTGTGCAAATTCAGTCTGGTGAATAATTCATTAATTGAGAACTAACGCTACAGAACACGGAATCTCATAACATCTTATCCAACTATTAATGCACTTATGTGATGAAAAATACTCATTTCACATTTTTGGAGAGACATACAACACTGAGTGTTGACAAGAAAGAAACATTAAGGGAGAAGAAGTCAATGTTAATTCACAAACTCCTTATTTCACAACATTAAGCAGATTAATTCTAAGAGGCACCACAGAGTATTGTATGTTGCCCTACTGCTTTTAAAAAGAGAAGGGAAAATGCCATTAGGTTTGCCTTAGAGAGTTGACTTGGAGGTTTTTCTCATTTAGTTGCATGCAAACTGCTGCATAGTTATCACCTCAGGGATAATTGAATTGGTTTACTCATTAAGTATCACAAATTGCTTATATTGTAGATTAATGTTTCACAAGATGCGGAGCTAACACAGAGCATATTTATCTTGAAACATTTAATTTCAAAAGGTGTAAATTTAACATGCAGATGTTTAAACACATGCTAAAATGCCATCACCATATGGAGCTGAGACTCATATTTTAAAACTATTTTCATATTTTGAAGCAAAGAATATGGACGCTGAGCAAAATAATGGCAGAAATTAGACCACTCTTCTTATGTGAACTGCAGCATGTTTCAGCAGCAGCACAGACTTGAATTGGCAAAGGGCTGTAACTCTTAAAAGTGAAAAGGTCAATACCAAATTGTGTTAAGGTAAGTTATTATGGAAACTTTGAATGTGGTAAATAAATAATTTATCATCCATGATGTTTCACAACAAAAGAGATTAATGTATTTTTCAATACCGGCTGAATACTGAGCCCAGGCCTTTGCACTGCATATAAAACACAGAAGAATCAATGACAAGGGCTTATTCACCTGTACATGAAGAACATCACATTCATTTTGGAGAAAAGCTGGCAGAGAACTGGGTAGAACAAAGTTGTCCCCCCCTCCGCCCCTCAAGCACAACAAATGTAGGCCTTACACTCATCGCCATTCATCAGTGTCAATGGCAAAGAGCAAAAACTAAGAGAAATAATTGTAAAAACAAAAAACAACAACAAAAACTGAAACCTTTCAAACCTGAAAAAACTGCTCTTCCTGAAATGTCACATTTTGAATTGCAATGAAATGTAAAGTGTAAAATAAGCAAATTAATAAATCTCTTTTCAGCTCTCCTAAGATTATCTGTGTTATGATTCTTGATGAGGCTGTGAGGTAAGGCTGTAATTGTCTTCATGGGGCCATCATGGAGATGGACAGTGTTTATCCCCATCCTTTCTACCGACGTGTTATTGGCATTGTGACACATTTTGTTTTGCATTTCATTTTGCACAGGTGGAGAGATGATACAACAGACCCACACTATGATTTGCTAATGGATAAAACCATTTCAATGTTCTAAGTAAGGATAAAATATCAACAAACAATCAGCTAAGGAGCTCAGGAGGTTAAACGTGGCATAATGTAGCTGTATAAAGCATCACAGTCCCAATGACGAGGGCTAGCAGTGACCCTGCTAAAATCCTGGGGTAACGTCCAACAGGCAATTCTTTAAGGGTCCACAAATTTAACACTTAGGCCTTGAAATCAACCAAATCCATCAAACCTTGCTTTCTAAACAAATGCGATGTTGTTAACACTAGGTAGGTATCCTGTGCTGATTATGATTGATGTATGGTGCCTCAATTTCCCTCTAGTACCATGTAATCTAAACACAATTAGCAAAAGACAGGAGACTGGATTCTCCATTAACGGGGGGAGGTGATGTTGTTATACATGTAGTTTCATTTCTAGAAACAGAGAACATTCAAAATCAATGTAGTTTTCCACAAACACTCTCCCCTGGCTACAAAGCAAAGTTTGGTCCAACAGTTCAGCAGGTTATCTTTACTCAAGCAAGGTTTGCTAAGCCGGCAGTACACTCATCTCTAACACTGTCGCAAAGGTGAGGCTTTCAACTCTCCCACATTTATTCTTGACAGGCGTTCACATACCCCCCTTTTTTTGGCCTGCACTTTACACAGACAGTCGCTTATCTCTTCTTATTTTATCTTGTCTTGCTCCTATCCCAAAGACCTTGCTTGTGCTTTGAATGCTTCAGTGAAAGAGGATCAGCTATGCTTTCCTGGTCACACATATCAAATGTCTCACACCAAGAGCCACAAGGACCCTCAGCGTCTACTTTGGTCTCCAAATTAGGACAAAAATGCTTCAGAAAGAGGCTTATTCTGTGGAAATATCCTTGAGCTGACAAAGCAAATAGAATTATTTAAAATATGTATGTTGCGCATTAAGAAGATGGCTCAGCATCCTATTCTAAATGTTTAACTAGACAAAGAAGACGGCATTACATTTACTCGCAACATGAAACTTGCATTTCATTCCTTGTGCATACAGTAAGTGCAACTTTCACAGGAACATGAAATAATTGCGTACCTTGAACTTCTGACAGTGATTAGTGTGTTATAAATACATGCTATTTATTTCATTTATGTTATGCACTTGAGTAAAAAATGTGCCCCAAGTGATCATGGCAAGTAGAAATTAGAAATGCATATGGTATTAACAGTGTCAAACATAACAAGGTAAAACATGTGGTTTGCTTGTGCTTGATATGAAGAATCCAGGGTCTCTCATATGCCAAATGTCTCTCATTCAATCTCTTCCCACACTACTTCTTTTAAAAACTATAGAACTTATAAATAGCCTACCTCAGGTCATGAAGTGAATTTATATAACTTCTGATTTAAAAGACAGAGAGTTTATTTGAGTTCTTATAAGCATTGATGTGGCATAAGTTCCACTAAATCTTAATTTAAGACAGAGTTTTGATTAATAAAAGTAACTTCAGCTCTTTTTCTCTTGCATTGCCCTGCCATTTTATGTTCTTATCTTGCCTGCTTTTCAATTCATGCGGGAAGTCATTTGAGAGTGCCCAGTAATAAATGCCAGGCCATCAAGCTTGAATGAAATTTAGCCTTCCCTCCCATATTTTTCTCAGTGCTTTGGTCAAATGTCCAGAATGGGTGGTGGTAACAGGTTTATTTATTTATATCGTGCAACACGTCCCCTGGGCCAAGGTCATCCGAATGACCGATTAGAGGGCGCTTTTGGTAACACATTTAGCCTTTTATCTGTCAAAATCACTGCCTTAAGGCTGCAAATTGTGAAAACAGCTAGGGTCTCATTTCTAAAACCATTTGAGCATAATACGTATGAAGCCTCCAAAGGCATTCCTCCGTTGATCTGACAGTTTGGAGATGAAGTGCACAAACAACCAGAGAGAAATTTTTTGGGACCCCCATGGTTCTGTGAATTGCAGACTTGCCTCTCCAAACACATCAGCAGTTTTCCATGTCTGGTATTTCCATAAACTGGATTTTTATCAAAATAAACCATGTTGTGAAAGAACGGAAAGGCAGCAACATTTTGTGTGACCTTCAACATGCTGAAGTTAATCTGAAGTCACATAGCATGTTAAGCACGTCGAGATTGAAAAATACTTACAATATACCTGCAGCAATCTACCCTCACTGTAGGCTACACCTTTTGCACAGCAATCTTCAAACATACTTGAACAACAGAGACGTATTGTGAATAGGGCATGACTGTTGCATAAACCGTAAAATCAATATGCATTCAATAATAAATCAACATGCATACCCCGATATGATTAGTGCTCCCCGAGGATTAGAGTCAAGTACAGTAATTCAAATCCAGGTTAGATTATGCATAGACTGTAGAAAGTTATAGTACAGCTAATGGCCTCTTCTGAAAGTTATAGTTTTACTATATTCTATTTAACCCTTTGGGATCAGTGCTCCTTGTGCAGAGATTTTGAGTTTTTTGTCTAGTGTTCACGCTCAATTTCAATAAAAAATAATTTACACACATACTGTATTATTATATCTCTTATTGTCAGTCACTTTTGCATAGATGTTTTTAGTTAGATGAAATGATTAAAACTGTCAAGGTTTACTAGACTGACCCAAAGTGCCTCTGACCTCTGTATTCACTATCATCAGCTGAACCATCTGATCATCTAACCCTATGCATGTTAATACACAGCACAAACACTGAACATGCATGCTGCCAATTATCAGTTCATACATCACCCCAAACAAGAGGCCTTCACAGGTCTTACACAGAGCCTTCAGCTGGACAGCAGGGAGGTTTGGCTAGTGATTTATGTGCTCACCTCAGTATCCACTGTGCCTGCGATCCACAAAGGATTTGTTGATCTCATCACTATACACGTTTTCTTTTTTACTGTCTGCATCTCACCCAGGGGGGTTACGTGTTTCCATGTTAATAGCTGTCTGGGCCTGAGAGGGCTTAACGGCTCACATTTGGCACTGGTTTATCATTAGATACGCATTGCTCTGTAAAACACATGCTTGAGCAGGCAGCACAATTATATGGCCAGCTCAAGCAAGTAGCTAATTAAACCATTTAAGTCTGTGCTTTGCTGGCATAAGACCTGTAATGGTAACTCCTCTTGGATGCAATGCTCTGTTGTGAAGGCGCAAAGAATCGGGCCAGGAAGTGTAAAATAGACACTCTTAGCAGTTAAACCTGTACTTTAGAGAATAATAAAAGTACTTCAAATGGGTAGAAAGCATTGTATGAATGCTTATGGCAGATGCTGCATAATGTTTTGAAAGTTAAGTTTAAGACAACACAACATTTCATCATCAGACAAAATTTACAATGTGAGTTCAAGAAAGAGAATTGTTATTGTCTTTGGTCAGATGCCTGCACCTTCTACAGAAACTAAGTTTACCAGTCTGAGACCAAACCAAAAGGAATCCAGCAAAGATCGCTATTTCTTTCACAGCTGACTATTCAATCCTCCACTCCAAATTCTAGATGGTACTTTTTCCAATTACTCTGTAGAGGTTCAGTAAATAGTTCCCTCATAATCAATGACAAAGCTGCATGCTTCTCTAGGATGCGGTCATCTAGCCTTACTCTGACAAGTGAGAACCACCCTTTTGATTGTGGTAGTTGTGTGGTTGTTTTCTCCAAGTAGTGAGTGAGCTTATCTATCACACAAACATGCCTGCACGCACACACACTTGCACCACCTACTCACACACACACACACAATGTGAAACACACAGAGCTTGACTGAAAACATCTTTTCCCATGCTAAGGATCAAACTACACTGACTGAACTAACTTGTCAAGGTAGGCACTTTTCTCCATCAGTCTAGCATGACTGGGTGACTTGACAAGTTTTCTGTATGACAGCGAGTCATGGGCTTTGCTTCATTTCACTGCAAAGAAATAATGGTTTCAAAGCTGAAGGGTTCAAAGACAGTTAAAGAAATTGAGGCCTTTGATATACTTAGCCCTTGATGTTACAGGGAGGCAGTTCCTGGACATCACTGAGTAGCAGACAGGACACGGAGGGTCTGTTTCAGTTGTGCACGTCCAGTAAATAAGTTCAGAACAGACAAGTGAGAGGACATTAGCAATGTGCTCACATTTGCTTAATCTTCTGTGATGGATTCAGGCCATGATTTTCATTTAGCCCAAAAGAGATAACCAAACTGTCAGCAAAGTGGTAGCATTCCTTTAATCTTTGCCTGGAGCCAATATCGGTCTGCAACCCAAACACCTCTGTCAATTGTTAATCTTTTACTGAAGCCATTCAGATGCCGAACCTATCTGCTGTGTCAGTATAATCCACAATGACAGAGATAAAACAGGATTAATAACTGTATCTACATGGAGCATCCAAAAAAAATCTCTGAATTCAAAATCAATAGTGTTTTGCTGTGCTGAATTTAGTATTAGTGCACTGAATAAATCAATCTTTACTGGACAGATAGCTTGCTCATACTTTCACAGTTTTAATAGCATATTTTGTGCTAATTTCCAGTGACAATTTAGGACCCCTCAACAAGACAGTGCAGGACAATCCTAGGCAATTTCCTCTTTGCTTTCCCGAGTGTAACTGTAACCTACAGTCATGAGTGTTCAGCAAAAATAGCTTATAGTCTATAATTTCTCCAAATCATATTTTCACAAATGCCTATTAAATCTACTGAGTAGATTTTTTTAATTTGTGCAAAATGTAAACAGATAAAGAAATAAATTGATTTATTTAGTGATTCCACATTTTTATTAGATTGATTATGACAAAAACTTATGATGTTTGACAGCCCAAAATACAAGTATTACTGTGCACATGTAACTCAGCTCACTACAGCACATATGGTGTCTTGTGCTTGTCCTGTTTGCCAGGTGTTTTTTGGGTAGTTCCATCAATATAAAAGTTGTTACACAGTTCCTCTTCCTCACAACACCAGATGGTAAGATGCTGTCTATTAAAAGAACTTGAAATCCATCAGACGGATGGGTAGAAGTGAACTGGCTTTTATACAGTTTTTAAATCATACCTAGCCCAGTTAGCCTAGAAGCCTAGGCCTAGATGCACCCTAGCGGTAGCATATTGTTTTGCTCAGCTGGTACTTCTTGCCACACACCATTGGGGCCTTAGTAGGTCTATCCCTGGTCTTACCAAGGCTTGGTAAGACCAATCACAACGCTCTATCTTTCTACAGAGTTGTTGGGTAGGCTTAGCGCAATAACGACAGGGTAAATCAACTAAGTGGCCAAGGAATAGTGGTTGCTTGAATCTGCTTTGGCATCAACTTTGGAAGAGTTAGACTTTTCTTTGAAAGTTGAGCACTCAAGTCATTCGCCATTTTTGGTGTTTTGCCGACATTGCTTTGATTGGTCGTATCACTATCCAGTTTGAAAGACAAGCAAATCATACAGTTCCAAGTACCATTCAAGTTTGCTGTGTGGCACAGGAACTAGTATTCTGCTATATTCACAATGAAAAGCGTGTGTTCTTGCAGAGATGGCTGGAAACTGTTTGGAATAAGGAAATGTATGCATCACGGCCAAAGCTTTTACCTCAGAGCATTGGCAAAAGTGAATCTATCCATCAAATGGCCCTGTCAGTACAGCTACGAACAAACTGAACATGATCACCTTTGAATCATGTCATTTCAACAAAGTTTAATGAAAAACATACCGTTTTTTTCACTATCCTGCAAACAGATAAACAGACAGATTGAGAAATTGCATCAAAAATGACAACTTAGTTTGAAAGACTAAAAAAGGATGGTGTCTTCTAGTCTTCTATTCCCAAGGCCTCTGCACATTTCTGAGTACAGGGGCAGCTTTGCTCCAAGTAATTGGGTATAACTCCTCAATTAGAATAAACAGAACTAAGATTGATTTGAGGTCAGAGCTGACAATCTTACGAATAATTATATTAGCATGGCCTTCACATTTAAATGACAAACCTTAAATGCTTTCACATTAGTTATTTGTCTTCACTGAGATGTGTGGAATATAGGATATGCTGGGCCATGTGCAAACAGAAGGTTGCAATGCTGCTTGATTAAAGTTTATCTTTCAGGGTGGCAAGTCTACCAGCATCCATTACTGCTTGTCAGATTACAAATGGTCTTGAGGAAAATTATGCAGGCTCACACACATATGGTCAAAGCGGTGATTTACCCTACTCTGTGCAACTCTCTGAATCCTGTTTATCCTTAATCATTTGGTCTCGCAGATGTTACTAGACAACAGTCTCAGTGCGTTAAATGACATAAAAGAAACCCTATTAGAGTTTGGCTCACCTGAAAGCCAAGCTAAGACAAACAAGGTAATGAATAACATGCAAATCGTTTCTGTTGACCAGATGGATCATCTGGTATGGAGGTAAAATTACACTGAGTAGGTGAGAAAGAATGAAAGAATCTTGTATTAGACTGTTTATGTAAATGGTTATTTAAAATGGTCATACTTCAGTGATTGTTTTGTAAATGAGCTCAAAGTAAATAGCCTTGTATGGGATAAATGTAAGTTTTTGAAAATACCAGCAGTAAAGTGGTTCTGGTAAAGCCGACTGCCTGCTTAAGTGTGTAAAAACCTCTCTTGAGATTCAAGGGAGAGGACTGGCCATTGGTTTACATTTCATGAGCCATGCAGTGACAGGAGAATTTACACTGGCTCTGCATCCCAAACTCAGTGACTTGCTGGGCAAATATGAATTTAGGGATGTGTGCATCACAGGTTGCTTTCTAATTAAACTAAACTATATCTGAATTTTTCATCGAGGTAAAGTTCTTTTTTTTTTTGGTTGAACCTCAGTATTTCATCATGACTGTGGGTAAAATAATCCACACTATGCACAGATGTTAGGTTAAATGCAGATGTCCTTCATGTTAAAAACAAACAAAACAAATCCCACCTTATCTATCAGTCTGAGTGAAACGGCATTGTAAAGCGTGTCATTCTCACTCTCTCACATATGCACGCAGACACACACAGACACACACGCACACACACATTCCAGTCAAGCCACCAAAAATACGCAGACGAAACACACCTTTCCCTCCTCATCCTTGTCACCACTACTTCTTATTTCCTTATGTTGTCAACAACTGAATTGTGTGAGGAAAAATCCTTGCACCCTGACAACACAACAACAATGAGTGAAGGTAATAACACACAAAAAAAAGAGCAAACGTCCTAAGCCTTCTTGATGCTGTTGACTTGGTTCTGAGACAATTGCATCACAGCACCACTCACTGTAGATCGAACAGTATGCACAAGACACAACTAATGCACTTTTCAGAATTGAAATGAGCCCATGAATATGGAATCGCACCTTTTGAATTTCTGTTTTGTCAAGCAGCTTGTCACTCACACTACCAGCACCTACTCTGGCTTCACGTTGGTTGAAAAACTCAGAATTCAAAAATATGATAAATGTGATGTCAGCTCACTGACAGTGATTCACAGTGCTGACCCCTTTTCTGTGTTCCGCATGTTTGAATGTTTCCGATCCACTGCCCTGAGACAGACAGGCACATGCCTTGACAAGGGAATATGGAGTATGTATTCAGAGATTGTACTGTTGACATGCTTTTAAGGTGTTGCCTTGACAAAGACTTGTGTGTGTTTTTTACGCTTTGTGCAAAAGACAAACGTATTTGTTGTGATTCATAATAACATTAAAAATAATAACATTAAAATACAGTAGACAAATGCAAGTAACATTCCAGAGCAAGCTATAATATGTTGCTATTATTCACAAACTCTACTAAATGCCTTTATGAAATGCCTGCTTTATCCTGTTACTAATACTGCTATCACACTATATGCAAGCATACCATAATACTTTGCTGATATTAGCATTCATATACATTCTGTATTTGTTTCATAAATATGAATTTGCTGTGTTGGCATAACAGAAGGTAAATAGGCAACCAACTGAGATCACCACAACGAGGAGAGTGGATGGAACATGGAAAAACGAACACTGACATCCACTGAATTATTACATATTGCAATCATCCCTTCATACAGTGCACAGTGCAGTCTCATAGGCTCCAACAAACAGTATCCAGACCAGTGCACATACTATTAATAGAGATCAATATTTTCATCTGTGCCATTTCACCCAGTTTCTATAAGACCAAGCGGGTGATGTCTGTGGTGCTTTCCTGAGCCATTTTGGGGCCAGGTGCTGAAGCTAAAAATGGCTCCCAACAGATGTATGTATGAGAACAATAAAGTTACTGTTCAGTAACACAGGCAGTCACTGTGAAGGCAAGCGAGAACACTTTGGGCCATGTTAGTCATGCATATTTCTTATCTCTTAAAAATGTGTATAAGATCTTTTTTGTAAAAATAAAGCAAGACAAAAGGAAAGAAGGAAAATAAAAAAGTAATAAAAAAAGGATAAGAAGACAACTGCAGCTTCTTGAGTAAAGACTAGAAAACAAGAAATATTCCTCAAATCCTCCATACTTAACAACAAGAAATATTCCTCAAATCCTCCATACTTAACAGTAAATATGTCTGGCATATATTCCTCAAGTGAGTGTATACTTGCAATAAAAGACACGAGACCTTTAGCAACTGTGGTTTTCCCCCGCTACAGCTTGGTCTCAGGTCAAAAAGAGCAAGAGCCATTAAGTATTCTGCACCTATTGGTAGCCCAATAATTACAATCATTCCACACCCTGTGAACTCAGAATGACCTGTTTTTGCAGGAGAACTAAGGCTGTAGGTTGTACTTGGGATATGTCCAATCCAATTCACTGGATGGAAAGTGACAGAAGCATAAAAGCTCATGGAGCTATGCTGCAGATTCTGAACACGTAATTAGGCCTGTCCCAGGAGAGATTGTGGTGAGTCTGCTTATTTCAACGGTGCATTAGCGACCACATCCATCTTAGAGTCTGGTGTGCTGAGGTGAACTTTTATATATTACACCACTCCGCTTATATATTTAATTATTTGGCATCTTGAGATGGCACCCAAGAAGTGTTCTGGGGCAGTTACAGATGTTACACATTCCCTGACAGACAGCTACAAAGAGTAGTTGAATAAACACATTTACCAGTCATCGAAGACACACCCCCAACCTGATAAATAAGTATGTGAATGAAAGAGAGATAGATAAATAAATAAATAAATACATACATACATAGATAAATAAATAAGAGCCAAATTACATGGCATGGCAGATTGATTGAGTTAAATTAAAATATTGGCACCAGCTCAGCACCAAAGTTACATCAAGAGATATGGCTCCTTGAAAAGCAATCAAATAGTAATTGTTCCACTCTTTGCACACATACAGACGCAGATTAGTATGACAGCTACAATGATTATGTATTCATTAATTTCTTTGTTAAAACCATCTGTTTAATTAACAAAGGATAGGTTTGATCGTCGTCGCCAGCAACCATCCAGAACTACCTGTCTAAATAAATAAATTACAAAAAATTGTAGTCCTTTTTATTTGTGTACACATATATTCTGCTATAATCCTTGAAAAATAATGGAGCCACCATTAAACTTGTTTTGACCATCTGTGCTTCTTGGAAATCAGAACTAATTTATTCAAGCAGGCAAGAATGTAATAGCTTTTGACATGAAATGTGAGGGGCTGTCCCTAATGAAAACTTTGTTTTGCCCAGGAGAACACTACCTTGTAGTGATGTGCATTTGGAAATTTAGCTTGTAAAGGATTTAATTCACAAACATGCCACTTTCCCATTCCGGACTGTCATTTAGTAATTTTCTACCTGACAAAAACCGAGGTGATCTCAGATGGCTCTATTCCAACGATAGAGAACCAGTTCCCTTCTGGTTCACTATCCAGATGTTGCATTGTTCAGGGCATTTCAAGAAAAATTGGTCCTGACTTTGGTATTTGGTTCGGAGCTGGAATCAATAAATAGTTTACTTACTCTTCCAAAGGACCAGAGTCAGAGTATCCTTCTATTAGTCATTCATTAGTCTATTAGTCTATTAGCCATTGGGAAGACAAAACTGGTATTACAGTAGCATTACACTACTGAGGTTCACTAAAATTACATTTCTAACATTTGAAAAATTTTGAATGTTCTGTCATATCATTTTCTCCTGTTTACGCATATCATGAACTCATGAATTGTTAATGTGTGCAACACCCAGTGTGGATGACTCATCTAAGATGGCAGAACCAGTGGAAATGTGGGCAGGTGTTTTAGACAGCACCAACGGTCAAAGAATTTTGAATGGGACGAGTTCAAGAACCTGTTTGTTGTTGGTGAAAAAAGTCCAAGAGGGCAAGTATTATAATGTTGCTATACTCACAATGTTTTCAGTGAAATGGTCCAAGGTTACACCAACAAGGACCTCACTTTAACAGAGGATTTTTGAAGACAGAACACTTGGATATCAAAAACACAAAAATGCATGTTCAGTTTACTGCAGTGGACACTTCAATAGGAAAAGATCTCACTGTATATATTTTAGGCCCACAGTTAGAAAACAAAACTTTAACATTACCTTTATTCCTTTATACTTGGGACATGCAATACATTTAACTGCCATAGTACCATTTCACAATATCTGCCATAATTTCCCAATTATTAACCAAAATGAATGATTTATGAGATTAACACATGGGTGAAGACTATAGACAGCATTGCATTTCTTTTCATCATTTTACTTGATCTGATCTGATTGTAATTCAATAGGTAAGGTAAAGTAAACTGAGGTTAATACATGGATGAGGTTAAAACAAGGGTGAGGTCAATACATGATTTTGACCTGAGGTTTATGCATGATGAAGTTTATATTTGGGAAATTGCTGGACTCAACACACTCAGAGAGTGTATACTATTAACAGTGATTATGTCCACATGACCTCTCACTCCAAGTTCAGTTTAGAGATGCACTGCAAGCTCAGTTTCAGTAGCTGTTTATACACAATCTTCAGGTCTCTGCCTGATATTGATGTCATTTAGTTATTGATAATGCATGAGAGTATCTTTTTTATCTCTTGAAGATGGAGCTGCCAAGGTTCACATGCAGCTCATGCCTACCTTACAGCTTGTTACTGCTGTTTGGGATGAATACCATGAACTCAACCTGAGGAGGAGTACCTTCTACAGATTTTCTTCCCCTTTTTTGGCCAAACATGTTTTTGTGGACTTATAAATCTACACAAGGCTTTGCCTGCACATATCTCAGCTAGCATACATTCCGCAGATGCTTGCTGCTGTGATTGCCTCCTTTGCTCCTACCAGCAACAAACACGGCCTTGTGGGAGACACCTGGCAGCCTTCCTTGTTCCATTTGCTCAACAGAATTTCCCAGAAGGCTGCAGGGGGGGGGTAGGTTTGGGAGGTCAGTCCTGTTGCCACACAGAGAACAGGTGTCCCCTCACTCCCCTGAGCACTATGGGGGTGCTCTTGAGTAATTGCTTTTGAAGTCCAGACCAGTGAGGAGGTGATATTAAATGCGTTGGGTCTTACTGTATCACCAGGGAGGTGTCTTTTGGCAGGCAGATGTCGTGTTCAGTCCTTAGAGCCATCATGGCGATTTTGTGACACAGTAGGAGATGGGAAGGAGGGGGATTGTGGATGACGAATTGGCTACAGCTGAGGTTGACAGAAATCACAGCGAGAAAGCTGACATCAATTTATAGAAGACTGAACACTGGATATTGTTTGGAAGGTCTTTTTTTTAATCTCACAGTTTGCATGAGTTGCACTATTACTTTCGACATGAAGACTTAAAGTAGATGTGCAGTCGTTATGATAGCGTCTCTAACCCAAAGGTCTTTAAAATATATTAATTGATAACTTATCAAAATAATGACACATAGAATACAGGCTTTGTGGCATATGAACATCACATCAAATAATCTGATGGGAATAGATCAATGAAAATAGACACACACTGAATTTCCACACTGAAGTTTTTCTAAGTACCATCAGAAAACATTAGAAGAAAGTATTAGAAATAATACTAAAAAAGAGAAACTAAGAAAGAAGGACAAGGCTGTTACTAAATCTTAACACTGTTACCTTTATGTTCTAAAAATGAACAGGCTGCTTTTTGCAGTTGTCTGGACTGTCTTCTGCTTTGACACTAATACTAATCCACTGTGGTATGAGAATTCCTCTTTCTGTCCATAGGGCAGCAAAGAAGCTCCAGCATTATCACAGCCTCAAGTCAGGTGTGAGGGTGAGGGTGTTTTTCACTATTCACAAAAAAAAGTATGTCAAAGTAGTAAGGTAGTCATTTCTCCTTCGTTGTGCTGGTATCCTTGAGAATAAAAATGGGACAGTAACCTATACCAGTAGTGCTCCACAATGGTAAAATAATTTGCTCTGAAATGCAAAGAGAATGCACATCCAGTCAAGAGAGTACTGTTGAGGAATCCTGCCGTGTGAACTGGTAGGAACATATATCAGTAATGCACACACTCTCCTTCAAGGAGCTGCCTGCATCTGGAGTCATTTTTAATATGCTTCAGTCTGCACAATCTCCAAAGAGTCCATCTCTCTACCAGAAGTGATAAATAAATGAGAGAGTCTGACAGAGCAGCCATAGAGAAGATCAAAAGAGTGGGAGATAATTAACAGAAGACTAATTGGTACCCACCCTGAGTTTTCATCAGATATGAAAAAGACTGAAGCTTTGCTTTATATTAATTGGGGGAGAATATGCATGAAGTATGTTCTAAGTGAAATTCCACAAATTTTAGCACAGTCCCTTACCGAAGAACCTGAAAAGATGTTGGAGGGATAGGAGACACACGTACAGCTAATTTGAACTGAAACTGAACTTTGAGCCAAAATGACAGGAGAAAATGAAACACCAAACAGCATCCGGCAGAGTGATCAAGGTTAAAAGACTGGGCAAACCCTTTAAAACCCTTAGTCACAACTTAACCACCTAAGAAACTGTGCTAATTCTTCTGTAAAATCCTTTGTGCAGATGACATGGCTAAAAAAATCTAAATATATCTTAACTTTTTACAAAAGTATCCTAAAAGTCCACTGTGACCTATGAAAAGATTTTGAGTTATACTCCATGAAAAATATTTGCCCTTCATTGTCCTCAACTAAACTAACACATAATTAGTACTACTTAGTCATGTGAAATAGAATTTGTGTACAGGATGAGAGACAGGGAGAGAGAGATTGAGAGTGGGAGAGAGAAAGAGAGAGAGAGATTTTTTCAACTTTCCATCAACAAACCCTTCAATAAAACTATACCTTAAATATTGCGAATGTATTCAAAAAGTTTGACAAATAACCTGGCAAATACTTTTTTGTTTACAAATGGCAAGGCGGCCTTCAATGGTCTCCTTATTCTAGATTTGATTCCTCAGTTGTTGTTAAAGTCAACACATTAATCAGCTCCCAGGAGAAAGTTTCTGTTCAATTTGAATTGAAGTATAAAATTGTGCCGATTATTTGAGCACGAGTGGGACCTAAGTGGCACCCTCTGACAGTAAGTTATTATACTGCAGGTACACAGAAGCACAGCATTACATGCTTACAATTCCCACAGGGACCATAGCCTCTATAAATAAAAGGCCTAACAACACACATTCAAATCCCCAGGGGGCACAGATGTCTTGAATCTGTGTTTAACTGCTCAGTTCTCTTGCATCTTATATGTGTTTTGTCCCCCCCCTGTGCACTGATTTATTCTTTATTCTGTATTGTACAAATTCTGTGTTTTGTGAGTTGGTGGACAGTAAATAAGTATAAAACATTTTTTTTAATGTATCCGCATCAGTGACTCTGATGTTTGAAGTGAAGGTTAGAATGTCTCAGAAATCTGATGGACCATTAAATAGAACTTTCCTGTTGCTATGGTGCTTTGATTCCATGGTTGTTCAGGTATATTACACAACAGTACTGGAGATGGCAACAAGTTCGCAAGCTGTAACAACTTCAGCTTCGAAAGGAAGAGGGCGGTGTTATTTCCTGTGCTTTGCTGTAACTGTTGACATTTGAAATATATCTGCACCAAAGCAACATAGCAACTGAGGGAATGGAAGCATCATGCACCAAATATCAGCAGTGAAACATTTGTCCCATGAGCAAGAATTTTTCTTAATTTTGTCCCCCCGTACGTTTGAGTTCAAGTTGTTCAGTTGGGTGAGGGATGAGGAACTGTGCTGCCACAGTATCTTGTATACTTATTGGGGGCCAAGATGGAAAACATGTCAAGTGCAGAGCTCCTGGCAATGCAAGGATCTTCTTTATGTGATAGAGTCAACAGAACATTGTTTTCACAGCTAGATTTAACTACTTGTTCATTACACCTTGTCTTCAAACTGAATGTGTATGATTTGACATTTAGTCTGCTTTCATTGTTAACCAGTAGAAGCTAGAGGCAATACACAACATTATTATTATTATTATTATTATTATTATTATTATTATTATTATTATTATTATTTTGATGAACTAGTTCTATCACATGGTCTAGAGAAGACAGGTTTAGTTCTGTGATCTGTGATGGGCCACCCTGGAAGATACGTCTTCACAACACACCACCGCCAACTATATCACCAAGAGGCTCCAGTTAGCTTTCTAGACAAATTTATCAGTGCTTACAGTGCTGTAGACAAGGCTGAAGACCTGTAGACCAATAACAGAGCTTCATGATATTAGCCCGTTTCATGGCTATGGTTTGGGTTTATCCCCCTGCCACCCCGTATAATACTGTAGGAGCCGTGGGTCATGTTCATACTAAGATGCCATGTACATGTCAGATTTCTGCTTCATTTCCCTGCATCATGCATAGCTGATTAAATACAGCATTGTGGCAGGGTGGCAAATCTTACCGAGAGACAGAATAAAAAAAATTGCAGTACATTTTAATATGTTTGTAATGCATTGCAGAAGTACATTTATTGCGGTATTGTGGTTTTATTGCATGCATACCTATAGTTTCCCCTATCTACTGTGTTTATGTTGTGGTGTTGTGGCAGCTATGTGGTTCCAGTATATAGAAATAAAAAGATAAAAAAAAAAAGATTGAACAATGAAAATGAATGTGCAAGTGATGCCTCAGCAAACGCTGCAGCAGCAGAATCTCAGAGTAAGAACAACAACAGAAGACTACTTAATCACGTTCTATGAATAGAAGCAATTTATTCAAAGAATCAAGCCCAGGTTTCTGATGAATGACATATTGACAAAGATGGCTGCAGTGAAATAATTCTGGCAAAATACTAAAAAATACAACTAAATCTAACTGGTAGCACAAAAGTTCAATACATAAAAGACATTCCAGATAGTTTACTCTTGATGAGCTACATTAATATTATACCAAATAATTTTATACTGTTTTACAGACAACATCAAAACTAACAACATGTCCAGGATTATGAACAATATTCAGGTAATGATGCCCAACTAGACTAAACGGTGCTATTTAGCCTAACAGGATGATGTTGAGAGTGGCTGCTGAATGTTTGAACCTGGCAAATGAAGTGAGTTGTCTAACTAAAGACATGTGTTGGTGCATCCAGCGCCACAGGACGAGCTTAACAAAATTGATGGGTCAGGTAGGCATAGAAGGGTGATGGCAAAATGAGTTTAAAAGGAAGTATGATGAGGAGTGGGAAATACAAAGTGACAGGCTCGTGATAAAGCACGGCATTGGGAAACATGGTTTTTAAAATATAACGGCACAGCTTGGAGGACAACAAATAAAGCAATAAGCCCCAAGAGGATGTGGTTTACAGTGATTTTAGAACCACTAATAAATGTTGTTAGACACAAAGCAGAGCAGTGCAAACGTCCTTGGCTGTTCGAAATCAGTGTAAACCACCTCCACACAGGGCCTACTGCTCTGAAAGGGTTACTGCATACCTGGAAATGGTAAAACACACACACACACACACACACACACACACACACACACACACACAGAGAGAGAAAGAAAGAGAGATAGAGAGAGAGACAAAAGTGCAACAATCAATGCAATGAAAATAAATAAATGGATTTTTGACCTAAGTCAAAAGCATTTAAAAAATAAAAATAAATATTTACACAAGAGATTGGTTCATAATTATTTAAGAACATTTAAAAACGTTTTTCATCATTCCATTTGGTTCAATAGAACTGATAGTCTACATTGTTTGTTATGTGGCTGACAGACATTTTCTATAAGGTAAGGAGCTGGTTGACACCACCAGAGTAGTTTTCATCTACCAGTCAGTGCTTTCCTTCAAAGAGTCTAGTATCATCAAGACACGAAGACTGACAACAAATGCACAGAAACAAACTGTGGCATGTGTAGTCTGCCTCCACAGTTCCAATGTAGAAAACACTTATGAGAATTGGACCCATTCACCTGATTAGAAAATGCCATACAGATCCCTATCTAAACACTTGTTTATGGCTTTTTATGCAGCTGCCAAGAACGGATGTAGTGTGAACTTTGGTGGTAACCATGAACCCAACGCCCACGGGGACAAGGGAGTTCCTGCCACTGATACACCTCCTAAGGGGTTGAGTAAACCTTTGTGACAATGACATTGACTTAGAGACACAACCGTCTGTGGAAAACACTCTTTGAACCCATGGTGTAAAGGCAGTTTACTGTGATATGAAGTGAAAGTTTAGCCAAAGGAAATCCTGGGCTCTAGGCGGAAAGTGAGGTTAATAACTGTACAGGCCAAATGAAGCAAACGGACATTAGTGAAATTATCTGGCCTTAAGTGGAAGACCTTGTGCATTTGCTATCTGCTGTCTTCCAATGATCCTCTGACTGAGACGCACCAAGGAAAGGACAAAATCTAGAATTATGGGACAATAATACAGATTGCCTGGTAACAAGGTTAAACGTTGATAGGATTTGTGTGGGGAAAAAAGGCCTGCTATGTATTGTCCAGGGGTGACTACAGTATCACACTTTGGTAAAGAATAATGGGTTTCCTTTCTGCAGGATGTGAAATTGGATTGCTCATACAAAGTGCTTGCTGAGAATAAACCAGTGTTATCCAATTACCTCACCAAACTACATTAAGGAAAGCTTTAGGTGGCGAGTCCACTGAGCCTTGTTGCTCAGTGAAAACACATTCTGGCTCCACACTTCGGACATAGATCTCCTGAATTAAAATTTCACCAAAAATTATCATGATTTTGTGTGTCTTAGCCATGCTGGGTTGGAAAAATGCTTTTCCTTTGCTCAAAATACATATCTGACAACATGTGTAAAAAGTAGGAATGAGATAAATGTGGATGAACATTAGACTATACGGACAATTTAGGACACATTTTAGGACAATTTTTTAGGATACTATTATATGAACAGAGAGGCACATTTCAAATGCAACAGAATGATTCACCAATAGAGGGCAATAGCCCATTACTTTATATGCTTCTCAAGTTGTGAAAAAAGTCTTCCAAAATACATCATTACTGTGAAAACTATATTTAAGATTTGATCAGCTGCCACGTATGCCTTTATGTAAAATGTCCATCAATTCCCAGAGAGAGGTGTGTTTGTGTGTGTGTGTGCGTGCGCTTGTGTGTGTGTGATAAATGAGTTGCCACAGTGTCCATTAAGAATGCTTCTCTGAAATAATTTATATTGAAAAAAAAATCTCCCTTCAAGGTTAAAATCTGTCCTGATGCATCACCATCATGTAGATGCAATTCAAAGGTTTGAAAAAAAAGTGGAAAAAATGGAGCATAACACCAGATGCACATCCAGCTGATTCAGCCTGTAAAGCATTTTCATCTCTTGTGTCCCATTGTTTAGCACAAATGTGTTAATTCCCTATGATGGTTCACAGTAGTGAATATCTGTGAGCACTATTTGGTATTTTTGGTGGTCGCAGTCTGACACAGAAGACACCCTAAAAAAAACCCTTTGATTTCAGTTATGTAGCCTACAGTCACAACAACAATGTCCTGAGGCAATCCTCTACATTTTGAAGCTAATGCCTGGGGTGATCATTTCAATTGCCACCATACTTCCAAGGTAACATGAGCAGAGAATAATAACTTGGTTATAATGAGCATAATGGCTCTAGAATGTATTTTGATGTTTCCATGGAGATAGTGATGCACCTCTATACACAGTGAGTATACACCAAGTTCATGTATGTGTTCTCTAAGTGCCGCTTGAGTTGTGAGCCATTATTGGAATGAGAAGAAATGTCCTCCTGCTTTAAAATGCTGGCCTGGCCTGCACTTAGATCAGCTGAGAATGGAATGCCGAGTTCAGGCAGCAGAAGAGGAAATGGGATGAGTTCTGAAAGATGAATGTCAATGAATTAGTCATTTGCCATTTGCTGCCAAACTCTACTTTTGGCAGATGACTTGGAAAGAGAGTGAAATATAGGAGAGGACCAAGGCTCTATCCCTTCATGATTCTGAGATGAACCTTGACTCCTGCTGGTTCAAAACCATCACTTCTTTGTGAAAGTAAATGAATAAAAAGGCACAAATAAATAAATAAATAAATAAATAAATACTGACAGTCCCCTGCATGTGAAACTATTTCAGCGCTGGGACACACCAATTAGTGTGGATGACACATAGAGCACACATTCATTAATTGTGTAAGTGCTTTGTCTTTTATAGAAACATCCGGCGGCTAAGCACTGACACCCTAGGTTCTCACCCCCCTCTAGGCACTTACAGCAACAGTATTAAGCTGGCGACTGTGCTGGGTGCCAAGTGTGATCGAGGGGAGAAGCACAGCACTGCGAGGAGCTCTTTGAAGGACGCCCAGTAATGACCTGTCCTCTCTGTACGGCCTCTGGAGGCTCCAATCTGCCGCTGCGATGGTGCTCACAGATTAGGCCTGCGAGCGCCAGGGTTGTGCTGGAGATCACAGGAGTCGGGTCACCCCTGTCAGTGTGGAGCGGCGCCATCACACTGGGCCACTGACAGGTCCGATGACGCTGGAGGATGCCGCCGCCGCCGAGGGACCCAATAAGCCTGGCCACCAGCGTGCTGCCGCGCACTAGCCGAGCTGGCTCGATTTGCAGGGAGGGTCCCAGACAGAAGCGTCTGCATGACAGAGTGGCTGCGTTTCGCGAGCCGTGAAACTGATGGCTCCTGGCAGTGAGCATTTTTGAGCGTAGTCTCCCGTGCCTGTGTTAATTTGGTGACAGGGGCTTGCCAGCTGCAGGGATGGGCGTGTGCTGGAATTTCATAAATAATATCACTTAGTTAAACCATTACATGGGACAAATGCAATGTGAAAAGAAATGGATCACGGTGAAATCCACAAGGATATGGAAAGGTGATTCAAATTTAATGAGTTTCTGTCAGGTTTCTAACTCTATTTCTTTTTCTCCGTGGAGGATCAAGAAGAGTGTTGAGGCACACTGGGGTTCCACACGTTGCCGCAATTCAATTCAGAACAAAACAGAAGAGGAATTCCAACTAATAACTAATATGACAATTGAGACACTTTTTTCCATAAGGACATTGCTTCAAGTTTTCTACAATGCTTCAGTGAATTGCTCATCTAAACTAGATAGCAAAGCTAAAGGAGAGGACCATTCTTTTTCAAAACTCAATTCATTAATCACCTGCTAATTTGAGGTGGTAGACATTTGGAATGATTGAGAAAAGTTAGTTTTGTGCTACCTTTACATGTTTCAAATGTGCTCCTACAGTCTTCAGAAGTATCACATTCATATTGTAATTGACATCAGCTGACACATGCAGGTTTGGTCATGTTCTACTTTAACATTCTTTATCTGATGCTCCGTTTAGGTCACTATCCCAGGTGTGTGACTGGATGCATGCCCCCTCAACCTGGTTTACTGTACACCACGCCTGTTTTCTGATTTCTATAGCCTCCCATATTTAGATACAAAATGCATCACATCAAGATCAAGTGACACTTGAGCGAAGACCGAAGACTGCGGTGAAAACATGTGAAGGTAACACACAACTACCAGCCTGTGTTAAATTAACCTATTTCAAATAATAACTTGTTTAGATCAAACATGGCATGTGCAGACAGACTGTATACATACTAAGCAGGAAATGAGAAGGATGATTATAATTAAATTACATGTGATTTAGGAAAATAAATGAATAAAACAAATTAATTAATTAAAAAATACACATACACACACACACACAATATTTTCTATTGGGAGAAGAATATAAAAGTCTAGTTTATGAATACATTTAGGTAAATAAAGTTTAATAAAGTTAAATGAATGAAAAAAAGCAATTTATGCTGAACATTCAGCCAATTAGAACAAATTGTAGCAATTAAATAAGGGATTGGTTTGTTCTATCAAATCAGAAATGGAAAGGAAATTTAATTATTTGGCACTTGGGATTATAAAGCAGGGGGACGTCTTAAAACAGAACACTGGGAGCATCATCACTCCACTCTACTGTGGAATTATCATGGGTTGTTAATGTAGTCATTTCCCACTGTTTCAATTAGCACTTGGGCGTCTCTGTAGCCTATTCTGTTTCACTTTTCACTCAGTCGAATCACATAAGACCGACCACAACATGGCAGAATTCATGTTGAACTGAAAGTCAAGAAAGTCTTCTTATGAAATAGGGAGTCATCTGTGCCATAGCCACGAGTGCTAACAAAGCGCCTATGAAGCTCTTCTTTGCCCTCCCCAGAAACTGCATTTCTAGACACTCTGTTTACCCACAGAGGATAACCAATGGCAAAAAGATGTTAGAATGTGTTTTCAACACGGCTTTCAATTATCCATCTGTTGACAGCTTTAGATGATCTTCCTCGGTCCCTAATAAACACAGAATAGGTGGTGCAGAGGGATTTCCACACTGATCAAAGGAAACTGCATGCAAAACCAAGAGAAACCACAACAGATGTATTTATGGTCAATCCTTAGACTTTCACTGTTCAGTCATGCATATTTATGGCCACATTTGACAGAATTATAATATATTGTGTTGATTGGCAACATTTCTCCTGTTTGTAAGGGGCTGGAGACATAAAGTATGCCCAATAAACAGTTATAGAAGCAGTACTATTTATCGCCTAAAACTGATTATGTGGCTATACCATTACACCACAGTAATGCCATACATTTGATCATAGCATATAAGGCTACCATCCAAACACAGCCTTGCAGATAAAAAAAAAAAAAAAGACTCAATTTTTATTGGTTGATTGAGGTGTTCAGAGGTCATCATTCCTGAATAACTGACCACTGAAGTGAATAATTGACTGCTGCCATGGCAACCACTGTTTGTCACCAACTCTAAGGGCCTCTGCACAGCAGTGCAGACATGACCGTAGCACACTCTGCTTGAAACTCAATTCTATTAGTTTAGATTCCATTGTTTTTAATACAACAACACATGCCAGCGTTGAAATCTACTCCCACCGCCACCGCCTCTATTACATTTTAGTTCTATTTTGTTGGTACCGCTCAATAAAATCCACTGTTTATCGAATGCATGTGACTATCATATGAATGCCTTTCAGCACAGCTGTGCATGGAAAACTGACAGAAAGTGTCAGCCACAGTGCGTGCAAAGCACTTCAGTATTAATTTAGATGATACAGTAGACCCAGGTTACAATCCTGCTTTATTTTGGTTTCCGAATGCATTTTTGCAATAACATCTGCCATCATCACAGAGTAACATTGAAGCCATCTGGCCAGTTCTTATTATGCATGATATATTGTAGCGTATACATTTCTGCCTGAACTCTTCAGTGATTGTCATCCATAGGCTATGATTCAGAAAACTAGAGGAAAGCTTAGCATACAGTGCATCATTTCAAACATACAGTGCATCATTTTTGTTACTTTTTATAACGATTGACTGTTAGACCAACATTTGAAGATAACGCTATAAAAGGTGCATTAACAGAAAGGCTTCAGCGCTAAGTGTACTATTTGCACTGATATCCCCAAAACAAACTCTGTTTCTTTACCAGCCACACTGAGTAGGCTCTGTGAAATTACAGTGTAATGTTTACAATGGAGCAAACATTTAATGTATTGTGTATTAAATGCACATTTAAATGTATACACTGTTATCAAAGAGTTACTTGTTGTCTCAACAGAATGTGACTTTAGAATTTAGATCTCTATATTTACTGGTATAACAGCAGTAGGTAGTAGTAGTGGGAAATAAGGCTGGCAACAGACATGTGTTGTGGTCACATAGCAACTCCGACTTGAACATTTCTACAAAAGACCTCTCTGTCTGTCCGAAAACCTTAAGGCACACATGGCGAAAAGGAGTCTGAACAAATGAAATGACCTTGGGGAAGGGAGATGGCATAGTCCAGAAAGCATGGTCACTGCAGGATAATTGCATTGCTCTGACAGACTTTTCTGTAATGTTTAGCCTACAGTGCATTTTCAGTTGAACCTTCACTGAGGTAAACATTACTTGAAAAGCAAAGCTATGCCTCTTCCATTCCTTTCCACTGTACTAGAGTCAATCTAAAACATAAATTCCCCCCTTGTGTGTATGAAATTACAATGAGACTGAAGATATTCAAAAGATAGGACTGGATTTCATCAGCATGTTCTGCTGTAAATCCTGTCTAAGCAAGGCTAGAGTTTATCACTAGCACAAATCTTTCCCCTTCTTTAACTTGATCCATTCACTGATACGCAAAGGAATTCAATCAGCTTACCAACATGAAAAGGATTTCACATGGCTGTAGAGGTTCACGGTACTGAACCAACTTCAATAGGCTGCCAAACCTTTAAGGATGGTCTTTTGTTGAACAACATTAAAGGTGACCCCAGCCTTTCTTCCAGTGATTGAGGAAACACTAATACTCATCACTGGAAAGTATTGAAAGATTGCCTGGTGACACCTTAATTTACTGAGAACAAAACGGGTTACAACCTCTTCTCATTTTCAGGGTGCCACTCTGACAGTGGGGCTTAAGTGTCTCCACCAGTACATAGAGTCCATCAAATAAACTACACAGAGTCTGCACACACTAAAGACCCCTTATTTCCATTAGGTATCCCATAAAAGCCAGCTGTCCTGTGGTGCGTCTACCAATGTTTCAATACTTTTATAACAAACTTAAAACATGCACAATCTTTTAAATGCCCTATAAATGCCCTATGAAATTAGCTGCTGCTTAATAGCAAGACTGATACAACTAAAAGCCTATAAAAAGCCACAGAGAAAATATACTGGTAAACACTCTGTCCTGCCACTGTTTTAAGACATGCAGTATTAAACTACTACCATAACTAATACCAACCAACAGTCCTGCCTGGCAAAGACCAAAAGATATGACACACAGCAACTGGCTAGCACTAATGCAGCCAGTTGCAGCTACTGAACATGAGCTCCATCTTAGCTTATTTCCAATGTAAAAATGTTGGACTTTACGAGCTACTCAATTTTAAAGGGTTGAACCATGCAAAGTTAAAAATGTAACAATAACTTTTGTCTTAAATCTTACACAACCACAGCACTATATGTAGGTTTATCAGTATCAAGTAATTTATCAAGTAATTTGTTAACATGTGAATCTAATGTAAACAGCTGGGGCGATTACTACAGTATAAACTTAGAAGAGACCTGTCTATGGTCAAAGGAAACTGTATGGGCCTAACAGTATGAATATTACCTGACATTAGCATCCAGATCCAGATAAGATTTTTAATGTTGATAAAGCTACCCATATGAATTAATGATTTTTTCTGAAAAACAAATTCAACAAAACAAGATCTGTTAAAATAAAGTCTAATTTTATTCTGCACAAAAAACTAAATAGCCATGGAGAAAGTTAAGTTTCAGCATACTGACCACATTTTTCAAACATCAAACTACTGCTGTGCTTTAAGAGCTCTGTTTAAAAATCTGATCTAAAAAATATAACTATAGATGGTACATCTCACGAGAATGCTCCTGTATTTCACCCCAGACATCCTCCATGTATCACAAGTTATACCGTACATTTATATCTTCATTTATGTCTTCAAACTTTTCTAGATTTCAAAGGCGTTTCATTATAGTAACTGGGACTGGGAATTTCTGACAGTGTGTCATGTTAGGCACCTTTTACTCCATGAAATGCTTAGTTTGTGTAAATGGTGTTCAGTTTGCACCAAAATGTCACATAGCAGCATTTATTACATAGCCTACTGCAGTGGCATTCTGAGTGTCCCGTTTGAGTGTTCACTAACAAAATGCCTACCATCAGCTCAGCTGAGTTTCTGTCTCTCGCCAGACCACTTTTTGCATGAAGCGCGCTGATTCATTAAAGGGAAATCCAGAGTTCCCGACGTGTCGGAGAACATTTGTCTTGCTGCATGATGAGCAAGTTTAGGAAAACTACACAACAGATTTTAATAATGTTTTAATAATGTACCGAATTACGACGATTCACGCCAGCGTATTGAACCATAGGGGGCGTATTGTTCAATTCAATACAAAACGGAGAACCGTTGTGTTCCTAAACAACATGAACCTTAAGTATCTGAACGCTTTCCACTACCACTGTTGTTACTGGCTGGTGAAAGAATTCAATCCTTTGTATAAGTTTTGAATGCCTGGAATACTAATAAGATTGCAACAAAACACCCAAATCACTGAAACGGCATGAGGCGTTTGTCACATATGCTCCAACGCGCTAGTCAAGAAAACCGGATCCAATAACTTCAATTAACAACAATAAACAGAGACTGACAAAAATCTGTCAGTTAGCAAGGAGCCATGCTGAGCACACCTTCAGAATTGTATTGGTTTTGACTTAGTCTGCTTTTGCACATTGGAGATAAATTACCTAAATAACAAGTATTTTGAAGACATGATAATGAGTATGTCATCTAATTTCGGCGTCCTCAAAAGTCTACCTCCACCTTCTGTCAACAAGACAGTGCAGATGTAGTACTCTCTCTATTTGTATATCTGAGTGGGTGTGGAAAGATGCTTAAAGTAAACAATGGGATGAGAATGACTGAAGTCTACTCCCTTTGCAAGCAATTTATCATAATTATTTATTCTCTACCATAAATATAACCTAAATAATCAAAAGCAGAACCAATTCTGTGGTATTGACCATGACTTCATCTGTGTCATCTTCTTATCAATACAAATTACATCAACATGTTTTACAGGCATGTTTTATTCCTTTGTGATGACAATGAATGCAACGCTTTAATTGCACACACAAACTGAATATAAAATAACATGTTTAAAGCCCTATTGATTCTCCTCTACAAACAAAATGAATTCATCGGTCTACCACACAATCCATCTTTTAACAGTTTATACGATATGGTGAAAACATGAGGTGGAAAATGGCATGGCTTGCAGCAAAGGATGGTAATATATAAATTTGACCAACGTGTAGACAACTTAATCTCTCAGCCTTTATCATCAACTTTTGTATATTTCACCAGCTTATCCTTTTCAAATCATTATTCTTTAATGTGACAACTCCCAGAGGGTGCAAATGTGCTGTGGTGGTTAAAGGTATCCCTTATTCCTTGTTTAATAAAGTGCAGCGATAAGATTATTTTACTCTGGGGCAAAAAGGATATAGCCTTCAGTGAAAAAAAAAAATCAAAATGCTGCATTAAGGTTGGCCTCAGGGCCCAGAGTACTTTGTGACTTCTCAACAGTTTTAAGGGAAACATTTCCTTGTACAGAGATGAACTGCTTGATCAGTGCATTTGAATTGCAAACCTTGTTATCTAGAAGTCATCCTCTGAAAATATTAGTTTTAACATTATATTCCGGTGTATTATATGAAAACTAAAAAAAAAGGATGTGGAATAACTGTTTCATAAGTTCTATATTACTGAGATGTGTTGCATTGTTTTATATTACTGAGATATGTTTCACTGTAGTGTTTAAAATTCTGCTGCGCAACATAACTGAGGGCATTTATGTGCATATTTATGTGACACTCTAATCAAATCAAATTCATGCAATACGAGTCTTTAAGAGCATCTGTCCAATTAGTTTAAATACTGTCTATCATGTAGGCCATTGTTGGTTCATTAAAAGCTAATTGACAGATTATCCTGTTTTGTGCTAGATCTTTATGTGGGTCATCTCTATCCACCTTTTAACAGAGCTCCAGTAGAGAGGACATCCAATCCATATCTAAATTCACTACTAATTGCTTCTTGGAATAGTCCATGGGACCATATTAAAGGAGAAATTTGGTGTGAATCGACCAATAGTCCTGTTGTTTGACATTGCTGTGAGCTGTCTGTAGGTATGAGAACAAGACAATTTGTTGCAACACAGACCGAATTTGCGAAATGACTGCTAACGCTAAGTGATGAGGCACAAGGAAAATAAAACAGAAACAGAGTTTACAGTACCCCCATCAACTAGTATTAGCTTCTGCTTTTCGCAAATTCGGACTATGTTGCATCAAATTCTGAGAGAGCCCTCAGGTCTTTGCGGTGTTAAAAGTACAACCAGGCTGGTTGGAATGGCAGTCAGAGCACATACTCAACAGTAGTGCCGGTAGGCATCACACTACCCTCCCCTTCAGGACGTGCACTCATGCACTGCACAGATGCTGCCGTCCCTCACGCATCCACCTGCCGCACTTCTTCCTTTCCCTGGGAGCCCTCCGCAGTAGTGTTTCACGCTTCTCTGAGGTACCTCATACCGGGGTCATCCTATCATGGAGGTCCCACATATGGCTCACACATTGGGCACACCTCCGATGGCCTCACGACAGACCTGGAGACCCGGGTTCATGGCCGGGTGGGGTGACTGCTCTCTCCGTTCGCTATACATACCGACAGCTCTCAGCAATGTAAAACAGCAGGAAAGTTTTATACACTTTATGTTCCACTTTCCACGAGAAAGTTTTACAAACCTAGTTTTGATACACTTAAAAACATACCCATCTTTCACTTCTTTAACCATTGAGCTTCTTGGGATATGCTTTGCAATGCAGAAAATATAACAAAGTGGGTTGATAAGGAAGGTTTAAATCTCCCACAAACAGAGCGATGCCTGTCAAATGATCTATAGGCGCCTTACAAACTTGGTTAAAAAAATCATTATGGTTAAAGATCATCTAAAATTAGCTGGCAGTTGAAGCTTATACTGATTTTGAGGAAAACCACTGTGCCATCAAAAACAAATAGTGATACACTATTCTGTATTTAAACTTTTGTCACTCTGCTTTTGTTTTTTAACGCCACCATTTCTTCACACTTTTAGTGGGGGGGGGGTGACTAAATACAGTACATAAAAGCAGTGAAAGGAACTTGGCACTCCAAAATTCTTTAACACAATTATTTTCTACAGTTTTCTTTTCTGCAACAGGAACATAACAGTTTTCACCTACCAACTTTCTATGGCATATACTGTGCTGAAATTTAAATACTAGAAAAACTATTGGGAGCTAAAAATACAACATAAAGCTTGGAGCTGGATGTACAGCTGTTTGTTGCTGCATCTGCTGTGCTTGTTGCATTAAATCTGGTTATGCTCATATTTCATCCATTCAGCACTGGTGTGTCGTCAGACCTGCTATCACCTTAGCAACCACAAAGATAGGCTCTCTGGTTGGTTAAAAATTAAACAGTGAATTGCACACCTCAAAAAAATTACTAACTGCTGAAAGAGAGAAAAGGAAAATTGCAGTCAAAATGTTCATATATGTGGTGACTGTTGGTTTGTTTTGTGTATCTATGTATGTATGTATTTATGTATTTATGTATGTATGTATGTATGTATGTATGTATGTATGTATGTATGTATGTATGTATGTATGTATGTATGTATTTATTTAGATTTATGTATTTTATGTACACTTTTTTATGTTTATTTATTTATTTAGTTAGTTAGTTAATAAGGCGAGCTCTAAGGCGAGCATCTCTGAGTATGTCATTCAGCTCAGAGTATCCTGGTCTGTCAAGTGTGAATGGGCTCCCTGACTCCAACACTGAGCCATCTGGATGGAGCTCTTCTAAGCCCGGTATAAACGTCTAAGTAGGAAATAAGAATGGGCATTACGAAGTTGAACAGCACTGGCAGTAAATAAGCTTTATGTGACATAGGAAATGTGGTTTCCTTAGTCACCAGGGAAACTGTATAACTTGTTGAACCTTTGAGGATATGGAATTGCTGTCTCCACGGTGAGGATTTTTTTTTTTTGCAGTGTGGCAAGGTAGTCAAATGTTAACACAGTCATCATTATTGAATATGTAACATTTAGCCTTTTTGTCTTTTTTTAAGTTGTTAAATTGTTATGTTGTTAAGTTGAAGAACATTCCAGCCATGAGGACAGCTGTAATACTGACCAGGCATTTTTAGCAAAAGGCACCCGGGTGTCAATAATCCCTAACTTCATCTCTGTCTTGGGAATCTTGATTCCGCAGTCTTGGCCTGAACATGTGTCAAGGCCATATAAACTGTCTCAGAACCACCATCAGCGATGATTATACCCTATGCACATCCTCCAGCCCTCTGCACCAGTAATACACTCTAACTTGTTAGAGCATGCTGCTTTAATGTCTGTTTAAGTAGTGAACAAATTTGTGCAGACGTACCAACTGGAAGATCTGTGCAAATGCAACTATAGTCCCTGAGGTCCACTATGACTGCTTCTCTTCTTTCTATGTTGATTTCTACTTGTTCAAGTTATTTTTTATTTATTTATTTTTTCTAGTGGATAAGAGCTACTGAACTCATTTGAGCCATTTCTTCAGAGAGACTATGATGTAGTCACTTAAATGGGCTTGGTTGATTTGAGTAGTGGTGGCATGTTGACATTTTTGTGCTGAAAGTCCAGTTTGATTGTTTGTAGAGGAGAACCTCCCATGATATTCTTTTTATGGAAGAAGAACTGAAGCAAATAATACTAATATGTTCATGTGTGCTCTATGAAATAGGAAAAGATTAAATAGTATGTATAGTTGCTGGCCAATGTACATATTAGCAGTTAACAAATCCATGTCATGGGTTCACATCCAGTGAAATGTATAGCAACTCAGACATTTCTCCAAGTTTCATCACACATTTTATGTCCAACTGATCTTTCTCTCTCTCTCTCTCTCTCTCTCTCTCTCTGTGACACTCTCACTCAAACTTTGATTTCAGTGAATAAAAACATACAGAAACAACAGAGGGACCTCAAACATGCTTTGCTGTTTTGAGCTCTGACTTTCTGAGCTGAGTGAAGCGACCAAAACAACCCTTATCTGCCTGCGACTGAAACAACATAGTTGTTGGCATTTTGCTCTAAAAAAGGCTGCACAGCATGGCATTAGTAAATTGTTGCCTGACTATTTTCACAAATAAAGACCATTAAATTAATTACTTTGACTTGAGGTTGGTTGCCCATAAGACAGGACTTAAAACGAGTCAATATCATTCAGAGGACACTCTAAAATGCTAGCCTGACATAGTCCATCTGCACTCATTTTCATCTCACTTGCTGTTTCCGAAATGCTATACTGCTGTACAATATGCTGCATTCGACCTGGGATGACTGTTTTTGCTGTTTGCCATTTTAAGGAAATATGTGCTAATTTTGCTCAATACTTGGTAATTATACAGAACAGAGCCATCATTTCAGTAAACAATTTAAAGTGTGTGCACAGTTGTGACAACAAGCACACATTTTCTTGATACAAAATTACACATACCAGCTCCTGTCGTATGCAGTATAGACCAGTACAGCATTTCAGAAACAGCAACTGAGACACTAGTCTCACACTGATCAGTTCAAACTGCTATGAGTGATACATGATGATGTTAGCTTTGAAATCAAAAGCAGTTGTGGTAGGCCTGCAAACAAAAGAATAAACTTTACATACAACAAAGGTAAATTGTTTCCTTTCTGCCAATGTGGTTTCAGTTTGCAAAAGTGAGTGATGCAGTAGAAATTTACATTAGGAACCCCTGATGAACACATTTGGTTAGGCCTGGATCGCTGATCTTAAAGTTAATAGCCTATGGCTATTTCAATGCTGGACTGGAAACATGTCTTGCATATTAATTTGATTTCACACTTTCACACTGAATTCAACTTCTCCACTGGCCAGCTAGCTGACCAATTACAGACCAGTTAAACATGAAAGCTTTGTCACTGGTGTGTGCTTAAAACTGACTCAAGGATAAAGACAAAGCGACCCTTAAACTCTAGCATTTACATTTAGCAGACGCTTTTATCCAAAGCGATTTGTCAACTATCAAGTGTTCAGGGCCAGTCTCCCCTAGAGCAACTTAGGGTTAAGTGCCTTGCTCAGGGGCACAACAGTGGCAGCTGGGATTCGAACCCACAATTTTTCAGGCTACTTTCACGCTAGCCAGGTTCCTTAACTACTACGCTACCAACACCCATTTACGCTGCTTTTCTCCCCATCTTTTGCAGCAGCCCTGTTGAGATCCTCATTTGGCTTGGCTGATTTGGCTTGTCCATGGTACACAGTAAATTGTAACATTTTACTTAAAGGGGTTTACATAAGGGTGACTTGAGCCTGTTATAAACATGACATGACACGTATCATGAACATTAATGACACTGATGTTTATGTCTGTTGTCATTAAGGATCATTCGATTTTTGTAAGGTTTGCCTCCCAAAGTCAGCATTTCAAAAACCGAATGACAGTTAATGAAAATGAATTGTAGTGTAGTGTAGTGTCACTAATGTTCATGATATGTGTCATGTCATTTTCATAACAGGCTCATGTCACATTTATGTAGACCCCTTCAAAAAAAAAAAAAGTGTTACTCAGTAACTTTGGCAGTGTATTTGCTACTCTATAGGAGTACAACATTTGGATAAACATCAACACAGAAAACAGTGTAAAATGTACTCCTTCAGAGTAACATATACACTGCCCAATTTGCTGTGTAGACATATGTGTTACTGTGTTGCATTGGGCAGTATATCTGTTTTTCTATAAGATATATATACTCTATACTCTAAGATATATATACTCTATACATTTTACACTGTTTTCAGTGTTTATGTTTGTCCAGATGTTGTACTTCTATACAGTAACATATGCACTGCCCAATTTGCTGTGTGTAGATATAAAAAACCTGACACCAGACTTAAGTTTTCAGTGTGCAGTGCATGATATTATTACCGTGGTGGTCCCACTTTGTACTGTTTTGAATGAATATTTTGAACATCACTGGATCAACACTTGATCATAAAAATGTGCATTGCTTGAGAACTTTTAATTTGAGCCTGAAAAAACTTGTGTAGACAAAGTGTGCTTGTCCAGTCATAGATAAATAAACACACACAGAGAGAGTCATCAGAGTCGTCAGTAAGGTCAGTGTCAATATATACAGAAGTTTTCTAACAAGAATGCTTACTTTAAGCCATACTAAGTTGTCTCATATTTTAGTAATAATAATAATAATAAAAAAATATATATATATATAAAAACACCCCACCTGAATATGGAGTGTTTCATTAAGACACTAGCTGCTGTTTTATTATCATGTCATTGACCACAGCCACTAGACTAGACAAGTCAGTACAAAAAAGTGTAATGAACTTCCTTTTGTGAAAAGAACTTTGAATTGTTATGAAACGGGTCAGGAAAAAAATAGAAAGGAGCAGAGTCAAAGAAATATGCATGACTTTCTGCACTGCATAAACATCAACTTTATACACCATATGCCATTAATTAGCCACTTTTTTACATACCTTTTGTCTGCTTTCTCATCCTCCTGCATTTCAAGAATCTAAAGTGTATACTAACAGTCACAGCTATTTCCTTTCAAGCAGCAATAAAGGCAAGGTGTCTAGCAGCCTTATAAGTAGACATGTGATGTCATAACTTGAATGAGCTGATGGGGTTGAAGTGCTAACACAAAAGTGGCTTTCAAAAGTGAAAATGAAAAGAAGACTGGAGAAAGAAAAATAAGTGGCCAAAAATCAGACAATTTTCGCAAAGGATTGCTCAAGAGGGAGAGATCCAGTTTCAGTATAAGCGAGAGAGTGCAGCGGAAGCAACCAATGACAGCAATATTCTCTACAGCTGTCTATCACCAGTGCTTTTTCTCCATTTATGGTGTGCTGTCACCAGAGTTTTACTTTTCCCCCTCATTTATGGTCCACCGTCACCAGTTTTGTTCTATGTTTTTGTATGTTTTAGCCTACTTCTGTCAATCGTTTCATTTATTCTACCTGCTTCATTGGCCTGTTTATGGTATTCGTGGGCATTGCATCATCACGCACTGTATTGGGGACCAACCTTGATAATCTTGCATAGGGGCCTGGTGTTGTCTTGTTACACCTCTGTGCATGTAAATAAATTACAATGTATAAAATAGACAGAACTAGACATTAAAAACAAATAGCAGATAACAGTTATTCTCAGTAATCTTCACAGGGAAAGACAATTAGCCAGACAATAACTTGTTAAAGTTTGTATATATTAGATATATTGGCAGTATTGTGATAGCATAGTGAAGAGAGGAAATGAGTCGGAGGGGGTGATGGGGAGATTGGCGGATTCACCTTAATATGAAAAGGCTCGCTCCCATGACATTCATTCATGACTAACTATGCACATCTCTCCCTTGTATACAACTGCATGCAGAGTCCTACTGGCCAGTAAGCTTGCAAGGCAGAGACATGATTTTAAGTGATCCAATGGTGAGCCATGAAGCAAAGATTGGCTACAGTTAACCTCATGCAAATATAACAAGCACACAAACACAGATAGGCAATGATTAAAATGCATTTAAAGCATTAAACCACAAAACTGATATGTTAGAGACATGATCAGTGCAGTGTTGAATTCACCTAATACAGGCTACAATTTAACAGACATTTCAACTCCAATGCTGTTTTAACTCTAACTTACCTGTCATCGTCCAATAACTTACGCAACGTAATTTTAGCCAGCTAGCAACAGTTCTTGCTGCCACTCGATCCTGTATGCATTACACATCATGAGCTGAGAGAGAAAATTTCTCACTGGGTCACAGAATAAACTTATACCTGGCAAGTCTGCACAGAAAAAAAAAATGATAATCTGCCCAAACAACGGAAAAATATATTGAAATATATAGCTATGGCTAGCTATGACAGTTTTTCATGTTTTTTCTTCTTCTTCTTCTTTTCCTTTTCTTCTTCCAGTTTGACTTCACTGCTGTTCTCACCAGCATAACTGCCTACCTGTGCAACTGCCTACCTGTGTCTCTGATAAAGGACGTGGGCCTCTCAAGGGATGTTAACAAACTAAATTCCTTTCAAGAGCTGGACCAGTCACTAGGGTGATGGCGTTAAATTGATTTATTTGGTTGGTTAGACAACATTTTTTAATCATCTCTATGCTCATTTGTTAATATATTGGTGGCCAAGATGTTGGCATGTTTACTCACGGTATCACTGTATAGCCCCTATACAAACAACAGACATTTTTTTCACTTACTGTAAGTCTAGCATGTATGAGACTGCATGCAAACCAAAGCATTCACTGGCCGATTTACATTTACATATGTTTATCATATTATCAACAGTGACAATGCATATATTAGAAAATATTTATGGAAATATGGAAAGCATACTACATTACCATGGCCCTTTAAAATATTCTCTCTAAGGGAGAAAAGAGGGGGGGAGAAACTTTAAAATCCTTGCCAATTTATTCAACTACAGGATTTATTTATTTATTTAGGTAGTAAATCATTGTAATGATTCTGTTGGGATTATGATCTAAGACACTGATAAATTATGCATGATTGGCAATGAAAAGAATATAATGAAAAGACAGAATCTGTTTACAACCTTCCTCATTTGATATGCATTCACTATAGACGTGTAACATAAAACAAGCTTACTGGTGGTAGCTTGTAGGCAGCCCCTGGCCATGCTGTAATGAAAGCCTGCCCATTCCAGATATGCCTGTCGAGTGGCTGCAGAGTAAAACAGTCAAACTTAAAAAATATATTTGACGCAATGGTAGGAGTTCAGGGGTGCCCTGATCACTGCATCACTTTATACCTTACTTGTTAATTAAAAAAGTCTGCATTACTAAAGGACTTTGAGAAGACATTATTTTGGATTTTTAAAAACCCTTATGTCTTCATCACTGTACTAAAGGGTAAAATATAAGCAGTGTTGAATCACTGAGAAATTAATTTGTTGCCTTATTTTCTACAGAAAAAAAATATGTCAAAGGTCACCATCCATTTTAAAAAGATACATACAGAGATACATACAGAGGCAAGCTGAGTAATTATAGATTCTATTGTACGTACAAACTGTTGCACAAGACTAGGTGAACCTAACTGCTGGAACAAACTGCAACACCATGTATTTATCTAGAAAATATCCTAACCATCTAACATTATATAGCACAAACTAAAGTTTTAATTGCATTTTTTTCTAATTCTTTTGAAAAGGTCTTTGTGCCACCATAACCAGAGTGTGACTATAAACAAGAGGGAAAGTTTGCTGTAATTTTGTTCTTTTTTATTTCCTGTTACATACATTTACACTTGCTGTTATCCATCCAGCCTGTCTGTATTCACATGAATTTAATACGAAGACTATGAGATTTGTCAAGCATTTCAACTTATGTTTTATACATTTGACAAGCTTGCTCAAGCATGCTTGCGCATATATTACAGACCTAATGCGGACCTAAATCACTGTCAGTCTGCAAGTAAAATTCATTGTGTATGGACATGCAAGCACAGACAGGACTTGAGCCAAGTTTTTATTATCTGCCAGAGAATGGACATCATGGATATTCAGACACTTTTTAGGCTGAACTAATAAAAGGAGTACCCTAGTTTCAGGAATGTCATCTGTTAAGGAGGAGCGACCATGATGAAATAGATATAATTTCATTACCATCATATCAGCTGGTGATTATCAAAAAAATTAAGTGGGTTCTAGACGGTTTCATTTTCCACAGGCTTGTAGCTTTATGATCCTATCTTTTATACACTGACATTTTACATATGACCAACTCTTTGTAATATTCAAAGATTTGCAAAGCACTGATGTGTGGAAGATAGCACCTACAGCAACAACCACAACAACAATTAGATATGGTGCACCCTAACAGATATGGAATATTCTTGCATTTTTTGTCATGCGTCCGTGATTATTATTAACTAAATAATAGTTATTCAAATTATTACAGGATAACTAGATCCATCATTGTTTTTCCATAAAATATCAGCATATTAAAAAAGCGCTCAGCAACTCTGGTTGTGTTTTTGTGTTATTGTTGCATTAGCCTAGCCAAAAGCTGTAGGGAGAGCTGCAAGGAGAGAAAGAATGTGACAAGATCCCAATACTGTCATAAACCCCCCTCCTGCCTCTTTTTCATCGCTGTACCTACACACATGCATTTATTTTCGAAAGATCCAGCGACAAAACATGTCAGTCAACTAAAACAATGACTTCTAAATGGTTTTATGACCTTAAAAATGTTGCATAGGGTCACTTTAAAATGGCTGAAAAATGTCTCCCTCTCTTGTTGACTGAAATGTGATTGCTATGTGTGTTATGTAGGTCTTTCAAATGTAAAGCAGTGTCCCCTGCTATTGAGTTGTTCAAGTATCCATGGGGCACAACAGAGCAGCAAAGTCCTTGTAGTGTGGTACCTTGAAGGGACACGCAGTCACAACAATACAAAATGCGACAAAATACAGGCTTAGTAATCAATGGCCTTGCTGGAGCAGTTGTGACATGCTGGTGCACTTTCCTGTAATGTCCTACAGCACTGACATGATATTGCACTCATTTTATCATTTCCATGACACAGCAATGACTGGGATAGAGAAGGTCCTATAGGACTGTTAGCCAAGCCTATCTGTCAATATCAGAGCTGTAATGCCATGAAATTGCTGTAGTGATATGTTTTGTTATTGTTGTTGTTGTTAGCTAACTAGACGCAAGCCAATGTAATTTTCACATGCGTTTGATTATCACTAAGACATCACAGCCCATTTATCTAACAAGCTAGGTAAGTAATGCAGTGCGAGCTCAGTTCACACTGCAACAGCTAAAGACCTAGGTGTCATGACATATAGCACTGTAATAACAATCAGTGCAAAATAATGTTACTGCAGTATCCCTCCACCCCAAAGATATAATGCTAATGTCCCACCACAGCACAACACAGAAAGACAAATACATGCCTCAACATACAAAAGTAATTTCAACAAAGACATGGTTACATTAATTTCTCTTCTGAACATGGACAGGACATCCACTGACTTTTTTTCACTGCTTCCTAATTACAGCATGCAAAACATATACATTTCTATGCATTTATTCAGTAAAATGCATAGATCGGAAGATGGATAAACACACAGGGCTGTTCAGTACACTTAAAAGTCCTCACCTGGGAAAGATTAAGGATACTGTGTTGAGAGATGAAGGTGTGTGATTAATGGCAATTTGCATGAGAGGAAGAGGAAGCTGCTCCAGGGTGACAGGCGATGACTTCAAAAATAGTCATCTCTGTACCCAACAATTATCTCACTTTTGATTAATTTCCTCAGGAAAAAAAAGATATTCACATAAATGGGAGATGAAATTATTTAAATGAACAGTTCCCTGCATGACTGAAGGATAATCATTTCTGAATGATAAAGCTGACATATAGCATATCGACTGCCAAGTCTTCTTGCAGTCAAAACCATCATATTTAGAGAAAATGAGTCTTGGCTCTTTCAACAACAGCAGCAAATTAATCATAATACAGTGACCAGTTCTGTGCTTTGCTGACTCACCTAAGCAAGCCCCTTGTGAACTTGCACTGATTCTTCATCAACTTCTTTGCGTAAACAATCAGGTCTAATATCAACTTATTTCCCTTGTTTTAGTCTTTTGCGTCAGAAGAAACATTTCCTGCTTACTTATCCTGACTAAGCAAAAGCTGACCAGCTTACTAAGATTAACCTATAGATTGGTTTAGAGCCGTTTAAAATTTTGTGTAGGGATATACTCTAAATACTATACATACTATAAATTCTCCACTACTCTATACTCTAAATACTATAAATTCAACAGTGTTATGACTGTGAGTGACTGAATGATCTGTGTGCTTTCTCTGTTTTCTTTACTCTGTTCTCTTAAGAAGGTATTGCCAAATCTAGAGCGTACCACTCCAGTCAAATATATTTACTGTACTTTGAGCAGTGACAGTATGCTTAGTCTATTTGTGTACAGTAATTTCACGAATATAAGCCACACAATGTATAAACCTCACGTCAGTGTTTTATGCAAACTAAAAAAAATACAAAACCATGTATTGACCTCAGCCTTGTATTAGGCCCAACCATGTATTAACCTCAGTTTACTTAAAATGACCTACTGAATCACAATCAGATCAGATCAAGTAGAATGATGAAAAGAAATGCAATCCTGTATACAGCCCTCACCCATGTATTAACCTGATGAAGATGAAGATGAAGATGAAGACATTTAGCAAAATCAACGTATTAACCTCGGTTAATAATCAGGAAATTATGGTAAATTATGTTCTGATTCATGGTGACTAACATGACATGATAGGTCTTACATTTGCAACTTGGTTGCTCAATGATTGTTGAAACTCAAGAAAAAAAATGGTTGTGTGTGTGTGTGTGTCTGTGTCTCCTCATGTGAATGTTAATAACTTTCAACTCAAAGAAAAGAGTAGCCAGTTAGGTGATTACCTTGTAGAATTGCCCTGTTGAATAGAAAAATATGATTATGGAACTCTTGAGATCCTAGTTGCAAAGACAAATTCAACCAAAGAACAAGGGGCTGGAAGGGCTGAGGCCAAAGGGCTGAAAAGTATCAACTGGTTGTTTAATTCCAGATTTAGTTATTTGTGGACCCATCTCTACTTCAGCACTGTCTATTCTTGTACAAAGTGGAACACTTGTGTGCAACAGGGAGGCTGCTCTTACTGTCTGCATTACTCCAGTGAGAGTCCTACTGGTGTGGTCCCTTTTAGACCTCGCAATCTTCAAATATTGAGAGTATTCACCACAGGGATGGCACCCGAATCTTCCTTAGTGGTTTGAATGTATGTAGGGGGAGGGGATCTGCCCACTGAAGGCAAAACAGAGCAGGAGACTCTTTTGGTTTTGCTGAGAGTGGAGACATGAGAGGTCTTTCTTCCACCACATAGTATTGAGGTTTATGGACAGTAGACTACAATAACTGGATTATATCAGCCATAAAATGCTTTCCTCCCTCACAAAACGAAAGACATTTTTCTCCTTTCAGGAGAACTACTGCTGATTTCAAAGCCGAATTGTATACATGCAGTGGTTCTTCTTTGTGGTTTCTCTATGCAAATAAAGACTCAATTCCTTAACCAACATAGCTCTGTTGTTGTGAAATGTGAAAAGGACTAAGCCGCTCAATTTTAAGAGAAACAGCATTATTCTGACGTCCTTTTGATGCCCATCTTTAAAGGAGAATCATTTGGCTGTGTGGAGCCTGTAATGACTCCACATACCTCATAGCAAACTGTTTGGGATCTTTGCCATATTACCTCCACCAACTGGCAAGGTTTTTTGTTGCTCTGACACATTAACCTCCCTACTGGCAAAGATGAAGGCGACCCTGCCAGTGAAATCCATTTTTCAGGTCCACCATTGAAAATAAGCATCTAACGAAATACAGAAAATAGTTCCAAAGTTCAATGCCAGAAACTAGCTACCTCTTCCACACCACAAAAAGAAAATATATGCTCACACTGACAATGAAATTAATATTACTACTACGAGAAAGATTTAGTTCAAGATTCACAAATAAAATATGTTGTGTGCTGTTCCATCAATTAAAAACCCCTAGAGTATATCTGCAGAATATTGGAGTGCAGTACTGTACATAATAAAGCACATCCAAAGGCAGCCCTCAAAATCCCAGTCAAAAATGTGAGTGCATTTTATGATTTAAGGGCCATTAACACTTGTCATTTTACCCAGTGTTCACAGAGTCCTTGATGAACTAGTGTAGCACATAATCATTGACAATTCCAATTATCTACATGCACACCATTTTGCCATTTTACCACACACAACCTCTCCCTCTTTCTCTCCCACAAAAACATATGTGAAACACACACACGCACACACACATACATGCGCGCACACACACACACACACACACACACTCACACACACGCATTCACACATACACACAGAGAGACACAGACACACACACACACTACAACCAAAGGCACACTTCCAATGATATTCATGCAGTGAATAACATAGGGACACCACTCTACCCTATCTTGAACATCGCTGGAGACAGTGATTTGTGAAGTGTCGCCATGCGCGAGATACACTTTTTGATGTCAAATAAAAGAATGTCACACACCAGTGAGCAAAGGCATGCAATTCGATGAACCTTGCCTTGCCCTAGGCTTCCAAGGAGAAATTGCCTTGATCATAATAGTTGTGTCTGCACAACTGAATTAACGTCATAATTGGGATACTTTGAAAGCACAAGAGAAACATCTCTGTGAGTCAGAAGTCTAATTTATAAAGCACAGTGACTATATTAACTTTAACTAAATCTAATATTACCTAAATCAAGTACAACGTCATTGTATTTTTAAACCATGGAAACTCACACCAAACATTTGCTACATAAAAATAACATACTGGGTACTTCTTAATGTGCAAAATAATGGGCCATATTTAAATGTGTACATATATATCAGATGCTGTTGTAGTGTATAACCAGTTTCCATGGGCCCAGTGGCCCTCAGGAAAAAAACAGAGGGAGAATGTCCAAAAGCACATTGACAAGTAATTTTTTTGAAAAGCATGGTTTATTCTAGAGCAGAAGCATGATTGCCTGCCTGGCTCTCGGGCCATGATCTTTAAACACTTTCAAAGTTTCATGCATGAATTCACAGTACATGCATACATCATGCAACACCTCCATGTGAGCACCCCCATGTACAGTGTATATCCCCTGCTGAGACAGAAGCCAAGACATGATCGGGGAGAAAGTGGGATAAACAAGAATGTCGTAGACAAAACCCATTAGTGGAAGACACAAGCCTGGTGTAAATATCACACTGATGATTGATGTGGAACGAGGGAAAGGTACCTCCTGATGTTTGAACTACCAGTACATACAGGCATTAAAATTACCACCAGCCACCTGCCAAATGCAGGTAAATTTGGAATGTGGCTGGTAGATCTAAGACAAAAAAGGGCTGATTTACTATTAAATGGCTGGTGAATTTCATATCCATCATTGGCTGGTAGATATTCACATTTCAAAAAGTTGATTCTGACCCCTAAGTACATATCAGAAGATTCTACTAAATACATAAGCTTTATGATTTGTGTGCTGTCCTAAAGCAGAATCATACTAGACCATTTTTGTTTAAGGTGAGACACGGCAGGTGAAAACACAGATTTTTCATGTACTGGTCAAATGTGAGATTATGGGCTAGTTTGCATCCTTAACATGTAACCTTTCATGCTGCTTCAAGAAAATGTCCAAATTACACATTTAGGTGTTCATTTTATTATGCTTAAGATTCACCAAAATATAGCATTCTAACATACCATGTTGTACAGTGCGTTGATTGAAATCTTCCAGAGACTGACATTGACACTAGTAAGACAATCTAAAGAAAAACAAAGCAATAAAAAGTATGATGAAATTTATTTGAAAAGTGCATCATTATGTAAACTGTCATTAGAAAAAACAGGAGAGTTCAAGCAGTGAATCAGTGCAGGCAGTGAGTGACTATCATGCCACAGTGGCTCAGTTCATGTTGCACAGTTGAATGAGATAATCAGTGGGTTTTTTGTCCAAATAGTGCTGGATATGGGCTGCAATTTAGCATTGATTCAGAGAATAGCAGGTTTTGTAAAGTTTGTTGCTTGAGTGCAGTGTGCATGATGGTGACAAGTACTTCAGAAGTGTACACGCATCTACGTGTCAGAGAGAGAGAGACACACACGAGTTTGGGCAATTTATGCGCAGCTCAAAAAATAAGCAAGGTGTTGGAGATTCCTGGTGTTCATCTTAAAACTGATCAGAAATATGCCAAGAGAGTGACAGCTATGGAAAGTCTGCAATAATGAAGAGTAGCTTATCAGAACTGCCACTCAGAAGTCCAGAAAGAAGAAGTTATGTCCAAATTCCGGTCAGCCATCTGATCCTAGCACAACTTTTCAAATGGATAGATCAGCCAATAATTTATAGGTCGGTAGTTTCTGAAGCTGGAGGAATCAACTTCTGTTTGCTGTTGTTTGCTCTCTTTTTATTTTTACTATAGATATTTTATTTTTAGACAAAGACAATGGTGGGTGTCAACCCAAACCCAAAGCGCATGGATACAGCACTTGGAAACTATGTGCTGAGCATTATTTAGGGGGCAAAGGTGGGCAGCTGACTGCAAATAAATGTAAAGCTTTGCAAAATGATTACAGGGGAGCTGTTCTCAACAACCAAGGCTCACTGGATCAGATGAAGGCAGAATTATGGGTAGGCCTCCTCCACTACATGTCTAACGATGACCACCATTTGCACACTAGGTGCACTCCAACCTGGTGTTGGTACAGGAAAGCACAGGAGAAAAGGAGTAAAAGGAGAGAGCAATATACTTCTTGCAGGGACAATTTTGCCACAGGAGTTGGGTCAGAAGTTTATCCTTGTTTATTCTTGTATGTCTAGTGACAGTCTGCTCCAATGCATGCAGCATGGAGGTACTCAGAATGCAAACGAATGGCTCAACTGTGTTATGAGCCCAGTGTCCAACAATAGTATCAGAAGGGAAAAGCAGGGTTGAAGCAGCAGCCAGTATGACTATCTCTAGTTTTAATGAGGATATCTCTGCCATGCTGGCAGGTATTGAGAAATTGTGTCTTCATAGCACACTTGTGATTTTGAATGCAATGAGGACAGATGAGATGCTCAGGATCTCAAAAGCTACTATGTCCTTTCCGCCAATGCAAAACAGGCATAAAAGTCTAAGCCAAAAAAAAGCCAAAGAGGTCAAAAGACACCAGCAGGAGATGGAAGAGGGCCCCAAATAGTGTTGGCATTGATATGTAGACTGTAAATTAACTTGGGGGAACTAGACGGCTGTGTAATGGTTTTGTTTTGGCATGGTTGGTTCCGATGACAGTTTTGGATATTCGTTTGATGGTCTTCAGTTAAAGACCATGTTGATGTGCTGTTTAATAATGTATTTTCATGTGTTTTTTAGGTGTAAGACAATGTACATTAATCTCACTACGACTTGAAGACATTTGTCTGTAAGTTGTGACTGAATAGAAATCTCTGGAATTTTGACAAAAATCTTGAAAGGCCGTTTTCTCAACATGAGTTTTTTCTCACACTCTAAGTGAAAAATCTGTAGCACCTACATACACCAGACTTTCCAGTGTTATTCCTAGCTATATTTTGAAGATTTTTACAGGGGGATTTGTCAATATATCGTTCTAAGCCTAAATCATATGACATTTTATTCCAAAAAATTTGGCTCTTGGCACTATTTTCTGATTTACTGTATAGCAAAATGAGATATCCATAATCCCCTCTGTAATATGCAAATTAGTGCATATTTAATTAGGTATAGCCATATTAGCATATTTAAGTATGAAATTACAGAAAACTTGCAATACATTTTTTTTCTTATATTTAAGTGAGTGTTCATCTGGTGAAGTTTCATGGTGACATCTGTAAGTTCAAAATTTTACCATACTCACCTGCAGTGTCCCGCCTTAACACCACTTTAACAACCTCCAAGTGCACATTGCACCACGGTGTTGTAACCATTATAGCATAAACATCATGTAATAACAGTCCACTGAGCTGTAATAAATGTTTGGGGATTAAGATTAGGTCTAAGATCAAGACAAAGGTACCATCTTTTTTAGGATAACTTCCTAGGTATGCTACTGTTCAGCATACCCAATGTCAAACATGACTTGTCGCAGAGAAAGCTGTTAATGTGTTAATGTTAATGTGCTGCTAATCAGCACTTCAACTCTGTGCTAAATTAGTGTATCCAAATTGCAGAAAAATGCCCCATAGTTTTATATGCATGTTAACTAGCATATACTATAACAACAATGAACAGCAAAATAGATGTGAAATCAATTCTTAACCAACAGTTTATCAATATGGTTTCACTGTCAGTGACCCAGAGACTTGACCTTTTTAATAGGTTAATACCTGTCTAAGCAAAGGAGCCGTGCCAGAATGAAATATGTGGCAGGAAAAAGCTTGAGCTCATAATCTGTGAACCGGCTGCAGTGGGGCTGGATGTAAATTATTTCTTGTGGTTTTGTGGTAGACCCTCTCCCCCACCTCCACCACATTCCAATCACCCGATAGAAAGCAACATTTCAAATATTTCAGCATAAAAAATGACCATTAAATAACACCCATTGCAATGACTTAGTGCAGTTCAGTTTACGAGGCACTTGCTGTTATCATCGTTCATTTTATTAAATGACAGACAAAAGTGGAGTCCTGATTGTCAACACCAGACGATGTGGTGTGAATCAGTACACCATAATAAAACATTTGTTCCTTTCAGCATACCATAGGGCCATATAAACAGCAAATTCATCATTATACATTCAGAGAGTTTGTGTGTGTGTGTGTGTGTGTGTTAGTATGTGTGTGTGTCTTATAGTGTGTGTGTGTGTGTGTGTGTGTGTGTGTGTGTGTTAGTGTGTGTATGTGTGTGTGTGTCTTTTAGTGTGTGTGTGTGTGTGTGTGTGTGTGTGTGTGTGTGTGTGTGTGTGTGTGCGTGCACTTGAATGCGCCATGGAAAACAGTGCTGAGGGGACACCTGAATTTTGATGAGAAAACAATTGCCAGATTTCCATGTTAACTGGTTTTTCAAGCTCCGGAGAGCTTAATCAAAACCTGGGCACTTTTGGATACTTGAGGAGAAACATTAGCACGATTCTGTCCAATCCCCTCGACAGCTAAATCAAAGCACCATTTTGCATACAAACAATTTTTCCTAGCAGAGGATGTTTGTCAACACTTGACCTTTTGACAGAGTTCCCCACAATTTGCAAAATAGAACCAGGTATTCTTTCAAATATCATTGCTCATTAGTACTTATTTACATTATTTTTCCATAGCTACACTACTGGAAAAAATCTAAAGTTGCACTTGTGCATAACATTAGTTTAGTTATCATATGACAAAATGACTTCTGTATCCATTTAAAATGTGAATACATACATAACTGTAAGAATCTCTATGTGATTAATAATGCTCTGTGTGTGTGTGTGTGTGTGTGTGTGTGTGTGTGTGTGTGTGTGTGTGTGTGTGTGTGTGTGTGTGTGTGTGTGTGTGTGTGTGTGTGTGTGCGTGCGTGCGTGCAAGCAGAGGCCGTCTATGTCCTTTTCAATGGGGAGACTGCAGAGATAAGAAATGAGGCCGTTTCATGAACCTGACAACTCCTCACGTGTGCCTTTGGTTGAAAATTACTTGGCAACCTAAGTTTACATTTGACCCTCAGTTCATGACAATGGCAACCGATGTAACAAGTCCTTGGTTATTATTTCCTTGTACTGTTCAATAAGCAGAATAAAAGTCAAATAACTCTATTGAGAAATGAGCCACTGGGAATCCCACAAGGCAAGTTAGAGATAAATGCTGGTAAGTAACTGAAATGACAGCTCCAATCCTACATGAATTGCACAAATAGAGATGGATAGTTGCTGAGGTAAACCAAATATTAATAAATAGATGTGCTGCTTACATCTTGGGCTAGCTGCAGCATTAAACCCATTAATCTTCCACTTTGCTCTTCCTCCTGGCTGTAATATTTCTCATCAATCAGTGACTCCAATGTCATCTATATCTACAGTATTGCAGAGGAATGGGGGGTGGGGGGTGGGATGGGGGCGTTCCTGTCCAATCTGGGGAGCCCACACCTACACTGCCAATCAGTGTCTATCAGCTAATGAATGTGTCACAAAAAACAGCAGGGGGAGGAACATAGGATTCATACACACTCGCCATTAGAAATGTTTCAAAACCGCAAAAGATTCTTCTTACAAACCTGGCTCTAATGAAATCAACAAAACTTGACAGTGTATTTGTTTGTTTTACAGATACATTTTGATGCTCTATTGATCAAAATAAAAAATTAAAAATAATAATAATTATAATTATAATCATATATATATAGCTGGTAGCACCAAGGTTGAGCTAAAAGATGTCATAAGAAATGTTCTCTACAGAAAGACACCAAATCAAAAAGGCTTCCTTAGCTTTCCATCAAGGTTTGCAGACAGATGTGCATTACTGAATAATAAGGGTTTTCATCATTCTGAATGCACTTGTGAAATATGCACCTTTCTGTATACACCCTATTGTGGCACATTCTCAGGTCATGAAACTGTGGTCTTCCCTCATCATATTTAATGAAAATGAATGCACCTTCAGAGTACCTCGCTGCACACACTGAAGGGTAAACTCTTGGGGATTATGTTGCTGTGTGGTTTTCCCATGAACCCAGTCTCTTTTTCTTCCTCTCTTTCTCATATCCATCTCCGTGTGTGCATGCATGTCATCTTCCACCGAACTAAGAAAAAATACAGATGACCCTTTTCATCAAGCTTATCAGAGTTGGGGAAAAAAGTCAAGAACTAAACTCCAAGATAGCTGCAGTTAAGTGAAAACACAATTGTTCTTTAGTCCTTTAAATATAACAGACCCAGCAGTACACACTGAAGACCATAAAGTACACTCTAAGTAAGTTTCAACTTCATTTTCCCTATGACAGAAAATAAAGCTGGGTTCTTCTGGTGTTTTATTCTCTTGAAATAAATCTGGATCTTAATCAAAGAAGATTGTTTTAAAAGAAAGTTATATATATATATATGTGTGTGTGTGTGTGCTTGCAGCATCATCACATTCTAATTATTTTTTAATGAATGCAATTAGTGACTTAAGTTGAGTCAGCAATACTTGATTGACATCTAAAATGAGGATAGGAATTAATGATTCTGCATACCATCAGCTCTTCATCTCAAACATAAAACTACCATCACACAATCTTTAAAATAAACAACTCTCATATTTGTTTTCTCTTCAGTCCACGCTCATATTTGATCATAGTTTTCCATCCGCAAAAACTTTGTGACTTTTTAAATGTCGTGCTAGTGTATTTGCCTGCCCTTTAATTTGCGTACTTTACTTTCAGTGTACACAGTCAGTGCGTGCACCCAATTTTATGTGGCATTAAAGGCAAGTTGCATCACCCTACTATTTTTCCAGACATGACATGATTTTTGACCTGTTTTATAAAGCTCTACTAATTTCCATGTGCTAAAGGTGATCAATAAATGCACGCTGCTATGAAACAGGCCTTCACGTACAATGAATGGATCTTAAGTTTTACTATGAGAAATGCTGTTCTAAGTCATGCATAAAATTAGCAAAATACTTAAGTTCTGTGGCTGACAACATATGTACCCCCACCCCACCCCCACATGCACACACACATACACATACACACACGCACACACATGCACTTCACATGGTTTCACGTGGTGTGCGTGTGTTTGTCATTGCTACAAGAATTGTTGAAAAAGCTATATCAGCAACTGGAGAGAGAAATTAGGGCCCTACAAAATCCATAAATTTTAATTTTTTTTCCAAAATTCCATTTTATTTATTTCTTTTATTAATTTTTCCGGTTTTATTTCTAGCTTTTTAACCACTCTTAAAGGTGCCCTGCTGCACAAAACTGTTTTTACCTGTTGTTGTTGAAATATGATAGGTCTATATGAGTTTGTGTTACATAGTGCATTACATGAAATAAACAGAGAAATCAGGCCAGTGCGAACAGTTCGTCTGTGTCTCTAAGTCATTGGCAGATAGCACTAAATTATCGCCCAATCTATTTTATTTGATTAGTGCCCGCCCCACAGAATTCTAACTATGCCAGATCACTGAATATCTGTGAAACGTCCATTAATCCATTATTCCATTATTCCATTATTAGTCCATAAGTCCATTATTATTTCTGTTTCGAAAAATATGACGTCAGCTTTGGTGAGTACAACAGGCTTTGTAAGTTTTCACCTGTGGCTGCAACAGTAACACTGTGATAACGAAGCAGTTGTGTCTGGTAGTGTTGACTAGTGTGAAACCCTTACAAACTTACCATTGCGAAGTATCTGTTTACAATCTCCAAACAGTGGATGCGTGTATCATTTCTTTCTCAGCTTCCTCTGAAATGTAAAATTCCAAAATGTTTTGTTCTTCTTCCTTCAGAATTCTGACACTAGCGAACTAATGTATATGCCATCAGAGCCATGTATCGCAACCTACAGCAGTGAATCAGAGCACAGAAGAACAAGGTGCTACACTCAAGGGCTATTTCAATAGGTTACAAGGGACCCTATGAAGGTCTCCTAGTACTGTTTTCAGCCCAACTAAAGTTACATACCATCTTTGGAGACTTTGGAGAATTGGAAATATGTTACAGCTGTATGGCAGGGCACCTTTAAACTTCTTTCACTTGAGGGGTCAGAGGGCCCAATCTACATGCTCTCCCACACTCACATGCCCATACGCCTTGCCCTTTCTCAGCCTACACTATATAGGCTAGCCTATCTACATGAATGTAAAATTATAATCATAAATTGTCTGTTGTTGTTGTTGTGCATATGTGATTGGGAAAGCAGTGAATATGCAAAATGTAGCCTATTCCATGATTTTTTTTACAAAAATGTTTTAAGTGAAATTATATGCACATCAGTGCTTCTTACATGTTCCAATGCTGTTTCTATGAACAGTTGCAGGGATCCATGTTGATGTTTTAAACATTGTTTAAATAGGCGATTGATACTTTTAGCCTACCTACAGCAACAGGCAGCTGGAGCGGTTTCACTTTCTTTTGCAGATGAGCACACTCACAGCAGCTCAGTTATTTGGTCAGGTTATGCAGATCACTGGCCTACTGTATGTGGTTTTACACTGGAAAATCTGAAAAGGGTTGTTTAAAAGACTTAGATATACATGTCAACATGCAAAAAATTACAAATACCATGCGATTCTGCATTTATAGGAAACTTCTGTTTTCATGTCTGCATTCCACGACTCCATCCACATTTTGTGGAGATCACAGGGTTCCTAAGAAATGAATTATAATGTGATGTAAAATCTTCTCTTTATATAAAACTTGAATCAAGCTGGAAGACTATGGTAACATATAATGCTCTCAACATAATCAAAGGCCTACATGAACAGTCAACCCCACCTACCAAAGTCCGTTTGTATTGCTACTTAGATGACACAAAGAGACCATAAAACATCTTTAAATGTAAATATCACAGAGTTCCAATAGAGTATTGAAAGGCAGTTGTTCACTATGTATCTAAACTGTGGTCCGATCAAGGCTTACACTGTAGTCTAACTCTTCACATGGTTGATGGACAGTGTTTTTTTTTTTTTCATAAATACCTCTCACAGAAATTGCAATTGCATCAGTGGTTTGCATTTAGTGTCACAGATGCACTACTTTCCATGTGAAAGATCATTTCTTGGTTGTCAGACTCTTGGCATTCTGGTTTCACACATCACTCAAACAGAGGAATGCAGTGGGATCTAGAGACTGGACTCCTTGTTTGATGCCATCAACATTTTTATAGTACTGTCTCACAGAAATGAGTAAAAGCAAATAGACAAGGTCTACAGGGAAGATGCAGAGCACATTTTTCACCATCAGTCAGGCAAAGATAGTCTTCCAAGTTTCTGCACGTCATTCATCACACCAGGTAAAGCTACTCTTGAACCACAGAAGCTTTGTCTGGTGATCCATCATGACAGCAGCCCGTGGGAAAAAAAAACACATTCATGCTAAAACTACAATCCTTTGTCAAACATAAGTTGTATGTAATTATTTACTTATTTGTGTAATGTAAAAGTCCCTGGCACAACAAACCTGAAGTAGTAGTTCCATTTTTTTTTTAAACAAGTTGAAATATGCTTTGTTGCATATGGCATGGGTCTCAGTAGGTGTGAGGCCCCTTCACCTGCCTTGAAGGCATATGAGGAAGGTCTCCTATACCAGCTTTGCTCATTATATAACCTGACACTAAGCTTTTACACACATACAACAGGCGGACCTGAATCGAATCACACTGTAACTGTCAAACAGCATCAGGCTAAACCATTGTTCAAAAACTTGGGAATAAACCTCCAGCATGTTAGAAGCTGTTCCTGAACAACTGCTTGCAGTTTTTTGGTCATCATTAAAAGAAGTAACATTCAATTTATTTTATTGCTTTATTTATGCACGTGACACAACATACTCACATATTAAACCACTACCCTACCCTACTCGTTGTTTTCAAAATTACTGCAGTCATCTTTTCGGATATTTACAGATATTCTTAGATATGTGCAGCCACCTTTTAGATAGATTTAATGCCATATATGTTTATCCACCATCTGTATAAATGCTTTCTGTGAACAAACGATAAAAGCCAACTGAATAAGCAAACAACCACACGGTTGGATGGATGACTTGATAAATGAGTGAATTAATGGGTGCATGGTGAGGATATGTTTCACTGACAAAACCCTTTGAGACTTATCTTTGAAACTGGAAAAACTGAAAAGTAGTGTCTACACAGTCTGCTGCCCTAGGCTTGCTTGCAGACAAAGTGCTGGGCTTCTACACTGGGATTTGAACCTTCTCAACAGTTCAAATTGAAGGCCAAACAAATCTTGTAGATATACAAAAAATATCACATAATGAATATTTGATGAATGGTGCCGTGCTAGTTGGCATCTAATTTTGATCATGTTCTCTGCTAGACTCTGACCATTGCTGTCAGTGGTCGTAAGAATAAGGTCAGCACATCAGGCAAGGAATCTTTTATTGAAGATTCAAAGGACATTTTTATTTTCTATAGATATATTTGGCTTTGTGCAAGGGCAGCTAACTCATTTTGTAAAATAATTTTATGATGCGCAGTTCCATGAGACAAACAATACCTTAAACAGGCTTAAAGAAACAGCCAGGGCACAAGGCAGCGTTCAATTAAGCATAACATACATGGTTTGAGTATTTCGAGGGCATGGTAATAAAGTATATGTTTCATCAGCCAATAACAATGTCTTCAGCATAAATTATTTGTGTATATAAAACTCAGTAACTTTAAGACAAGAAGAGAGATTTACACCAGAGAAAGCACATTTCATTCTGTGGGAAATTCACAGTTAGTATGAAACCACTTTCTGTAACTGTAGAGAGAAAAAACAAAACAGTTAGATAAATACAATTCTGTTTGTATTCAGCATGGCTAGACAGGGTAGAAAGAGCACTGGGGCATGTGCCAATACTCTGACAATACACTATACACATACAAAGACTTAACCAACAACAGTACAACATGTAAGAATGAGTTGACCAATCACGCCCATCTTCACTCATCTTCACATTCTCCATCTCATTCTAACCCATGCCAGATGTATGCCAAAACATCTCTTCGCAGCACACACACGGCAACCTAGGAACCAAAGCGCTTTAGAATGACAGCAGCCATCCTCCTTACTCTCTAATAGCAGCAAGTCAGCCAGTGAAATGGAAGGTCATTATGGTGTGAAGAGAGGGAAAACGGGTGCTGGGGCAGAGAGGGAGAGAATCCCAAAGATGAAAGCCCTTGTTACAGACATAGCTAAATACCTCATAATATGTGTTGTGTTCATCAGTGAGGGACCAGTTCAGTTAAGTGAACTAAAACAAACAAACACACACACACACACACACACACACACACACACACACACACACACACACACACACACACACACACACATACACAGTCAGCAGTGCCTATAACCTTTGTAAGTTATTCAAAACACTGCAACTGATCTATGGGGACATATTGGCTTATTAGACGAGGTTTCAGGTCAGTGATAAATTATCTATTAGCCAGCTTTGCTGTATTTTTCCCCAACGTGGCTGTGTTCAGGTCTAAGACATCAAAGGTCTTTAATTTCAGCCTAACTATTGTGCTGTCGGCCTTTGGTGACTAGCATGCCAAAAATGTCTAGTATTTCAGACAATTTGGCCAATAACTCCAAACGATCCACACAAAGGTTCACCTGGGTCACTCATCATGTGTTATTCATCACTGATATTATAGATTTAATGAACAAGCGTCTGTAAAGCTAGAATTAATATTACAAGTAGCTAGAAATGCATAATCAAGTAGTGAGAATCTCCAAGTAAAGTAATCATGTTGCAGAACTCGAGCAGTTGTTGTTGTGAGAAGGTTTGGTCCAGAACAAAATATTAATGTTATCTTTAAAAATGAATTCACATTGCACAGGAAATCGACAGACTCCTATAAGTCAGGGGTCTGTCTGAAATAATGGAGAAGGGGTAACTACTGCAGAGACGGACAAATAAATTACATTATGAATCTCAACTCCGGTGGGTTACTTAATTACGCCAATCTTGCGGTCTTAATTATCTGCAGATGTTACCATATTTAAACCGTAAATCACTCACCAAGACTTAATCAAAAAAATTATCTTAAAAGTCATGTCTTCTCAGCCCAAGGCACTTATCAAATATGATCAGCATAAAGGGATGCAAGTATTCACTTTCATCAGATAAAGGATAGAATCATGCTGTAAAAGTATAGTTTTAACCAAATTCTAATTTAACCTAAATCTTATCAGTCACCACATCCCAAAATGAGACATACGATTTTTTGTGTGTGTGTCTCTCTGTCTAATTGAAACTCTGAGGGTCCTTTGTGATTCATGCTGACAACAGGTCTTACACTTCAATTAATGTGTGCTTAATTGAGCAATAGCATCATGTAATCACTTTTAAAAATGAAAAAATATGTTGCTTCAATCATTCTCACTGACCCTGGAGCTTTAAACTGGTTAATAATGGTGCATCTAAAATACAAAAAAAAAACAAAAAAAAAAACACTGTATGTCTGTATATTCTTCTAGGAATACACCTGTGGAAATTAATTAGGGTAAACAGGGATGTTAATATTCTTATGTTCACTAAATTCACAGCCTTAGATATACACATGGTAATTCACTCATGCAATTCCTGCAAACATTTGTATTTGTTTTCTTTCATAAGCCCTAAGTGAACAAATATTACCTTCCCATAGCCTCTGTTATGAAGACATCCTTCATACAGGTACAGATGAGTATGTGTACATACTCCTTAGATGCATTCCCAAGGCAGTAGTTTTGTGGAGCTGGGACAAATTAAGGAAATGCAAGGATCTCTCACATTATCTATTGCCTTTCATTCGCCACTGTGTAAGACTGCGATTTTTTTTTTTTTTATCACCAGAGCTCCCACTACTGTCAGTGATTTAAAAAAATAGCAATATTGCACATTCTCACCAATCCATGTGAATTTACTTAGTGATGATCATTTGTATGCGTTTCCTCCAACCCGGTGTTTCAGATCCTGCAAGTGTAGTAACCGTGAAACCTACACTAGAGGCAGCCAAAAGAGCCTTTATTCACCATATAATGAGCTATTTAATCATCAAAGTGACTACGAAGCTGATAATTTGACCTACAAATGTGGCCTTTAACTGGTCACTGATATGATAAATGTTTACTATGATAGACAAATCAGTTTGATAAAAGCTTAAAGGTTACTGCTCAAACCTGTAACCGTAATGGTGTGTTGCATTTCTTGTTATGTGTTGCATCTACTGTGACTAACTGGGTGTACCTAAAATCTTACAAAGGACAATGAAAAAAGTCGTGAAAATGTATTCAATATATGACCAAACTGCTAGTTAGTTATTCTTGGCAATTTGGCAACAGTTGCTCAAATACCCCATTGGAAAGCAGAGGATCCACTCAGTCAGAGCGTGTGTGTATGTGTCTGAGTGTGTGTGTGTTGCATGTGAGCTGTCTCTGGGGTAATGCGGTGGATTGTTCAATCACGTCACACGCTCCACTTAGGGAGGCAGGCGAGGCAATCATGTGCATCTGGAGGCAGCAGGATCGATTGCTTCGGCTTTTCCCTGGGCTAAGATCCTTCCACAGCCATGTCCATCTGACATGCTGGCAGCCCTGGACGCTGTTTACAGCTGCTAGAGCCTTGAGATGAAGGTTCCAACTGATGTGTGACCTTCAGGGACAGCACTGAGCTTAACGCACAAGGTCATGTTACATTCGCCTTTACACAAAATGTGGTTAACTTATGAACCAACATGGACGTTTGTGTCTATCAGTGTAAAAACACGTTCTACTTGAAGTCAACAGAAAGTCAGTGAGATCTTGTCAGTGAAATGGATGCCATGTGAATAGCAAACATCTCTAGTTCGTTTTAAATATCTCGACCTGTGAACCCTGCCATGTAGTACTAGAGCAAAAAAGCAGACCTTCCCGCATTTATTTTATCATTTTATTCACATTTTGCATTTTACTAGGAGCAAAGTGAACTGGCTCTCGGTAGCGATTAAACCGAGACCTCAGTGGATAAATTCATGATAGGACTCCTGTGTATTTATTCATATCCCCATTTAAGTATGTGATATGCATTACTATATCAGGACTATATCTGATGATACAGTGCTTTGTTCATATTTAGCTTTAACCCAACAATACCAACCTCATGGGGATCTATTTACATAGAAGTGGGCAGACAAGGGATACCCAAACCATTCACATTTTGTTAAAAATATAACAATCTGTCAGAGAAAAATGACCCAAGTCTCACTAGAGTGGCAGCACTTGACTCAACACTTTGAATCCCCTCCATCCCTCTAGAATTCACTTTCATAGCGGGTGTACTAGTGCATAAAGTCTTCCCTGGTGGAGACCTGACAGCTTCAGATGCCAAAAATCCATCTTCCAATGCAATTTAGCACAGAGGGAGCAGGGAAGATGGGAAAATTATACAGGACTTCAGCCGGAGTTTTAACAGGTAGCACTGGAGGCCCCGCAGACACATTTGAAATAATGACAGGTTGCTGGAATCTGACAAGTCAAAGTTAGTCACTCCAAAATAAAATTCCAGCCATCTTTGAAGTAACTGGATGGCACTGCCCTTGTCTTTGTCTCTCTGGCACTGGACAGAACCAGCTGTCTAATGAGATATGTATTGAGATACCCACTTAATCCAACACTACCAAATAAACACAAATAAAAATGTGAATGTGGCTACATCTACAACACAGATAAATAAATCTAGAATAACTATGAATCTATTCAAAGGCTTGTAGCCTTGCACATAAAACACAATTTGAGAAAGAAAATGCAAATATTCCCTGTATTTTAAATATTAATATCAAGTGATCAGCGGTAAATATGCTTCAGTTGACCTGTGGGTTACTTATTGATCGCAGAATTGATTTTGAATCTCAAAGATCATGCATGTTTCTGTATGCAAAAAAGGCAGAAATAATAAAACTTGTGTGCAGACACTGCCTTCTACTAATCTTCTACATGAGTGTAACTAATCAAACATGCTTTATTTGAGTTTACATGTGTTCATTTGTTCAGGAATATAAAGTCAGTCTGTATGGAGTAGAATATTGGCATCTGTTTATACATCTGACCATGGTCTAAGAATACATCCAAATATAATAATGTGGCTTTGTAGGCTTTTGGGAATAGTTGTGTGCTGCTGTGGTTGGCATTAGTCTGATAAAATCTCTCAAGGAAAGGTAGTGATGTAGCTGGCTTAAAGGCACTGTTACTGCCCACACAGTATGCTTGGAGAGAGAGAAAAAAGAGAGTGCATTGCATTGCAGCATGTTTTCATTGTCATTATTACATGACTTTTACTAAGGCTAATTGGGAGCTGAAAACTGCGTATAGCTCCAAGGAACAGAATGCAGCATCTGTGTGAAATCGACATGTCACGCAGTAAAAGTGCTCATGTCCCTTTGAGGAACACATGACCGAGCTGTCAGATTTTAAATAGCCACAGGCGTGATTGACAGGGTTGTGTTAAACTACATGTTTGAACTCATTAGCACATCAGGCCACGTTACAAAGACAACTCTCAGCTTTCATTATTGTTAAGGTTGACAGTATACTGGTTATATCCACTAAGCCAATACACGAGAAAAAAAACAAGACTGGATCTTAAAAAGGAAACTTCTCATACATCACTACCCTTATACTGCAATTGGAATTGTTTTGATTATTATGATTAATATTCATAATGATTGTGTGCTTGTTGACTATATGTGAAGTGGTAGTCATGTACTTGTATTTTGCTTTTAACCTCCACCCCCTCCCCCCGCCACCCAAAAAAAAAAAAAAAAAAGCAGACAAGCACAATATTTTTAAGACAATCACACTGAGCCCCTCTTCTCGACATGCAGCACAAAGGGTGAACTTAAGAACCAGACAGGGCTATTTACAGTAAAGGCCAACTCAGAACTGCTACTAGGCAGCGTACATGGGTCAGCCAAAGACCTAACCCAGTCGTATTCCACTGTGTGCAGTATGCTGTAACAACAACAACAAAAGCTAGCTCTGTGTTTTAGGGTGAGCATATGCCACAGGAATGAAAGTACATCTGATGTTTGATGAATCATGATTCCTGCTGTTAGATGCTGATAGAAGGACCAGAATGTGATACAAACAGCAGGAGTCTATGGATCCATCTTGTCAGGTGTCAACAATTCTGATAGCCTGTGGCAGACATCAGGGACTCTTGATACAAGAGGAGCGATGTTTGAACACCACAGGTGCTCAGCACTCTGTATCTGCCAACCTGAATTTACCCTCAACAGTTTGTTAACACTGGTGGTGTTTCCTCTCCTATATACATTGGGGGCAGTTTTATTTTATTTTTTTCTTTAAAGAGAGAGCTGGTGCTCAGACAATGAGTTTGACATTTCTCAAACCAATTCCTGTTTTAAAAGTTCTACCATCTCTGTGGGATTAAGTGCAGCCACTCAACGGACAAGAGAAAGTCTTCAACCTTCCCTCTAAAAAAGTAGAAAAAAAGTCTGGCATTATCTATATATATTCTACTGATACTCCATGAACCCATAGACACCCACATATTTGCACCCACTGTAACTGTAATGAGATGAGGTTTAGTGCTGTACACATCAAAGGTTTTTCTTTTTTTTCAATTGTTTTTTAATTTTTAATCTTCAAAAAACCCATCACTTTTATGAGGATCGCAATGGTTAAAAGTCCATTCCCATTTGTTTTGTTGAATATGAAGTTTGTCAGTTGGGTTCCATTCAGCAACTTAGCATTAGCTTCAGATTTTTTTAATTGCTGTGAGTTATTAGATTTCCATGCTGGGTGTATTGCTAAGAAGACCAAACCACTGATTAAAGAAAACTGTGTGGAAGGTCATTCATAATTACGTTTTGCCTCCAAGAGGCTTGGTGCACTACCTTAATTTCATGAAATTCATCATGACAGAACGTGAAAAAGCTGCCACACTCACATGTGATTGGATGATCTCAACTTCTCAATATGACCTTTGAAGCCTGAGACTTTCTTATACTATGATTTTTTTCTTTTTTTAAGTCTGACATTGTGAATGCTAACTGCAGACCTCTGGGTCACATAGACTGACATACTATCATCATGTTCTCTACCATTCTGGCATTTCTTTTCTTTATTTTTCCATGATTTTGGATAGAATTCACCACCTCTATGTGCACTTCAGTTCCTACAGCTGTAAGTGATTTATCCATCATGGCCTTCAAAAGTATTTGATATTTCATATGGAAAATGGTGTGTACACTATGGCCATAGCTTGCCCACTGTCCTTGTCCGAGTAAACACATGTGCAGGATTGGATTATCGACCAAAGTATGTCTAACTCCACCACAATAGATGTTTATACTAGTCTAATCATACTTTTTCATACAGTTTTATTATGCTTTTTCCATGAGCACTGACCACACATACAATTAGTAAATCTCACATAACGGTTTGCTCTCAGACCTTTTCATGTGATGAATTTGATTCCTCCAATGTAAGGCTTTCAGCCTTTCTTCTAATAGGATCAGGAAAGGACAGCAGGCTGGATTCAAACCTGGGTCCCTTTGGTTCCTGCTACTGACACCCACTGCCTGGGGTTAATATGCCTTAATTCTATTTTAGTCCACCTAACACAAAAACAAACTTTTCTGACTTAATGTCTGAAAAAAAACAGGCTTTCAGATCCTGATGACAAAATGAACACAAGTACAGAAACTAATAATGACATGACATGACCATGACACGCACACCTTTCTTTCTTCATTACAATGGTCACAGTCCCTCTCATCCTTGGGTTTTTTGATCACAACCCTGACAAAAACCCCTAACCTTAATTTCCCGTATCCCATATCCACCTATCTATATTTCTATTGGGCTGGAACATGGAAAGTTTAGTGAAAGGCCATTATGACCTCGTCCAAGTAATCCCAAACGCATTGCTGGCAAATTTGAAACTTGCTCTGCAGCTCCATCTGGAGATAAGCCCATTGCAGCCAATTTTCAAATAACCAAAATGAAATCCAAATAGCGCTGGGCAGTATACCGTTTAATACCAAAAATCTTTATTTTTTACAGCACTAGTACAATGCTCATACAATGTATACATACAAATGGATACAATGTATCATACAAAGCCCTTTTCATTGTCAAAACAGGAAAGTCAAACACTGTGACTACTATAGCAGGAGATCTGAACTGAAGACTGTTCAGCATTCAATCAACCATATGTTTTTACATTTTTAAAAATGTTTATTCTTAGTCAGCTGGTGAACAATTGCCTGTTCTGTATCCTGTGCACTTATAGGCCATAAAGAATCCCCTCTCAACACACACAATGAATATAGGCAATATCATATTTACAAATACAAAAGATGTTTTCATACATATTCTTACAGAACTGAAAGAAAGACAAGTCACTACCCTTACCTGACAAGACACACATGAAGTATTGCACCCTTTATGGGTGCAGGCTATGAATAATTAAGCGGGACAAGCACATAGTACTGTCAAAAGACAGATCATGTCTCGCTTAGTTAAACAGACCGGTGGTGACTGCCTTAGTACATGCAACTTCAAATATGCTATTTGAAGGCTTTTCTTGATCCTCCTCTCAAATTATAAACTGATGTGTTATTAGTGAATCTATCTGTCAGTGAGAGAGTTCTCTTCATTATAACAGGCCACAATGTAAGTATATGACTTAATGACAGCAAACAACTAGGTAGACATGTTCAGACATTGTGGTCTACATTTACTGTTTAACAATATAGGCTACCTCTCTCTTATGATGTAAATTTATTGTAAGATATTTACACATGCATACAAGTACCAGTGTTTTTAGTTTATCAGATAGAGTTACATAGATAGAGTTTAAACTCGTACATGAGATTCATAAATTTTTTATCTATGACCTATATTATTAACCTACAGTATTTAAGTAGCTTAATCAGATGCATGTTCCCATGTTCCTCCATACAGTGTGACTGTGCAGGAAACCACACTGCTAAAGCACATACATTCCCTTTCAAATATAATATTAGGATCCTTTTTGGTCCTTTGACACATATGACATGAATAAATGAAGTGGCAAACTGAGGCAGTTTTTCCTGGTGATTAATAAATGATGGCTCTGATCCAATTAAGAGAATTCCCTGCGCCCTCATGGAAAAAAGGGATGCGCACAGGCCTGTAAATCACCGAGCCTGAGGCAGTCCCACCCTCTTGGCCCAGGAGAGAAGTGCTATGTCAACAGCCCGACGCCACAATGTCACCACGCATCAGTCATGAGCAGTCAAAGATCTCTACGTGTGAAAATGTCCAGCCATGCGCTGCTCTACTACCAGGGAATAAGAGGTTCCCTGGCGAAAATGTTAAGAATAGAATGTTTACTGCATAAACAAATGCTCTCTGCTTGGTGGTTTCATGCCCTTCGTTATCACCCTTCACCCACCTCTCTCACTCACACACATACACACACACACATACACACACACACACACACACACACACACACACACACACACACACACACACACACACACACACACACAGAAAGCATGTGAGAGATAGTGAGAGACAGAGAGAGAGAGAGAGAGAGAGAGAGAATAAAGTAGACTTAATATAGCAGTTTGATGTCCTTTTTTATTATCCAACCCAACAAAGCTGATCAGTCAACCATAAGCTCAGACAGGCAGAATCAGTGCCCAGAGATTAGATAGCTTTGCACGGTACCACTTCTACCAGCAGTGGATAAAGTGCTCTACTTACAACAAGATGAAAACTGAGGTCAGAGGTTAATTAGAGGTTCAGTCATCTTCCAACACCAGCCCCGTCATCATTACTAATCGCTACTTTAATATCTGATAACTGCCTTCATTAGGTCTTACGAATCAGACTGACAATAAGATCTGCACTGGAATCAAATGACAAAAGAAGTGAGTGAATATCATCTTTCTGCATCATGACCATCTTTCATATCAAATATCTTGGCCAAATAAGGGTGTATATAGCTTCTATCATGCATCAAAATTTTGGTGTGTGGTGCTGTTAAACTGCTTATATTTGTAACTTATGCCAGTTGCCCTTGACTTAGCACAAGTGTTTAATTCCATTACCAGTGCCTGACCAATACAAATCTAAACACAAAAGCGTCACAAAAGCATTTGTGAATAGGAAATTCTCATCACACATTTTGCAAAGCCTAGGGATAAAGGCATCTTGAAGAAGGGATTATTATATTGTCTACTGAATCAATTAGTTACAAGAGAATGCATGGCGTTTAAAAGCATGTAATTATTCTGAATCTACAGCTGTCTAAATGCAGCATGAACATAACTTTTCCATTAGAGCTAATGAAAGGTGTCTGCTCTGGAGAGATATGAGGCCTTTGCCTATATGAGTGCAATCCAGTTAAATCACATTGTAAAGGACCCCCTTTCTAAAGCATATTTTGGACCATTTTCAAAAGAGCAACTCTCCTTACTGACACTGAAAACTCTATGAAAACATGAATGCATATATAAAATAGAATTTTTTAGGTTTTATATTTTTCATATTTATCAATGGCCTAAATGTATTTATATATAACATTTAACTAAATAACTGAGAGATAGACTAAAATGTCTAAACTCATATGACCGCCTGCACATATCAATAGCATGCATTCCAACAGTATAAAAAGAGGTGAAATGACCACGGAATCACATACTGGCAAACCTATGACAGACATCCTAACCAGTTCTGAGGTGATACACTGACTCATATTTGAACAGCTTGTCTGAAGCCGCAGACAGCTGATGTGGGAGAACGGTACTGTAGCTCCAGTCACGCAGTGCTGGAGTGCTGGTCTGAGTCTCTTATTACCGGGTATAGAGATAGGGATGCAGGATTGAAACCTGGCCTGACAAGAGATTTGATTTGTCGTGTCTATTCAAATTCACGGTATATTTTTAGCGGGGAAGAATGGATTTCAGGGGCACAAATGCTAATGCCCTGGCTGTAAGCATAGCATGCATTAGATCAGCAGGGATTGTCTCTGAAACACATTATATATTTTTGAAGTGAGCATAAAAGACCAAAAGCTGGTTTGTAGCAACGTGAAACAGCACTATTGTTTTTCTGATTTGCCAACATATTTGTCCTACCTCCTGAAGACAGACAAGGGTGAAACTGCATCTTAAAAGCTATTTGTTGAAACAAAACATCAATGAACAGTGGCTCTGATTTAGTAAGACTTGTCTTGATGGAACATCCATGTGGCAGAGACAAAGCAACACAGATGCAAACTCAGACTAAATGGGCTGTGGCACAGAAATCATCCTTTCTTTCCTTGGCATTTGCACATGGACAAATTTCTCACAACAGTGTTGTACAACACTGTACAAGATTTACCAAGATAAGTCCCTTACTTCATATGTACAGTGTATCTGTAGGTAATTTTTAAACAGACCACCTCTAAATTTGTTCAGACTTCACTGAACTGGCTATGATCTGCATATATGCAAATTCTTCATTAAATAACCATCCAAATGTCTTATTGACATAAAATGCAATTAAAATAATGCTGATGAAATCATTTGACAGCAAAATCAGTGGTGTATGTGCGTGTTCAGCATTAATAAAGGCTAAAGCAGACCTACTGATGTATCTATTGATTTTAATAATCATCCATCAACACTTCATTAGACCTTGCCTAATATGTTGAATTTAATTATTGGTTTCCTGAGATGAAAGATCTATTAATACCCTCAACAATGTTTTGTCTTTCAGAGAAGACTTACTCATGTTGAGACAAAGACTCATTGGATATTTGCACTGATAATACAGCTTTGTTCCAGAGCAGAGTATGTTTGGTTAAAAAAATAAATAATAAAAAAATAATAAAATAAAGAGTAAATCTAAAATCTCTATATAGTATCTCTACTAGACATCTTGCTAACAAGAGGTGGAGAGTTCCACATTATCCTAGCCTATTGAATTACATCATTAATTAATCATTAACAACCATTTCAAGTTGTATACACCTATATCCATATCCTTTTAGATAAAGTTTAATGAAAAGAGTAAATCCTTGGAAATAGTGTTCTGTAATCTGTATGTAAGAGATAGCCTACTTTTGTGACTGTAAAGAAATACCATTAGAATAGAAATTGTGACCACCAAAGTCATTGAGCCGTTGATGTGGATGTAGTCCAATGTTTCTGGGAGAATCGACTTCCCACATTCATTTTGCTTCAGGGGAAAATGCTGGGCTGACACGGTTCCAGATCCAACATGACATTTGTGACAGAATAAAAATAATGGCAACACCAAAGAGGAACCGCAGATCTGACAAACATTTAGATGCTATCACACACTTACAGTGACTAACTGTGGTGCCACTCAGATCACGCCAGCATGGCCACTGGCAACACCAGCAAGACGCCTAATCCCAGTGGACAGTGGCTCTGCACATCAAGCTCTGCCACAAATTCAAGTAATTGACAAAAGATAACGACGAGTCAGGAAGTGGACACAAGACTTCCCACAGAGACAGGGGTGGTGGTAAAAGGGTAGATGTATGGGATGAAGCGGGGGGGAGGGCGCTTCTTTACCTCAGAGAGATTTGTCATTCACTCTGAAATGATGTCACGAGAACCAGAAACTTAAAACTAGTTTCTTTAACAATGCAGAAGTCTTGTGCTTGCCTCTGTGTGTGTGTGTGTGTGTGTGTGTGTATGCGTGTGTGTGTGTGACAGACAGAGAGAGAGAGAGCGATGCAACACATCTTAGTTAGTCACTTTCAAATTTCATAGACACACTATGGAACAGGAGTTTTATGAACCCTAAAAACACATGACACTGTAGGCAGAGGTTATAAGTTGCTGTTTTTTTCAGACTACTTGTTATTTTGACTTGGCAAACCAATGACATTTAAGTGTTCTGATATAATTCATCTCCCGGGGACCACTTCTAATGACAAGTCATTTACCAGTGCATTTCCTGCTTATATACAATGCAACAAAACCTGGATACTGAAGTGTACAAAGCATGAACATTTAGTTTGCAATATATGTTAGACTCACACACAAACATATGTTGTGTCTGGTTTCTTCTTTCATCCTGTCCTATGGCAAAGTCATAGTGATAGGACCTTTCATATTTCACCTTTGACAATGTGTATTCTCCTTTTAGAAAGATGGAATTTTTATTAGCAACACAAAGGAGCTTTTGGAGTTAAACTAGTGGACTATCTACCTAAATAACACTGGCTGTATTCACACAGCAAGGCCAAGCTAATTGATGCAATCCAGCCAGCAATGTCATGTGGTAACCAGAATATCACAGCGCATATCCTGGATGGCTGGTGGGAATTAAGCTTGTGTTTATCTGCCCTTTATACATGTCTTCATGACATTTAAATTAATTTGAAGATGATACTACAACAAACTGTATGATAAAAAGGACATTGTAAATAACAATGACTTGTTACTTAGCATTGCTTTAATGTTAGCCAACTGCACGCTGTATGCCTGTAACCCTAGGTTGATGCGTGAGTGAAGGAATAGCAAGAGAGAAAGAGAGTGTAGGCAAAAAAAAAAACCAAAACACTGAGTGTTGACACTCAGCTGACATTTCTAAACACATCTACATATCTGTCACTAGAGTATTAATGTGGCGCTGTATCACAACATCCCACCTCTATCTTGTCAAGAACTGTTGACACAAACTTAGAAACATATTTTTGAGCCCCAAACTGGGCTTGGACCAGGCATTAAAAAAGGCAAGAGACACGGCACCCTCCATAAAAATGTAAAACGGCAGTTTGTAACATAAAGATATCGTAGTTGTGAAGTAAGTAGCCCAATCACTTTGTGTAAACTGACAATGGCATGACTGACTGTTAGCCTTTTGTTTACATGGTCATGGTAATAGCCATGCTGTGTAACTGGAAAGAGTGCTGTGACCAGAAAAAATATATATTTTAGAAAATTTCTTAGCCTGATTTGAGGGATTTAAGGAAAGCTGTAACATTGTTCAATTCTGACTTAAACAAGGATACATACAATATACTTCCTAAGTCAGTAGGGAAGTACTATCTGAAACTATTGATGTCTCCCTATTCATTTGAATAGGGGCCTGAACTTGTTACTATAGCCATTATTGCAACTATAGCTGTTTAAAGATGTTTCAAGATGTGCGGTGAGTAAAGGGCTCAAACTTGCTTAAAGGAACATTGTTTTAAAAACATCTACATTTATTTATATTGTGAAGCAGGCCATTTTTCCCAATTTGAAACAGGAGTCTGTTGCAACTGACTCATTTTTGCAGTGTGCTCCTACTGGCAGACTGAGGTACCGCAGTCTCAGAAAATTCAGCTTTGGCTTCACTGTTGTCATTTGGTTTAAGGTCTATAACAACTTTTTCTTTACAATTAAACTTGTACACCGTAATTCCTTAAATAATGGCCGGGGTAGACACAGGCTTTTATTTTAGGTAGGCTTTGTATTACAGATGGATTTCTAGATGGAGACTATCCTTTGGTGGATTTGGTGATGCATCGTCACCCTGCCCTAAACCCCGCGACGGACTGTAGGAACTGTTCACACTAAACCTGCCATGCCAATAAGACTATAGGATCCGAGGTGGGTCAGTTGGTGGGTCGAGTGGACACTGACCCCCTGTCAGTCAGTGTGAAAGGTATTGATTGTTTACAATAAAACAATACATACTGTGTTAGAAAAGGCAACAGGAGAATGAGGAATGATGCTTCACTGATTTTTTTCCCCCTAGTGATACAGTCTTCTTGATTCTGTGACATGCGCTACGATCTCTTAGAAACTGCATTTCATCTCTGGTGACACGGTCGTGTGTTTGAAGATGTTAAAGATCATTTGTGGAGAATCTTCTTATAAGACAGCACTGCCACTTCAGCGCTGAGATCATTAGCTTTTCTCGGCCTAAAAGTTTAATTACAAAAAGTTTGAGGGAATACCAACTACTGACATGAGAGGCTGGTGTCTTCTGCATGCTGATGAGAACAGGGAGGGTTTTTGACACATAGCTTTTCCCCAGTCACTCAGAACAAACAGTCTTTAGTAGTGAAAACTACAATTATTCTTTGGGTGTCAAATTTAAACTGCTATTCTCATATCATAACAAAGATGAGAGAGTGTCCAATATAAGGAAAATCAACATATGCCTAATTTTGTTTTAGATGTTTTAGATTTGGTTGAAATCACACACATCATAGTTAATTACACCCACACAATTAATTGTTTATAAATCCATCTTACACACTTTAAAAATCTATGCTGCTGTGGGTCTGAGAAAGATTGGATTGTGACACTCCAAACTCAAAATATTCTTCAAGTCTGAAAAGTAATTTCCTAACCTTAAGACCCATCACAGGCTAGAGAAGGTCACTGGTATATTTAATTCTTTTTCAGATATTTGATCATTTCTACACGGCACCAAGCCAGATTTTAATCCAAAATTCATATCCGGTCATAAAACAGCCCCAAAGTAAATTTCTACCAATCTGTCTAGAAACCACTTGTTTATTAATTGAACAGAAAACTACCTGTCTATTCATATAGTCTTACTAAAATCATGTTTCAGAAGTTTACGGTGCTCAGTGGATTGCACATTAGACCACAGAAACATTTTATGGGACACTTCCCCAGTTTTCTTTGGCCAAACACTACTCCAATTCCAAAAATCTTACATAAATAATGCATGCTCCTCATCACTAAAAAGTCAAAAGCATATCATGGATAATGATATAGTGTACCCATTTATTAGCCTTGACATTCATTTACAATGCACCCAGTGCCGGTGGAGGTTGGAGCCACTTGATAGATGCGACAACATATTAGTTTCCCCTATTTACTCATTAATGTTCCAGTCACACTGTACCAGGTGTATTACACACCTCTTTGGCTGCAGTTTATAAGGCCTTAGGCCATTATCTAGGTGAGATGTTTGGGGGGATCATTCACAGTCCTGATTTAATGATGCATACTGAAATCTTATGAGGGTCACTTATATTGCATAAAATCCCTGAACAAAGTTGTAAAATCAATGACCTGTTTTGTTGTCTAATGAGTTGCTGGTGTGTGGAAAAAGTGTGTTTAAAATTCTCATATCCTTGCCATTAAAAACTTGTTTTGCTGCAATGACACAGACGTAGGTCTCATTTAGAGGCAAATTCCACACTGATTTGCCTCCTGCTTTCTCTTTCGAAACTGAAACTTTTTTAGGAGAAAGGACAAATTGTTGTAGAATTAGGAGGTGAACATTTCCATATATGTGTCTTAATAAACATCTTTTTAAAGAGGAAGGAAACCGTACTGTTGCAATCAAAATGTACATGCTTCGTCCACTGTTCAGTAACTAGAGGCAACGTGTATCACCACAGGAGAGCTTTGCATGGCAGTAAAGAGCCAGAAAATGTCACATGGGTGTTTTTTTCCCGATGATATTATGAACCTGCATGAGGTAAAATCCTATTGGGGTCTTTGAACTTTCTGAAGGAAATGTGCCCGGGGAGGAAAGAAAAAAATGAATCGAGCAAAATTGCAACAGACCCCTTCAACATATTACAGCAAAGAAGCTAAGGAGAGTAATTTAGCGCTAACACCTAATACAGTCCACATTTTTCATGTACAATGTAGAAATGACCTTTAGCTATGTCTGCTGCTCAGCTGTTCATATTAATCTCATTGAGGCATTAAAAGTTAAATGATTGGTGTGTGGCCCTAATTTTCAAGAGAAAGAATGTGGAAGCATAGTAAAGAGACATAAAAGCAACCAGGGGAGAAATTAGCATGAGCCAAGGTGGTGGAACTGATATAGTGTCCTGCAGTAAGTTTCCTTAAATGTTGCTTCGATACATAAAATTCCTTTCAAGATAAAAAAAAGCCACATTGGTAATGACATACACACAGACGCTGAATGCATACACACACGTATGAGCACACATATGATTTGCACGCGCATACATTCATCCTCTCCTGCTAGTGCATGTTCCTACTCACTTCCTTCTCCTACCAAATAGTTTCCGAATTTGCATTTCAATGTTGCATCAGATTCGCCTGTCACTCTGAACCCGTAGACACCAATAATTAAATATGAGTGCCTAGGACGTGGTGTAACTGGTGTAATGTGAGGGAAAAACACTCTTTTTCCATACAGCTGAAAATGGAACTCTAAGATTGACAAGCAAATTCAGTATAAAGCACATACATAAGTTCCACTGAAATCCTAAAATACTGTTTCATGCTGAACAGTGCCACAAAATGGTTGCATATTAAAGGTCATTTGTGTAAATCTATAATCATTAACATCTGCCCTACCCTTCCTTATTGTGCACTTTTGTGCTGGTGTGGCCAACTTATCCTAGTTAAATCCTCTCCTGCTTACAGTGCAGAAAAGCTGAGCACTTGAATAAGCACAGATCCAAATATCCTTTACACTTATTTTGGTACTCAAGTGGTCTCTCTGCATATTTCATTAAGTGGCAGAGACAGTGAAACCAGGGTTTAATTACTGCTTATGATATTTATAAATAATATCTTTTGGTACAAGTATTGATTTTGACAGAGTAAAATAATGTGGAAGAGGAATTCAAATTATTGCTGAAACAGTAAGAACTGGGCTGACCTTGCAACAACGCAAAGCTACAAGTCAGAAAACCAAACAAGCCAAATCTGGGAAAGAGGCTTGCAAAGTACCAAAAACATGATGTTTGATAACTGACAGGTGAAGCATCCTTGAATACATTCATTCTTGTCACGAACAACTGGCATTGAAGAAGACATTCTGTTCATAAATTAACCCACAGTGTATAATCTACATACATAATCTATCAATTTAAATCTCTAAATAGTCAAGATGGCAGACCAGTGATCGGTGATCGGTGGAAACAGGATTTCATTATGCAACTGATGTGTGCCGTGCGTCTATGCACAGAACAATAAAGCGTGCTGAAACCTTGCTACTTATTGTGCTCTCTTGTCAACAGAAGTTTATCCAACACCGAGTGGTTATGTATTCATCAACAACTGCCACAACCTGCTGTCTTGTTTGATTCTAATTAAGCTCTGCAACACTCAAGGGGCCCCGTTTCTGTCAGGCAAAGCACAATGCCTCATCCAGGCACTGCTACAAATAGCAAGGACACAAGGGCATATCCAAAAGACTATTGCAATTCTGTTATATGAGATCACATCCTGTAAGTATAGGTGTACTGAGGCGTGCTGCGCTAAAAACGGTTGGGTGAAGTTGAATATGGGTGTGGGTGAGGAGGTGGTACTGGGCGTGACCGATGAAGAGCGATGATGGCTGATGATATTAGCATTTCAAGAGAGAGAAGATGAGTGTGCTGGTGCCATTTCTGTGATCTTTGTAGAGAAGTGTTACATCTATTAATGAGGCGCAGAAAACTTTGGAGGGAAAAGCTGAGTGTCTGAGTAGTAGAATGAATGAGATTTGGGCTTCTCACATTAACCATACTACCACCAAATATATATATATATATATATATGACAGAAGGTTCCAGCCACAGGATTCCAGAAGGTTCCAAAATAACAAGCAGGTTAATATAGAGTACATTTTCAGCTGCTTTCTAAATGGATTTTATCTGGCCAACCAGTTCTCAAGACTAGCCTCGAAGCAAAAAGCCATTTCTAACAAAATGGGCTTCTTTTGTAGGCAATCAAGGCTATAACTAGAGTATTATTTACTGGATTGGCAATGTTAAAACTAATGTTCCAAAAATTCCCTTTCTCCAGTTGGATTGCAGCTTTAATGAGCCCTAACTGATACGAGCTCTGATGGCTGTGCAGGGGGGAAAAGCTTCCTGGAGAAAAGTCAAGAGTGCATCCTGTTGTAGCTTGGCACAAATGACATGCAAAGTCCACAGATAATCTTCTCTCACATCCAAAATCACAATAGTTCTGTGAGTATTATGGGACTCAAAGTGTATTTGCATGTTCCTTGGAAAAGTGGTGATGTCCCCACCACCAAAGCTCTCAGAGTGCTTTTAATTTATTGATTTCTTTTCCTTTTTTTTTTGGGTCATAACAGCTACTCTCATATCTGAGTTACACAGGGGATGATTCACTGCAGCCAGAAGGGAAAAGCAGGATACATTTACTTCTGATTCCACCAGCCTAATACCAGATATAAACATCTCTGATAAAGTGCAACATATGTCATGTTTTTGCTGGATGCTGGATTAAAGATGAAAACAAATAGCATATGAGAAACAATGTACTTAATCTTAATTGGGAAAGAAAGTCGTTTCACATTTCCATTTATGTATCTGAAATCACATATCACGCAGGACCAATCATTCTGTCAAAAGGATGGACATCACCAGTTCATGTTTTAAACTCAGGAAGCCCCATGGTGCCGACTGATGCAAGGCCTCTGTGGTCTTTACATGAAGTCTATTACCTAGGTTGGCCATTCAGTTGACAGGAATACAATCAGCAGCATGTTCAGGATGATTGTGTCTGTCTCTGATGATATTTTGACTGTGAACTGGAGCAAAGGTGAGGCAATCACATCTGTCTGGTAGATTTCCATGTGTTTAAACAGCAGCAGAAGTGCAACCGGTGAACACAGCTGAACAAAGCTGTTTGAGAAATATCTCTGTGCACTGGTGCTGGGACTACAGACAAACAACTCCATGCAAAACAGTGAGAGTGCCGCAGCCTTGATTAAGACAATAGTCAAGTTGTGCAGTAGCCTTATGAGCTGCTGTTTTACATATATGTATGCTCCCTGTCAATATCACAGCTCGCTTGTAGTCTTCACATTCCCTCTTTGACCAGGCAGCAGTGCTTGAAGTGGCAAGGAGACTGTATTCCCCAGAGGGATATTCCTGCAAGAGAACAATTATCCCATTCTTGGCCAGACAACAACGTACTATAGATTCTGAGGGATTACCTCTTTCATTGTTCCAAACAACTCTTAATCTACTCTCCCTCTGTTTTACCCACATGCTCAGCTACAGCTGGTGTGTAATCAGAGTTAATGCATACAGCTCTTCCTCTGTACACACTAATGATGATCGAGATCATAAAGCACAGAATGGACGACAAGGCAGTCAATATCTGTTCTTTTATGGTGGTGGTTCTGTGCTGCCTAAATCACTATTTTTCTTTTTTTTTCTCAAGGTTTGTGGACTAGAAAAGGACAAGTTGTTAGGATTGGAATTACATTCAGGTGTCCTAATCCGCTTGGAAGACAGAAAAAAAAATATATAACAAAAATAAGGCAGCTTTATGTGATAATAAGAAAAAGACTAAATAGAAATCTGAATACTGCATAAAACCTACACTGTTTATTTTTTGGGGGGTTGCTTATACTCCCATAATACACTATCCCATAATTTTTGCACTACATCAAAACATTAATGTGCGTCAGCATGCAACATAAAGATGCACTTTCATAGAGTGAGAAATCTGTCCTTTCCAGTTGCAATTCAGCTGGAGAGCTGAATATTTCAACTCCTTAAAAGCATGGCTCTGTGCCTGAATGATGTTTTTTTATTCGTTCGTGAAGGTCTATTTGGTAGATGCACACTGGGGGTCAAGAGGTCCTGCTCTCCATCCTTGAGGCTCCATGGTTAAGTTCAAGTTGCCCACTACTTAGCAGACCCGGACCCACAACATTCCGCTCAGGATTCTAACCCAGGTCAACTGACTGCCTGTCAGTTGCACAACTGCTGTTCTGCCACGCCCACTGAAGCCTACACAAAACACTTTTCTTTTTCTCTCTGCTTCTTTCATAGGACCACTAATGTATCTGCATTAGGGTCATCCAGAGGATTCTGCCCTCCTTCAACCTTTCAACGGTGAAACCACTCAAGAAGGCCCTGTGAGTGCATACTCTCCATATCTAACTGATCTCAATACGGCCTTGTTTTTTTTCCTCGTCATTATGTCTGTAATTTCAGGTTAAGCCAGTCAGCAGATGATGCATATAGCCACTTGACACACTGACAGTGTCGGTGGATAAGTGAGTCCCATGCCAGAGGTAACTTTAGGGGTTATGTATGAACACACCTTGTTTCTTTCACCTGGGGCACTGCCTGAGTAGCCTGCTATTAACAATGTTCTGGATCTTGATGGATCAGAATGAATTCCAGTAGACTGAAAGATTCAAATATACCTGAATGAACTTTTATGATTTCTTTCCCCTACATCTGTTGAGATATTAGCATGACCTAGATGTACATTTAGAGAGCATGGTTCCTTTGGGAAGTGGTGTAGCAATAAATACAGATTCCTCATTGCAGTATCATCTTTGTTACACCATCATCAGGCATGGCACTGTTAGGGACTGATCTATGGTTTCCACTGGCCAAATGCACGTGCGCTGTCCAAATTAGACTACATACGCCTGTAGTCCTATAGCCAGGGCACCGAGTGCACATCCTGTTCAATATAACACCCCACCCACTACCACCCCACTTCACCCTCAGTTATTTGGTAAGTGTAGCAATGTTTGTGCTTTATCTCCCTCAGCAGGCCCATATTCTCACTATTGTCTATAATAATATTGGCTATTGTCTCTAATGTAATTCTGTGACATCGAGCCTCGTTCACTTTTGAAGATATAAAGGTTAAAAAAAAAGAATGCCAAATGGCCAGCAGACATGGGTGGCATCTAATTAATTTATATCAAATACAGTCATACATTCATTTGTGACATTTTATTCTGGTATGCCAGTATTAGGAATAAATAAGGAATCAATAAAAATCTGTGTGCCAGAGGTTTAGAAGTGTTGGTGGTACTAATATTTAAATATTTAGTGTATTTAATGATAGTATACATATTACCTTTTCCAGACATTTAGCAAAAATGGCTTGTGCGACTGCCTCAAATAAGGATGCGGTGAAAATGTAGACAGCTGTAGTAGCTAAACAGACCAACAATGTGAAGTCTCATTCTGCCATACACGCATGGCACACCTGCCTTTTCTCAAACTACCTTTCCGACTGCACATCCTCAAATTCATATTTGATTAGAAGTGTAACTGTTAAAGAAGTCTGACAATTTTCAACAAGTAATGTGTAAAGTAGGGCGCTGCATGCAGCAAGACATGGGCAACAGTTTGACTTCACAGAGATGTTTTCAACAAAATTCAAAATGACTGAATCAATATGACACTATCACTTTCTGTTTAATGCAGTGGTATTTTTGTTCATAGCTTATAGAAAGAGACTGAAAAAATATACCCCAAAAATATATAACCCAAACAAGCCCATACTAATGTAGAACTGTGAAATAATCACCCATTCATCTGGGTGAAATATCTTACGATCTCTGAACTCAAAAACAGCATACCTGTTATCATAATAAATAGGAGAACCTACCAATTTTAGTGCATTGTGCTGTGCACTGTGCGTTCTTCTCCACGATTAGTGATGCCGAACTAATCTGGTCTTCAAATCACACCAAGTTCCTGCAAAATAATTTATTTCCTTTTCATATCAAAAGTTGTTCTCACATTTTGGTATCGTATAGCCTTGGCACATGTAGAAATGTGATTTCATTATGAAAGAAAAAAAAGACTTACGTACACCAAAACATCAAGTAATGTAAAATTGGACCTATTTTGCTACCTATTTTTATTTTTTTATCATTTATTTTTTTTTGCACAATGTGGGAACAGGTGGGGCGTTAAATCCCCCCCTTCCAAAGTGGGGAATGACAGAAAAAGTTTGAGAACCACTGCTGTAGGCTAATGCATACAATAGTATAATTATCAGACGTGATATCTAATAACCAGTAGGATTATTAATTAATACACCAATTGTATGTAGGCAGGCAAATAGCACTCGTTGACATAAAATCTCTCAATTCAACTTTGATTTCATACCCTGTTTTGGCATTTAGTGCATGCTGAGATGACCATGTTGACCCCACTTGACCTTTTATTGCTAAAGAGTCATGCCTTGTTAACAGACTATAGTCTCTATTAAACAGCACAGTGCCAAAGATGAGCTTTCTGCCCCCACAAGTAATTATATAGCCAGACTGACACTAAGCATTTTCTCTCATCACCTCAATGATATGACATCTACATTTTTAATAAAAGCACAATTCTGCAATGGCACTGACCAGCACACCATTGTGTTGTATGACGCACAAGAATAATCCAAACGGTAACATGAAACGACTAATTCTCAAGAACAATCAAAAAAAAAAAATCAGAAACACAAAAATCGCTCAATCCATTCCCATTTTCAGATCAGAGTTGCATTTAACCTTTTTTTATCTGACGCTGTCAGTCAACTATGTTGGAAGGTAGTCACTCATTCAGTTGCAGATTTATTCTCTGTGCCATTACTGCGCTGTGGATAGTTGGACCTAGGCAGGGAGCCCTGTGGAGCAAGACTGATTGTTCCCATAGCTGGAGATGAGACATTGGGGGAGTTCTATCTTTGTGGAGTTTTCTCACATTTTCTCCAGTACTCCCCTGGACAAAGCTTGTGAATGAAGAGGTACAAAACCAGTACACTGACTGCACATAGGCAGGAGGTTCTGCAGTCTTCAGTGCAGTCACTGGTTGTTTTTTTTTATGAGCCACACTGTTCTATTTGAATTTATTGGAAAAGTTCCTTATTTACTTGAGAGATATAAAGTTATAAAACGGGTTATTTCATAGTACACAAGATATATTTATAAAAGAGGTATTAATATTAAGCTTACCACATAATTACTTCCCTAGTAATTATGTGGTATGCTTAGACTATAGACTAGCAAGATTATGCCTCTTTATTATGCCTCCTTTTATCGTTGTTCTCTACTATCTGCTTTGTTGTGGGGTTTGGGTCCTTAAACAAAGGGAAAAGTGCCAACTTGAAATGAAGCCAACTTGTAAATGCTAATGAGAGGAATGCCGGGACATGACAAGATTCACTCGAACTTGACAACTAAGCACACCCTGGGGTTCCTAAGAGTTTGTTTGTTTACAGAAGTGACTCATAATGGAAGCCAGGGGAAGCCCAGCCTCCTTGATATTAAATGACTTAATAAATTGTAGAGATATGAGAATAATATTGTGAGCTAAGAGTTATTATTAAACATCTGATGTTTTCAAATACTTATGTTGATTATGCACAGCACATTTTTAAACGTGTCCATGATTAAATGAACGTTTAATGTAAAAACTACTGCATTTTCTTGCTTGCAGGTTTGTGTGCAGCCAGAGGTTCAAAAGATGTACGACTTTTCAGTCTACACCCAGTTGGTTTCACTGCCAGTTTTTTCCTATGACCTTTTTGTGTGGAGAAATCAACCAATCAGAACTGGCTGTTGAGCCACTCTGACTTTACTGTCTATGCTCTACATCCTAGAGCAATCCTCACAACTCTTGGCTTTCATGAAAAAATTAATAGAAAATCGTAAATGGCCAGGCTAAACTGTAGGTTGATCAGGCCTCAGTCGAGCTGCTGCAGCAGCATTTTGTCCTTTAGTACAGATGTGGGTGCGTGAACTTACTTCTTAAACCAACTTAACTTTATAATTTAGCTTCCTGTAACACTGTGATAAGAAATAATCATTTAGTCAGTATTTTTTCCAACACAGTTCTTCAGCATCTACACAACATCAGAATTGATTAAAAAATAATAATAATAATTTTTTTAATATATATATATATACAGCATACGTATACAATTTTATATATATAATTTTATAATATTTATAATTTATAATTTAATATTTATAATAAAATATATATATATATAAAATTGTATACGTATGCCGCAAATGTGAAACTTGGCAATGAGCTTCCCCATCTACAGAAGTCACCAGTCGCTACTGGCTGTTGAAGTGGTTGCCTTTGGAGAAATGGCAGTCTTAATTTTCACAATTCACACATTGCTGGTTTATGTTGAGATGGAGTTTGAGTAGGGAGGCCTATGGAGAGTGTGCTCAGCAGAGATACATGCCTTAAGAGAGGGCTTAGAGATGTGTCTTCATTAAAACAGTCAAAGCTGGTGTTCATACAGCACTAAGAACCCTCACCTGCTGAGGCCTGTCAGGAGCACTTACACTGCACTGTACACTTCACAGGGAATTCAGATAGAATGCAATTTCCCTTCTCTAATGCAACATGATGGTCACAGTTCTTAAGTCTACTGCATTAAACATTAGTAGACATTAATACGATCGAGTTACTTTATCTGACTATTTTATTGACAACAGCACTGGTTGTGCATAATGTTGTGCATAACTTAGCCTATTTCCTTCAGGAAGGTTCTACTTAACTTGTACAAGGCAGCACATGGAAAAAAGAAAGTAAGTTTGAGTCTGAGTCCAGGAACTGGCTATTACTGGAAATGTTAATGTGAACAAAATGGCAAACACTCTGTTATTGTTTTGCAACACTTGCACACTTGCAAACAAAATCAAGATCACACATGCTCAAAATCTGTAAAAGATTGCATTAAACAGTGTTTCTACTGTTGGTGGTGTCAAAAACTTTCACTGAGGCGCTGGTGAACTTCCCAAATCATATAGTGCAGGCCTCCTGAAACCATGTCATAAGAACACTCTTGTAGGAGCCCCATTCTTTTCCATTTTGGAGTCTTGCATCACTGTATGCTATCTTTCCCACCAGTTGGAAATTTTTGTAGACATCTTTCTAACAACTGAATCAGTACCACTTAAGGGCAAAAAGCACACCAGAGCACCTTCTTCAGCTGCCTATAAGAGCTGGCTCATTATTACCTGGGCTGGGTTTGGAACTCCATGACCTTAACATACAGCAGTCCCAATTAATTAAATAGCCTAATTCAGCACTAATGTCTAAACACTGATTTTTTGTCAATATGCACAGTCACTTGTTTTCCAAGTGACATGGAACAATATACAAATAAAATGATCAACACTAATTATTTTTGCACCATTCTGCAAAGCGACAAGACCTACAGGAAAATAATCAGATTTCTGAGGTAATATTAACAGCTACTGCCTTCCATCTGGGTCTAACCGCTGGGTTTCATTGATAAAGCTATAACACACTGTAGTCATGCTTATCTGACTCAGGCCTTTCTAATGCATGAAAGGCCTTTAGGGCTTTCATTCATCCAAAATGCCCATAGGGCTCGGTATTCTATGTCACAGTTACACAATGTAAATTGTTCTTCATATAGCTTACAAATGATAGAGGGGCACATTAGTGCCAGTCTTTTCATTTTACAAATTTTTTAAAAAGGAAACCTCCATTCTTGTCACCTCCCTATTAAAACTCAATTTTCATAATTCCTTTTCTTGATGGATTGGCCCCAATAGTGGTACTTCAGTCAGTAGTGTTTTTTTTAACACATTAGAAATGAGAGAGAGAATGATATGGAAATAAATCACATTTTGCACTTGATCAGAAGACAGTGTGAGCTGTTCTGCCTTGAGTCAATTACTCATTATGCAGAGCTATTGACCTTTCTTCCAGCAGGAAGTGTTGTCACTATCTCTGTGAGCTCTATAATTGACAAGATGTCTTGTCTAATAAAAAATGCAGACATTTCCTCACAGGTTGATTATAAATTCAGAGGTGGCCTTAGCGGTCCCATGCCAGAGGAAAGGTTAGAGAGGCTTTTAGTAACCTACTTATTACAGTAGCATGCTATTTCTGTTGACCACAGATCTATTTTCACACTATGCAATGTGTTCTGTTGAATGTCGAGTGCACAAAAACCGGGTCTACATGAAACAAGGAAATAGGAGGTGTAATGTGTAGTGGTACTTTGAGATAATAAAACACACAATAAGTATTTTCATTGAATCATCAGATGTAAGCAGATTACATTCATTCAGCAAATCTGTGACACTTATTTTTTTCCAAAGAAACAAAGAGAATAAACCAAGAAAGGCCATACTGCTGAACCAAGCAAGCAAGCAAAAAAGCAAGCTGAGAGTGTGAAACACATGAAACAACAAAAGAAGTTTTTTACTGATGATAACTTTCATTCAGTTGAAAGAGTATTTAATTAAGGGCATCATTTTTGCTGGTACAAGCTGGTATAAGTAAAAAAAGTTGAACCACAGCCATCATCCAAACACTAGGATAAGCCTGTACATGTGATAAACAGAATGGCATAACTGTATCTCAAGGACATCACAAAATGGTATGAAAGACAAGACTGGGCTGTTCATTTGTACATAGCTTTTCTAACCAAGGCATTTTGCCTAATGCTTTTAGCATTATGTTACGTGTAGTGCAATCCAGTGTTCAGGACTTGAACATTAATATTCTTATCAATAGTAATATTAATATGGCACCATATTGATAATTACAATAAAATATAAAGTAATTCAGTAAACTTAAAGGTATATTAAGCAAGTAATTTAGGTGAGTTTACCAGCTTCATAGTCACTTTCATGGTTAAATTACTCTCTCTGGGCCTCTGGGCCCTTGGTGAATTCATCATGCTTGCAAGGAAGAAACCAGAAGTAACTAACTGATGAGCCTGATGAAATCATGTTTATCACCTGGTCAGCCAACATAACTCAAAAATGATCACTGGTTCCTATGCTTCCTGTAGGGGATCCCAGACTTGCAGAATATGCCTTTAATGTATTTCTGATGTTATTGTCTGTTTACTAGCGATAGTGAAGGCACGCTTCAAAGAAGTAGCATAGCCTTAATGAAAATACACTGCACTGGACCAGCTGCGGCATGTTCATAAAACTGACCAATTTAAGATCTACAATAAATATATTTTAGACCAAGTGCGTAATATTTTATTATATCTAAGAGTTTTTAAGGCCTTATATTCATATTTTCTAATTTCACTTTCTAATTTCACTTTTTAAGGTCCCACGGAAATGCTTTTTTCGACTATTCAACTATTGACTTTCAACTATTGCACTACCTAAATTGTAAAAAATGCCTGCGTTTAATGAATTTAAACTCCTCACAGTTGGAAATAGCAAGATGAAGCGGTATTGTATTAAAATTCAATGTCAGTTATATGCAAAACATCTTTGGGAGGGACCAAGGTAATTGGAAATAGAGTTACTTATTTTTATCGTATATCAACAGGTACAACTGCTCAAAAGTCATTTAGGCATGGAGGTCTAATGGGGCATTACCATTAATCTCTTCTCCCCATCCGGTAGTCTCAATGTACATCTCACGGGATATTTGGTGAACCTCTTGACATCCGATTTCCTGTTCATTAACCAACCAGCTGTTCATTCTAATGAGCCTAAAGGCAGTTTCTCATTCTGATGACTAACAACTCAATCTTTGAACACAACTGGCAACATTCCTCCTGCCCACTATGTGAAGCCTGGCAGTGCAAATAGGACATATCCCACCTCTTACACAGAGGTGCTATGGGATGCCATAGCATGAAGCTAAATACATATGAAGGGGATGAATCATTCAGTGCCCTCAAGTCAAATAATAAAAGTAAGAAACCTGAAAGGGTCCTTTTTGTCCATGGGTCATTTTTTATATAAAATAGTGTACCACAGAGTAATACACCTCCCTCTAAAATGTTACCTTCTTCCTGTTGTGCTGGTTATTTGTCCCTATACAATAGCTTTTCATTATTGCATGCTTGATATAGTGCATACAATTTCAACTTTCTCATTACGATAGAAAACACAATTCAAAACATTTTGTGCAGCTCATAACAAAGTCCAGAAACAGACTGTGTATGTGTGTGTATGTATCAGTGAGTGAGTGTGTGTGTGAGAGAGGGAGAGAAGGGAAGAGAGAGGGACAAAGAGAGAGATGTTTACTGTAAATAAAGTCAAGCCATGAATCCTGGTGGAATGTGCATACGCTCCCATACAGTCTCTACTGTACTGCTCACAGAATGCCAGAGTGGAATTGCTCCCTGATGTATCACATTAATATATTATAAACAACCTACCATTGCCAGATTACACTAAATAATTCACCGTCCTTCAGAGAATGAGATGTGTGCTGCACAGATTATTTACTGCTTCAGAATCATCCATTCAGACCTCATGAAAGAAATCACTAGGCCTTAACTAAAACAGTCGGCTTTATTGATGTGTGACTCAAGCCTAAACTATCTGAAATAAACAAACAAATAAATAAATAAATAAATACACAGGAAACATCAAGCAGATTTTTACGGAAACTCGTACCTGGTACAGTAGTGAGGATAGTATGCAATTTATACTGTTCACCACAAATCCTGAAGTTAATGCATGGGACCATTACTGAGTGGTATTTTCCCATTGAAATAAAGACTTAGTTGCTGACATCTTACTTAAGCAATGGTAGGGAGATATGAATGGAAATGAAAGCAACTGCAAAAAGCGATCTAAGCTACACTGCTGATGTGTTATGGAGGAATGCCTCATGCTTCATACTTCACAAATAATTCCAACATTGCAAATGTAACCAATCATTTTCTACTCAAGCGCAAAAGGCTTAGCACATCCTGCTTGTCTTCCTGTGCTCTGCTGATAGTCTGAGTAGCACTTATGAGCCTATGTCTTGTCTGAATTTTATTGCGAGAAGTTACAATACTGTACATCATACCACCCATAAAAGCATTTTTCCATAAATACAGCTATCTTTGACTTACAGTGCCTTGAGGAATTGTGTTCTAACTTGAGGAAAGAAGTCATCCTCTGTTTCAGATCAGGAGGTTTGGAAGTGGAATGCCTTAGGTCTATATACACTGCAATATCAGCATCTTTTCTTTCTCTGAGCCCTATAGAGGAAATGCTAAGATTCTGCAACATGTACAACAAGTACGTTCATGAAGAGAGAGGCCCAAAAAGCTCTTCAGTCAAAATATACAGAGGGAAGATGCATTTGTCTCCCTCATGTGAAATAGTGAGCGTAAAATGCAAGGGTCTGACATGAGATATTGGCGGTTAAATGGATGATAACTGTGGATGAAAATAAACTCTGATGTGGTACACATTCATGAAGCTTAAACAAACTCTGAATAATCATGTAATAGAATGCCAATGTCACAGTATTATAAATATTTGAAATATCAGTCACAATCAATCACAGGGCATGAATTAAGGCCCATATATTTCAGCATCCTCTCATCCTCTTATTGTAAAACCTTTAGTCTGACTGCTTTACACACAAAGCAAGGTGTGTCGCTTGCTTGCACTCTTTTTAAACTTGTATGTGTTTTAATATGGATTAACATCCATTACCTCTCTCTGTAGTTTACTCAGTTACAAATAATACTTTTTGGGGGTCTTATATGTGCACGTTGTATGTTTACAATCTCACGTTTACCAGGATGTATAATTTTTTCCTTTAAGTGTGCATATTGGACAATTGGACTGAAGTAACTGTAGGCTAGTTTATTTGCTCCAAAAGAGTGGATATGCCATACAAAAGCAGTCAAGCCACTGTAGACTCATGTCACCAGGCGTAGAGCCTATCAAATCAGACAGCTCTAGTACTACCATACTTACACCCAATAAATGGGTGTAAATAACACTGTAATACCTCTAGGTCAGGTGTGAGTGATGCCAAAGAGATACAAATATTAGTGTGTACAACAGTGTAAATTCATTACTTAAAATTAAAAGCATGGTTCAGCTCCCTGTTAATGAGAAATCCTAGAAACATAATGAGCAGAGCCCATAATCATCCATATCATCTTCTTACTTTCTCAAAGACCACAATGAAATTTAACTAAACTAAATTAAAATAATGCCCCCTTTTTCCTTTTAATAATATCTGTATTACAGAGCAAGGCACAACTTCCACTACAGCTAATTTGAATGTAACAACTAGCCTAACTGTTTAAAGCCTTTGTGGAATAGGGCAACTATATTGTGAGATTATGAATTAGGACACATGCAAGAACTCTCAATTCAAAATCTTCCTGCTAAATAGAGAAATATGATTAAGTTCATACATAATTGAAATCAACAATGAGCTCCCCTGAATATACCATGGTCTATCACCACCCTATGGGAGACCACTATCTTCAGTCTCGAGATATGAATTGTCACTCATCTTTGGGGAAGACAACAGTTTCTGAGAATGAATATATCTAGTAGTTTCTTTTCAAATGATTTATTCTAGTGTCATACCCTAAAATGATTATCTCTGCTTCAAACATCTTTAATCATTCAAATTCTTACGAGGGATTAATACCCCAAATAGATCAATATACTGAGCATGCCAGAGCAAAAGTTTGTCTTTTTCTCTTATAGCCCCTGCCTGGATAAGAAGACTGTGCCACCAGCCATACAATCTTCAAGTACAAATACAGCTAAGCCGTTAATCCGATGATTGGTGTGGGAACACAGTATGTAAGCGAATGACTTTGAGGAAGAAGGAAGGGCCCTGCTGATTTCTCAATTATAATTCCTCCTCAGGCCTCTCAGAAACAAAGTGCTAAACTGCATCATTGACAGTCAACAGGACCAGAGAAGCCCTTGCCCAAAGGTGTTGTGGTTCAGTAGAGGCTGGTAATGGCGCTGGCCCCTTGCTGTTTAGAGACTAGTGAAAGATTGCTGGTGTGAAGGATGACTACTCAACATTTCCCTCTCTGCCTTCTCTTATAAAGGTGAGGGGGTGGGGTGAGTCATGCATAGCAGTCAACAGTTTACCAATTCCCTCTGCACTTTAGTTCAATCCTCTTTGTTTCCATTTGAGGAGAGTCCAGCAGTTTTGTTGCAAAAACAGTCTGAAATTGCACTGATTTTGTACATTTGTTTTAAATGAACTTGCTGTCCAAATAGTCCATCAAATCAAATAGTAGAATGCCTCACAGTTTGACAGATTTTTTTCTACATTTCATATAATTATTTTGATAATTATGACTGCTTTAAAAAAAACTGCACACCAAAAACAAGACACAGAAAAGGAGAAAAACATAACATAAAAATGCTCTGTATTTGATGATGAACAGGAGCTCCTGCTATCATTTTAAAACTATGCAATATCACTCATCTTCCCTTTACTTCTCCCCACATTCCATGGTCTGACCCGACAACTCCATCTTCACCTCTCCCTGGTTCTCATCCTTTTCCTCATCCAATTACCCTCCCTTTTCCACCCATTAATTTTCTCTTTTTGCTCCGCTGTGTTGTCCTGCACTGACATCAATCCAAATATTTTGCCCTTTAACAAAATTGTGCTGTATGTCTGTGTAACAGAGCATTTTAGCACCTGGTTGTCTCAAAATGAGATTTCAATCGGCTGTGGATGATGTATTTTACACAATCTGCAGTAAATCAGCCATTCCTTAATGTTCTCTTAATTAAACTTTACCTATCAGCTGTTTCAATGCAGCCTTTGTAGAAGTAGAGGCATCATACTGTATTTAAGGTTTTCAACAGTTACAAGAAAAACCAAATCAAAACAGAAGATCTGACCAACATCCAATCAAATCAATTGTAATTTCCTCTCCTGCCCGCTTATAGACACACTTGGACATTCACATTCCCTTAGTTCTCTTTCGGTCGGTTTCGTTTGACGTCAACACTTGGAATGCCACATTTCAGGCACGTATAAGCTGAATTAAAACTCAAAACAACCCATGTAGTATGGGGGAAAAGACACAGCCAGTGAAAACCTTAGTATATCACCGCACAGTGCAATCAATTCTGCCCTCTTTTGCTTTCAGAGCTTGTACGATACGTGCTGCTGGCTACTTTAACCAACCTTGTTAGCTTTTCGTGTAACAACCAACAGTGTGTTACATCAACATCTGAGAATCAACTCCTGGCAGACCAAGCTTCGGTGCCTGGATACGCAGATGTCTTCTCAATTTTGTTGTTGTGGCTCGTGTAGCAGGGCCATGCCGTCTTCGTATCCCCGACTGGTCTGTGTGGCCTGCATGGGTCCTGACCATGTTCAGGCCACCCTGGGTTGCTGCTAGGCTCGGGCTAGCTTGGCCCCAGTCACACCTCCCCGAGGAGGCTAGTCTTAGTGACTGCTTCCTTGGCCCTATAGGAATATTCAAGGAATCTTCCACTTACTGTAAGAGCTCCCCTCCAGCGCTGCACCCCCATCTTTGCGCTCGACTAAGCTGCCAGCCACGCTGTCATGGACATGCCACCTGTCGAGGATGCGATGGCTAACTACCTCCAAACAACCCGCCCACCACCACCACCACCCAGCTTGCCATGGACCCCCTACCCCTCCCTCCATTCTAAACTGTGCAGGACTATAGCCACTTGCTGAAAAGGCTTCTGTCTGTGCAACACATAATGCCAGGGCTCTAAACACCGTGGCTCTGTGGGTGGCTGCCTATCTCGTATTGCCGCCCCCCCTCCCAGGGCCCCCCATCCTGCTGCCATCTGCCCAGTGGGCGTTGGCGCATGGTCAGGGGAGCACCTGCAGCGCTTTCTCAAGCTTGGCTTGTCCGCGTGCGCTGAGATGCCTGGCACTGGGCTCGAGAAGGACATGTTGCGTGGCGGGGGACGCAGGGGACACGCAGGAGGTACAAAAGCCCCTGACTGGAGCCAGGCATGTGCGTCCCACCCCCACTCATGTCACCAGGCATGCTGGTGTTGAGTGTCTACTGGGGTTGAGTGGTGGCTCACCGTGCCCCAGTACAATCGTGATCAGGGGGTGTCAGGCTTTGTCGTGTTGTGTCTGTCCCTAGGGCTACCTAGGGTAGGCCTGGCGGCGCTGCTTCTTCACAGCCACCTGCCCCCAACAGTGTCCCAGTATTGCCTTCAAAATGGCGCTGCTCACCACGTTCAGCGTGGGTGAGCTACACTCAGTCAAAATGGCTATCAGCTCCAAATAGCTCATCTACAACGCCTTCCCTTTCGAACGCTCACTGGACACTGCATCACCCTGAGCATTTGCCCGGGCAATTTTGTGGCTACAATAGATCTGAGGGATGCTGATTTCCACCTGGTCATTGGTGGTTTCTATGCTTTGCCTTCTAGGGCGTTGCCCCTTTTCCGAGTGCACCATCAGGATCTAAACTACTTGGAGGATTGGATACTGCTGGTCCATTCGCCTCACCTCCTGTCCTCCCATATTGCCTTTGTGCACCTTAGTAGACTGGGTGTTCAGGTGAAATTCCCCAAATGTTTCCTGACCCCGGCGCAGGAAGTGTACTAAGGACTAGTCATAGACTCATGCAGAATAGGGACCACACTCTTACGCTGGAGGCACGACGACCTCAAGTCCTCCCTAGCATTTTTTCGGCTGGGTGTCTCGGTGACAGTGAGGCAGTGTCTCCGGATGCTGGGCTTGCTGTGTGCAGCCAGAAATGTCACGCCTCTGGGCCTTTTGCATGTCCGTCTGTTGCAGTGCTGTCTAGCGAAACAGGGCGTGACCTCACAGGCCGATCCGGGAGCGGCCCTTCAACGTCTCCCATGCCATCTGGATGGCCCTTGCCCGCTGGAGTTGCCCACATGTGCTCTCCACAGGCCCTGCCCTCGGCACAGTAGAGCATCAGAGGGCCCTGTCTAAGGATGCGTCCAACCATGGCTGGGGGGATTTGTGCATGGGTGTGAGCGGCGTGTGGTCCTTGCACATCAACAAGCTCGAGCTCCTGGTGCTTTTTATGGCACTGAAACTCTTCTTACCCCTCCTCACATGTTCACATGTTAGTAAGAACAGACAACACAACCATGGCGTCCAAGGACCTCTGCCTCCTGGCCTCTAAGATATTGATTAGGTCCTCCTCCCATTTTCTTTCTCTCAGGGCAGCTTACTTGCCTGGAGTACTGAACAGGGGAGCCGACCATCCACCTCCCAGGTGGATCTGCTCACCTCCAGAGAGAACTGTTCCCTGTGGTACTCAATATACAAGGACAGCCCCCATCTGTGTCATTATGTGGCCTTAGGCTCTGCTGTATGCCTTTCCCCTCCTGTCTGCCCCTCCTGTGCCAGGTGCTGTGCAGGCTCAGTTCTGGGTTTCACAGGATGACCTTGGTCGCCCCTTATTGGCCAACACAGGACTGGTTCTCGGACCTGGTTTTGATGCTGGACGGCCATTTCTGGATGCTGCCCCAGCGCAAAGACCTCCTGAATCAGGCGACAGGCTCAATCTGGAATCCACGCCCAGAGGCTTGGAGGCTACCGGCCTGGCCCCTGAATGGAGCCACCTGCTGGACAAGGTCTTCCCCTTTCTGTCATAGAAAAAGTCCAGAGTGTGAGGGCCCTTTCCACACGGTTCCTGTATGCTCGAAAGTGGCAGGTGTTTGTGTCCTGGGGTGCTGACCTTGGCTCTGCTCCCTTGTACTGCCCCATCAGCTCAGTATTATCTTTCCTGCAGTATAGGCTCTTGAAGTCTACTTTGTAGCTATGTCTGCCTGACACCTAGGTTAGGGTGTCCCCTGCAGCCCACCCCCTGGCCTCGAGGTTCATGAGGGGCACCAGGCATCTGCACCCTCCGGCTATTGTCTCAGTTCCCCCTTCCCCCTTAAACTTGTTTTAAAGGTCCTCTCAGATGCACCTTTTGAGTTGGAATCTGTGAGCCTCTAACTCCTGTCAGTCCAGCCCTGTCAGTCAGTGCAGCCTGCATGCAGTTTTCCGTGGGAGTGCATGAGTGCTGTCCGGCACACAGACCAGCTTTTTTTGCGTGCTATGGAGCCCAGACCCTGGGCTGGGCCCTGTCCACTCAGAGGGTGTCTCACTGGTTAGTGGAGGCTATAGGTCTTGCTGACAAGGTAGCGGGCAAGCCACTCCCCTCAGGCATCAAGGCCCACTCCACTTGTGGTGTAGAAAGGGGTGCCTGTGCACCAGATTTGTCAGAGTGCCTCCTGGGCCTCTAATAACACCTTTGTCAGGTTCTATGTCCTGGATGTCACGGGGTCGGACGTGGCCTTGAGTGTGCTCTCTGAATCTCAGCTATGATTCGGCCTCTGCATGCACCAGTCCCATGCTTATGTTTATTACTGGTCACTTTGTGGCACAGTGGTATACGTTTCCAAGTGTTGACATCAAGCAATACGACTGAAAGGGAATTGCAGATGGCCATAAGTTGGCGTGTTGGTCCTGCCGAGGCAGAGTTAGTCCTGCCATGCGGTGATATACTAGGATTTTCACTAGCTGCGTCAGGATCTTGCATGAGGTGGGCTCCGAGATCCCACCGCACATGTACTTTCCCCAACATTACATGGGCTGGTTTTAGTTTGAGTTCAGCTTATACATGCCTGAAATGCAACATTCCAAGTGTTGACGTCTCACGTTTTCCCTCAGAGAACCGAAGTTACGTTAAGTAACCCTGATGTTTCCATTAAATTCTTTACATCATAGGCTGCAACAGCTGCCTGTAACAATTACATAGAAATTTAAGTACATTTAGTAAGTTATATTAGTACTCCTAAGCATAAGCTTTATCAGCCATGGTTTGAGAATCAAAGGGCAAGAAAGGTCACATCCATGCAAACAGTTGTCTTCTTGAAAATGAAGAAATGTCCACAGTGATGTCCACTTTTTCTCACAAGGCATGACAAATGTTGTTGATGAGCAAATTTTGTGTAGTGACTTGCTTTATAGACAGTAATATTTTTGGTTAAAGGAAATGTGTTGTGTTGTGTTTGGACTGGTCCAGTGTTTAATGTAGCCAAGTTAATTTGTAGATAGATCCAAATGTGTGATAGATACAACATATGACTGCACATATCTTGGGAGGTCCACTGCTCACAAGCATGACACAGCCTTACTTAAACATTATGGATGCAATAATTCAGAACGTCCCATTTTCAAAAAGAACTTGGCTTTTGCCGCCTCAATTTTTTAAAAGCCTTTTACTTTTTTTAAAATGCATTCAATATGGCTTTATACATAATTTCACAGTATTGCATTAGAAGTAATATTCTGTAGCTTGTCTCTTAATTAAACGTTTATGAGGGAATCACAGCTGTCTCTGGCTACCCTAAGAGCCTTGTTTCATTATTAAGACTGTCAGTGAACAATGTGAGGCCACACACAGAGTCTTCTCTAGATCTGCCCTTTGCAACTAGCTCTACTACAGTATGCTGAACATTTCCTGGCTTCACTGGTAAAGTAAGTGGGTCTCCCCACATGTGCACTACAATGTGTGCACCTTTGCAAAGAAATATAGCGATGCCATCTTTGTATGTTTTATACACATTTTTATACATTTTATACAGTCTTAAAGTAAAAAAAACAGCCTCTTGAATATTATATTTCTCCAGACTTTGGTAGGGTTTGGTAGTTTAATATTTTTGGCAAAGTATTGGGAAAAGTGGTGCTTGAAATTGAAATTGAGTACATTTCACAAATTCACAAAGAGTAAATTTAATAAAAATTTGTCAAATGGCGTATGCTGCATCATTTCGTGTTCTCTTTGAAACTAAAAGCAATTCTACATCTTTGCAAATTATATCAAATGCATACAGCAATCCTACTAAGACCATGCAGTGCATTCTCCCCCCAAAAAAATGACATTCAGGCCCAGTATTGCAATATATTGTACATAATGTACTGCATACCTAATGGATTCCCTCATGGACAGATGTATTGAGTTTACTACAGAAACTACTACAGGATTCCAAGCAAAAAAGCTTGCATGCCCACAAATCCTCACAAACCAACACAGACCATGCCAACACTAACCAGTGTTCCCCATCTGCAAATCAGGGTCCTGTCGTTCCTCTGCTTTATTTTCTAATGCTAATGAATAATCAAATAATCAAATAGTTTAGCATAAGGCTGCTTGTGCTTAAGAGAGTATAAGATCAGAAAGGTAGAGGCCACAGGCTTCTGTTTTTATGTATCTATGCTCCATTTTAACAAAATACCGTGTATTGTATAATATAGGCTTTATAAGTACTTTTATTCTGTACAACTGTTTGAAACCTTTTTAAGTTTTGTTTAACATAACCCTACAGATCTTAATACAAATGGCACATTTGGGGCTCACCATTAGTATTTGTAAACTGATTTCAACTTCCTATATAAGCTGCTTCCTTGTGAACTGTTACTATGTTCACTTCTCTTAACTTCCATCATTAGCGTACTACTGATTAGCAATTTACACATTATTGACCAGTGCAGCCATTAGTCTTGATTTATGAGATTTACTTGAATCTCATATAGCTAATGACCTATACAACATCCACCTTATTGTCCTTTAGCTAATGCTGAGAGCTCATTATGACTGCCCTAAGACTTCCTGGGTCATTAGCCCTGATGCGTAGGTGAGGAATTCTGGGAAATGTGTGCAGTAAAACATTTATACTGAGATCTACCATAGCACAGATGCTTATGTAGGCTACACAACAGCATCTGTAAAGATAACCACTCCCAAGATAAGCTCATCCTGTGTCTCACAAGTGTCTCACAGGATTTCATCTACATTTCAGTAACATCATGTCAAGCCATGAGGTCATTCACCGTATTCCAATAAGCTGAGGTCAAGTCAAAGATAGAAATGCATAAATGATTGGATTAAAATGTCTAAAAAACTAATTACTTTATTCTTGGCATGTAGTTTAACTTCAGACAGTGGATGACGGCAAACTTCCAGGAGAGGTTTTGTCAGAAGCTCTGCTAGAAACAAATAAATCCTGTGGAGAACTCTGGTCCACAAGGGTGAAACAGATCATTATACATGCCACATGTTACCGCAGGCAGCAAAGTAAATGGCTACACGCACACTGTTAGTTTTAAACAAAGTCCAGGTTCACTTTCAGTTTTCTCTGTAAACCTTCACTTCTAAGCACAGGCAAGCTGCCAACAAACACCCACCCCATGAGGGTGTTGTGTTTAGGGTGTGGGGAGGGGAGGGGGTGGGGAGAAAACAGGCACAACACTGTGCCATTATTTTTCCTCCTTCAAAACAGAACACATGTCGGCAGTACATTTCATTGACAGTATAAGAAGCATTGCTAGTGAATGTGTTTTTCGTATTAAGAATTTATGATGCATAACTGCACCAAAAAAGGCAGTAGTGGCAACAAGAGTACCTCTAATACCTATTAGTCTCTGAGGTATAAATTATTTATCAGGTTTACTGATAGAGTGACGATATGACAATTACTGCCGTGTAGATGAAATGCTCTGAATACCTTCCCTGACAACATGTATTCAGCGCTAATCACATATCAATTACACACCATCCTCCAAATGCATAACTGAATCTGATTAAACAGTATATCAAACCTGTATCCCACAGTGGATTCCATGAATTTTCTGTTCTTTATGTTCCCTTCACATCCTATGGCAGTTTTTATAAACAAGGTCTGTGACATCAAGTCATTCCTGTATTCAGTTTACAGTTTACATTTCAGTGAAGTTGTCACAATTCCAGAAATCGTCATAAATTATTGTATGTGTGTATGTGTATGTGTGTATGTGCAGGAGAGGTTGGGGATGAGGGGAGAGGGGTGTATATGACATCAGCTTTTTGGAAATGCACCAAAATTTGCAGAGAGTGCATATTTCATATGGTTGTCTGGCGCCTACAGCTTAAATGCACACCTTAGTCATGCATCGTCTCTGCTCTCTTTTAACAATGACGTATGTGCAGCTTCTGAAACGCTCAGTCAGAAGTGACAGAGGAGCTTTTTACAACCCTTCCCCCCTAACATACCTCTTGAGTACGTAAGAAAAAAAGCTCCACATTAATGCAGAGTTTTAAAACACCTGTTGCCCTATGTCTTTCAGATCATCAGTGTTTTGAAGACTTGGCACAATTCATTAGTCCTGATCATTTGAAATTGCAGGTGGGGCTGGTGTATGCTCCTGATGGTTTGAAACTAAAAATTTCCATTTTCAAAAAGGTTGGGGCATTGTGAAAACTTTAAATTAAACATAAATATATGCTATAATTGTCAAGTCATACAAGCATCATTTGTTTGAGTCAAAGGACAACATAACTCAAATTCTTTATTGTAATTCGAGATATTTATGCTGATTTCAAATTTAAGGCCAGGAACATGTCTCAAAGAAAGTGGGGATGGGTTAAACGAAAGGCAGGAAAAGTCAAAAACTGTCAATGCTGATAAAACAGTTTGAACCATCTGCTCACCATCGGTGTGCGTCCCGATACTGGCTATCGTTGACCACTGCTCTGTCTAGTAACCAACATGGTTTATTTAGCGAGCACTGAATCAGGCTGACAACCTGTTTGTGAGTTCGTAGAGCATCAGAGATGTGTCAAAGGACAGTTTACTCGACTGAACGCACCTATCATTTCCTCATTCCACTGTCACAGCTGTCGGCTGCTGCTGTAGAGATGGGTGCCTTTCCACTGAGTGCATACAGTCCTATAGAAGTTGTTATGCACACTGCCATCAGTCCACATATCTGGGATTGCTGAAAAAGAAAAAAAGAGAAACATCAGTAGTGCTTTATTGTATGGGCATTGATGCTTTGGATAAGTGTGTGCCTAAGCCTGTGATTTAGTTTGTTAGTTTATTTCATTTTAATGCCATATCAGCAACTATGGCTATTTAATGACCAAAGGTGGAAATTAGAAAGTTACATTTTTTTTTTTTTGGCAGGTGCTATTTGTATCCAGGTGTAAATAGCCAACAATCTGTTTGCATTTGGCAGACATTGATGTGGCTATTTACACCCAGGTGTATATAGCATGGAATAGCAAACACAAGCAAACGGGTGTTTGCAGCAAAATGATATTTATACTGTATGTTACTGTATGTGTATGGAAACAGCATCAGAGTCTTGAACTGCTTTCAGAAGTGGAAAGTGGGGGTGACTCCTTGTGAGGTCTGAGACTGAGCTGGAATTACAGTGATATAATGTAGTTGTAGCCTAATGCAGTTTCCATGTCCAAAATACTGTATTCCTACATAAGAATTGCAAAGTATTTCTATCTGAGTATGAGGTTCTGAAAGATGATAATACCTCTCCTAGAAAATCCTGCTCCTGTAAAAATCATTTACACCATTCCAATAACTTTCTGATCTCACACCTACAGTGCCCTGTGGTCCTCTGATTAGGACCATTTGCCCATCCCTCAGACCAGATTGAAACAGAGCTTCTATGTTGGTGCTACCTCTGTGGAGAAAGTTACCCCTCTACATCTGTTATCGGCCTTTTTCAGGCCTGTGCATAACACACCAAAAAACACACCTTTTCAGCAGGGCCTTTGGTAGCCCATGAGGAAGGAAACATATGCCAGTTGAGTGGACACTTTGCACAAAGCCTTTGGTGCACCAGGCTACATGATGATAACAGTCAAGAGCGAATGACTGAGATATGAAGACTAGCCAATACAGAAAAATAGAACACAGCCAGTCATATGTGCCTGATGTTACCAGAAACTGTTCAGGTGTGTATTCAACAACTGAAACATTTGAAGTTAATTTACCAAAACTATACTGACCTCATTAATGTGTGTATAACATTTAGACATAATTGCAGAGATGTGTGCATTAATTAAGGGATAGTGGTAAGACAAGTTTTACTGATATGCTATCAGTGAATATCTAAGTAAATACTGAAGCAACATGGCATGAGTGAAATAAGCTTTTATGACAGTTCTACTTACAATTAATAAAGTTTAAAGACAGATTTTTGCTTCATATGTTTCAATTTGTGCATTCTTAGCTCCAAAAAAGTTCAAATTAATAGTCTTGTCATCTCCTGTTGCCACGCAACAGGCATTCACTTGTCCTGATATAACATGGATATCAATAGTCCTGACTAAGGGAGTTTTTAAATTATACTTTAAACTGTCCTGTTGCCTATGGCCTTGACCAAGGCCCACAGTATAAATGAGACTACTGTGTCATATCCTGTGACAAATTGCTCGGTTAAGGTTGAACAGTGGAGAAATGTTTCATTAAAGCTACAATTATTGTGACCTTCTATCAGCAAAACTACATTTTAGTGAATTATACAATCACAGAGCCACTGAAACAGGAAATTAAAACTGATAAAAGCACATTTTCGATGTAAAGAGCTGTCTGGCAAATTTGATCACAGACATTAAAAAGTGTGAAGAAAATATTGCAGACACAACAAGAGGAAACACACATAGTTGCAGGTGTTCAATCTAGCAAGAGGCTGGACAAAAAAACAACAACAAAAACAAAACAAACAAAAAAAAAACAAGAAGTGAAGTTTGTTATTTCTTGATCCTTAAGTTCTTGAGGATTCCCTCTGTCAGACTGTACAGGATAGGGTTTGTGGTGATTGTTCTCTGGAGAACTGTGAACCTGACCCTACAGAATGACCATCTTGTTAGGATGAGGAAGTACAGCAAGGAAGAGAAGTAGAGGCTAGAGATGTCCAGTCAAAGCTATGTCTACCTTAACAGGACAATGGCAAAGGCCAATTAAGTTGGTCTGTGAGTCCAGGGAACTTAGATGCTTTGGCCTGAGGAGGTGAAACAAGTTCGACGTGGAAAGCATACACATCTATCAGTCTCTCTGTCAACAACCAACAACTCCACTGAGAAGAGATCATACATATAATTTATTACAAGAGTAAACTCTTAGAATGCTAAATATTAAAAAAAAAAATCCTTTTCTGAAATGTGAAGTGGTTGTATCTTAGTGACAGTGAAGGGGAATTGTAGAACTAAATCAGCAGGAGATCCAGTGGTGCAAGGCAGACCCTAGATTTCTGGATGAATACATTGAAAGTACTGCAAATTCTGCACTAAATGTTTTTTGTGTGGCTACCCGTTAAGGACAAAAATCACAGATTGACTTTGAATACATTTCTAACAGCATTCTATAGAGATTGATTGTAAATTCAGTTGCAGTGGGGAATTTTAATTGTACAAGAACATTCATGCATTTTGCATGGGCTGCCATATTTCAGTCTAGTAAGGAACACACTGTACAGCAGTAACATGTGACACCTACAAATTTAATGTGTTCACAGACAAAGAAAGAGGAGCAGTAACAGCTATAGCAAACAGATAGAATTCATGACTTATTTGTTTAAGTCACACTTATTCAAAGCCAAGAGGGGTCTGCTATTCACTGATAGTGTGGAGAGGTGATTTGATTGGTTCCCTGTCTCAGGCAAACAGAGAGAAGTAGAGATGGGCCTAGTAGCCATTCTGAGCTGCACAACAGATTAGTATGTGTGAGAACCAGGCTAGTCTGTAAATCTGACTGTAAAATCTTCATGCATATGCACTGACATCTGAGACAAATAAGTGGATTTTGTTACAACAATAACAATAACTCATCAGCACATGCAAGCCTAGGATGCAAGTCTGTATGCTTGACTCAAGAGAGACCAATTCAAAAACTCACCCACGAACATGCTATTTCAGCCGTCCCACAGACACTCCCTGAGTGTACCTTTGCGAATACCACTTCTTCTCGAGTCTCCCATTGTCATCATCACTGTCACACATATAGGCCATGCTTCATTGACCTTCCAAAATAGGGCCCCATGTGTTACATCTAGGTGTTCATTTTGATACAATAGGTCAGGTCACAAACTTATCAATACCACTAACATCACTTTGACACTTTGACATCTTCATTACAGCAGTTAATTGCTGGCGCAATTGTACAAAGTAGAGCTAATAAGACATTGCTCTGTAATCTGAAAATCAGGATAGTGCCTATCATGCTTTTATTTTATTTATTTTTTTAAGTTATTAACTACAGACAGCATCTAATGCCCAGTTGGACTCATTGTTTGTCCCAGCCAGTGAAGAATGGGCATCGGATCTTCACTATGTTCTGAGCCAAGAAAATAACTTACAATGAACTGTGTTAGAAAGTGTGTCTATTGAAATAAGTGAATAAATAAAGGAAGAAAGGAAGGAAGGACATACTCCTGTGTCCTCATCAGCAGTAACATTCCAAACACTGCCCTTCCACAGAGAGGCCATTTTTGCTGCCTATGACAATACTGAGGAACAGTGAGTACAGAGAAAATAAAGAACTTTCACATCCTGAACATCCTTCTGGACCCTCTTTGGCTTCTGGTGGCCTTGTAATGTTCAGATAAATCTCAGCTTTGTTGCTCTTCAAATTTAGGCTCCTCGGAGGCCCCATCAACAGCATGTTGTCAGACATTGTACATGGCTATATTTGGTATGAGTTTGTCTGTGAGGATCAATCAGTGCCGCTTCATAAAACTGGCACAGCCTGAGATGGGAAAAAAATTTCAGTGTTAATGCCATTGCCTCTGAGTAAGGATGAGAGACCAGCTGCACAATGAATTTCTCAGTATCTCTGATTCATTCCAATCCAGAGAAGCAAATATTTGTTATGCCAGCACTTGAACAACAGAATGGGAATTGAAATCACAATCTAGACGTAACTAGATTTAGGCCCTCTTTACATGTATCTAGATATTTTTATAAACTGATATCTTTTTATCTTTTTATTTTTAATGCATCCAGTGGAATCCAGAAAATACAGCACTTTGAAAAATCTCCAGTTTGGTGGCCATTTTAAAAAATATCCGTTTGAGATGGCTAAAACTCCATTTAGGTTTAAATGGGAGGCTCAAACGGGGAAAAAAATCAATTTATAAAAAATCTAGATATGTGTAAACAGAGCCTTGCTGAATGAAATATTCCACAAACTTGAAATAATTTTACCAAGAACAAAACACTACAACTTATTATTTATAACGGTACCATGTTACAATTGTATATTGTTACACTAATGCTCTGCTAACTTCTTTAACAATGTAGATGTAGAATTAAGTGATTTGCCAATACTTGAAATTATTTTAAGCAACGAGCAGAGCTGTCTTTTTTAGTAAGAATTTGAGAAACTAGCACAATCAGCCATTTGTCAAAGTAAATAAGACCAATAGGTCTTCAGGAACGCACTGCAAGGGAACAAATACAAGGGAAAATATTCATCAACAATGCACTTCATGCTGAATGCAGGTCAGAGTTGAATAGCACCATTTGGCTTTCCAAGCTAATGTCCGTGCATGCTCTGATTAGCTAAACGAATGTGGAGGATTATATTAATATGCCTCAGAGGATCCATGGGAGGGGTGGAGGGAAAAGAGAAGTCCACTGTGATGGTCACTGCTGGAAATTATCTCTGACAAGTGAGCGAGGACTACAAGTTAGAGGACCAGTAAAACCCCACGGCTCTTTTGCCACCACCAGCCCATTATTTGGCTGTGACTTTTAGCTGTCTAATTTAATATGCCCACTCTGCATTACCATGCATCCAGAAAAAAAGACCTTAAACTACTAATTAAATAACTTTTTAGAAATGTCTTCATCAGCCTAACCTTGACCATATCATCTTAATCTTCCAAATACATTTTCAAATATATTTGGAAGAGCATAGAGATCCTGCAAATTCACTCATTTATGAATTTTTCACTTGACTTGACACGTGAACACAATTTAATCAAATGTATCTAGAGTTTATTTTTAAGCTATTCTCTTTTATCTCATTTATTTTAATGGTTAAGCATGTAACATTATATCTTTGAAGAGAGTTTATATAAGATAAAGGAGTTTTAACAGTTGCCATTTAATTATCTTTTGATTAGTGGGCACAGACTCACTTTCATCATTTGATGTGTACATTTGTCAATGTGTGTATGTTAGTACCATTTCATTTTATTTGTTTTACTCAAAACAAATACATAAGTAGTGCCTCATTAAATGTAAAATGACAATCAATGTAGTGACTGGCAATTGATGCAGTAACCAACTCTCAAATCTGCTGGAGCTCTTAGAATTGTAAGAGGGTAATTTGCAACCATAAACTAGGGCTGAAATCAGTCAGACATTATTGTGGGGACTTCATGTAGATTTGTTTTGGATAACAGCACTAAAAGGTCGGTATAATTGCATGCTTATAAAACAATCCTGCTCCTCAATTACTGTAAAACATGGGAAACCATACTGACATATTAAGCAAAATTTATTATGCAGAATGTATTAAATACTGCCATTCCCCTACCAACTTCAAGCCTCTTCCTTCTCCCTTTGACACATTTTACCAAATATTTATAGTCTATCAAATTCTCACATGTGTTATAAAGTGAGAAAACTTTAATACATTATACGTGACAGCTTGAGTCTCCATTCAGCATGACTTTAATGAGCAAATATTCTTCCCTTTTGAGATTTCTGATTCCTAACACACAAAAGGATGGGTCTTCAAATGTCACTCTTTTGTTGGCAGTTAGGAGGCATGTCTTTTTCTGCCTCAGCTCCTCTAGAGATGATGGACTGTTCCTGAGAGGACCGATGCATCTGATACTGGCTGTCTATGAATCTGAGCTTCACTGAGCTCCACCTGGTTCACAGCAGAAGAAGGTGATATTGACTACTTCTGCCTCACTAGAGTGGGAGATTGACATTTAATTCTGAAGACAGGAATGAGCACTATTTCCCGATCTAGTTCTGCAACTACCCTCTGAAATCTGTGACGAATAGGCTTATAGAATCGCAATTTCACAGTTGAAAATGTGAAAATCAAAATGTAGAAATCAACTTATAATAAATTTTGAATATGGAGAAATAACCTTTGAAAGAAATGTCACTTTCTTTGTGTCAGCAGTCTATTATCCTGAGTAAATCATTATTCTTAATAAGGAAATAAAGAGCACCAGAGAGCACTTACTCTTACTGCTACATTTTTGTTTAATTATTTGGAGGAATTTTAAGCATGACAGGAGTTCATTGCAAAGGGCACTGCGTAATGGCTTTGCATAGTTGTGTGGAGTATTGGGGTCATTGTTACAAAATTCATTGTGCTATGAGGTCAAGATCAACAAGCTACAATAATGTTTCATTCTATTACCAATGAGGGGGACCTGCTGTCCATTATTGCTGCAGAAACTGCAGTCTCTGGTGTAATTAAATGACAATTATTTGCAGTGATATGTGTAGAACGAAAAGCACCTGTGCTTCCCTTGGGCTGCTGGGAGGGGCTGTCAAGGAAAATGGATACTCTTCGTTAGCAGCTGGCACAGTCACTGGAGGTCATCACCAAGTGGAGAGACTGGATTGTGTAGAGCCACAAAACAGGGCATAGACCATGTTAGAGTTCCACTAAAGATCCTCCAAACAGCATAGGCTTTACAATTCAATTCCATTTTCATCAAAAACCACTCTATAAACCCATAAACTTAAAATAGTCAGTGGCATGTCATGTTGGCATATTAAATGGTCTTGTTTTACTGCATGAAGGAGAAGCAATAAAACTTTAAAAACTTAACTTAAATCTTTAAAAACTTTTAGCATCAAATAAACACAACAGATATATGAAGTGCAACCTATTCCATGGAACACCTTGAACTAATTACTTGCCTGAATCTCAGAAAACTTCTAAATAAATAAATCCCTTCCAAAACGGATGTGTGCATGTGTGAATAAGACTTCACTGATCAGGTATAAAAATCTGATTTTAACATATCAAGACAGACTAGACAGCGTGTGCACAGAGTAACCACAGGGGCAGACAGATGAAAAACAATGAGGTATGGTATCACAAGCTGCAGCTGCCATGTGTAACAATGAATTATGACTGACTCTGAAGAGTTAAATGTGGGAATGTTGTCTGGTTATGTGCAGGTATGATGATGTCTCTCAAACTGCCTCTACACACAATAGTTAGCATGATAAGGTACCACTAGGGTACATCTAGGTGGCTCTCTATACGTATAGAGTAATGTGATTGGTCCAAACTTGGGAGAACAGCTCCTGTGGCCCTATGGTTTGTTTCTGCGTACCTGCGTAGCAAAACCATTTGGTACCGCTAGGGTGCGTCTAGATTTCTAGACTACGGCCAACCTTTGCAAACAGTGTGAATCCCCATACATTGTGCTACCTTGAGAGTTTTGAATTTCAAGATGAAAAGAGGGTCCTGTACTATGTCTGAGTATGTTTTAAGCTGCAGAGAGAAATGTGCAAGAGCTGATGTTTGAGCTGATAAAATATCAATAGAACCACAGGTGGCAGTGCATCATATCAGAAAGTGTAGATGATGCACAAGCCATGTAGGTTATTAGTAGGTGAAAGGGTCCTTTGAACCATTAAACTTGATTGGCAGCATGTCTCAGTGAACACTCATAATATCAGCGGAATACAGACATATCAATGTAATACAGCAGCTGAGGCATGGGCATTACTGATATCTGTCTGTCAGTTTGTCTGTTTGAAGGCCCTTTCATACTGACGAATATCGAGCAATTATTACCCAAATTTCACGTGTGGCCTTCTTTCATTCTGACCGACACGGAATGCGGGAACTTGGCTTTAGGCAGATTATACACCTTGCATTCACACTGCTTGACCTGCGATGAGCTTGAAATTTTGGCCCCCGGAATGTAGCAGGTTCCAGTGTGAAGAGGCCTTGAGAATAAGGCAAAGTTGGATGTGTTAGAATAAGAAATGCAAATGTTGTTCAAAATAGTACTGATTGGATTTTACAACTATAGTCACTCCAACAATACACCTGCTTAAAGGGCACTGCTCACCCCTAAATTAACTAACGAAATAATCCTGCTGGTAGCTTTTAGAACCATAGGCTGTTATTGCAGCCTTTATATGCATTGAGATACTCTGATTGTGTATGCCTATTACATACATTTATAATTTTTTTAATCATAATAATAATTAAGGTGTGATGATCAGTGGGGATTTCTTTATTTCTTTATTTATTGATTGATTGATTGCGATATAATGTTATAAATAAATGAAATAGCCTACATAAATGATCTGTTCCAAGAAGTGGGGGGACTCTACAACCCTGCATCCAATGCCCACTACACCCCTGCTTACAGCAAAGTAACAAATCATATCCATACATAAGTTCAGCACAACTACTGGTCCAAGCACACACATGAGATCCCCCATTTGCCCGCATCACTTGACCTGTTGTGTGCATCACATAGCCTAGCAAATGAAGCTTGAGGATGTGAACGGGAAAAAATTAAAACAGGGAAGTGACATCATCTAGTGTGGTAGAAAGTCCGAGGTATGGAGCAGCTTCAGGATAGTTGTTGAAAGTGAAAGTGTGTGTCGGCTTCTTGGTGTGTATGAGGAGGAAATAATAAAAAAATGTAAAAACATTTTTTTCTCCGAATGCAATGGACAACGCAACTGCATTTGGCAGATGTAGCTTGCTGAAGACAGTCTTGAGCTTTCAGACTTTTTGTACAATAAAGTGTTAAATTCACCCTTGTTCTCACCTGTGGTGTGCGGGCCCCAATCAGGAGTGTCACCTTCTACATGTTCTCCTTCATGTTCACATGTTAAATAATAACATATGAAACGCATTGGTAGGGAATATCCAATCTGTCTGTTTAGACTGCAGTCACATGAACATCCATATCTTATTTATTATCATTTATGAAAGGCCTGAATCAGATCTGAGAAAATCGGAATCCATGTGATTTTTTACTGTCATGACAGATCGGAACTGTGCCACATGTGAGCAAAAATTTGGATTGGGTCACTTCTAACTGACAATGTAAACACAGCCTAAGTGATCTCAGGCAAGATTTTTGTATCGTTCAACTCCTTTTAAACAAGGATTCAAACAATGTCATTTTCATGTTCATGCAACTAGTTGGAGTTACAGATTTCTCCCCATTCTTTTGATCTACAGTTTAATCATATTATGTTTTTATCCTGGGTGTTTTCTGTAGTCCCGCCACTCTTGAGAAGGTCACACACCAAAGATACACAAGCTGAACTGACTTCTTCTTGAGCATCTCTCATTTACATAAAATTAAAGAATCGCCAACTCCTTTCACCTGCCTCCATTGATTTGGATTCATTTTGCCATTTCAAAATGTGACTTGTTATGCTGAAAGTTATTCATAATTGTTATTTGCAAATGGTGATGTGCTACCTATGAAGCAGACATGGCTTAGATATACACTTAGCCTACTTCAGCAGCACAACAGTCAGACATGTCATACTAGTCTAAGGAATCTCTTACATCAATGAAAGCAACAAGTACTTGGTATAAACATTTAGGTTGGGTGACATGAAATACGAGAGGGTAAGGGACTGCTACACCACATACGATACGCAAAACAAAGTGCAGAAAGGCCCAAACTCCTCTGGGGATTAACTAAGCCACATTTTTGTCATCAGCTAGAAATGCCTGCACCCCAGTCACAAACTCTTGTTTATGGTAAGCAAGAGATGGTGCAGGAGATGACAGGCAGCAGGTCCCCAGTGGATACAAGAAGCTGATAGAGTTGCAGAAGGCTTTCCCTTGTCAGTTTTGTCCCTGTACTGCAGGAGACTTGTGTTGACTTGACAGTAGTCTCACTTTGCCTGGAGTGACAGCGCAAATGCAAAAGGAAGGGACTGAATACAGGAACAACAGACACCGAAATGAAAAAAAAAAAGAAAAAAAGAAAATGTTTTGACATTGACTTCAACTACTGCTATTGATTACAAACAAATATTAGAAAGGCAACTGGAAATTTTACTACTGTGCTATTTACCTCTACCAACATTCTCTCCAATCGTGGAAAAACGTTTTTTGGCAGTATGACCAAAAATATGCATCACTATATTTTTAAGATTTCATAATGTCACAGTATTTGTCTAATTTCTTTCTTATTTTATCAGCATATTCACATATAAACGTCACATATAAACTCATTTATGAGTAGCGATAATTACCTCCACTAACAAATCAAAGTGTTGTAAGGTTGTTATCAGTCATTTGTATTTACATTAAACTAGGAGAGCTGGACAAGAGCTCAGCAGCACAGCTCAATGGGTCTCATCAAAATGCATGAGGGAATGGGCCACTGGCTTCTCTGAGAAGCATAGGTGAGCCTTTTTTGGAAGTAGACATGATGGTAGTGGGTCCACACCATACACAGATCAAGTGGATCAATCAGTACATCAGCAGCTCTATGTCATGCAACTTACAGTTCCTGATATTGTGCTGTGGTCGGCAGCTCTCACTCAGTTACATTATATGTGTGACATAGCTAGCAAACCTTTTTCAGTTGGATCACCAAACCCCAGAAATCAATTTTGACATCTCAAAAAGTTAGCTTTCAAGGGTTTTAATCCTCGACTTAGTCTAGGATCATTTTTATTACCTTGTCAATAAACACAGCTCTTCAAAAATCATGTCTGGTTCCTATCAATTAGTCTGTAAACAAATCCACATAGGTTGGTGAGAATTAAAGGCACACCAACAGCAACGTTTTTAGGTTAATTTATCAGCTTCGTAGTCACTTCGATGATTTAATGGCTCAGTAGGGGATGAATGAAGGCTCTCTTGGCTGCCTTTAGCATAGGTTCCGCGGTTTTATTATCGGGTTGTCAGTCAACGTAATGCATGAAAATGATCATCGCTGGTTCCTGTTCTTTGGTTTGCCAGCAAATTCACATGGATTGGTGAGAATGTGCAATTTTGTTGCTACTTTTTTTTTTAAAAATCTGCAACTATAGGGGGAGCACCGGAAATAAAACAAAATCGCAGTTTTGAATGGTATGCCTTTAAGGGCACTGGTGTAAGATAAAATAAAATTAGTGACTATAGGGCAAGCTCAGTAATTAAAAATATCAGACTTGCATAGAATACGTCTATAAAACCGTGCATAAAACCGTGTTTATAAAAAGTATTCATGCACTTTGTGAGTATCAAGTCAGGTATTAAGTGTATGTGCCAGAATTCACCTGCGTCTCCATTTCCTGAGCACACTTTGTCTGTTTGGTGTCTAAAAATATAATGATAACTTTCTTTAGAGCAATAACAGAATCAATTCTTTGTTATAGTATCTCCAGCTGGTTTGGGAACTCAGCAGTCAAGTCTTAAGATCAGATTTTAGTCTGGTCAAGACACCAGGCAATATCATGGGAACTCCTGCCCCTCTTAACAAGCCCCCTGCCCCTCTTTTGAACAAGCAATAATTAGTCAGGCTAAGAGCATCTTGTCTCACAGCTCTCATGTTCTGTATTCTGAATACATTTGAACTTGATACAGGGTTCCTTTATGCCAATATAACAGGTGCAAACACTCATTTATTCCCTTGTCAATTAAGCCTATGAATGAGCAGAGGTGAATGTATGTTTGTCAACTAATGAGCATAAGTTTGATGCCTGAGATTCTTGCTCTGTTGTATATATATGTATATATATATATATGGAAAACTACTATGTGTAATTTTATAGCAATAGAAATGTTGCTACTTTGCACAGGTCAATTAGAACAAAAGTTTGCAGTTGTATGTTTTGCAGTGGCATGTGCCGTGGGATACAGGTGTCTGTGAGTAGATGAAGCCAGGGACCACCCTAAGGTAAGCTGTTTGTTTTAGTGCTTGGACTGATTTTATTAGCAAAGCTGAAAGCTAGAGCCTTAGTCAGTGTGGTTTTATGTTGTAGCTGGGGCCGTTTCCACCTCAGTGGTACTGCACATTAAGTAGTTGCAGTTGAGCCCGACGTAAGTGAATGCACTGACATCAGGTAGGCTCCCTTATAGTGCCCAATGTATTACTCTTATCTTATTTAGTGATCAGTGGCAGAAAGCGGTGACTCCACACAGTTCTGTTCTTGTCACTAAGAGTGGATCCTCAGGCACCAGTCCAGCGGTATGTAGTTGTAATATGGTTCCTGGTTATACTTCTTTAGCATGGCTCAAATTAATGCTAGCTCTGTTCTGTTTTGCAGGTCAACATAGTCTTCTTTGGCCTTCTCACAGATCCCCATGGCCGACAAGTTTGCTGTTCTGTCTCCCTGGATGTCTTTTGTTATGTTGATCTGTGTGTGACTGCATGTGTGGGGCTTGGTGGCAGCAAGCCATTTTTGTCCTCTGTTTGACCTGTTTGCTCATTTTCTGTTATTGGTTCCCTTGCCTAGCATTTGTGTGTGTCTGCATGCTGTTGATAAATGGTGCATGTAGGTGGTTTAAGTCTGTTACTGCATCCATGGTAGCTGCACCTCTTCAGAGAAGCCTGTGCTGTGTCAGTGAGCAATTGAAACTCGACCCTGGATAAATACTCTGCTATTATAAAAGATAATTAACTTTAACTTACAGTAGCATACTTGTAATTGCTTATGGTGTACTGTAAGGTTACAGCAAACAAGTTACAACATTTACTCTATTTCTCTCTCTCTGGATAGAGAATACCCCTTCATACCCCTGTGTGACAGGCGGGTCTGTGACCAGCACCACTTTGGCTGCAGGACCAGACGGGTGCTTGCCCATGCTGACTTATTTACTGCTTATTCATAGTAAATAAGCTAGTTATTGTATATGAATTATGATCTCACTCCTGGAGTTTAACACTATGTCTGGCCACAACTACACTGTCCAGCCATAATTCCTGATAACCATGGAATGTAAAGTGGGATAATTCTCTGCAACTAGCTAAAACCATGGACAACTTGTAGTCTATCATGGTTACTACTGATTGAACTTTTCCTGCTTAACCCCTGGCAGTTGGGTTAGCCCCTTGAGTTGTGGATCTGCCTAAGGTTTCTTTCTAGACTAACTATACATAAGGGAGTTTTTCCTTGCCCCTGTTGCTCTTGGGTGCTCCACAAGACAATACTATTGTAAAAGGTGCTGTATGAATAAAATTGAATTGAATTGAATTTAATCAATAAGGTACAACCAAATTAGAGGCACCTTTGTATTATTTATGAATATGTTGTCACCTGGAACTCAGAATCACTTGGGGGTGAATATATATTCAATTGACAATAGTTTATCATTTATCTTTGATCTTAGCTGATAATATACTAGGAATACTGAACGTCACTTCTCTATAGCTTTTTATTAAATTTATTGGCTTGAAAGATTTCAACCGAAGCACTGGTTGTAGCTGGACAAGAACAATGTAATCCTCCAATGCAATTTTTTCCAGCTCTACCATAGAATCCTAACACAGAGCACATTTAAAAATAACCCAACAGACCAAAGTGTTCTATGCAAAGAAAACCACACTAGAGTTCATTTACACAATGCTCTAGTGATCTTTTGAGACTGTTTTAAGTCACGCATAACTTCAGGCATTGGGACAAGGAATAACAAAAGCAAGCACTTGTTGCCATGGAAACTTTGCCATGCAAACGAAGAAGTGAGTGGGCACCCAGGAGAGCAGAGATTAATCTTTCCTCTAGAATACTGAATAAAAACTAGTGCTGTCAATCGATTAAAAAACTCTATCTAATTAAATCACTATAGAAAATTTAAGTTAATCATGATTAATCACAATTAATCACATATTTAAAGTTCCAGAATTCTCCTTTATTTTTTGTGAAGAAAGATTGTCACACATGCACCTGGTTAGCACAGGCTTTAGCAAAGCGGTGCTTCTAGGTTTCCTTCACATCCATGTGAAACACACATGTGGAAGAGTGTAGTTGCCACAGGTTGTCTGACAGGGGTGCCTATAACAGTGGGACTATCTACCCTTCAACCACGCAGTCAAGTCTAGTGAATTCTTTTGTCATGCTTTCATTTTGTTAACAATACTGTAAGGAATTTCCTGCATTGTAAATATTAGTAGTCTGACATGGATAAATTATGTGTGATACCTGCCATCCCACACCCAAATTCAGGCCTTTATAGGCAAATCATCACTGCAAATAATATAAACTAAATTTTTTTGTTTTCCAACAGCACGACGATACACACATACAACTTACAGTGTTTTCCATACATTGACTATACTATGGTCAATGGTTCATTGTTGCTGGAAGCCATAATTGAAATTGCATTAATTGTAGAACCCTATTTATTTGTTTGTGAGTCAATTATCCCATATCTATGTTCTTTGAGCCTGTTGAGTGCTCTCGGCAGATATACGAATGACAGCATTTGGTGCAACGTACACTGAATTTGTGAACTGAATCTGTGAATCACTGAGTTTGTGAACTGGAAGCTAACACTAACAAATGAGAGCATAAGAAAGCAGAACTTCTTTGGCCTCATCAGTTTGCGTTGGCTGTCGTTTTTTCTATTTAGTCTACTTTGCCCAAATTCTCCCATTCTCAAACCTACCAACAGTATTCAGCAACGTGAAACAATAGGGCTATGGGTTAATTCACTCCAGACTCTTAAATCCCTTTAAATATTGACTACATTTTTATACTGTAAAAGTTCAACTGAACTGAGCCCAAAACAGGTGGAGGTTTTATTAGCCTAGTGGCTACAAGTTTGGACAAACAAATGCTTTCTTCTAAAAAAAATTATTGATTCCATATATAATACTAATACTCACGTTTTGCACAATACCTGAACACTGAACATAGAACTCGCACAGAACACTTTTCCCTCTGAATCACATTACATATATATATTTAAATTAATTAATTTATCAGACGCTTTTATCCAAAGCAACTTACAAAAAGAGGATAGACATTCAAGCTACAGCACAATGAAAAACTAACCAAGAGTGTATATTAGTAACATGAAATTTGCCAGAACAGGAGAGTAATACAAGTGCAGTGTAGAGAGAGAGTGGGAGGTGCACTATTCAGAATTTGCCAGAGGGGCCAGAGGGTAACATAGGGCCCTAAGATGGTATGAAGGTAGATGGGAGCAGATCCATCAATCACCCTGTAGGCCAACATTAGTGGTTTGAATTTAATGCAAGTGGAATAGCCAGTGGAGTTCGTTGAGCAGAGGTGTGACATGCTCTATTTTACTGGTTGAAAACCAGACGTGCAGCTGCATTTTGGATCATCTGTAACAGTGTCACAGCACAGGCTGGAAGATCTGATAGGAGGGCATTGCAGTAGTCAAGGCAAGAGATAACCAAGGTCTGTACCAGAAGCTGGGTTGCATGTTGGGTTAGGCCTGATCTTATGTTGAATAGAGAAAAATGGCACAATCAACCTACAGTCAATCATGACACCCAGGTTTCTTGCAACCTTAGTGGGAGCAACAGATAGGAGCCTATCTTAATGCTGATGCTGTGATGTATGGTTTGCTTGGCTGGGAGGACCATCAGTTCAGTTTCAACATCACAAAATAACCCATAAGTAATAGGGCATACAACAACATAACTACACTCACCACCTCAGAGTACGTAACATTAACACCACACATTGCAGTAGAGTAGAGTAGAGTAGAGTAGAGTAGAGTAGAGTTACTTTCTTGATCCCGAAGGAAATTAAGGTGTCCAGCAGCATACACATAATACACATAATACACAATGCAAAAAACAGATCAAACATATTGCACACATCTGCAAATGCAGCATGTGCCATCCAAAGAAAATCAATCTCCTTCCCTACTCTTGACTAATCTTTTGAGCTGCAACTCTTACATGTTTTCCCTTATGAGTTATACATTAATATTAATACACAATACACATGTTTAAAGTCTGATCTCCTATAACTTTTTGTTTGTGTGTGATTGTAGTGCTTCCATTATGAGCTATTTACAGTTGACACATTGTGATGCTACACCACAAATACATAGTTTATATAGAATAGGGCTTCTGTAGCCTACATACTACAGAATTTTTAAATCTTGGACACAGTTTAATAAAAACTGTGCTTTGCCCACATGCATTTTGGGGGCCCAGTACAAAGATGGAGTGGATTAAGATAGCTGACGGTCTGTGTGCCTTGTGGGATAACATGCCAACTAATTTACATGGGACCTGGTGTTTTGGTGTCTCAGGAATCATAGACAGACGTTTCCTCACAAAAAACAGCTGATTTTGACATTGTTGTCTCTCAATAGGTGGTGCTAACCACCCATGGGTGTTTGAGGGCTCATAAGATGCGGCTCCTTGAGACCAACACAACACTAAAATTTTGCCACCGAGCCCCCCAATACCACAAACTCAAGTGGATCTACATGTGTTTCAGTGTGACCATCGGACAACCAAAAACTACTGGGGAAAAAAAGAAACCAGAAGAAAAGGGAACTCAAACAACACCTATATGCCTGCCAGGCACACTGCTTGCGGTGGTCATAAGAACATTTAATTGAACATGTATTTGGTACATTTCAGTGCTAGGCAAATGCATCATGCTTTGTTTTGCCCACTTTTTTAATGTTTTGGGAATTCTAAGTCTAGGTTAAAGGTCTGGCCCATTTAGATGCTTGTGCCAAATATAGAAAGCCTGAGCGAATAATTGAAGTTTTCTTCTGTGGGTTTCAAGGCCCATGCTATAAAATAATTATTCTGCAACATCTTTGAGTTTGCCAAAGTTACTGGACAGAACTATTCATGTATGTTTTTGTTATACCACTAGTGGCAACAACATAAGTATCATGCAGGTATATGCTATATAGCAATGGCTTTAAATGTACAATGTGCTGAAATGAAACCTGGTTAAACTTTCTTTCATATTTGTATTTAATAACAGGTTGTTTCCCCAAATTCACTCCACAAGATGTTTGAATGTATCACTAAATCTAGCTGCTTGAATAGCCAAAGATAAGTCCTGATGCATGAAGGAACAAATTGGGTTACAGTCCCTCTCTCAAGGACTCATCCTTTTATTAATATAAACCTTGGCAAGAAAACAGAAATGGCTTTTAAATGAATTTAATAAAAGCCTCTGAGATGCGATTAGCTAATGTGGACTGACATTTTATCATGCATTTTATTAAAGAACCTGGATCAACCTAATGTTTTTTCAGTGATTGGAAACAGTTTTACAATGATATTGTTCTGTGGCCCCACCCCCATTGTCACTGTTATAAAACAAAACTCAAAGTCAAAAGGTTTGAACTGTGGTAGGTTTTTGAGCTCTTATATTTCTTAACTATTTCAGAGTTTATTTACCTGTATGTGTGTTTAATGCATACAATTCACCATTGACATCAAAAGTATAGACACTTGAAGTGTCAAACTGCAATTTTCTTTGCATTTACAGGGTAGAACAAAAGCTGTGACACCACCACAGTGCACCACATGTAAGCTTTCTGAAGCACAAAATCCAAACAGATGTGTAGTATTGGCCATGGGTGGATGGAGAAACCTTCAGCATATCAGCCAATTTATTTTACACTCGAAGAGATGTCCTGTGTGAAAATAATGAGTGAATTTAATAAATATTGAAGCAAGCTTATTTGATCATTCTAGTGCTAAAACAGAAGGGAAAGAGACAGTGGTGGTCAGTAAATAATGAGATAATAATACTTTTTGGCAGGACAATGGGAAAGAAATCAAATGTATAAGCCCTGGATGGCATCTGTTGTTGGTAGTTTTGATCATACAAAAAGTAACCTCCTTTGCCAGCAAAGACAAACATGGACAAACACACTCACTCACTCACTCACTTATGCACTCAAGCGCACACACACACACACACACACACACACACACACACACACACACACAGTACCACCCCACCTCCACAAACACCCCACACACACACAAACACACACACACTTGTAATCAAACAATTAAATACAACTGGAATATCCTGAAATCCAGCAGTTGAATTCCTTTTAATCTCCGATTCTGTTCGAACTAGAAATACAGTGGAGCAAATCATTTGCTTGTTTTACATCGCATCACATGTCAACTATAATGATGGAAGCCCACACAAGATTCCTACTGACAAAAAAAGAGCAAGCGTATGTCTCGGTAAACCCACGAGAGCAGCAGCCTGTGAAGCAAAACAGCTTTTCACTTTCATGATTTTTTTTTTTAAAAGTTTCAAGCAAAATTCACCATTAGAATGGCAGCATGCAAGCACAGTTCTGTGAGTCTACAGCCGTTTGAAGACATAACTTTTTTGTTTAATGTTAGGAGTCCATTTTTTCTGTATGAGATGTTGATACAGAAAGATGGATGAAAGTGTTGGTTGTTTCAAAGACAAATGATATGAGTTAGTATTTACTCTATATTCCTTGCATTATTTTTCCTGTAACTTAAACAGGGTTGGGAGGCACTGAAGCCAGTATATGAGAAATGAAATGAGAAACTCTGTAATCATCTCCGTTTAAAATAAGCTGACTCGGTCATAGCTGTCAAATTTTGAAACTATGAACACAAAAATTGGTAACTAATGTATTGTTCTGCTTGCCAATTACATTTATGCCTCAGAATCGACAATAACATTGGCATATAACAGTCCAGTACATTGCATTATTAAAGTCATATGGTGACTATGATTAATCATGCCTCACTCTCAGTTCAGGGTGAAAGGCATGTCTGGTAACTGCAGAAAAAGGAATATTCCAACTTTATATTCTTGTTTGGTGATGTGAAATTGGAAAAACATTGGACAAATCGGAGTTATTCTTTGACTTCTGACATAATCACAAGACTTTTACTCTGTTATACTAGTGTAATGAGATGTAATAAAGACCATCTTCATTCAATAATTTTCATTATGAGCACATGGAGTGATCATCAACAATATACACATTCTCTGTGATAAATGAAATGAATTATTCAAACTGAGATCTACAAGGATGATTTGATCAGATAGGATGCAGGGGAACAGTATGCTGCTGCATGTCTGATTGTTCCTTTATATAGTGTGGTTTGTCACAGCTTGGATGTGCTTCAGCCACACTGTTTTTCAATGCCTCTTTTCAAAATGCCACTTAGGAGGCATATTCAAAACAAAATTGGGCTGCCTCCTTAGTGCAGAATTGACCTAAATGAATGAAACCTTATTGTATCTAAACATGATGCTAAATGACAAAAAAGGGACAAAGGGAGGTTCACAGAACTAGCTTGACAAATAGCAGAAATTACGTGGGGAGGAAGATCCAGGGAGATGGCAGTCCTTCACAGCCCACTTGATTTAAGCTATAGTGATACCATCAGAGATCCTCTCAGTAGTCTATGCTGTTGTAATCCATCACTCACAGGGGAAGACAGCGTAGTAAAGTCTGAGGAAGGTGCAAACTGGAGGATGGGTGTTCCTAGACATACAGCATATGGTTTGGTTCTTATAAAGGCTGTATATGGCATGCCACCATTCAAGTTATTGATGAAATGAAATTGAAGATAGCATTTTTGGCAAAGGTTTGAAAGCTTTAACTTACCATTTAACTTTCATCATGAACTTCACTAAGCAATTCGTCCCTATTTGAACTTTCAGCAAAACACTTTTATACCCAATGGGTACAAAAAGCACATCTTGAGGAAAACATTATACTCTTTCAATGAAAGCTGCAGCGCATGAACAGAGCATATCACCAAAAAACAAAACCAAAAATTTTTCTCTGAGATTAGTTTTGTTAAAGTTTCCCTGGTCTAACAACATTTATACTGTATACAAAATGCTTGAGGACTTTTGGTGGTAGGTTCCTTGGTATAAGGAACTTTATGGAACAAATTCATTTTCTTGATCATGAACTGCCAGGTCCTAGAAATTACACTGCTACTCACTGTTACCTAAGAAAAGTGAAGCAATCAATAGTCCTGTTGTTTGATATTGCCGAGTGGAGTCAGTAGGTATGAGAATGAGAGAATTTGGTACAATGTAGACCAAATAGCAAATTGGCGGCCAACGCTAACTGATGAGGTCAAGGAAACTTTGTTTCAGTTTCATTTTCCTGTGCCCTCATTAGTTAGAGTTAGCTGCTGTTTTGCAAATTCAGTCTACATTGCACCAAATTCTCTCATTCTCATACCTACTAACAGCTCTCAGCAAACACGGGCAACAGGGCTACAAGTCATTTCTTAGAGATAAACCAAATAATGCGTTAACCTCCAGATACGGGTTCAACTGCAGTCAAAAACTGATGGGTTAAAGGAGACAAATACACAAAAATACATTAGGACTGTGTGAACAAAGATCAGTGACCGCATCCAAAGGGGCAGAAAGTCAATATTAAAAACCAACCCATGAATACTTCATGTTCTACTGCTCATGTACTCCTACTTATTAGCTTCCAAATACACAGTGATTCTAGATGTCCATCAAACAGAGGTTTATGTGTTCAAAAAGACATTTTGTTTGTTTGTTTATATTTTTATAGAGATCTACAAAATACATTCTTTCAGTGCAGGAGAAGGGGGAATGTGTGAAGCGGATTGATATACTACACATGTAGTCACATATACATTCCTGGTTTGACTTGTGAGTGTCTTTTTAAATTATTACTGATTGTGTTTCTTCAATATTTGACACTCTGAACATCACGTTTGCCTCTCTTAGTCTTATGTATACTACTAAACCAGCATCCAACACTGTGGTCCAGAATCAATGAATCCTGAGATTGAACTATTCATAATTCCACTTGTGGAATTTTGATTTACTGATATTTTGAATCAAGTTATTCTCGTGATTTAATTACAATCCTGGAAAAACACCAGTATTCAATGAAACCTAGTTATTCCTTTGCATGGTTACTATCTACTATGCACAGGGTGGCTACTGAGAGATATCAGCGCTTTTAGCTGATTACAGTATTTAATTTACTGTGGATCTACTGAAGATGGGACATAGAGATTGGGAGAACACCTGCTTGATTGTGGTAATGAATTATTTATCTGTGAATGTCAATGACTTAGAGATGAACAGAGCAGAGGGGGTAACAGCACAAAACAATACAGGAAAACACAGGCACAAATGTTTTAGACCTGAAAATTCAGGAAGTTTCAAACTCCTTTTACATGGGTAGCTCTGGAGGTGATAAAAATAATAATGATTGTAGCCTGTTTTCAGACAAATTAAATATAAAAAATTCCAAATTGTCAATGGGAAAGTGAATCTGCTACAAATCTTACAACCCGCACACAACTGAAGCATTCTATGCACTGGGCATTGAAACAGCTTGACAGAACTGGGTCCATATTCACAAAGAATTTTATTTTAGCGCTAAAAGAAGTTCTAAATTGCGGTAAGAATTGCTAACTAAGAATTTTCTCCTAAAAGTTATTCTCAAAGTGGCTGAGACCTACTTTTAGTTAGAAAAAATGACAACTCTTGGGATAAGATAAAAACTCCATTGCTGTGGTCTCATGCATGTGCAGGTAGGCGTGTGCTGTCCTGTGGTGCTGCAGAAGTTAGTGACAATGGAGATCACAGGCTACAAATGAAACGATAACGGGATACACAGTGGATTGAAGTATCTAAGCACTGGTTTCTTTAGGCCAGATTTCTCCTTTAAAACAAAACAAAACAAAAGGAAAAGGATCCCCGACTAGTATATGTCGGCCTCATATTATTGAAGTTGGCATCAGCTATATAAACGTGGTTAAAAAACACTAAAAATTACAAGTTTTAGAAAATTGTATTTTAAGTCATGCTTTCGGGGTAAAAATTGACATCAAGAGCTTGCGCCAGTCTGCATCCAAGCTGTCGCAGCACATAGACACCATTATTCCTGTTCTTCTCTTTTTTCCTCACACGATAATGCCAAACTCAGCCAGGTGATTTAACTTTTTACCCAGAAAGCATTGAGACGTAAATAATGTTAACTGCAATAGCAGTTCACAAGCTCTACAAATGAAGGGATTTTCTAAACATTCATAAAAATTATAAAATTTAAATCATGTTACACATAGCCAACACCAGCGTCAAGCTTATAACACCAACATACGTTTTAACAAATTTTAAGTAATCTGAAAACACAAGATTCGGCCCAGTACATACAGTCAAATTACAAAGAATCCAGCCTGTCCAGCTGTCAATGCCCCTTTGACTTATAAAGAAGCAAATCCACATGTACTGACATGAATGTAATAAGTCTGTGTAAATTAGAATTCTATATGCGTGCTTTTGACATCAGCAGGAACTTCAGTTGCAGTAGTCATTTCTTAAGGTGTTATAACCCTATACTAATGTTGTGCAGATACTGTTGTGCATCCATATCTAAAAACTACATGTAAATTAATTCCATTGATTTGAAAAAAAAAAACTGAATTTGGCTTCTTTGTAAAAACACAAATATAGTTGGAAAGAAAATAATAATAAAAAAACATTTGTCAATGCTCATTGCGCTTCTCTTTCTGCCTTCAAACTCAGCGCAAAGGTATAATTTTGTGAGCAATTAGCCATCCTGTCCCTGTAGATATACAAATGGGCTTCTTTCTGGTCACCTGACCTCTTCCTTAGATGAGAAACACAAGTTTAAAGCATGTTTGTCCCAAAAACATCAGCATGCCTGAATGACTAAAGCTACCCTGATATTCTCAACATGATTGCAGAATTTTAGTGTATATTTCTGTTTCACACTGGAGAAAAATAATTAAGGATTCATGCTGTGTCCAAGCATAATTTGTGTAAATATGGTGCAATTTACAAGTTCACACTAAACTAAATTTGGGCATACAGACATGTAAGACATTAAAATGGGGAAATAATTTTCACTCTTGACATACATTTCCAGGTGGTTCATTAAAGTAGATGGTGCAGACTCAGTTCTACGCTTTACTGGCTTTGAACGTCACTTTAGATCTTGACATGTCATAAAGAAAGGCCATTTTTGAGGGGCCTGCCAGACTTCCCACAAATGAACAGGGTGAGGGATCTCCCATTTCAAAGACTGGGTAACCATAAAGTCTCTTCAAAACTGAATACCATTTTCAGTTTGCCTGAATCTATAAATGGCCAAGAGCCATACAAAATTTCTACATGATTTCCATTTTGTATGTATTGTGCAGAGAAGCAAATGGAAAGAATTGATGTTACAATATTAAATTGATTCTAGAAGTTACTGGAGGAGGGTCAACTATTTATCAATTTGCTAGACACCAACGAAAATGATTATCTGATGTGAATGAATCTCAATATTCATAAAGGCCGACCCACACATGCATAGCGAAAGAGTGAGTTTAAAATGAAAATGTGTGTCACTCAGAAGATGTACCACCAACTGTGTCAAAAGATGGAAAACTGAACTGCTATACTACTAGACCTACTGGAGTAAAGGTAATGACATCAAGCTTCAGATCATGTAGCAGATGAATGGAAGAGGGTCAGAAAAAGAAAACAGCCCCTGGGCAAAAGAGCCTCTGGGTCGCTGCAGGCAACATCCGTAGTAAATGACAGGTGCTGGTTATTTCCTCCCTAGCATCTTGTTAAACACTAGAGATTGAACATTAGGATCCTAATCCACGAATGTCATTCCACACAAAGCATGTCCTCTACATGAGACAGGCACAAGTAGGAAGCATTGCCGACTACATCTTCGATCCCCGTGATCGTTACCATTATGCTGTTCTGTTTTCACTGAATTTCTATTCAGAAATCATTTCACCTTGGGCATGGTCTATCTGATCCTGTCTGTCCATGGCAGGCTTGCAGTACATCAAAAACAAACTGAGATGCAAGTCAGATACCTTGCAGGGGTGGTTCTCTTTTGTAAACCTCAATCAAAAGAAGTTGAGAGTTCCCTCACTTCACACATATGCAACAAAAAGGAGCAGCAGAGAAACCATCTGCTTCCAAACAAGGCCTGCAGTTTTGTTTGTTGATATTTTTGTGGGACACAGGACAACTTATGTGCCCTTGAAAGAAAAGCTACTATTTCAAATAGCTTGTAAAGAAAGACATGAACAGATGCCCAAGGGGCGTCATGTGGATCTTGGGGAGCTTGTTTCTTTTCGAACAAGCAGGGAACAGTGATGTTAAGTGTAAATGACAACAGTAATCAGATACTATGTAATATTGGTGGTAACATTTTAAGTTTACATTAGGCATATGACAAATTCTAATTATTTACTTTTAAGCAAAAGCAAACTGTTTGGGACTGTTTGTATGCATTAATTCTGTACTAATGCTTAATTGCTTCTAAATGCATGTTGTTATTTCATTCAGCTGAGGGACAAATTAACATTAATGTCTATTGTTTTGAGATTGTACTGATTTTAGAAAATAATATAGTGTGACGTTCACATGTTCATCATGTTAAAGCAATCTGAAATTATGCCACCGATAATTTCTGCACAAGACAAATCCAATTCAAATGCATTAATTATCTTAAATCTAAGCTTTATGAAATTTCAACACCAGAACTGAAAGATTTACTGCCAAATGCCACAGGATCCTGTCTGGAAATTGATTATTTACCACCTTATCAAACCTGGACTGCAAACTCAACTTACATTTTTCATCCCACATCACATAAGCATATAAAACAACACACGCTTATTGCCCCTCAGTGGCTGATCTTTCATAACAAAAATTGCCAGGGGTTTAAAGCATAAATAACAGAACAACCATTCATAAATAGATAGAGCTCTAGCTCCTTCCTGTGTCTGAATGCTGATTCCTAAACCCTGAGGGAGACTTCCAGAAGCCATAGCTCTCAGAAACATGAGGGAGCACATCTGGGGCCCAGCAGGTGTGTGAAGTCCCATGAGTAATTGTTACTGGGTAGTAAACTTCAGCATTCCCTTGGCATCTCCAGACAGCCAGATAAATGAGATTATCTCCTTTGTCCCAAGCAGCGGATGCTAACTGTAAATTCTGAAATGGACCTTGTCTTTTTTATGCACAGGGTATTGGGATTGCTCATTTGGGTCACTGTGGCAATTAGGGAATATACCTCCCCAGTGTACTGCAAACTGTTCTCTTAGCTTTTCTTTTTTTACCAAACCATACTGACTTTAGAAATACAAATTTGCTTTGCAGTTACCAACACAAAAACATATAAGGACACATAAGTGGATTTCAAATTTTAGTTGGATGGCACTCACAGCAAATGGGGATATTGAAACGCTATAAAAGCATGTCTCTTGGAGACATGCAGTATGTGTCTTGTTTACATGTTTGCCAGACATAAGGAGGACAAGGCAAGGAGAGCCAAGGAAAGTGACACCATCTAATCAACATTCTGCACAGCATTCTGGTCATATTATCCCTGATAAGCAAGCTTGGAGTAATTGTCAGAGATAAGTTTTTTTATTTAAGCATTCATTATCTCCTGTGCCTGCCTGCAGAGTTTTAATTGTAATCATTCCTACCCAAAATATCATTGACTTTCATATCACCTATCAGATATCAGCCGAAAGATCTGAATAATATTAAGGTGTCCGACAAGGGACATTGAAGAAGGTAGCTGTGGGATTGTGGAAATTGAATTAATTGACTGGATCCAGAAAAGTGTGTGTGTGTGTGGAGAGACTGTGTGAGTATGGGTGTAGATGTGTGTGTGTGTGTGTGTGTGTGTGTGTGTGAGAGAGAGAGAGAGAGAGAGAGAGAGAGAGAGTGAGAGACTGAATGAGTGAGTGCAAGAAAGTGAGAGCGCAAAAAGGATCAGGGTAAATAAGGCAAAAAATATAGATTGAAAGTTTGGAGAGCTTTCACCAATTTAGTCATTTCATGTTTTCATGAAAAGGGAAATGCTACAGATAATAGTAATTTATCAAAATGTCGCAACCATTTTTTCCCCAGCCTCTCCTGATGGTAGTTTACAACTACTGCAAGACGACGAGACAGACATCAACCATCATTTTACCCTGCCCCTTCAGGGTGGCCCTTTCAAGGGAAAACACTGAATTATCAGATGCACAGGAAAGCAGCAAACCTCCACTCTAGAACTGAAATGTGATGGGACAGTTGTAAGGCTGGTTTTCGTGTTGAAGGGCTGTCTGCACAGATGTCATTCTTCCTATTATAAATTAGCTTACCATCGGAAAAAAATAATACTCTGGTCTTTGGCCGCATTATTAATGATAAAAATTTATATTATCTGCATTATGAATTATAATAATTTATACAATTACATGAGAGAAATTTTGGACTCTGCATTTAACACAGTTGGAAATCGTGAATTCGTGAAACACAGAGTAAAGTGAAATATATACTAACCTGGAGCACTATAGCAGCAGTCAGGGAGCTAGAGTTACGTGCCTTGCTCAAGGGCACTTCAGCCCACTGGCCAGGGATCGAACTGGCAACCCTTCAGTTACAAGTCTGAAGCCCTAACCAGCAGGCCATGGCTGTCCCAACATACAGTGTTAAGTAATGACAGGATTCCCTTTATTGGATAGGTGTGTAGAGTATAGGCTAATAAAGACACTAGCCTAATCTCTTGTTGTGAGGTGAATTCCAAGAACACCTTGGATAATGAAGGCCTGATGAGTTAAATTAGTGTTTTACATCCTGCCTTACATTCACCATTTCACATTGTTCATCTATTGAAGATGATTGTAGGCTAAATTGTGTGTCTTGCTCTCATAAGTGCATGCAATCCTATATTTAGTAGACTTTGGCCATGCATGGTAATGATGACAGGCTATGCTGGGCATTTTGTCATCATGCCTATGGGTGAAGGATGATTGCAGCTGGCTACCCTTGACAGGAAATTACACCTTTGGTAACATGTTGTGATTTTCAGACATGCTGGCTTCTGTATCACTCTACCCCTAAAACCTAGTGGCAGCATTATTGAAATGACCACACACTCAGTGACCATGGCACTAGTAACCAGCATCTAATAACACACTATCCTTAATAAAGCACAACAAAATTATTATGTTTAAAAATGTGAACGATGTAGCATCCGTACTTGGATAGTTTTCTAATGTACGCTTTTATGGGGAAACTTTCTCATTCAGCTAACCAAGTTCCCATGGCATTAATCAGCTGTAACCTACTGTCAACGTTATCCAGGTAAATGCATCAATGGGCCCTGCCTCTAGCTCCACGGTAATCTTCAGCAGATTTGAGATAAACTGGAGACTTTTATGAGTAAACGAAGCACAAGGTCCGTTTATAAAACAGCTAACTAGCATGTAGGCAGTCATGAATGAAGCTAAAGTTATGTAGCTTAGGGCTATCCAGAAACGACGCAATACTATCCACCTATGGGCATTGTGATTTGGGTTTGTCACTTTCGACAGTTGATAGCCTGTAAGATCTGAGTAAGTTTTTGTTCCATGTTACGATTACATCTTTATCGATTCTATATCTCCAAAACGCCAAACTGATCCAGTGAGTTCTTGCTCTCTCTGCTATTCCTGCGCAGCCCTGGCTGCCTTGGCCTTTGAACCCGCCATCTGTTGAACTAGTGAGAAGGTCTTTGTTTTGGCTGTGTGTGAAACACTAATCATTATAAAAACTGTCTTTTAATTCATTTAAATTAGCATATTTGTAGGCTAATTAGATTGTTCTCATCACAGATGTAGAAAAGATATTACTGACTTCAAAACATTATAGTGCCTATACCATTGCCTACAATAGGCTATATTTTTCACAAATTCCTTCCAAAAATAGCTAAGAAGTATAGAGCTGATTTTTTACATTTTTATAAAGGAATACAGTAGTTTTGGTGCCCAGAACATAGCCTATTATGTACAAAATTTATTCAAAATATTGTTTTTCCTGCATTTAAACTGCAAAAATTTAGATTTCATTTATTTAAATTTATTTAGTTATTCATTTATTTATGTTGGCAATGTAGGCCTAGCAAACATGATTAGGCCCAAAATTTTAAAGGCACACCAAATGTTTATAGGTTAATTTACCAGCTTCATGGTCACTTTGATGATTAAATGGCTCATTACGTGGAGAATGAGGGCTGTCTCGGTCACCTATGGATATCTCACTATTCATTCGGATTTGGATTCGGATTCATTCGGCTTGCTCTTGTCATTTCAAAATAGCTGTCTGAAGGCGTCACCAAGATGGCTGTCAAGTGAAGAGACTTGCCAAGAAGGACCTTTAAGACATCCCGACGTGTCATGGAGTTCTTTGCTCGTACCTCGTCCATTATTTCCCTAACTATAAGAATTTGTTTCACAAGCTGGCAGTCTGTTTTGTCATAATGTCATGCACATCATTTTAGTCTACAGGTCAGGTAGACTGGTGGTGTATGGGTAAAAAGTTACACAGAACCCAGCAAACAACATTATGAAATAGTTAAATGTAATGAGCACTTCCAAAATCACAGTCAGTGACAACAATGTTTGTAGAGATGGAGGGAATGCTGTTTGTTGTCACCATATTTGCTTGTCAGCTATGGTGTACATGTGATTTCTCTGTTGTTCAACTATTTTATGTTTGCCACTATGATGGCAAAACCAATGATATTACATTACAGACAATGTAACAATTTCATTTTTATATTCATTGATGCGTTTCTGCCTCAATAATGTCTCTCATCTGAACCACTTCCCCTGTCAGAGCAGCACTCAATATCATGTCAGAATTTAAAATTAACTGATACACTCAGAAGACAAATATTTAACACATCCAGAAGTGAAAATGCCATGTCACCTCTCCCACACTGTGAGTGCAGAAATATGAACCCTCTCTGATCCCTCTCTTTGTGTGCAGTATGTCTTACTGTTCAAATGAGAGTCCTTATTGCAAAGCCATTAAGCATCTTCATGCTTATTTCTAAGGTACAGTATATTCTCTGAAACTAGCTCAGAAGCCTTCAGTCATCAACAGGATGGTAACAACAGGTGTCATCAATTCATCTGTCTGTGAAGGTTCTCAGTCATCCAGGTCATGGTAGTCACAACTACTAAGTTGTAGGCACCTGGATTTCTTTTTTTTTGTAGCAACTGGAGCTTTCAATCTCCAGTTGCCTACAACTTGGCACACATCATCACTTCATTATTATTCATTTTTGATGGCAACTTTGCCACTTTTATCATTCATATAACCATGGACAATTTGACCAAATATTTTTAGCTTGAGAATTGTTCTTTTCTTCTGTTTTTTATCTATCAAGCTATTTTTGTTCATGACTCAGTTCAAATATTATCAGCAGTACACAACAAACCCTGACACTAAGCAGAGAAAAAAGCTAACAGACCTTTTAACTGTTGGGCACAATTTACATGATTTTTTGTTTTGTTTTCACATGAGACTGTTCCGTGTTACCCATCTTCTAATCAAAGAATTTGTGAACCCTAGTTATTAAAGAGGCTGCAAGAGCCATCATCTGGGCTTAGCTATACTCTTTCACCGCTAACAAGCAGAAGTTAGTTCTGGCACTGTTGAATTAGCTTGTGCAGAGATTTTTTTTTCTATCTGCAAGCAATTAAAGGCAGTGAGAGCAAGCATATAGGTCCACTGAGAGTAGCAACTGCTTTCTACCAGTTCAGCTCATAGACCTAATTGCAAAGAAAAAAAACATCTGACCTATAGATACCCAGCATTAATGCATGCCTGTCAGGGTAAAGTTTGTGTATGTTGTGTTGCATTCATACTGCTTACTTGCTTGCTTCTTACTTCTTACTACTTGACTTTAAATTAAAATGTTGTCAGATTTGGACATCAACAACACAATACAATCACAATCAACAACACAATTTGAAATTGTGAATATATTTTTTCTTTTTTTTATTATTTTTTTTAACTAGATTTTACAGGTCTGGTCTCAGACCAAAGGCCCTTACAGCTTAAATCAGGGGTCTTCAACCTTTATTCCTCTGAGATTTACTTTGACAAAATCAACATGGCCGAGAGCTATACTATACTAGAGCTATACTATTTTGCATCAGTATTACTGATAGGCCTGAAGATGTGTTAACATCCTTTAACATCTTACACACTTACACAGTACAAGAGTCACTCATCTGAAGTGTCATCTAAATCTGTAACACCTTTATTTTTTAAAGTTGCAGCCAAATCTGGTGTGCACTAGCAACATCAATTCTCATCAGAAAATAGCAAAACTGGGATCTGGAAAACAAAATGTGTACACTGTAAGATAACTATCCCTCTTCAGATAGGTAGGATCATGCAGAACTGCATTAGGAAACAGACAGGGCAATCTTCAGGAGTTTCAGCTCCAGGAGAGAAAGACCAGTGCTGAATGAGTGGAGGGTCAAACCATCAGCAGCATAGAGGTTGCTTTTGGTCTCCTGTAAAATTGGTTCTGCCATGTCTGGCTATTGCACTTTTGGTTTGATAATTGTCAGCTGAAGACCGTGGTGTACAAAATGTCCATATAGGCAAATGAAGACAAATTACTGATGTCTGCAAGCACAATAAGAACAAAGGCAGGAAACCTAGGCTTGGTTTGTTTTAAATAGGCTTTTTATTAATTCTACACTTTGTCTTTGACCACCTGCAATAAATGCTTGAGAAGTTTACCAAAGAGCAGCATTTGGCAGCATTGAGAAGATATTTGATGCAAATATTCTGTGTCTTGGTATACGCAAATTTGAGGATTTGGTAGGCTTGAGTACATGTTCAAACTCACTCAGGCTTTATTCAGAAGCCTTTGAGGTCTAGTGAACTTATCACAGGGCATTAAATATCATGGATTTGAGCTGTGCTCAACAAAGCAAAACTGTGCTGTCAGTCAGACAGTTACTGAAAAAAATATTTCTGAAACATGGCCCTTGTTATTTATTATCATTTTTGAACATTTGCAGACTCTTATTTGTTCATTTGTCACATATGAGACAGAGTACATGCAAATGTTTCAGACAAACCAAGTGCTTTTTTTCTTGAGTTGGTCACAAATAGATCTGTGCCTTAATTATATGTCAGAAGGATGTAGACTTTGCTATGCGGGAGTTGGTGCCTGCCAACTGAGGAGTTTTTGCATGGCACGTAGCCTTATTGACATTTCCTATGCCGATTTCAATGAGCTTAGTCTATTAGAATCACAGAGGGCCGCGTCTACTCCCTGGCAACATGCATGCAAAAGGGAGGCTGTCCCTGGAGCCTCTGTTTACCAACCAAGTCGGATTTGCTTCTTTCATACACAGACAGGCTGAGGCTCACCTTCTCCCTGGAGGCTTTCATTTTGTCTCACATCCTAACTCCACTCCTGCCACAATCCGCTCAAAAGTTACCAGGCTGAGGGGTTTTTATGCAAATCTCTGCACCAAAAAGCATGGTTACAAGCCTGTCCCTTATTCAGAAAAGAAAAAAAATACACACTTCAAACAGAAACCATTTAATTCTCTAACGACAAAATTGAGAACATTTCCATTATCGCCCTTGAGGGCTGGAGGGCATGTTTTTAAGGAGCTTCCTCATAAACATAGCCAAAGAAAAGTAAACCTTTTTTTAAGTTTGTTAAAGTGAAATGGAGTGTGGGTAAATTAACAAAATGTGAAACAGGCATGCTATGTTTGTCTTACCTGCTAATGCTGATTTTTTGTTAAGAAATATTATTCTTCTAGGGAGGTTCATTTTATTTGTTTTATTACATATTCAAGATCCAAGATTCAAGATTCTAGCATGCATTTCCAATGTTTGCCTATTACTAATGTTAGGCTTTGTTTGTTCATGGTACAAAAATATAAAATATAAAATACAAAATGTTTCAGAGTGACCTACGCACTTCATGCACTTAAGACTATACCACACTAAGCTAAGCTTGAGCAAACAAATCATCATTAAAAATAGCAGTGGCAGTTTGTTTGAGAGTATTTGCTGTAGCATTGCCACACATGTTGAAATTCAGATCAAATTCAAGTTGAACTCTTTCAAGTGGCTGAATCAGAAATAAAAAAAAAGATGTAAACATAAATAAGAGTTTTCAGAGGCAGTTTCAATTTGTAAGCTTGTGATGTGAAGCCACTTAGTGACTGAAGAGAGTGGTATTGTCACATGACATGCAAACCTGAAATGTGTCCTCCCCTCCTGAGGACAGCAAGCACAGCATAAATATGAAAAGAAGGTAGAGTGCTGTGATGCCTGAAAAGGAAAAAGAAAAATCTTTTCTCACTTCCTGTTCCTCCCTTTCTTCACTGTTCTTAAGGAAGTGACTCCTGAGGTGGACAGTGACAATGAGTACCGCTGAGCGAACAGGAAAAGCCCACAAACTTGCACCAGTGCTCATTTCTGAATCTAAAGCAGGTTTTTAAATCCATGGACGATTCTTTAATTGCATAAAATATGTTATAGCTAAGCTTCCCAGTGCAAGTTATGTTTTTTTTAACCTTGATATTCATTTCAAACAGTGCTCTGGCCCAAAATTACTTAGATGGAAGAACTGTTAAATAAAGGGAGGGGCAATTGTAAAGGGAGACATGTGTTAAGATTAATAGATCTAAACTAAAATTATCATTCATGTTTCAGATTTTGTCAGTTGTTTGAAAAGCTCTGATAGCCCACCACTGGTATCAATCAAGACATGCACATAACTCACAAGCACCTTATCAAAAATGTGTTTATTTCAGGCAAAAGTGAGTCCCTGAACAAAGGGTATTCTGAGGACAACCCCGGTGAAAAAAATATGAATTTGTGGCCATTCAGTAGTAGTTAATACTGGTTTACTGACAACAGCAGTCTGTTATCACATATAAAGCATGGATTTTCCTTGAATTGTTAGAGCATATGATGAGTCTTCCTCCACTTGTGGTGTGAATAGGGCCTCAGCGTTCACTTCATGCAAGTCATGCACTGTTGGATGTGTTATATTAGCAGCACTGAGACTAAGCACCCATTTCAAAATTTTGCAAGTTCTCCTCTACCAAATCTCATAATAACTGGGACTGCAATCTCTTTTTACACCTGCTTGTAGACAAACAGACAACATTTATTGAGTAATGAACTCAATCAATTCAAGCCATGCTTCATGCAAAAGGCCTATGGGTGTAACACAAAGGAGGCAGAGACACCTGTCCACTTCTCAGCCTCTCATACCTGTCCACCTCTCAACCTTGAAAGGTACTAGTACAGAATGAAATATTAAAACAACAAGAGTGTTGGCAAGCTAAGAAGAACACCAAAAAAAAGAAAAGAACAGAAAACCCTACAAAAATAGTTTTTCCCCCCACACAATTAATTCTTTAGGTAAATTTGGCAGACTGTCACAGGTAAGAAGAGTCCAGGCCTGTCACTCACAGCTGGAGGCAGTACAGCTCACAGACATGAAATCAATATAAAGCATTCTGTACTTGATAGAGGGTTTCTGGCAAAAAAAAAAAAAAAAACTCCTTCACCAGAACATTACCAGACTACATCTCACTAAAGCAAATTAAAACTCTCTGAGACAAACAAAATGAAATATGAAATGAAACAATATTACATGGCATATTTGGCGTGCATATTTACGCCATGTTCATGATCAATGACAATGTGTTGTGCCTTTTCATAAATCTCCACAAAAGTCTTTTATTTTCCTTGATTGCTATTGGCCACAAGTGCACAGAACACATGCATGCATTGGTGTTGAAAAATACTATTGTGGTACATTCTAGAAGCAAATACACATGCCTTGAATTGTCAGCAATACATCCAAAAGTAAAGTTGAGCAGATACTGAACGTCTACGTCTACAGCATGACAGTTTTAGGTTAGTTTAGTTAGAACATAGAAAAAACTAGAAATTAGCAACAGAATGTGAAGAAATATTTTTTCAAGATAAGATCAACAGCACCTATGCTCTGCGTTGTCAATATACACACTAAAATGATCATGCTGAACTTTGTCTGTGGTTTGGCTTTACGTACAGTACTGTACAGTACAGTTCAGTACAGTTCAGTACAGCTTTACGTACAGTAATTTGCAGTGCCCATAACTAGGTATGGCACATTATGTGTATTCATACTGCTCTGGTAAAACCTGCTGTCAAAACGTGTGTGAAAAAGTGTGGTGAAGCAACTTTCAGCTACTATGCAGTTCAGCTTTGGAACCATCTTCCCGATGACATCAAAAAGCACCTACTGTTGGCAGTTTAAAACCAAGACAAGCTGTTCTCAGATGCTTTATCCTAATATTTATATTTATTACTTTTTACTTAATTTTATTAAATCTCTTAGGGAGGAGTCTGTACATTGATGCCAGAAAGGTGTTTCAGTGTTACGGCTGCCTTATTTCTGTAACTGCCTCACCATCTCCCTTTGTCCTCTTGTTCAGACTCATTTCTGACTTGTGTACTATACTGCTTGCAATTAAAAAGCTTCCTTTGCATGACAAATTTTTGTGTTAGACACATGTCTGTCCTTCCTCTAGCTGCACGCACTTGCAGCCAGAGAATGTTTGTCTACAAAGGTCAGCACTCTGATGATAATGTAATTATCAGCTGTGTACAGAGAATTTACCATATAATTTCATATCACCATATATTGACCATATAGTTTCATATCTGTGTAGAGATTGATTAGACTAGCCAACATTACGAGGGCAGTGTGTCATCGTCAGTACAGTACCTACCTGTTTTTTCCTGTCCATTCAGGACAGCAATAATAGGCCAAGGTGTGGAAAGTTGTTTACAATAGTAATACCTCTCTGCTTTACATATTCATTCATGTAATGAAATAAATTTTCCATAGATTTTCACTGAGCAATTTTTGGTTTACAATTTTGGCAGCTGATTTTATTTAGATCAGACTGGGGCCATTTTAGATAATATTCTTTACATACAACTCTGATGGCTGAATACTGACGTAAACTCCATATCTCAGATAAGTAATTCCTTTTAATGGACCAATGACTTCCAGTCGTATGAAAATTAGTCACTATTGTGGTAACATCACTTGTAACATTGGTAAAATTACATTCCTTTTTGTCAAGGAATACATCTACAGTAAATGTCATGCAATCATGGTCAAATTTAACAGTGAAAGAATTCTGGAGCAAGTTATGCAGAATCATAAAAGTTGTATTTTCCTAGACCTCTAGGACTCTTCAAAAGTTGTTTGCCATAAGGTTAATGTTTAGCATACAAACCATGGCCTTTTTTTTGGTTTTGCATATTTGTTTTGCATTGCCATTTTGCTTTGCTTTATGGATATACACACTGTAAACTGTTCCTACAATAATTTAAGAGGCCAAAGTGATAATTATCATTGGTACTGCTGTCATTTTGATAGTAATTGTAATATATTGCACTTTTCACAGTTTAATTATAGGGGATCATAATACACTCTTTCATATTTCTGCTCTGCATTCAAATCAATATATAGATTTAAAGCAAAAGAAATTTTCTCTAGCAAAATACGAAGTGCATGCAGAGCTGCCTCAGTTGACATTAAGCATTCAAAGAATGTGAGACCATCAAAAAATGTGTCCTGTTTTCATTTTGGCAAGCTGTTTGTTCTAGTGATGGGACAAAATAGAATAAATCCAAAATATCATGCCAGTCTCTAGTTGAATCTTGAAGTAGAGGAGGGAATCATGCTATTTCTGGGTTAATTATACTGAGCTCTCATTTGTATTGTCAGAGGAGGGGCACCGTTCAGCCTAAATTATAGCAAAACCCTGAAGAGAAAATTGCTCCATCCATGAAAACCTAAGCCTACCCTCCATTGCTATTCTGTCTCTGCCCCCCTGACACTGGAACACTCTCACCATCATAATGTGCATTCGAGTTTCAGAGTGAACAGCTCGGAGACTCAGAAGTCTCCGAAACAAAAAGTGTTCTGCTGCACAAATAGTCCAAGCTGAGCAGTGCCTTTGGCATCTGGCTGCAACAGTTTACAGGGTCTGCCTTCAATTTTCCTCATCAAACAATGATTGTGTACACAGCCCATCCAAGGCAGGGAGGGAAATGCAACGAAACGTGATTTGAACTCCAAGCACAGGACCATCTGTGTAAGATTAACAATGCCAAATAACGACTAGTTTGTTAATGTCACTGCTGCACCTTCCTGTTGTCTTATATGTACCATTACCAAGACAGGAAAATAAATCTGCCATTTGTATTGATATTTGGTGAGCTTGTTTGTCTGTGTAGCTACAGTGACCTCTTTGGTCCTCACACAACAAAGAAGTCTCCATTAAAATTTTACACAGATTGGCCATCCAGACCTCGCAGTGGCTGATGGAGAATCCCCAGTTACTTCACGCACTTTATTTCACCTGCCTTTGTTGCCGCCAGGTCCAGTCTAATCCTTGACCTTACAAAGGGCAGTCATTAAGATTGCAATCTTTGTCACATAAAAAATTATTTGAAATCGATGCTATGACCTTCCCATGAAAAGATGTCCCCTGTCAACTCGATCTTGATTAGAGCCGCAACACTGTACAACTTAAAAAACCTGACCATGATTGACGTATTCATACATCATACATATATGTATAATATGAATTGGGGGTTCAAAGGATTCAAATTAAGTATGCTTTCATTTGCTGTTCATATATAACACATTTCAAATACGTTGAACATTTCAGTGTGATATTTTAGTGTAATAGCTGATTTCTCTGAAGGACAAAATGTACTATCCACTGCCACTTGATATTCCTCATACGAATACCGGCAAACAAGTGTGAACAGCTCAGGAACAAAAGAACATACAAATACAAACCCTAAAAAATAGACTGTGAATTATGCACAAGTGTCCATGTGCTTGCAGCCCCCCTTGCTCTGTGTGTGTATGTGTGTGTGTGTCAAAGCCAAACTACATGGGAACAATGTGATGAATTAGTTATGCATGCAGACAACAAATTGATCCCGCACTGTGCTACTCTGTCACTGAAAGCAGATGTTGCATGCAGTGATGTATGTGAAGCAGGAAGACTGCACTACATTAAAATTATTTCTAATTCAAATGCAAAGGATAAACAATGCCTCTTATTCATGGAAAGATGTGCAAACATAATGATAATAAAGGGGCTTTTTTCCACTAGCATGATGCAAGAGGGACCCAATATCTGCCACAATTTGAAATTGTAAAATTTTGGTACAGTTTTCTGGGAAGAAATGCACAGATGATTAATGTTATAGAGGAAGTGGCTGCTCTGCACTGGCAGGTGAACTTCTCTTCAATATTTGCTGGTCACATGGTGGTAAATGAGTTATCATGTAGCTCTGACAAGACAATGATTTAATTTGCAATCCTGATGAGAATTGTATGCTTGTTAACTTGGTAAAAAAAAAGGAAAGTGATAAAACATTTTCTAAAATGCCACTGTCAGGACTCTGAGGACGCTAATCAAGGTTTCCACAAATCCCTCTTGTTTTGGCTTCCTTATAATTCAGAACACCTCACAACCTCACTTGATACCCAAACTATGCATGTCATCTTATGCTACAACAATACAGTTTATTGTCAGGGGTATGACATAATTGGTCTTGTACAAATATGTCAGTCAATGCGAAACCTTCATTAGCCTGTGAATCTCTCAGGAAATGCATCTGCATTGCATGCCATTCTATGAGAGTTGACTGATAACAGCCCTGAGCTAAAGAAATATAGTCTGACATGTTTCTCTTTTTGAAGTTGTGCAGGCAAACTAATCCAACCTTCAATGGTCTACCTCGACCTGTGGCCTCCTCACCTCAAGGACACTGCACAGACTCCTGTTGCACGACCGCAATCAACCTTGGGTTTCATGCAAAACAAATATCTGTCCTTCTCTCGCAGCACCATTGCCCTGACCCATGTCTGGCGGTTCATGGCGGCCAGCGTTCCTGGATCCTGTTCATTTCAGATTCTCCACGAAGCCCACTGGCCAGGTGCAATTGACTCAGCCACTCGCCTTCTGAGACCCATGCAGTCTGTGTCTCTCTGTGCGCCGGTACTGCAACAGCAAAATGTCATGATGCCAAAAAGGTAGTGTGACAGCAGGGGCTTATAGCACAATCCTCTCCAAACAATGCATTCAATGGGGCAGATATGTCTCCCAGTGCGTGCAGCTGACGCTGTAAAACAGACAAGATGTAAAGTAAACCTTTACACACTATTCCGAGTATTTGTTTTGTTTTCATCAAGGTGGGCTGTGGTAAAATAAATAAATAAATAGATTTACAAAAAAAACTAAACTTAGACATGGGCTGAACCATTTCATATACTGTCTCTCTCCTGGACCACATTTCATTTATGGCCTCTGATGTTTTGCTGCCTGCTGTTGTTTGCATTTTGACATTTTTTCCCAACTGCTTCACGACAAGCCAATGATCATCATGCCTGTAGGGCTGTACCTTTTGAATGCCAGTCTGGTGTTCTTGGTTGAACTGAGGCAAGCATGTTGCATGTCTTAAAGGTGAGGAAAATCCTGACAAGCCTGTCCTCTTTATACAGACTACCATCAGATTTCACAAAGTGAGAGTTGAAATAGAAAAATATCATAGCTGTACACATGCTGAAATGTAATCCTTAATTTCATTTCAAAATTCACCTCTTACAGATGATTCACCTGCATGACGTAAGCGTGAATGTGAGAAAGAAAACATAATGCAAATGGGTTCATAGAGATTAAACTGAATGTTAGTGAAACACAGAAGGGGCAATGGGGAAAATTCTAACAACTCTTAAATCAACTGTGAGTCAACAAAACAAATCACACACTAAACTAAAATGCCTCTGGCACAAAGTCATTTTGTGGCCTTTCTTCTAGAGTAATGTCTGCTGCAATTTGTCTCGTTGAATATTGTGTGTAAAAGCAGTGAGTCTCAGATAGACTTTTAAAGTGCACTGAGCAGCAAAAAGGAAAAAAGGAGAGACAGGGAGACGTGGACAAGTTAGTCTTTAAAGCAGCTAGTATAATACAGAGTCCTGGTCATGTATTACAGTAGTGAAGGATCAATCCTTTCTGAAAGAACCTGAATGCTAATATACTAAGGCACACCTCCCAATTTACCCCCCTGAACCCTCTCCACCGATCCCTCACCAGCTGTACTAGACTGATAAGGTCTATTATTGTGTTCTTTCCTCCAATGATTTCTCTTCTAGGTGTAAGTAATGAGTCATGGATCCAGTAGGGAGGCCATCTGCATGCAGATTAAAGTTAGCGTTGAGGAAAACCCTATTTGATTATATCAGGATGGTGCTTCTCTCATGTCTCCATATTTCACTCTGTTTGTATGTGTTTTAGTCTCACTTAATTTTACAATGCATTTAATAGCCTTACAAGAATAAGGTAAACAGGGTAGCTGTTTGTTGTTATTAATGAAGACTAATTAGCCACACTGTGTTCCAAACTTAATTACATATGTTGTTTCGATCTTATTGCCACTGTGAATCCACTCATTAATACGTTTTAAGACTAATGAGAATTTGCACCTATAGTTGCCATGGATGTGCTCTGCAGCACTCTAGTAGGCATATGTTGTTGTAAAATCACCATTTGGTTATATCTTGTAAATACACTGGCTAAAATTAACTAATGGGATCTCCTCACATCAAAGGCGTGCCAGGCAGGGACTGTGATTTTTTATCTCTGCAGCTCCACACCAATTTTTGGGGAAAAAAATAGCAACATTGTAGATTCTTACCAAACCATGTGAATTTACCTGCAAACCAAAGAACAGGAACCAGCGATGCTCTTTTTTGTGCATTATGTTGACTGAGAGGCCAGTAATAAATACGATTCCGATTTCATTCACTTTCAGTTTTGTTTCCTCCAACCCGGTGTATCTAGGAGTGTGGGGTAAAGTAAAGGCACCTGAGACACCTCTACATAAATCAGTTTTGAATGACTTACAGAAGACGTATTAAAACAACAGAAGGAAAAAGCAATGTATCATTTAGTGAAGCAGTGGGGTGATAGTATTTTTGTAATTTCGGTTTTCTTTTCAGACCCATGTATGGCTGCGATACACTGAGATATTACATCTTTAGAGGGTATTTAAACAGTCCCATATGAATAAAGCAGTTCCTATCATTTGCTCTTTCTCATTCTTCTACAGAATTCTGTCATCTTATCAGAAATGCATAACTGGTTTCTCTGAAAGTTCATTTTAAGGGTGGCAAAATAGCCCTGTGAATTATTCATTAGGCATTTTGTGCATTTTTATGCAGCTTTAAGGCTTTGGATTAGCATTTATTTAAGATGCCTGGGAGAGGTCCTTCAGTGATATAAAGCCTGGAAAAAATGAAGTGATCATTGTTACATTGATAAGTGTTACATTGAATAGCCATACGACCTTAAGGTGAGGAACTGATGCCAAAAGAAGTTAGAATTAAGTTAGTTAGATGCCAATATTTGGCTAAAGGTGTGCAATTTTGAAGGACCAATGTACTCATTCTGTAAAGTTAATACTAAGAATGAGTAGAAACAACCAGCCTTGTTAATAAACAGATACAAGGAAATGTTATTGTCAATTTACATGCAGTTACTGGATGTAAGAAATGCTGTGCATAAATTAAGGGGGTTAGGCAGGGCAGGGAGTAAAGTGCTGTAGGGTTTGTTGTCACAAATTTCCTGTGAGAAGCAAGTAAGCACGAAAGAAACAAAGAGAAAGAAAGAAAGAAAGAAACATAAATACGACAGTTTGCTTGGGTGAAGTAATGGGGATTGGGGAGATCCTGGTTACTGGTGACACTCCTGCTCAGCAGTACCTTCAGAGACATCTCTTTGAAGTCCTGGCACAATGCTGAGAGAACTAAGAGGCTATGGCATATGGATACAGGACAGAGTCCTGCAGGGGTTTTGCATATGCATGTCTGTGGTAAAAAATAACCTTGTATTGAGGCACATAATTTCTGATGCTAATAATGTAAGTGCAGTTGACTTGTTGAATTGATTAGGACATCCCATGCGTTTCATGGTACACAGATTTTCACCATGTGAGAACAAATCAATGCTTTTGCACACGGAGCAAGGCAAATATTGGTCTCTAAGACTAGTGTGGATTGCAAGTAATCTCATGATAGAATGCCACTATATACTGTTTGCAAAGTATCACACTGAGCTAGATGAAATTGTAAAGCTTCATTGGAGTTGAATTGAATTGAATTGAAAGGTTCAAGATAGCTAACATGTATAGTTAAGCAATATCCTTAGGAATAGTGTGTTTGTTGTTTTGAATAGCAGGCAGTGAGCTGTAGTCTCAGGTATTGCAACCATTTCAGTTGTTGCTGCTAGATACCTTTAATGATTTATGAAGTATTTTGATCACAATTGTGTATTTACTTTTTCCTGAATGTTGCATTGAATCTCTCATGAATTTCTCCATTTCTCCACTCACTCCAATATAGTGCACAAGAACTGCCATTCTACAGGTTCATCATACCTTTTCAGACTCATTCTGAACAGAACCATCTAATAATCCTTCAGAACTAATTATAAATGTAAATGTATTGGGAACTGCATGCCATAAAATTACCTCTGATGGGCCTTAATACTTCTTTGATCCCGTAAGGGAAATTCTCTGCATTTTACCCAATCCTGATTTGAAAACACACACAGCAAAGTGCACACCAACCCAAAGTAGTTGACTGCCTGCTATAGTGGTGGCCAAGGAGCAGTGAGGTGCCTTGCTTAAGGGCCCTTCAGCCACGGTCCACTGATTGGGGATCAAACTGGCAACCCTTTTGCTTACAAGCCTGAAGCCCTAACCAGTAGGCTATGGCTCCCCAAATGCATATGTGGCTCCCCAGATGCATGCAATATGTAATATATTAATATATGAATGTGTGCATATATTAAATTAGTGGTGTCATGGGTTAAAATAAATTTTAAAACATTTTCAACTCAAATGTATGAGAGAACATCACTGAACCAGTTTTGACAGCATAAAGAAATTTATTTAGGCTTATAGTGTTCCATTTTGACAGTGGACAGCAGAAATAATCATGGACCACATAATGCACTTAGGCAGTGCATGGGTGGTGTATCCATTTCTCCAAACTGCAGCAAAATATTTTGGTTTTGTCAGTGCATTGCCATGTCATGGCTTTTAACCATATTAAATGCCATTTTAAATATTTTGGTTTTGTCAGTGCACTGCCATGCCATGGCTTTTAACCATTTTAAATGCTGATTGTGCCCTCAATCACTGATTTACCATTGTGGTTTATTTAACATTTGTGAATAACAAAGTGGCTGTTTAAGTAGGCTATAGGCACAACTCCAACATTTTGGGGAGTTATAGAATATAGAGAACCTCAATTCCCTGCAATGTTGAATACCTGTCACATATTAAGCCATGGTCTTAGCAGAGAGAAAGGCCTTCACCATCAGGGAGTGAGAAACTAACATTTATTAGCCTAGCGAATACTGCCCCCCCTTTCCTTGCAGGCAGGTTTCTCCTGATATATTCTCCTCGTCCCAGCTTAGCTGATGCTGAGGCAATCTTTCTAACAGCAGTGCGGCTTTAAGGGGATGGGTGGGCTGTGAAATGTTTGGTTGGCTCCTCCCCCGAAGATGATGTCAATCGGAGGTGGAGAGGTAGGCAGTACTAAGGGACTGAGTTCATACTATACAACTGAGACTGCTAGAGCTTTGCGTGCACCCACAGCATTACGTCCAATTCAGCCTGTGTCAGTGATGCTGCGCCAAGGCTCACCCTCATCCAGCTCCTTTGGGGAACGCAAGCACTAACTATAGTACATGTTCATATATGTGTGCTAATATTATTTATTTATTTTTATGTTTTTTCTTGCAAATAACGCTTTTGGTTGCGCACACACACACTTACATAGGCTACTGATGACAAACTGCAACACATTAGTGAAGTCTTTCAGAAAACAGTTGAAATCTAGCGCTTATGAACATTTATAAGTTCAGTGTGATGTGGTTCCCTATCCACTTTTTCAGAGATGAGTTGATTTATTACTTGAAATCAAGAGCTTCATCTTGATCAATCGACTTGGACCACCGGTGTTTGCTGCTTATGGAATTGAACCAGAGTGAACCCACTGTCTGAAGAGGATTTACGTCGTATCTTCAAAAGTAAATCACTGTTCTTATTTTTTGTCCTCTGCGTTTGGACCACAGACATTTTAGGACATGGATAATTTTCTACGCGTGGATACCATTTGATTAGTTAATTACTTGAATTTCTTTTTTTCCGAAGAGGATTTTCTTCTCCGCTCCACTTCAGTCTAATTCATGGCACTTCATCTCTTAAAGCACTGATGTGTCTACGTGACAGGAATTTCGAGTGATTTCTATATCCTGCATCAAGGAATTCAAGGTAAGAACCGATTAGGCTAATATTTTTCTTTTCTAACAGCATGCCGCCAGCCCATCACATGCAACATGCACCTAGACAACTTATATGTTGTGTACGACTTAAGTGTCATGTTGGTCGAATGGGCTTTAGACATTCAGATCAGAGTCTCTTGCCGTTAGGCAGCTATCGTAAATAAACTAAAACAAAGAATAAAGTACCCTAACATAAATCGAAGTTAGCTAAGTGTCGCCGGATCATGGATGCGCACAGTGGCGCTTATGCCACGGGCAATCACTAAACATCATCGCTAAAGTAAGATGAGTTTCTTGCGTTACTGCCATTCGGACAGGCTATCGAGAATTTCAAATGCTGTACTGGGATTCAACTGTTTGCTCCAAATAATTTCTAAGACGTCCATAAAATAAAGTGCGTTGGCCGAAACGCTACATGCCTTCTTAAATCGTCATTTCCCCCAGTAGTTCGACAATGTTCTCGGTCTCTTAGCAGCATTTTGGGTTTGTTCGGATAATCTATAATGTTAGTAGAGCAGGTTTCATATAATTCCTATGAGCCATGGCGGTGGCAGTGTACGAGAATTTCCAAATGCGCTGGTCACAGTGCCCGTGCGTCGGTAGACTTCTTTGGACTGGTGCGACTCTAAAAAGGAATTTCAGATGCATTATTTCTCACACAACCGTCTCTTCAAGGGTGTTACTGAACTCACCACATAGTCCAAAAAATGTAGGCTGCCGTCTAATCTCAGTTTTACACTGCACATTTTTCAATGGCTAACTGAATAATATTCGTCCTGGAGCATATGGACATTTTTAAAATCATACAGCGAACACTATACTGCTAGCGATTCACATATTCTATGTGAAACATTCTATGCGAAACACATAGAATACGGCTCAGAAATTGAATTGTTAATACGGCACGCTCACAGTCCACCGTAGCCGTGATGCGGTATCCGTGCAGTTTGCTCGTTCTATGCTTTCACAGCGGTCTCTTGAAATGCCGTTTATCATCTCAAGCACCTAAGAACTCAAAGGCTATAGGTACTGACTGCTTCTTGCGGAGAGACTCAACACTCAAAGTATCAACTGTTTACATATTTCTATTATAGACAATGGGTTTTTATTTCTCATCGTCTAGATAGTCATCCTTACGAGCATTCAACTCCTAAAGTTGCCCTAAGTTTACTTTTATAATGTAAAATCACGTTTGGCATGGCCATGCCCAAATGCACGATTTAAGGCTCAGGAACACCTCACATTGTAGATTCCGTATGAATTAGACCGACCCAGCTGATCAGTGCTGTGCTTTTCTAGAATTAAGAAGTAATGAAAAATTCAGTCTGTTGTATAAGGAGATGTCTATTTACATATTAACTGTAACATCAGGGGAGATTGGTATACTGGTGAATTTCTTATCCTGGTAGGAACCCCATTACCCACCCAAACACCTGCACATTATTGTTGAGTAAGTCCATAGGCTATTTTGTCTGTGTTCACTGTAATTTGGAGACATCTGTCAGTAAACAGAAACAGGTTACAGATACATTTATACTGGCAAAGACATGCAAAACACTGGTACAGACACCAAGTAATCAGCCAGATGAAACATGTTAAACACTGCATGGATGAGTTTGTAAACTGTCATGCTGTTGTGTGATAAAATTAACCAAATTGATCTGTACTCACAAAAGTGTAAAATCAGTTTATGGGATGTTGCCATTTGCAGTACCAATAACTCATGGAAGAATCGTGTCATATTTATCTCTGAAGTCTTCTTGCCAGTCACCTCTCCCAAGGTTGAGTAACAGGTTAGTTGTTTGATTTGAAAACCCAGTACTCATCATACAAGCAAAGATCTGTTGTATACAAAACAACTGAACAATCAGAAATATAAATTTCAAAAAGGTTCAAGATACAAATGAAAAGAATAGTCAAGCTCATATTATAATTGTGTGTGGTTACAATAGTAAGCTAAATCTTATTTGCCAAACTGTCTGCATCCAGTGCCACACAGTTGCATATATATTGTAATTGCCTGGTTTTTCTTTTTACTTAGTGTTTGTTGAATACCTTCACTTAAACTGTTACATTGTTATCAGTGTTATTGACCATTGGTGCAAAACAATTACATTGTTAATTTAAATAGTGGTAATTAAGTAGAAAATTATAGTAGGCCTAAGTTATCACCGACGTATTACTTTTTTCAAACTCAGCTGCTCAAATGATAAGATATCAAATGCACCATCATGGGACAAAGTTGTATACCTTGCAAAACATCATACACTCATGATTTTGCTACTTCACGCAGTTGTATAGCATTGTTACCACACTCCTGCCCCCTATGGGTTAGTTTTTGTTCTGTGTCAATAAACTTTTGTGTTGCACAGCAACAAAATGTAACAATGTAACAATGGCCCACGGTTCTCCTAATTGTAATACTTCCTTGCAGCACAGAGAATGGTGTTGGAAATCTCAAGCCTCTAGTGTTATGCCCGTAACTTGTCTTTAATTAAGCAATTTGTTTCAACTGCCCGCACAGAATATCTGTCATATGGTCTGTCACTGGGAGCCGCTCTGCCATCGCTTAACTCAAAATCTACACTTGTTTAAATGGAAGATAGGGGTGACGAGGTGTTTTGTCTTTCAACGATATGCATATGACCTCATCAGGAAAGCTTAGTTGTCAATAATTCTGCTCAGGACTGAGAAAACTTTTACTGAATTTCTGTGTTTTTAGCCTAAAAACCCTGTATGTGTATTCAACATTTATTTTCTATTATGCTTGTTCAAAATGCGCCAACATAAGAACCCATTTTGAAGTTTGATTATGCAGGGTAACAGGCAAGTGAAGTGTCCTAGATCGCACTGCCAAAATGGACTGTTATTTACTTTGTCATTTTGCAGGGTGGAAACAAATAGTCAGGGTGAAGGGCTGACATTGCTTTTTAGTTGCATAATGATTGCTGACAGACATAAATCAACAGCATTGCTTCGACTACATGTGTTTATCCTTTTCGATTGACAGCCTATTTAAGATGTTAATACCTCACGATTGATCATGTTAAGCTCTTATAATCAATGTAACTCCTATGATAGCCACTTCAAATAGTGATTAGCATTCTCTGCTTCACGTTTTGAGAAAAGGAAACTTTTGCTGGTTGTCAGCACTATACACCATCACACACACCATATATATAATAATCATCTAATGACCTAGAGCCTTTTGATGGACCAACATTTTTTACAATGTATTAAGCACGTTTTCTCGTGTTCCCAGGGTATTTTGTTGCCTCAGAAATGAATGATCTAGGTGTAGGGCAATCCTGCCCAGAACTAACAAGTAGGGAGGTGGAGAGGCCAACCACCCACAAATGGGTCCCACGTGGGTGTTTCTGCGTAGGAAGATTGTGAACTCAATCAAGGCACACTTTATATTGTTTGCAAGAATAACAAGTGGCCAAGGAGTGGGGGTTGGAATAAATTTGGCATTGAGAACAACGCATTCTAGCATTCATCTTACAACAAAATTACATTTTGATTGACTTTAATTATTTGTTTAATTATTTGACATTTTGGTCATTGAACACGCCTCATAACTAAGCTTTCACATCATCGAGTTGAACCTCCAAATAGGCCCACTGAATGTATGTATGTCATGTCCCCACAGTAGCCATGTATTTTAAACACATTAGGGTTTAGGGACGCATTCACCACAGGGTCATTTGTACTGCATCTGTGTGAAAATAGGAGATGATTAAGGCAAAATGCAAGATGGCATGGGTGCATTTTTACCCGCTCTGTCCTCTTTCTACTAAACCACTAGATTTCTGGGAAAAATAAATAAATAAATCAATAAATAAATCAAAGCTCAAATTCCTGCAAATCCTTCCAGCATAGAGTTATGAAGGCTAGTCATCACTCCCCTGTGTAAAACAGTGTAGAAAATGGCTAAACAAGTTTTTCAACAAGATAAACTGTCCTAAATATGGTGAGGACTGTCATGTGGGTTCCCTTGTGGAGTTTTCTAATCCCAGCTCCATATCCCTTGATAACAGTGCTGCTAACAAAATGCCAGACACCACTCACTTTAAACTTCCTGCTATTCTGTACTATTTTTGGTTATATAAGTTAGCCCTAGGCTTGTTTTATGCAGGGCTCCACAATTAGTGATATTTGAAGCCAGACCAGAAATAAGCAACTTGCCTCAGCTACAGAATGTGACAGAAAATGCAGGAGTAGCCATCTGTGTCCGGTGTGATGTTGACAAGCTGTTTATAGACCTATTCCTACCATGACTTAAAAAAATGTAGTTCCATGTTGGAGAATCTAGATCATCTTTTCATCTTTTATTCACCCCACACTGCATCTCACTCCTCAGCTAGTGTGTTCTCGTCATTATGCATCGTTGGCTATGGCCTTGGACTCTTTCGAGCTTATCACAGTATAGTAGGTGAATAGTAATTGCTTGCTCCTGTCTCTCTCTTTATTTCACATTTTCTCTGGCTGGGGAAAAAAGTACCCACTTCAAACACTATTTTCTGGGCTTTTCCTTAAAAAAAAACATACATGTAAAAACAGCATGATGCTTTGCAAATCTGCTCAGGGAAGTCCTCCACATTGATCACTGTCATGTAAATACCATCAGAAGAGTCCTTCCTACCCAACCAAGCATTAATGAGTCTCTCCTGAGGTTCTTTTCAAAAGAGCAGGAGAAACTAAACGTTCTCTGACAATAACCAGGGTTGTTGCACATTATTATTCACATTCAGTCACAACAGGTTTTATGAACATTTTTTGTGGTCTTGGGTAGTTTTCTCCCTCCAGACAGTTCACATTAATATTGTGATAAAAATGTCTCATTCATCTCATCTTTTAGTAGGATTGTAATGAGGGTATTAATGTAGCCTCTGCATTGTGTGGTTTCAGTTTGACACTTCTCTGTCATTTGAGACATTTTATTTACCACATAAATGAGACAGTATGTTGGAGTAAAAGAGGGACTTCTAAGGATGATCAGTATCCCAAAGGAGTCCTTCACTGGGATCTCTGAAGTGACTGCAAATGTCCTGCTTGCAATTTTGCCAACTTCTCTTTCACATTATAAAAACTTTTTGCTCTTCATGCGGGAAGTAATGAGAGGCAATCTTTTTGGATGAAAGACTGTTATCACCACCAGTGGGCCATCTGGTGCTTTTAAAATGTAAATCAGGACATGGCTCTTAAGTTAAACATTTAACATTTTACAGTGCCCTGTATACAGTATAGACTAATATATGTACACATATTGCAGAAAGTCAATATTCATTTTTCTGTCTTTTTACTTTGTCAGAAACAGTCTACTTAATATGCTAAAACTATGTATAATTAGTATTAGCGAATCTCCCCGCATTTGGGATTGGGCCCCTTACAGTGCACCAAACTTGCAATGGCTGTACTTAAAAAAGACCTTTAATATTGTTGGTATAGCTTTGATTAAAGAGAAAAGTTAAAAAAAAAAAAAAGAATTGCTTCTTGGGGTGTCAAGGGAAATTACTCAAATTACACTCTCAGTCTCAGACGCTGCATTTAAAAATGGGCAGAAATACTACAGACAATCTTGTAGGAATAATGCAGACAATCAAGCAAGTCTCTCCAGTTTGTCTCGGTGACCTAGTTGCATTTTTGGCACCAAGTTAGCATTTCAGCCCTTTGGCTATTCTTATTTATACAATGCCTTGACTGTTTTTTCCATCAAATTGATATGGGCAACCACTACCAAAGTCCTGCTGTTAAAATCTTGTTACATGACGCTAAGACTTCTTTGACTTCAGTTTGTCCATACTGATTAATTTCAATCAACACATATCCAATGCATAGTTTCTGTACTAAATGCTCAAAATAAGCACCAACAGCAACAACAAATGAACTCTGTTGACACCAAATGTTTTATCCTCTCAAAATAGAGGCAGAAAAGCAAGCATTTGTAGGCCAAAGGTGAAATATGCTGGACCTCTTTTAAAACTATGTTTCAGTTATATGACAGCCTATTTCCAGTGCATGAAATGGCATGAAATGAAACACATTTGTAATTGTGCCATACATACAGAATCTGGTAATATGTCATTAGTCTAGGTGGTTGTTACCAGTTTGTATGAAAACTTTGATCAATTCTCAACGTTGAAACACATTGTACTAATGATTAGCAAAGGAAGATATGCATTGAAGTTAGTGATTAAATTAGTGTACAGCAACTTAGAGTGTATGTGTGTGTGTGTGTGTCACACACAAAAGAGCAATAAAAAATAGCTTAAATAAAGAATAGCTTCAATTGTGGTCTCTGAATGAGACATAAATCATTTAACATAACAGGAGTTGAAATGCCCTTTATAAAAAGCACAAAATCCACCAGGGGAAGTCATGTAATTCACAAGAAACTTGCTTATTTCAGAACCCGTGGCTGGTTTCAGCAACTGTCTTTTTTTCCCTCTTTGTTTCTTTATTGTGATAGAGTTGCAGTCTGCATTCAAGAAGCTCATCCACCCTGATTATGGACTTGGCAAGTGAGGCTCATGTTCTGCTGCTATTGCTCAGCTGCCTGGTCTTGCTGTGCTGGGCCCAGGAGAAGGAGTACACGGTGAAGGAGGAGCAACCGGAGAACGTGCGCATCGGGAACCTTCGAAAGGATCTGGACCTGGCGCTCGACCCCAACATCAAGCTCTCCTCGCCGTTGCAGTTCAAGCCTGTGTACAAGACGGGCGACGTGCAGCTAGTGCGAGTGGAGGCCAGCACTGGGGAGATTTTCACCACAGCGAACCGCATCGACCGCGAGAAGCTCTGCTCGGGCATCTATGGCGAAAAGCAGTGCTTCTATGAGATAGAGGTGGCCGTGCTGCCGGATGAGATCTTCCGGCTGGTCAAGATCCGCTTCCTAATCGAGGACATCAATGATAATGCGCCTCTTTTCCAGTCCACGGTCATAAACATTTCCATTCCAGAGAACACAGCGATCAACAACCGCTATCCTGTGCCCTCTGCGTTTGACCCAGATGTGGGGATCAATGGGATTCAGCACTATGAACTTGTCAAGGTGAGTGGTCCAAAGTGTGAATTAAATTGAAGGTGCATGATGCCCCAATGGCCTCCTCCTTGTTCTCTCATTCTCTTACTCCCTCTCTCACTCTCACTCTTTCTCTCTCTCCCACACACACTCTATATCTCTCTCCATCTCTCTCTTTCTCTCTCTCATTGTGTGTGTATTCCTCCCTAACATGCTCACACAGACACACACACATACACAAACACACACACATGTCCCTCCTTCCACACCCCCCACTCATCCACCCTTCCTCTCTCTGGCTCTATCTGCTGAATGCATTACCTAATTGATAGGTCGACAGACATTCTAATTTGGTGATTGATCACCTGTTCAGAAGAATCAACATTTTAGCTCCAGTTTCCAGAGGTAATTTACCATAATTTGTTATATGCTCGGTCCATAATGGAACAGGAGTAGAAAATACATGCAGAAAAAGGCTTGTGTTTTTCTTTCATCATTTAATTGGTGTTCTATGGATACATACCACAGTAGTCTTAGTGGCTTAATATAGTGAGCTCAAATGTGAAAGTAGGATAATTGTATGCATTCTATTATGGTCTGTAGCATGTCTCATATATTACTGGGATAGTATTTGTTGGGCATTTTTTTGTTGGCAACAAGATACTGTGTGAGCATTAGCACGCTCACATATGGCATGCACAAAAAAGGGAAACAATATAGTTTCACGGGATGGGACAGGAGAGAACAACCTTCTTGCAATAAATTATTGTAATTGTCATCTGTCATTTTCAAATGACGATTGCTTTGAACTTTTTGCTCCTGATTAAAAATTCTGATTGAATTAACGCAATGATGTTTCATTCATATATCCATTTGCATGGGAAGGTTTTTTTTTTTTACAACTAGTGCCTGTTTTGCTTGTTTGGTGGATGTCAAATGTTATGCCTGGAAAAGGCCCAAATCAGTGCAGTCACAGGCCTGCACACATTGCACTTCAACATCTCCAGTGTAGGTTTTCCATGGCCTTTTTGGATCAGTTCCTAACTCAGCATCTGTGAATCACTTGCATCTTGATCCCAGATGGAGCTCAGTTGTATTGCCTTTACAGTTCAAGAAAAAGACAGTGAAGGAGAGGAGAGGAGAGAGAGAGAGAGAGAGAGAGAAAAGCGTTTTTACACTTAGAGAGGTTTGAACAGGCTCTCCCTAGAGTAGATGCTGGCCCTAAATCCACCCCTTGGACTGTATTTGCATGGTCCTCAGAGATTATCACTGAAGGCTCCCACACAGTGATGCTTCACCCTGCATCCCTGCCTCGTCCTCAGCATGAATTTTGGGGATGATTACCACTACCGCCCCGGTGGCAACTCCCTCACAGTAGCCAACCAGAACCAACACGTACGAGTCACTCCCACTGTCATGAGAAAGTGTAAATGAGATTACCATCTTCTCGCCATTAGTCATTAATGTGATTTCATAGGCAAGACTAGCATGTCTGCACGGAGGACGTTCATTGGGCCTATGGTGGTTTCATTGAGGTGAAATATTAATTGTTCTATCAGCATTAGTCTTGTTATGTCACCTGGAACGACGCGCTTAAGGCACTTTCTGAAACGGCCAAGGTCAGCTCGGAGAAAAGTAATACCATGCATGGCTGGAGGAGGGCATTCCATTAGGAGAGATTTTATCACTTAAAGAGAAGCTCTTTACAAGTTCTATCTTGGAGCATGTGGATCAGATCAGGCTCAAGGGATGGAGGTATTGACTTTTTTTGTTGCGGGGTCCACCCAGTCCATTGTTATTTTTGAACCAGCATTTAAGGGTTTTCAGCACGTTGCACGTAACCAGCTTCTTCTCTCTTTCAATCCCTTAAGTCTTTAATCTCTTGAAACTTGGCCCGCTATTTATTTATCGGAATCTGAGTCTACCTCACACACACACCAAGAAACAAATGGAGTAAAATTGCGTTTCTGTAATTTGTTAGGCCATGGACACATGTTTTTGTTTTAAGGTGCCATCTTTTATTTGTGCTAATAAATAACTTTCTTAATGATGTTTTTCCAGTTCTTTGAGTTTATAATTGAACAATTTATCAAAGAATACAAGGATTAGCCACAGCTGTTTGCCAGAGATAAAGCTTATCTATTTATAAGCACCGTTCACTTGTATATTATATATGCAATATTATTGTAAAAAGAAACATTTTATTTTATTCCCTATAACTCTACATTTTAAGAGAATTTCAAGAGTATAAAACCTTCTAAGCCTTCAGTAAAATGGGTTAGAATACCTTTTCATCTTGCCTATCCAAATAAGTCACTGAGGTATATTTGTCCTGTCTTTTATTCATCTAAGGCCAATGAGTGGCTACTCTATTTCACATCACTCGTGACTGATTGGAAATAATGATGGAAGACAGAGACAGAGAAATCTAACTGCAATGTGTTGGACATAGACATGGACAGAGAGGTAGAGGAAGTGTGTAGGTTCAGAAAAAGAGTGTATGAGAGAGAGAGAGAGGAATTGGGGGAGTGAAGAAGGAAGAGAAAGAGATGAAATAAAATATATTTTTGTCCAGACCATCTACTGCACCTCAACACCCATAAATTTCTGATATATTCAGCAGACTTTCAGTCTCCATTGACTTTAATAAGGTCATCCCATTGATTTGAAGATGCACCATCTGATAATCTGAGGCGCAAAAAAAAACAAAAAACAGCTTTCTAGTGGATTTGAAATAACTCCATGTAACCTAAAACTGCTTGGATGGCCATGAGATTTCTACTCCTAGTTGATGTGCCATAAGGTTAGATTGTGTGATTGTAGCACTCTAAGGTTACCACTCTGAGTTGTACTGCTCATCCCTCTTGATTGCTCTAGAGGAAACTATTTTCGGTATCAATTACTTCTATTATATATCATCATCTGTGTGTGTAATATTACCTGCCCGTCTCTCCTAAGTTACAGGTCAATTGGAGTAAGGTTAGAGAAAGATTTTTTCTTCCGGTGGCATGCTTATTATTTTCTAATGATTGTCACTTCCCATGGGCTGGTGATTCATGCTCGTCTTGCTCTTTCTAAGCCTGCCCTGGAGGTAATCGCAATCCCCGAGCCTCATTTTGCATGTGAAGAAATAGAGAGAGAGAGAGATGATTGATCACTGATTCAGCCACAGATGTAGCACTAGTGTAGCCTTATTGCATTCAGTAGGCACATTGCCAGCAGTAGTTCGTGTAAAACTAGAGCAAACACAGACAAATAGAGGTCCTGTCCATAACCCATAGCGATGCTGTTCCATTCCTCTGTTAGGATTGCATTCTTTCCACAAGAAAGCTCTAGGACGAGGTTTGAATACTATAGAGGTATGGCCCGGATGGGGAGGGGGAAGAATGGATGAAGAGAGAGGGCTGGAGAGATGGATTGATGTGCAGACAGTAGGTCTGGAAGTAGTCGTTTTACATGTAGTTTTACATATTCAAATAATCCACAAACAGGCCACAGATGGTGGCAACAAGGGCTTAGCCAACTGCTAAAGAAGGATGTCACACAATCTTGGAAAGCACAAGACTGATTCTGCTCACAATCAAGGAGTCATTTGCATAGACAGTTACTATGCAGATCAAAGGCATGGTTTTGTTGTTTTTTAACACATAAGACCATTTTGTTTGTGTTGTTCAAATGCGGTTGGGCAGACCATTTACAAGGCAAAAACACATATGTTAATCTCATATGAAAGATATGCCTAGACAGAGTAATCTTTTAGTGTTTGTGTGTAGCATGAAGCTTATCTCTTAAGAAAGATATGTTTTCTTGTTTCAGCATGAAAATATTTCTGACTGTAAGAGCATCAAAGAGCCTCCTTGTTTGGCAAATGTGTTGGGAGACTTATTGTGTTTTTTAAACATTATGGGCCCTTTCTCAGTGTTGTTTTTCAAAGGTGCAACTGTGCCAGCTTTACTCCATAGCTGATCTGTAATCATAAATATTAGTGCTAGTTTTAGAGGGGAAGGCAATTACTTTGAACAGTCAAGGCTGGTCTCTCATGAGGATTACATGTGCATTTGTTTTCATTTTCCTCAGGCTTTTTAAAATGTGCTATTTTTTCTTCTCTCTCTCTCTCTCTCTTTAATCTATGGCGGTCTTGAAGCATATTTAAAACAGAGCTTATCTCTTGGCTTCCTTTTCAACTGTCTCTCTTGACTGTGAACTTGAAGTCTTTGGAGTGCCTCCATACCAAAAGCAGACACATGATGAGGTAAAATGCAATCTCATTTTGGGTGAAGCATGGTGGAATGGATCAGAGTGGGGGATGGAGCTGAAATCACTATTCCATTAAGGCAGCGCAGTGAGACTGAATCGCATGACTTTGTTCTTTAAATTGGTTTGTTGGTCGCTGTACATCGGGCATTCACCAACAGAGAGAATTGCAGTATCAGGAATGTCAAGTGCACCACTACCACCACTCGAGAAATATACCTACACAGATGTGTCTGTTCATGAACACAAGTGGAGCACCTTTATTAGGGATTCAAACAGCAATGTGACTCCCCACAGAAGTCAATAGGCAGCTCCTTAGATCTCTCTGATGAAAAAACATGAAAGTTAATTACTATTTGCTACCATCACTCCATCGATCTCTCCATCTCTCCCTTTTTATATCTATTTGTGTTCAACTACTTCTGACTTTGCCTATGCCTGTGTATACGCCAGTCCTCTTGCTTGTATGTTTACAAGCAGACGTACACAAAATTACAAGGGCTACTCTCATAGTGCACAGAAATGCCTACACACGCGGCAAAGGGTTGTTTACCCTCTCCTTAGCATCCAGTGTTTGCTAAAGGCTTTATGTTGCTTAAGTGGTTTATATCCTCTGGTTGTGTTTTGTAAGTCAATATTTTGAAGACCCTATGCATAGGTTTGAAGTACTTTCACCCCAAGGTTTGTTGCTGCTGTTAGAACAAACAGGCGTTTAAAGCTAAAACAAACCACTACCTCCGAGAGAGTATTGGTTGAAGTCCAAACAGCTGAGTGGGATTTTTGTCCCTGGAATTTTTATAGCCTTTTTTTTTTTCACAACCAGAAAAGAAAAGGTTGAATGCCCTGTGAATGATTCAGCCAGACACAAACAAAAATGACTAATGGATTTGATGCTTAATCCAATTTTAATGTCATCTGCAAAAAAAAATAATGTTCGTTACTCTTTACTCTCTCTCTCTCTCTCTCTCTCTCTCTCTCTCTCCTTTGCAGAGTGTCAGTGAGTTTGGCCTGGACATCATCGAGACCCCGGAGGGAGACAAGTGGCCACAGCTCATTGTGCAGCAGAGCCTGGATCGGGAGGTCAAGGACACCTTTGTGATGAAGATCAAAGTGGAAGACGGGGGCACACCACCAAAGTCCAGCACAGCAATCCTGCAGGTCACCGTGTCCGATGTGAACGACAATCGGCCCATCTTCAAAGACGCCGAGGTGGAGGTCAGCGTCCCAGAGAACGCGCCTGCGGGCACATCCGTCACCCAGCTCCATGCCACTGATGCTGACCTGGGCTCCAACGCACAGATCCACTTCTCCTTCAGCAACCAGATCTCGCCTGCAACCCGCCGACACTTTGCTATTGACAGCAACACTGGATTGATTTCTGTGAGGCAACCTCTGGACCGGGAGGTCACCCCAGTTCACAAACTGATTGTGCTAGCGAGTGACAGTAGCGCCACTCCTTCAAGAGCTACAGTCACAGTGAATGTCACAGATGTTAATGATAATGTCCCATCCATAGACACTCGGTATATAATAAACCTTGTGAATGGCACTGTTCTCTTGTCAGAAAACGCTCCAATAAACACAAAGATTGCTCTAATTACTGTGACTGACAAAGACGCTGATTTGAATGGGAAAGTGACGTGTTACACAGACCCAGATGTACCTTTCAGGTTGAAGCCTGCTTTTAACAACCAGTTCCTGCTTGAGACCGCAGCCCCTCTTGATTATGAGGCCACAAGAGAATACGCAATTAAGATAGTTGCTTCAGATTCGGGAAATCCTCACCTGAACACATCAGCAATGGTGCTCATAAAAATCAAGGACGAGAACGACAATGCTCCCACCTTTCCTCAGCCTGAAATTCAGCTCTCCATCCCAGAGAACAACGACCCTTCTACCCAGTTGATAAAAGTCAGCGCTAGCGATGCAGATAGCGGGATGAATGCCGAGATCATTTACACGCTTGGGCCTGACGCCGACCGTGATGTATTTCACATAGACCCGCGCACTGGAATTCTCTCGGTGAAGAAAAGGCTCGATAGGGAGAAGCACGAGAAGTACACGTTCACAGTCATTGCCCGGGACAACGGGTCCACCACCCTGCAGAGCAATGTCACTGTGAGACTGATTGTCCAAGATCTGAATGACAACAGCCCGGCATTCACTCACCCCGAGTACAACTTCTACGTACCTGAAAATCTCCCATTGTATGGTACGGTGGGATTGATCACTGTCACGGATGCGGATGCAGGTGATAATGCCGTGGTCACCCTCTCCATCCTCAGTGCAAAGGACAACTTCATCATTGATCCCAAAACGGGCGTCATCAAGCCCAACATCACCTTTGATCGGGAGCAGCAGAGCTCGTACACATTCATGGTGAAAGCAGTGGACAGCGGTCAGAAGCCGACCACATCATATGCCAAGGTCACCATCAACGTCGTTGATGTCAACGACAACCGGCCTGTGTTTGTCATCCCTTCATCCAACTACTCCTACGACCTGGTCCCCTCAAGCACTAGTCCAGGCTCTGTGGTGACCAGAGTGTTTGCCATCGACAACGACACAGGCATGAACGCAGAGTTACAGTACAGCATCATCGGGGGATCGCAGAGAGGACTGTTTACCATTGACAGAACCACTGGGAATATTACACTGCAGGAGAAGATTTCAGCCTCTGATCAAGGTTTACACAGACTAGTGGTGCAAGTCCGAGATCTAGGCCAGCCAGAGTCCCTGCATGCCATTGCCTTAGTGCACCTGTTTGTGAACGAGACTGTGTCCAATGCCACCTACATCCAGGAACAGCTACGGAAGAGCATGGAGACCCCATTGGATCGCACTGTGGGAGAGAATGACGTCACACCTCAGGCCAATGGTTATGTGATTGTCGTCATTGCTATCATAGCTGGAACAATGACTGTAATTTTAGTCATCTTCGTCACGGCACTGGTACGCTGCAGGCAGACGCCGCGGCACAAGGTGGTTCAGAAGGGCAAGCAAAGCGGTGAGTGGGTGTCGCCCAACCAAGAGAACCGGCAGATAAAAAAGAAGAAGAAGAAAAAGAAGAGGTCTCCCAAGAGCCTCCTGCTTAACTTCGTCACCATAGAAGAGTCAAAGCCTGATGATCCAACCCATGAGCACATAAATGGCAAACTTGACCTGCCAGTCGAGTTAGAGGAACAGACCATGGGGAAGTACAACTGGGCCACCACGCCCACCACCTTCAAACCTGACAGCCCAGATTTAGCCAAGCACTACAAATCGGCCTCGCCTCAGCCCACGTTCCAGATCAAACCAGAAACCCCCGTTGCGCCTAAGAAGCACCACGTCATTCAAGAACTCCCTCTGGACAACACGTTTGTGGTGGGCTGTGACTCCCTCTCGAAGTGCTCCTCCACCAGCTCTGATCCGTACAGTGTCTCAGAGTGCAGCTGTCAAGGGAGTTTCAAGACTCCTGGGCAAATCCACACCCGACAGGTAATTCATGACTTCCTTTTTAAGCCTGCACACTGCTCCCGCTCCCAGTCCTCCTTATACTGTCCTTTTGTAGATAAGGGTAGGGTTGGAAGGTGGCAGCCAGGAATGGGGGTGGAAGGGTTGGTCAGGGGATTAAGCCACACAAAGGCGGAAATGTGCATGAATTTCATCAGAGGTGAATATTAAGAATGTTGTACTGAGGTGGGGAGGTGACACACAAGGCATGAAGAGTTTTGATTTCCCTATTTTTGGATGCTTTTGGTCCTTGAAACGATGGTGTCTGGTTGTAGTCTCCACTGGCAGTAGGCAGTGATCCACCAGTGGAGAACGTGTTGAGAATGGGGCTATTGTGATGCTTGGTTGAGTCACTGTTGAATAACTGCTTCAAGAGCAGATTGTGACGTTATTTGGACCTGTTCAGCTTCTGTATGTTTTTTTTTTTCTCTTGACATACGTAAGTGACTGCAATTTGAAAGCTCTAATTAGGAGAAAAAGAGATTGGTTTGGGATACAAGTGCAGACTCCAGCTGAAAAATGTGGTTCACCACCAACCGGCATAACAAACTCAGACATGCCTAAGATATAAACAAGGAATCCCTGGGCAGCATCAGAAAGTATTTGCATTTCTACAAATGTACATGTCTAAGCAAAATAGTTGCTTACAACATAACTTCGCAGTTTGATATGGTATTGTTTGAGTGGTATTGTTTCTTTCTTTCTTTCCTTGTTTCTCTCTTCCTTTCTCTCTCTCTTTCTTTCTTTCTTTCTCTCTCTTTCTCTTTTTCTTTCACACACAAACATATCTAAATAATACAGAAACACAAGAAGAGAACAGTGAGAGACACAGGGAGTGAGAAACAAGCATATTCTCCAACCTTGTTTTCATTGTGCTGTTAATGAAACATTGCCAAGCTCAGAGGCTGGGAGATAACACTAATGAGGGAAAAGTTTATTTAAACACTGGCGCAATTCAGATCAGGATTCCCGAAGAGATATGCCAAATGCAAAGTGGCTAATAAATAAGAGCAGGCAAGTGGAATAAATGTAAATCAGAGGTGACAAGAATGGCCTCACACTGCTGCAACAGCCAGCGCGGCACAGAACAAAGACAAAAGCATGCAATTTTGGGTCACAGAGATCAAGGTTAAGCCCTAGCTATGGGACTGAGACTCTCCAATGCAGACGAAGGGGATTTAGTAATCACTTTGACAACCATCCATTTCTACAGAGCAAAGTTCTTTTTTAATGGCATCCAAAGCAAATGTGTGTTTTAGCTTCACAATTTAGTATACACGCAAGTCGCATGCTGCAAACAAGACAGCACATTATTATTAATGTCAGCAGTGACTAAAATCATTAGATTAAGGTCGCTAATATGACATTCAGGTAGATCTGATGATGATGACTGTGAAATGGTGTAATGCATTCTGTTCATTTCCTAATTAGACACATACACACATACTCTCTCTCTCTCTCTCCCTCCCTGTACTGCTTCTCATCAGCTCGTAGATTCAAAGGCTATAGTTTTTTTTACCTCTGACATTATGACTCTGGTTTCTCAAGATCTCTCATCCCTAGCAGAAAATCCTTCTCTGCATATTTCTTTCAAATTATAGTAGATCCACATTGTGTGCATGGTAATTTAGGGTGACACCCACACAGAGTTTCTCTCCATCCACCTTTCATTTAAAAACAAAAAACAGGCGAAAGCTACACTCAGCCACGGTTCATTACATGTAAAACCTTTCCTAGACAGATTACAGAAAAAAAACAACAACATGTAAATCAGTTTATGTTTGTAGTACTTCTCTTCAGATAGTCTAAATGACTTTTTGACGGGCGTGCTTGAGACTAAATTATGCTGCAGTATCTTATCAGTATACACATGGCAGCCTGTTCAGAATGTACAACAAAATGAGACTTTATGTTTTGGAGTGATGATGGGGGCTGACTGATTTAATGGCAAATGTAATGACCTGTATTAGTTGTAAGAGCTCTTTTGTAAGCTAATGCAGTGCAACCTTTAATCAGAATAAAAACTTATTAATGTGGTGAGGTAGGTTTCATTAGTGTATGTTTAGGCACATTCTGTGTTGCATATAGGCCCGTCAAAATGTGAAGGTGTTTGAGATCAACTCCTGTCTCGGCAGACGTTCACATTTGCCCATTCAGGCTGTACAAGTGGTACAATGATGAGGCACAAAAAAGTGATCCCTTGAGAAAACCCTACATGGCAGATAAGATGGTGTGCTTGTGCTGAGAGGTACAAGCTCAACATTCATAAATGAGGACTCCACAGTGAGAAATATCTGTTATTACTTGTTTCACACTAGTTCACATTAAACAACAATAAAAATAGGAAGAAAAATGTTCTCCTAGTTTTCAATAGCAGCATTTATCTTATACCAACAAGCAATGTGAATTACTAGCATTAGGTTTATATCTGGCCTACTCTAAATATCTGTGTCTTCTCACACATAGACAATAAATCGAACAACTGTTCAGGATGTAGATTTAAGTTAGTGTGTACTTCATGCTGACACAGCATATCAACCGTACATGTGTTTGCCTATATAGACCATCATTGTGAAATGAATGAACATCCACTTGTGTGCACATTTGAACCTCTGATGCTGTCTCCATGAAGGGAGTTAAGATCAGCGATGAGCAGTACCCTGACAACATGGATGCTGAATGCCAGCGCTCAATATGGTTAATATTTAATAGCTTGTGATGTTCAAAGTCTGTTTGATAGCACAGGGACTAGAGTGGAGTATCTGATGTTTGCACTGGTCTGTGTTTGTAGGGAAACAGTAACTGAGGTAATGGGAAGTGATTTTCCTTGAAATCCATGCAGATGAAGGTCATCTGGATGTCGCACATAACGACTTAGCGATGTGGCAACAGAAGAAAGAGGCTTGTCAAAATGCATCTGCAAGCAGCACCCTTTTATGGCACCATAAGGCTCATAATACTTAAAGAGGTCCATTTGCAGGGCTCGGGGATGTAATGTCACGAGAGCCTCTTTCTTTCTCCTCGCCGTTTGTACTCATCACCCTTCTTTTCTTTTTATCTCTTTTCTTACTGTTCTCAGCCAGTGATTTTAGAGGTCAATCCCCCTTGCCAAACCCCCACGCCTCACCCCCCGGTGATGAGTAGCTTCCGTCTGACTACATGCTTTAGTTGTGGCAGATCAAATAAGCCCCTCCACTCGGCTTGACTGATCTCAGGCACAGCAACGCAAAGGCTGGAGCATAAAAGCCATTAGGATCTATGTTTTGCATCATATTGGTATAGCTAATGTTTTTTCAGGTCATTCAGTGTGTCACAGTAACCTACATGTGACCCCATTCACAAGCTCCTTGTGCATTCTGTGAACCTCCCACTCTGTGAATATGTGTTTTTAGTAAATTTGGCATGTTGATAGATGAATCTAAATAAGATGACACAAGCGAGGCACTCACAGAAGTGGCTTAAAAGAAGCATCGCTTAAAAAAAAAAAAAAAAAAAGGCCTTGTTGAAGAAGTTCTTTCCTCAGCAAAATCAAACTTTTCTGCAAGCATTTAAACTACTTCATTTCTTTAGCCAGATGGCTGTTCTGTTTTTACCTTGGAACAAACAGTGGTGTGTGTTAAACCAATGCATATTGCACAGGAAATGGCCATCGACATGGTAAAATATGTGTTTGTGACAAATTGATAGTTACTTTAAAGATACAGAGAAGGTCTTTGCACTGTCAGGAATAATTTCCTCAAGGTTTTCCATCTTGTGAACAGAAAAGCCTTGCAGCTGATTAATTTGCCACAAGCTCTGACAGAACATATTTCACTTTATTTTCCTTGATGCTTATCACTGTTTGCATGCATAAAATATATACTGTAGATAGATTGTTGATAATAACAAGGAACAGCAAACCAATTTGATACTCAGATTAGCTTGTGTCCTACAGTTCCGATGGCCAGGGGCATATTGGGTTACTTTCAAAGTCTGTTAGCTTTCTAATAAGACTTAGAGACAATTTTTTAGAGACAAACTCTATATCACCCAGTTTCTGTCAGTAACAAAGCATGCAACTTGAGATAACAGAACAGCAATCAACACAAGCTCGGTCACCAGAATATTGCTGCAATAGGCATGATAAAATACATATGTGATAATATAAATTTGAAAGGTTAGCAGCAGTGAGAGAATGTACAATTTTGTCAGCACCTTTGGTCATGAATCTGTGCATCACACACACACGTCAGTATGGATTCAGTTAGTGACGTGTAGAGCAGCTATACAAGATAAAAACGTCATTTTTAGGCAAATGAGGGTGAGTGCTGCTATACTATGGTGGATATAAAGACAAATTCATAGCTGAAACGTTTGTGTAAATCTGCATGCAGTGACTAGTGAAATGCAACAGCCGATAAGGCAGACAGCAGCATTCTTCAAGGGAATCTGACAAGGGAAAAATGCCCTTTGTAGTCTGTCCCTTGAAGAATGCTCTCTCCTCATCTTTCTTTCTTTCTTTTTTTCTTTTTTTGCTCACTTTCTCTCTCTCACACTCACACACACTGTATGCATATGTAAGAATATGTAAGCAGAGAGAGGGATTTATTTATTTATTTATCTATCTATCTATCTATTATTTTTTCAAATTTTATGCTATCATCATCATATGGAGTGTGCATACTGCAGCTTAGCTACCTAGATGCTATTGTAACTCCAATCTTCCTATATTTGTCTGTCTCTCTATATTACAGGAGACGGCACTGAAACCACCACTGTATGGCACACTCTGTGGCTCAGGTACAGCACGCTCCCAAAGGATAAAAATCAATCTCTAGCTGCCATTTCCTAGAGAGAGGGAGGGAGAGAGGGACAGAGAAGGCACTGACTGAAGAGGTGAAACCCATACTGTACAGGTTCTCTCCCGCCTCAAACAAGACCTAGAGAGGAGCGAAAAGACTAATTGAAAAGACCTGACACACACACACATCTTGTTGCCTGCTTGTTGCCTGTGCAATCTGCTAGCGTTGTAGTAGAAGGTTTGAAAAATTCTTTGTCGAATCTTTTGTCCGCACCTTTCAGTGTCACCGTTAGGGCACTAGATGAATATTTGGAGTACTCAAACCCTCGTTTATTCACCCATATCAAGCATAAGAATTCAAAGGAGAATTGCATAGTATGTTTCTGTAGATAAATGTACTTAACTGTATATTTAACACAGTCATGATTGTCTGTGTCAATTGATTATGTTTGCTTTGTTTTGCCAAAAAAAAGATGAATGAGGAAAAAAACACACACACAAAGACACAAAGACAAAGTTTGTGGAAACATTGATCTACCTGGTTGTTTTATATTACTTGCTCCTACCAGTAAACTTGTCCTTTGCGGGTTTGCTGAGAGAATCAGACAGTAAACGGACGATTATGTGCTATGCTCCAAGGCTCTTTTGTGTGTGTGTGTGTGTGTGTGTGTGTGTGTGTGCGTGGGGGTGGGGGTGGGATGGTGGTGTGCTATAGGTGACTGTTCTTCTTATGCCAGACAGTGTCATTTTGTCGACGGCAGACTTTTTTGGCTCTTAGTGACCGGCTGTGAGTGCAAGTGTAGCGTGTGGCTATCATTTCAGTGCATGGCTGTCCATAGGAAGCTACACCACACCACTAATGTGTTTGTGCAAAAGTGTGACTGGATGGCTTAGTTTGTCATTTGGGACTTGAAATGAAATGAATGAAACACGTTTTAATGCTTTGTGCTAAGCCACAATCACATGGGACTGGATCCTTGCTTAATAATCAAAAGCTCTTTGTGTATGACAGTATAGAGGAAGACTAAGTCTGACCTTTATGTGTTTGCCTGTAGTAGTCTTTGACTGTGAAATCAAAGCTGATTTAACCTGTGGGATGTGTTTAATTGATTCCAAAACGAAAAGGCTCAGGCAGTCTATGAGATGCAGTAGGTTTACGGAGAAGTACTTGGATATGTGCACATATTTTAGTCAATGTATTATATATTCAACAAGGATTAGAAGACAAAGTATATTGAACACCAAAACTAATAGAATATCCAATCATCATAATATCAGCAATAAAGTAACCATAGGGATTCACTCCACACAAGCACATCCCTTCTTTTAGTTACTTTCTGGCAGAACACAGTAGCTTTTCCTCATATGAATACATTTCTTGAATCTTGAATCTTGAATATTACTGAAAAACCTGTAAATGTACATCCAGGATATATTTATTTATTTATTTATTTATTTATTAGACCAATGAATTTCTAAAAAGGTCACACAATGGTTTTAAAAAGTCAGCATTATTGTATCTGTACTGGATATGCATTCATTTGGTATAAAAGAGGAAATGAGGGTTATATTTGACCTTAACATTGATATTCTTTACTGAAAAACTACTTTTTGCAGAAATTTCAGACACCATTATGATAACAAGTACATTATGATGCCATAAAAATAACCTGTACACCCCATCTATAGAAAGTTAGCACTATGTAAAAAAAAATATTAGCCTTGCCTGACGTTTTTGGAAATTAAAAGAAAATATATACAGAGCTTTTGTAATAGTGTGTGTGGGGGGGAGGACACCATCACTTCTGTCAAATGTGAAGTACGTTATGCACCTTAAATTATCTTTGTACTATTCTTTGATTTGCCAACATGTGAACACGTAAAACTGTATGCTGTTGTTTTTGTTGATGTATGTTTTGGGCTTCTGAACTTTATTAAAGTCTTTTGCATTGTATTGTATTTCCCTATGACTCATTTCTTAACCAAGTGGTTATTCCATAACATTGTAGAGCATTTCTAAACATGTCTAAATAATTGTGTTTTCAAAACAACAACAGCTAAATGACTCTGAAATGAATTCTAAAGGTTAAACAAGATAGCTTCTATCCAGTGTATACTGGACAGTCTACAGTTATTTTGCTTATGTCAAACTAGACAGCTCCACAATAATGGCACTAATACTGTCATATATAATATAAACAAAACAAAGAAAAGCTACAATGACTTTTAAATAGCTATTAGAGTGCTGCAAGTAAAAATATAGTAATTATCAGAGTATTAGCCACACTGTGTATAAACTCTAGTATTAAAAAAACACAACAATCAACAACAACAACAACAAAAAAAAATGTGCATTACCTGCGTATTAAACTTACAATTGTATGAACCACAATTCTGTTACTTAAGTTAAAATTACGCAGAATCAGGTCTTAAGGAAAACTGCCTTCCTAAAACAGCCTGTATAGCCTACTGATGTGTATTGGCTAAAGACATTTAGTAAAATCAGTATACTGTATGAACCTCAGTTAATGGTTGCGGCTGTGTAGTTAGTTAGCCTGGTATAAAACCAAACCCTCATTCTACTTTTGTTTCTTACAGAGGGTCTGGACATTCAGTAGTGAGATTCGATTGCTTGCTTGAGGTGTTTAAGTTTAAAAAGATTGGATCAGCCCCTGACTGATAGCTTGCCTTGACTGATAGCATTCTAACTCTGCATTCACAACACCTCCCTCTGTTCACTGATTGAACATGTTAAAATTCTGAGTCTCCTCCTGAGACAACAAGCTCAATGGGATCAAATCCAGCCTAGTACTGTAGGGAGATGATAATCAAGCGGAAGTGCTAGGAAGGCAAGGCCAGGCTAGTAGTTGTGGCAAAAAAGTCAGCCGATCACAATGGTAATTCATCCATGCTTTATCAGCATGGAGCTCTGGGGATGTCATAGAGTGGGGAGAATAGCACATTTCCAGTTACAGAAAGCAGTTTACACTAGAGGAGATGGAAAGCCTCGTACTTTGTGCCAAATCACTAAGATGTCATGCAGAACATGTAGCTTGTGTGAAGTTGGATGGGACTCCCATGTTTGTGTGTAAACACATCCCAGCATTGTGCTTTTCCACACGTGTTTGTGTTTAGAATCTTGATCATATGATCATATTAGAAGCACTGTAGAAGTGAAGGTATCAAGCTAGCATTAGTTTATTGTGCAGGTTAGACCATCAGTGCAGTTAGGATTCGTAATGTTAGCCAATATATTTGTAGTATACTCTACAGAAGTGTACTGTTTGTTTTTACATCAACAGAGTTATTTGTTTTGATCTAATAACATTTATTTGGATAGTTCACTTAAACCTTATTGGCCATACTGTCCACACTGTCAAGAAACATGGAGGTGAATGTTTTTTTTGTTTTTTTTTAATGAGATACCGTTACTGTAAACCTGAGTAGGTGGGACAGCTTCTTTGTGTGACCATACAGTCATACAGCCCCCGAGTCAGGGAATTTCAAAGAATCCAATGCAAAAAGACCACAAGAAAAAAAAACAGAAAGGAAGATAAGAGGCTGAGGCAATAAGAATAATTTAATTGCTTATCAAAGTTGCTTTATATTGCATGGCCAGAGAGCTAATCATTTCCCCTGAGGGAAGCATGTCCTTGGTGATTAGTGGAAATGGTACACACCAGAGTTGAGTATGCCCATCGCTCTCAAAGAGGGTGTGCAAATGTCAGCTTTCTATTAATAGCTAAATGTAAACCTGAAAATTCACTGATAAAATATTAGGACCTTAAATGGATCTGGTAGTGTTTTGAATCACAGCCACGTGTGTGCAAACCATGAATATTCACAGAACCTTCATACCTTTCTGCCTCTACTTTGAATGCCTGACATGAAGTGGTTGCCACATGAATGTCATCATGTGGCAACCACTTGGAGTGGGATAGTAGATGTGCCTTAGTCATGAGTAAATGTTTTTTTTTTTTTTTGTAACACTTTCGATCCCAGTGTTCATACAGCATTGTAATCACATTCATAAAGGATTATAATCACATTCATCGGTGATTTTATACCACCACTTGCACTTGCATACCAATCAGTGAATATTGCACTTATTGAGGTATAATTATTACCACTTTGAACGTGCAATATTCACCGATATACACATGCCGTGTCATTATTTCGCAAAGTGAAGTGAATAAGTAAAGTTATATGTTTCCATAGTATCAAAAGGCCAAAGAAGTTTATAATGTCTTGAGACACATGTTGTAAAGGCTAATGTAAACCCTATATGGTAACATTAAAATGCCTAATGAGTACAGTCATGAGAATGTATAAACAGTCTGAATGCTAATGTCATTAGTCATAAGGCTTTATAAATGTAGGTTATAGGAAATAGGTTCATAGGAAGTGTTATCCCTGATGATTGCACTGCTTATTGGATAACTTACACTCGACATTCCAAATTCCATAGAAACATATTTGATCTATTTATTTATATGATCTATCAAGAAATCAATCAATACAGATAAGTCATGGACTTTTGTTCATTGACCTAATGTAAAGCTTTCATCACATGCTTATAATTTCCACATAGCATCTGGATGATGAAGGCTTTCACTGGCAGAGTGAAAAGGGAATCTTTCAGTCCTTGCCATATTCATTCACATGTGTCCATTATTTATGAGCCTTATTTATTGGTTGAGATCCAAACAGCCAAGAATCTGGCCATAAATTGTGACATCAATTTCCCATAATGCACAGACTAACACAATAACAACACACACACACACAAACACACACACACACACACACACACTCACAATCACAACCTCCATATTCTCTTCAAGCCCACCCACTCTCAAAAAATGCTACCATGGATTTGTCTGTATGATTTGTTTTATTAATTACATGGTAATTCTTCCACCTTCACAAAATAAAGTGAAGCAAGAACCATAATGTTTATTTACAAGCTCCTGTTCAGATTGTTTCTTGTGAATTGCCAGTAGTATAGTACATGCTTTTTTTGGACTGCTTAATTTAAAACATGAACAATCATTAAAGAATGAACCATTGTACCATTGCACCAGCTGTGACACACTGTACAAACCTGATGACATAAATATGGGAAATCACATAGGCATAAACTGCATCTGTCTGTCATAATGTCCTTAGACCCCAAGTGTAGCATATCGGTGGACTAATTTTCATTTCACTGACCTGAAGGAAGTCAGGCCACAAATATTTGAGAATCTGCTCTTGCTATTTCTGCTCAGAATCGTACAAAAATGAAACATAAAAATTGTTATGTTATAACAATATAGAGTTCTGAAGCAGTGCTTTGTGTGGCAGCGTAAAAAAAACTCTAGTGCATGCTCTATAGAGGCTTATGTGGCATTTAAACCAACAATAACTTGAATGAGAACAGCTCTACAAAACTAAGGTGGATGGTGATGGCAGGAAATCACTGAATGTATCCACACTGAAACTAATCACTCCATAACTAATTACTTTTCCCTTTCTTGGGAAGGAAAAAAAATACCCTGCTGTGCTGTGGGGTACATTTAAAGTTTTAGGTGAGAATTCAGACCTTCAACCTGAACTAAACTGTCTAATTTGGTATAAATGGAATCCAGTTCTCTGAATCACATCCTGCGTAACTCATGGGATAAGGTCACAGGGGGACAGAGAGAAGATTTTGGAGAAGTCGTTCATTGTTGTAAATGATCTGTTGCACTAAGGAATTAGTAGGGGCTGGGAGTGTGTGTGTGTGTGTGTCTGTATGTGTGTGTCTGTGCATTTGTGTGTGATGAGAATAATGTGTCCAGGCCCCTAAGGTGTGCTGATGGTCTGTGTGTGCAGCTATTTATGCACGGTCTGTGCAATGGTGCAGGAAACAGGAAGATGCTTCCTCGCCGTTTTCTTGCACTCAAGGCAGCACTGCTGCCAAACCGCTGCCAAACTGAATAATTCAATCATACCTTTGCCAAGGCTGTGTACATTTTTGTGTACTAATCAAAGCCAGCATGGGGCCTCACAGAGACATCAAGTGCATCTATGGCCAACATGGCTCCAGTGCATAGCATACAGTGTATAGAAAATATTGGGGACATTTTAGGAAGCATGGATTTATGACCCATATATATATATATATATATCCTGTGGCTTACCACTGCAGCTTCGCTCTGCAGTCCTGGAGTCTGTCAGGGGCAGCACAGCTTATAATTCCTTTGTCCATTGTTAGCAGTAAGTAAGCAAAGACCCTGAGGGCTCTAACCTTCACTAGGGACATTCTAGGTGTTCGAATACATACAGTGATTACAAATTGCTTTTGAGCATGGTTGTCATACAAGCCTTACAAGCTTTTTGTTGTATAGAAAGAGACCCCTTTTTTCAGATTAAATACACCAAGAATTTCATCTGCAGGGAGTGTTGTTCCACCATAATCTCCACCAGGAAGCTATCTTAGCAATACACTTTCCTCAAATAGGGATCAAAATTTAATTTGGGGAGCTTGTACAGGGTTTGGTTTAGTCTATACTTGTTTTGGGGGCAGCAGTTGAAAGAGTGACGTATAGATATATAGTATGAGGTGTGTGCATTTCTAATGCTGATTACCGACAACAGACTGGTGCAGGATCCTAATCTAAAGACTCTAAATCACTATCATGTGATGTCATGGTTGTTTCACCTGGGAGTATTGCCTTGGTGTCCTAATACAATTGTCCTGATTATGCTGCGACACAAATTAGTGCATGCACACTCTCTTGACTACCAGTGGGATTAATCATTGCTCACAAATGATTGAAGTTAGTTATTTATTATTTTGGGTACCTGAAATAACAGCTAGGCTATTCAAGTGAAGAAACACTGATTTGTTTTTTCCAGACAGTGCTTAAACTTAGATACTCCTTCCTTTTTAGGATGAAGAAGTAGGCAGCTAAGTGTCTGACGGAAGAGCCTATGTGAACTCTTAATGGTGATTGGTGGGTGGTCAGAGTCTGGTTCCTGTCAGCTTGATGGGGACTGACTTAAAGACACAGTCAAGAGCCTTGTCTTTGACCAATTTAATATCGCTAATCCGGCACGGAATGCTGATTTACTTGTGTAAAAGAGATTGGGAGATGATAAGAGGCAAGCCCATTTTAGAATAGCTGGTAATCTGGTTTGGACAGAGGACTCAGAGGTATTTACCCAGCCTTGACATTTGCTGAAGCAGATGGCAGGAAAGGGGGCAGGAGTAACTGAACTTCCTCCTCTATCCACAACAGGGAAAAAGAACAGTGGATGATAATCAATGTTGTTTATTTTGCTGCTTGACTCCTTAAGTACTTTCAGCCAGATTATAGGCTTTTGCCGGGGATAATCGGAGACAGCAGACAATTGCCTTTTTTTCATTCCGAAAGTATCCCCTGCGAATGCGTAAAGAAGGCGGTTTAGAGTGGATGTCGGCCCTTAATTCCCGATTAGTCCCGTTCCAAACCCTGCTAAAATTAACTGGGCAGGGTGCTAATCACTGCGCCTCAGACACTCTCTGTTCTGTTGTTGAGTGGACAGTCCACATCTGACATGGAGTAGATGTCCCACGAGGGAAGTCCAATTAGAACAGGCTTTTTGAACCTTGCTTCCCCCAATATGTTTGACCACTACACAGGATGGGCTGCTGTCAGACTCGTTAAGAAGTCACATCACGTTCGGCCGTCACCACAGATTTCAACAGTCACTGGCAGAACCACTGAAGGAAAAAAAAAAAGAAAAACAGATTTCTTTGAACAGTCTTTCCTTCTTGTCTAGTGTTTTAACTGATTGGGAGAACTGGTTTGAATACATCTGTATAGATCACTGCAAAGCCGAGTGTGTCACAGTATTCCACGGGCACCTTGGGACTCAGCAAAATGTAGCACTGTGAGTCCTGTGTTCAATGGCCTTTACACTCCACCTTTGCACACACACACACCGAATTAAATTACGGTTGCTTCCTTCTTCCTTCCTTCCACCATAGGCTTCTGGCAGTGTCTTCAATCACAACTTGGTGTCTGCAACAAAGGCATTTTTGTCTAATTAGCCCAGGGCATTGATTAATTAGCGCTTGGAGCAGCAAAAGGAAAAAGCCTGAGAGGTGTTTGCCAGTCTTTGTAACCAGACCCCTAACTTTACGTTTTCAGTGTATAAAACAGTTCACATTTTGAGAAGGATTAGCCCATCAAGATGTTTTAATTGGACCAAGATTCTAGACTAGGAACTGGTCAGCCAGTGCCATCTGTCACTCCTTATCTGCAGTCTGACCCATGAAACAGGCTTGTCAGGCCCATTCAGGAAGAGAGCAAATGAGGGTGGACGGCCCGTTTAGCATTGAGACAGGCAATTACAACGATAGTTCCCATGGATTGAAATAATGCAAGGTTATAGTAGGAGAAATTATCTGGTGACAAAAGAACATTTATCATACATTAATGTTATGAAGAATTAATCAAATTTGGATCATTACACTGCAGGTGTTTACTCAGTCCTGGCTAGAACAAATCTCTCTAGATACATTTCTTTAAAATGGACATTGTATTTTTAGGTCTAAGCGATATGCACTGAGACAGACAGTGGCTTCAAGAACTGTGGGCATATGAGACATACTGTTCTACAGATTGCCAACCCTGGAGAGGTGCTCCTGTGAACCTAGAGCTTTTCATATGCCTTGGTCTTGCTGAGTCAGCATTCTCAAAGCCATTGTTTAACTCACTAGTCTACAGATTTCTTTTCTTTCTCTCTGTTTTGTTTTGGTAGAGGCAACTGTCATACTTGGTTGATTAAAAATGCAATTCTTTTCTCTTTTTTTCCCTATAAAAAATCTATGTGTCAAGGATGCAAACAACACGCCTTAGCTGTTTTAAATTCAGTGCAAACCCACAGCCTCTCATGACGTATTGCTTAAGTCCCTCAAAGGCATTGCCTCAAAATTCCATGACAGAATGCATGTGAGATCCTTGAGGAATAAGATGGAAGCTCATTTGAAGACAATACTGAGATGAAACATCTCTTACATAAACAAAGCCCATGCATTGCTTCAGTATATATTACATTCAAATTTTCTGACATGGAACCACTTAAGAGACATGGAGGCACACTTTGAAAATATTTAGACCTATATAATTATTCAGACTTATGTATCTTTAATGCAGGTTGTGTTTGGAGAGCATCACAATTTTCACTCTTTGCGTTCTCACTTTGTGCTACTGTAAGACAGGCTTTGTAGCAGAGAATGTCTATCTGTGTTTAAAAAGCCAGCTACATTTGAAAAAACAGCTTTGGCTACAATTTGTCTGCACAGGACAATGCATCTGTAGTACCACGGGTGGAAGAGATAGCAGATCCCAGTGGGCTGCAGCCAAGAACATGGGCTGATAATTTGATTCATCCCACACAACAATTATCTACTGTCTGCTAATATGTACAGCCAAATACAGCTAATGTGATGTGTGGAGTGTGTCAGAATGTAAGGATCAGGGTGTTCTCAAGCAGAAGGTGTGAGAGGACATTAATTAATTCCTATGGATCGTGTGCATTGTGTTTCTCAGAAATCACAGGAGCGTGCTTTTGATCTGTCATGCCATATCTTTTTTACATACGTGTTGATTAAGTGGTTGTTCATCCTGCGCTTCACTAAAGCTACATACTGTATCTATAGTAATCTTTTATTAATAAATAAAATAATAACAGTTTAGTGCGTCGAGGAAAAAAGAGGTAGTGCTAAGACTGGTTTTGTTTCCGCTTTGTGATTCAATGAAATACAGGAGTACTTGGAGCAGATCTCCCAGCCAAAGGACAGTGGAAGATGTCTACCCCTGATCAGTAAATTCATGGCCAATCTGTGATAATTAAAATGGAGAAGGGAGAGTGCTGCTAGGCAGGCAGGTTTGTCTAACCTGATTTAGGGCCTAGCGGTTCCAAATCAAGACTGAGGAGTGATTAGATGGTCAATGGCAGAGAGGGCCTCTTACCAATGAGAGACCTTTATGCTGGCCCACTTAAATTTACCAGTTATACTGTTAAAAAAGAGCCCTTGCTCGGATTGCATGACTGAGCCATGTGCATCATGTGTTTTTATTCTGTTCTTTGCAGTAGGTTGCACCTAGGATGTCTTTCCTTTGTGCTTATGCCTTTTCATACGTGTGTCTATGGAGTGGGTGAGATAAAGGCAGGCTTTGTTGAGCAAATTATTCCAGATAATTCACTTGGTAGATTAGCACAGACTGCATGGGAGTGGTGAATGCACATGTGTGTAGCCCGGGGAGATGGACAACACTTGACTGAATAGTGCAAGCAGACCTCATTTTATTGTCTGGCTGATTGTGTTCTCCTCCCTGAGATAATGACTTTGGCCTCCTTTGACTTTGAGCCACTGACCTGAAATAAGGCCCACAAGTGAAACCCGAGTTGGCTTGAACCTGAATGTGATTAAGGTCACACTGACATACCACATTTGCTTGACCCCCATGCTGACATTGACCGCAGGTTGGTTCCTGTGGGGCATATTTTTGTAGGTTGTTGTAAACATTGGACAATGACGGCGCTCCGAGCACTAAAAATGTGAATGAATATTTTTGATGTGGATGAGCATTGCCAAATCCATTTCACTCTATTTTTCAAATGGTGAACAGGGCTAATATATATATATGCACTTCTTGCTTGCTAGCTCAATTTTCTTGCAAGACACTGCATCCAGCGGCCGCTCAATGTATACTAATGGCAACAAAATGGATGAACGAGAGGCATGGCGAACTACACAATGTGAGTCAGGCTCCTGTCAGTGCCTGTACGCAGAGATTTATGAGCTCTTTCTGCTTTTCCCTCAAAATGTCTCTATTCTCCTGTTCACCCTATTAGGCCTTGAAAGTCATCCCCGGCTTTTGTAACTTTTAAGTGTCCTGTCTGCGCTGACCAGTGCCGTGGCCGTATAGTATAACTGATGACTGTAGCACAATATCCTCAAGCTCCCGTGTCGAATGTTGCTCTGTTCCCTCTGTCAGTGCTGACGACAGAGAGAAACACACTGAGATCACCACCACTACTGCTGTTACAGCTACTGGATGCACCAGTGTGTTTGCCCTTGCACTGGTATGTACAGACAGAGTAATGGCCTTGGAATTTACACATGTTTGTATCACAAGGAAACAGCAAAACACAGGGAACGAGATAAAGGCATCATTGCACAAAGCAAAATTGTTCTGAAAGCTCTTGAAAGCCAAGATTATGTCATTCCCGTTCATTCGACTTTCCCTGCTTTGTAATTAATATTTAACCAGTTGAGTCAAAAAAATTATATTTTCTTACAGTGTTGCCCCCATCGCTATGACACAGAATGCTTTTATGCTAGAGGGGTCCATGTACAACATGAGATCATGGCCGCCCTGAGAGATCAAGGGGAAGAACGTAAGAGCAGCTTTCCGTCTTGGCCTTCTCAAGAGGGCCATGAGAGGCTTGTCATTTCTCCAGGAGAATCTCCAAGAGACTCAGTCTCAGAATAGTATAGGTCAGGTACACCTCTTGCTGTCAAAAAAGTGATGGCCCACAGAGATTTCTCCCTATTAGAATGTAAGAACATAACTACCCTCACCGCAATTCACTTAAAGTTGCCATTATAATATACGGGACACGTCATCTGATGTTATCCCGTATGGAAAACCTGTACAGATGGAACTGGAGAAAGAGAAGTAATTTGTGTCAGGTTGTAATATACAACTATCAGTGCTTTACATTGTCTTACAATGGATACATCACATGTCATGTATATGACTATACAACTCATTTGCTTTATTATCAAAACACAAAGCTAAATTTTCACAAATTTATTTCACAAACACTTTTGCAGTTTTTCCCCATTCACTCCCTATACAAAAATTGCTACACTTTTTCCATGGCCTCATTGTATTTATTTGAATAACAGTGCGCAGACTGCCGTTGGTGTTCCTGATGGAATAAATTTAGAGTTAGTCTGAAATCCATAGGGCTGTGCGCTGAAGTGAACCTGAATTGACCGTCTATGATAGCTTTCCTGGCATGCTATAGGGCATTGAGGCAAGACTCTGCAGAGAATTGCTGCATCACTGGTTAATGTAATTTATTCATGACACCTGTACCCCTCAGTTCATTGTAAAGCCACATGGCTTTACTTTAGTCTCTTAGCCTAGTAAACAGGGTGTCTGACATTAGAAAAGCATGAAACCAAGTAGAAGTCCATCAATACATTTTCTTTACACCATGTAGATTAGGAGCCTTCAAAACTAACTGTCCTTGACTGCTTAACTTTAAAGCACAGACTTGAAAGGCACTGGAAGTCAAGGCACACATTCAGTGCAAAGTGAGAAATCCTGCCTCTTATCTGTTTGATTTTGCACTTGGGGAATTTTTCCTCATCTCCCTCTTCAAACATGAAGTGCCAAATTCATTTACATGGTCTGGAGGCAATGGGAGTTGAAACAAAAGCATATGACTTAGCAGGGGTCACAGACAAAGGGGGGAGAAAGAGGAGGAGGAGGAGGAGGAGGAGGAGGAGGAGGTGTAGTGGGTGGAGGTGGTGGGGAAATGGGAGTGGCACAGCAACATGCAAGGGGAGGGGCTGTGGGCCCGACAAATCACATGGATGGGATTTGACTTTGGCTCCGGCTTGCTATCCGCACTGGCAGCTCTGCTAAGCTGCCCAAAATGACTTAAAATGCATGAATAATTTAGCAGCTTGGACATGAGAAAGGAACGAGCCCTCGCTGACTTCAAAACTGGACAGAATAGTTTTGATTAACTACAACTTGGCATGTTTCGCTGCAATTAATACCAGTGTCTGGCATGTTGTCATGGCGACGCAGCTTCAAAGCAATATTTACCAAATTAACTACTGTCCGTGAGAAAAGGGGAGACAAAGACAAAAGTAATTTATTCAGACTAAAAGTTTTCCCAACATCTGCTCCACTTAAGTGCAACTGTAGTAGATGATCTGTTTGTCACACCATCATTATTTTCCTAATAAGAAAAACAGATGGGAATCACATAAACAGAAATTAAATCCCTAGAAGAAACAGATAGTCAGTTCTTATTGTGAAGGCCAGAATGAGTTCAGTATGAACTGTAGATATTGTGGACTTCTAACAATATGTTTATCTCTGAACAAAATATATCTGGCTTGTTTGTGATCAGAAAAAAAATCACATATCTCTTGTACATTTGGCTGACAACTATGGATAAATCAACTGTGAGAGCAAGTCAGAGCTTATAAAGACATATAATAGCACTGTGAGAATTTATAGCAGATTCAAAGATCTTTTCATAACATGAGATCACGAGCAGTGCATGTAAATGCACTAGGGTGTTTTCCTGATAAAAATATTAGCAGAAGCTCAGTCTAGCCTTGTATACCCAGTGTCTTGTAGCCATTTGAAAATAAATTACAAGCACAGAAAATAGATCAAAGTTATGTGCTAAGTCATAAATAGTCTTCAAATCCTTTCCCTCGCAGTCTGAAAGAGAAAAAAAAGCTAATTACCAAGAGGCCCTGTTGATTATTCTTCTCAAACAAGAAATATTTGTCTTCCTAGCCTTGAAAAAACTTGGAATTGGATGCAGTTGGCAAATAATGCTCATTGCAAAGTTAAGTACAACCTACTGTTGGAGGGCAAACCACTTTCCAGAACCCGCCTCTGTGAAATATATGTAGACCATCCTATCTAGCTCTGGGACATACTACACTATGTCCGGGAAACATTCACAAATATTTCATGTAAATATTGTTCATTAGATACTGTTTATCAGTTTGGGAGGACAGAGTCAGACAGAGGCAATGTTTTCCTGCAATGCATTTTCAGCCAACCATGAAAATCTAATTGATCAATTGTGCTTAAAGAGGCATACCATGCAAGGAAAAGGGAACATTATATGAAGGGGGTAATCCTTTACGAGACATAGCCCTGGAGTTGCCTAGGGGGTTACAGAACGAGGGCACAGATCCTTCTTTCCAGCAGAATTCACCACTGTTATCAGGCTCCCCTATCCTCCTGTTTAGTGATATTGCATGCTGCTCTTTGATATTCGAGTTAATCCTTGAAGTGAAAAGATTTAACCCAAGATTATGCTGTTTCTATGAACATTGGCAGAACCACTCTTGTGTCTGCAGTGCTGCTCTTGGGGCGATGTCGTAATGTGAGCTTTGCAGTGGGGGAGCTATTTGAGACACACAGTATCTTATGTTTTCACAAAGCTGTTAATGTGCTTTCAATGAATGGAAAACACACACGCACACACACTATCAGGCACACACACACACACACACACACACAGATATACAAACACACATGCACATACACATGCACACCCACACACATACCCAGACACACACACACACACACACACACACACACACACAAATACTGGGCCTTTTCGATTTTAAGCACACATTTGTCAATGGGAAAGTGAAATCTGTAGACAAAAGTCTCATTGGCACCCACCCAGTCATGAAGCTAATTGTCCTGATTTCATCTTCTTCCAAAATAGTGGTTCAATGATGTAACTGTGATTTACAGCACATATTATCAGTGCTTTAGTTATGACATTTCTCTCAATTAGGCTCTTCAGTGTCTGGGTCCTTTCATGCCATAATTGCATGTTTTGCATGTGATACAAAGAGATGTAATTATTTTTTTTACTGTTGTTTGCTTGTTATGAAGAGAAGCACAACACAATTTTGTTTTGGACAATTTCACATATTTCACATATTGATCTGTCTGAGAACCCTCATTACCAAAATGAAAATTGATATGCCCAATTTCATAAAGATTTCCATCCCAACATCCTATTCTGTTACTGTTTACCGGTCATGAAAACTTGCATTGTGTTCAGACAGTTCCAGGCTTTCTAGGTACTGATCTAATTAGAAATAGCTTACGTTGCCTATGAACTCCTTAGTCATAAAGCCTTTGTACTATTCAAACTATATATTGACTTACATATTCTGTTGAAGACGCATTTTTGTTAGAACAATCAATTGAAACAATCAAAAGCAATGACTTTTTAAATCGGAGTCTTAGAGTGCTGTCATAGGTTATTATGGGCTGCTGTTTAGCAAAACACATTTGCAGCTTGAAGAGCATCCTGAGATATTAGTGGCACCTAATTGCATTACCTGGAGGAGACGGATGGCGCCAGTTAAAATGGTTGGCTGGAACTCAAGCTGTGTCGAAGACAAGTGCTTTAACAGTGTCTTTCCAGCTGGGATCCTTTTATTGTCGACTAAGTGATTTTGGAACACATTTTTACCCCTGCCCACCTCCCACTCTCACAGTATCAAACCAGTCAGTAATGCATTTTTATTTCTATATTGGTGCTTTATTGAACAGTGTTCAGAAATTTAGCAGTTCCCTCCTTTGGTTAGATTGTGCAAATTGGGGAGGTAAATTGATTCTAAATTAAATTACATTTCCTCATTCTACAAGTAATTTATTAAATGTAATGGGTAATTGTGTCGGCCCCTCAAGGAAAGTGCTTGTAGTGCAGTCAGCACCATTGCTGAACTTACTCTCAAACTTGTATTTGGGACATGTTTATTTTTATGATTTTCTTGAAACAGCTGCAAGGTCTCACTAAGTCAGCCCACTGCAAATAGCCAGAGGTAAGGAAATCAAGGTTAAAACAAGTCATGTTCCTTTTTTTCTGAAGACAGTTTGATGGAAGTAGTTCATAAAATTTTTTCCAAGCTTAAATGCAGAATAAAAGTGTGAAATTTTGACCTCGGGGGTAAAGACATGAAATACAATACATAGCTTACCTCTCATGACCTATCGGTCAAACTGTTGCCTTTGCCAGAACAGGTGTCCATTGAAAATGCCTTCAAAGGCCTGGTTCAAGTAAACTCAGATCTTTGTATCGATCAGTCAGTGCATACATAAGACATGGCCTCTGGCTTCTAACCCTGTGTGTGTGTGTGTGTGTGTGTATATATATATATATATATATATATATATATATACAGCCTTGCACATTTCAGAGTCAAAGTCAAAGCATCCCCATATTTATATGCCATATGTTTTCCTCCCAAATATACACAAGAACATTTTTGCATGTCTGTCTACCCCTCTCAGCTTGTACATACCATGGATGGAGAACTCCTGAGACATCAAAATATCCTGCCAATTGAGAAAGGAGGTTTCCATAGCAATACAAGTCGGTCCCTTTATCAAGCTGCCACAAGCAATATCAGTGGCACTGAAGATGATTAGATGAGCATCGCCAAGTGACCTACCCAGGTTGTCATAGCGCTTGTTGCAGTTGGAGATTCATGGTGCTCTACATTACACATGGCACTGAGGCTCTGTTAAGCTGTCCCATTGCAATTCCCTTTTCTTGCAGCGAAACTCCTGGTGAGATAGACACACTGGTTTTGGAAGGGACTGCTCTACTAATTCAGTTCGGAAATGTTCACTCATATAGTGCAAAGACTACACTTGGTTGCAAAGAATGTAATGGATCTTTTAGTCAAAAATGGAAATGTTATGTTGAAAAAAAAAACAATATTGAAAACAAGACTCCTCAGGGGTCTGACTGCATCTACTGGTTTCGGCAAGATAGTGTGTGATCCATAGCAAGTGAACCTGTCTCCTCGCCCCCTCCCACCCATATCCCCAGTGCTATCACAAGGACGGCAAGGAATACCCATTAATCCAAAGATAGCTCATCATAATATGAGGGTAAAGGACAAGGAGTGGCAATCATTTACAGCACCACTTCTCAGGTGTTGCTCATTGTGAAGCAATAGAAAGCTACATTTCAACTTGAAATTGGTCTTTTGGGAATCCTATCTATTGGGACTGTTAACCTTCTGCTGTTCAGCTATAAAGGCAACGGGTTCCATTAAAATGCATAATTCATGAGGAACAGTGATTGTGAGCCATTGATCACTACTTGAATAAATTGAGTTGAATTCCTATTAACATAACCAGTTATGCACAGGGATGGATGAATATTTAACAATAGTGTCGTTTTTTACATGTAGCACTGTAGAATTCCTCGAAATCCTTGTATGGTGTGTTACCCAAACAATTCAGTCCAAAAACACCTTTGAATTGGAGGTGATGTTTGTATATGCATCCAAGAGTTTAGATGTGTGAAAATAGGGAAAGCTGCCAGCCGGCTGTTTCTCACTCAAGTGGGTTTGTTTCAAATGAGTAGGAGCCTACAGCTCACCAGACCTTTTTTTTTTTTACTTTTTGCATTTTACAGTACACTGTTCACTATTTGTCTTTGTTTAACCGCACGCATCTGCAAAGTGGAGGGCATTTGTCAGTGTGAGACGAGCAGCGAGTCCAGTGTCTTTGCCTGGCTCTGTTTCAGTGGCGCCTGTCTCTTAAACCCTGCGGTCTGTGGAATAGTCGGACCATTTCCCTTTCCCCTTGTGACCACACTTCCCTGACTAAATGCATTTACATGTACTTGCATTTAGAGCAATTAGGGCCTAAGCTGCTGTCATCTTGACAGGTGGTCTCCATCTCCCTGAATGTGTTTTTTCTGCATCCTGTGTTATGCACTAAATCTTCCAGGGACCAGGTAAACGAACCAATGCCATTATTCCCCCTTGTATCGAGAATAATTAGGGCAATTAACTCAAGTGATACATAATCAACATATGTGTGTTTACCTGAATAGATGCAGCAAGGGTCTGTCACTCCAACCCATATGGTCTGAGCATTGACCTAAATTAAGGAAGAGATCCCTCCCCCCTGCTCCCTGCCAAGCCCTACGTTACAATGCCAAGAGCTCCTGCCAGCAGAGGCCGCTTTAATAAAATAGTGATAATGACAATTTGTGTGCACCCACAGTTATTGTTTAGTTCCACTACATCAGGCATGGGGGAAATTGTTTTGTGGGTGTCTATTCATGAACGATGCAGTGATTATCCCAGAGTGCCATTGTTTGGTGAAACATCTCTTTTCTCAGCCTTGCGCACAAAAGTGCAAATAAGCACTGCAGTGTGTCATTCCGATCTGCTTTTGTGCTCCTTTTGTGCGAGCACTCAAAACCCAAGAACTGAATGTTTTCTGTCATCTTTTGAGTGTTAGCATTATCTTAGGCCTCTGTCAGTGCTGAGGAGCAAGATTACCCTCAGGGATTTTACACTGAGAACACAATGAGGGAACGTTCTTTATACAATCCAAAGAGTATGGCGACATCTGTCCAACAAATCTTTTCAATTCAGACTCTCTGGACAGGCATCTTTCCTCTTGTACCATGTGTGGATTTTGAGATTGAGAACTGTGTCTAAAACAGTCATATGATATTAACTACGAGATGCACAGATGGTTTTCCTTACTCTTTGTAGCTGTTTTTTTTTCTTTTTTTTTACATGAGTCTCACATGTTGTTATTTTTTCTTTAAAGCCTTGTGGCACTGAATAGGATCATGACCTACATCACAACACATTGTCTCTTGTTTTACAAGACTCCCAGTGTTAAATACTGAGGCGTGTACAACATGAATGTGCATAGAGCTGAGTAATGATAATAGTGTCCTCGGGCAATAGCATTACTAGAAATTCTAGATAATCTCAATGACATACCATTACTGTCTAGTGTCTGCTATACTAAGGTCACTGAGGGTGCTTTACTATCCCTTCTGTCCAGACATGTCCAGACACTGATGGCCTAGATTTAACCCTTGATTACATCGACCTTGAAGGCTACATGATTCAAATGTTGTTTATTCAAGATCTCTTATGTGTTTTTTAGCCTCCCACTTGTTCTTATACCATCCCATGCAAATGCGATGCAAAGACATGACACTGTTATCAAACAATAGCCCCGAACTGAACCACACCTATGCAAAACACGCATGCTTGACCAACTGAATGCTTTTCACACTAATGAGGTGTCCCTGGTAGACTTTATGCTGGTTGGAGTGGAAAAAGAACATACAGGGACACACCTAATGACCCTTCCCCCTCAACAGCCACCACTAGCACTGCTACACTTTTGACTTCGCTCCATGTTCAAAACACCAGCAACATGCTTGAAAAGTTCAAGCACAGAAGATAACTAGTGGCAATCTCATGAGAGGCTGGTACTGTGCGGATGGTAATGCAGTCTCTTTCATGTCAACAGAGAGTATCATAAAAAAATCAAATGACTATCTGTCAGTCCGGCTCTGGGGAACTGCATCAAGATTCATGGCCATAAAAGCTGGGTGTGTGTGGATACACACCATGTTGCAGAGCGGAGAAAAACAAGGCTTCTGTTTTTGCTCAGCTACTTTGTGTCACCTTTTGCCTCAACACTGGAGGCAAAACAAGAACCAAGTTCCCTTTTTGCCCAGAGAGAGATCGGGCGAGGGGGGGTGGGGGGGGTGGTGGTGTTGAGTGTAAAACTAGATATTTTGTGTCAGAGACAGAGAAACAGAGACTGGCTTTGAACCTGCTTTTTTCTAGTTCTTTTTTGTTGGTTTTTTACTCATACTCACACACACATGCACAAACCCATACATCAGAGCAAATCATGGGACTCTGTATGTTCCCATTGTTTTCTGTGTGCAGGCATATAACACCTAACACCCAAGCCCCAAGCTCTGCTCACAATCCATTTAGAACCCTGCAGAGGTTCTTAGAACACAACGCCATTCTGCATGGGTTGTGCGTATGTACCGTATGTGCTGTGCAATACCACATAAATCCATATCGACCACATACATCCATACAGACCATTTACTGCATTTTATGTAAGCTTTTCCAACATCCCTACCCACTGTTATCCTCAGCAGACTGGATTTGTTTAAAGGAAACATACTGTACTACCTGCAACTCTAGTTTGGGCACTCAAGGCCATATTTCAACCAGCAGCCCTTTGAGTTTAGTATGCTAAACAGCTGAACATTTGAGTAACAATAATTAAACTTCAACCCAGTATACAAAGGGCATTATAAGCATCAGAATGTATATTATTGTAACATAATGCATTTTAGAGAACAGTGCATCATGATTTGTGAATGCTCGGTGTAAGTAAAATAGGCATTTGTATTTGTTTGTTTTGTTTGAAGCTACCTTTTGCAGACTGCTTAGCACATTTGCACATTAACTTAAATGATCAAACAGCACCATTCTATAAGATACTTCAAGAGTGACAGCTCCTGTGGGCCAGTTTGAGCCCATTTTGTGTTCGGGGAGGTGTCTGAGTGGAATCCCACTTTGAGACATGAGCCCAAACACCAGTGAGCCAGAGCAACACTCATAATAATATGCAATTATTTACAATTAGAACGTTGACAGGTGTTCGAGCATCCCAGAAAAGATGTAATGAGGACAAGTAAAACAATGCTTAAGGAGGAATATATTTACATATGCTTGAATATTTACTCTGCATAGCTCATATCCCTGTGGCAGGGTGTCATCCTAAAGCAAATTAATCTCTCCCAGGAAAGCAAAGTCAGGTGATCCCTGCCTGCTTCCAACTGAACATCAAACCCCTCCTCTTGTGCATGTATCACATGCATCATTTCCATGCTACAAAAATATGTTTATGTTTATATTTATTATGCTTTTATTCAAAGCGATGTACAAAACTTTACACTATATTACATTGTAAAGATATGATCAAAATCATTAGAAATGTAACAGGCCTAAATGCAACAACAGAAGTACAGATGGGGAAAAAAAACTAATAATAATAATAATGAATAAAATAGCTCGATATTGTTTCAAATGCATAACGAACAATGAGACATCACATAATCCACATCTCATTCCCAGTGCGGTGGCAGTAGTGCTTATGAACATACTGTTTGTTGCGTGTGTGGTCATACAATATCTCACTTTGCATATTCTTCAGTGAACAGCACAGGTATTGTAAAGTTGTGTTGAACATTTGAATATAGAGTTACTAGTACTTCATATTTTGCTGTGTGTGTGTTTGTTTGTGTGTGTATATGTGTGTGTGTGTGTGTGTGTTTGTGTGAGTGTGTGTGCATGTGTGTGTTTGTGTGCGTGTGCGTGTGTGCATGTGTGTGTGTTTATGTGTGTGTGTGTGTGTGTTTGTGTGTGTGTGTGTGTATGGAAAGATTTAGGGAAAAGTGCTGAAATAGCTACACTGTGTGTTGTTCATAAGGCTCTGAGCATTTTGTAGACTTTCTTAAATGGGCATTTCCATATGGTAATGACTCTTTAATTTTTCAAGCACACTGACAGAAACCATACATTGTTGAATCAGACAGATCCCTCACTTAGTTCGCATCAAGCCTCGTGTCGCACAGTAGCAACTCACTGAGCTCTTTGTGTTCCCGGGTAAGACGACAACTGCCTGACAGGTTGTTTCAAAGAGTATTCCGGTACCTGAGGATGGTATGGAAGGAATGAGTAAAATCACAGGAATAACATTTCAAAAAAAAAAATCCATGCTGAGTATTATAAACATTCTTCGACCTAGCAGCATGGATTGTATGCAAAAATCTATGCAAGAAATGTATGTCTTTAGCTTTTTATGGTGCGTGTAGAGTGAACTGTTGCTGAGACCACTGCATTGTTAACAGCACCAAAATGATATTACTTCAAATTGCATATGTAAAGGAGCTGTCAAAAATATCCACTGCCTATTTGACGTAGATTTCATTAAGAGGAGTCATCCCTTGCAATAACCTGACTATGAGGCTATGAAACTGAAAGTAATATCACACCATCAGTAATTTTCAATTCATCATGAAATATCAAAAGCATAAAGCTGCATTCCAGTTCCAGCTGTGCCTGTGTGATCTCGTACCCTTTTGTCTTCTGTTCCAGTTTCCCAAATAAGCTGTCCAAGCTAACAGCACTTGTCTGGACCTCTGGTCACTTTCCAAAGTAGTGGAGGTCTATTAGCATTACGCTTGGACAACATGCTGGTGTCATTTCACCCGGGTCATGACAAATATGATCAGTTTAGCCTCTCACGCCTACACCAAAGGTAATCTAACCTCAATCTTTTCCACTTGAGTTTATATATATATAATGTTTGTGTTATGCTAGAGCTAAACTAATCCTAGTTATTCTTGGGATTGTCCTATCTTAACAAATGCAGTCAGTAGAAATCACAATGTCATTTGGTGCTGATTTAGCACAGGGCTACATTATGGGGAAAAGAACTTGTTAGCAGTGCAGACTAGAAAGTCTCAGCATGAGGCCTGTCCTGGTCAAAAAAGAAACAGTGGGCTTTTGACCAAGCTAGCCCTCTCTGACAAGCTGAGAATGGGAACGTGTTGCTGCCTCGTCAGTCCAGGAGGCAACATTGGCCTGACACATGTGAAGATAGCCACCTCGTCCTTTAACCCATTTGCTGTTGGCATTGTCAACAAGCCTGACATTCTCATTAGGCTAATCTAGTGAGCATGTCAAACCAGCCCCATTAAACCTGGGCCTGCCGCCGAAGCAAGGGTCGGGCAAGGAAAAGGGGGTTGGGTCAACCAATCTCATTCCAACACATTGCCAATAACAGGTTCTGACATGCACCTTCATTGACAATGCATGCAAAACAAAACTGACATAATTTGTGGCATCATTCTGATCTGCAAGGTACTGTATGCTACCAAGTATAAATGCAACTTGAAGCAAACTACTAAATTTGTCATTCAATTTTTCACTTTTAAAAAATTTCTGTGGGGAGATATGCCTTACTGCATTTATGTAAAAATCTCTAGAAATGTAGAGAACTGATGGAATGCATTGGGATAAATGCATAATTGGCATTATACATTCTGTTTTAAACCCATATCAGGGATCAGAACTGACACGTCCTCATTAACACGCCGACCCATGTCTCCGCATAGAAACTAAAACCCTGAGCTCGACCACTCTGATAATTACGCCAGTGAGTACCAGGGAGCAGGGGAATAAGAGGATGAGGAGGAGGTGAGAGAGGAGGAGGATTGGCGCATGGTTACAGGTGGCACTAATTAAGTTTAATCTGGCAGCGCACTCCTTTTTTTGTGCCTTTCTTTATTTTTCTTTCTTTTTTTCTACTCCTTTTTGGTAAGCTCTCTCTGGCTCTCTCTCTCGTTCGCTCGCTCTTTCCTCCAAGCATCATGCCTGTAGGTGCGGGGGCTCAGAGGCAGCCTCCCATAATGAGCTCCTCAGCCACACATTGGATGCCCTGGAGTACTGTCCCTACAGAGCCATAATGAGCACTCCAGAGCACCACTCCGTGCCTCTCAGCCAGGGGTGCCAAGCCAGGCTCCCCCCAGACAATGCCGCACGGGTGGGCACGGCTTGTTCGCTCACTGTCCTCCCTCCTCCCTCCTCCTCCTCCTTCTCCCCTGCACACGTACAGGGAGGAGGCCTCCCTAGGGACACGAGGAGGAAGTGCTCGGCTGTAAGGTGGGAGGGATGGCCCATAGCCTGGGGTTGGCAGCCACCGCCGTCAGCACAGGGAGGTGCAGTGGAGGGAGTGGAAGGGGGGGATAAATTCACCCTGCAACTCGCCAACAAACCTTCCTCAGTACACACCATGATTTGGGCATGGGGGGGGGTGTCTGTGTGGATGTGTGTCAGTGTGTGTAGGCACGCATACATTTGTGAAAAGAGGTGAGAGAAAGATAGAGACGGAGAGAGAGAGGGAAGAAGGGAAGGAAGGGGAGGGCTGTGGAGCAGTCTATCCTGCTGTGCTACTGCCTGCTTTCTGCCCCTCTAAGCAGCCAGGAGGTATGCTCGGATCTGAGAGTCCACCAGGCTGGACCTGGAAGCACTGCATCAGCACAGAGACAAAACTATTTTCCTCCGAGAAAGCTTTTTTAATACACTGGAGATAAGCAGTTGTAGAACAGGGCAATGTGCTCTGTGTTTTAGATACAGACTGTGAGTGTGTGTGTGTGTGTGTGTGTGTTTGTTTCTATCTCTGTGTTTATTTGTGTGTGTGTGTGTGTGTGTGTGTGTGTGTGTTTCTGTCAATCCACCTGCCTGTGTAAGTATCTGTGTTACATGTGTGCATCTGTGCACCCCCCCCCTCCCTCTCTCAGTGTGTGTGTTTAAGTGTGTGTGCATGTGTGTGTGCTCACACAAGAGTGTGAGTATATGTGTCTTTGCACAAATGAGTGCACTCCTTTGATTATCTTTTTTTATTTAATGGATTTGCATAACAATCAGCGAGATTTTATTAGTGGTGAAATGCAGATAACAATCAGCGCCATGTTGTTGTGAGGCTCTTAATTACAGTGTTGAATAATGTCAAGCAAATGAATCAAGCCAAGCACCTCTCACATCAGCTTTCATCAGCATTGAGAGTAACATAGGGAAGGCTCATTACACATGCACTGTGTCGGGGTGAGGAGCTTTGTGCTGGATCCAGGGTGACTTTACACTGCATTACACTGCAGCTTCGTATTTCTCCAAAGATACATAGGGGCGGGAGGAGATGCAGAATGAAATAATTTAGACATTATTTCGAGATGGGGGCAGGTGAAAATATATATTTTTATTGCCCTATATTTGTAAGGACCTCTCTCTCTTGGAGAAAAAAAAAACTCTCCCAGCTAGAAATGTCTTTCCTGAAACTACTCTATCTGGGAATAAGGATTACATTGTTATTATCTTTCGGGAGGATTAAGGATTTGTGTCTACCACTGAGTGGTGCAGCGGCACACAAGTAAATCACAACATGTTGTTATTACTGAGCTTCCATTGTTTCTTTTAGCAGTAATCATCTTCACAGAGCCATTGAATGATGGCTGTACTTTGTTTGGTTGTAACACTTTTAGGATTTCTGATTATAGAAAAAGGTCACTCTTACTCTTCTCTGAGAAGAATGAGGCTTAATATCAAAGCTAAAGCCCCCCCCCCAGGTATAAGTAAATAGGTCATTGTGTCACAATTTTGTGTTGTACAGATCGATATGTAAAGAAGAAGGAAAGCATAGTTGACATTTATTGAATTATTTTTTTTGCTGCATAAACACTAGGGGTTCCTTTAAAAGCTTAACCTTTGTCTTCATAATCAGGTCAAGTCTGACATTTCTGCCAAAATTCATCACTTCTCAAATTCACGGCTTTAGCATGAAGCTGTATAATTGCCAGTTTCCTAACAAATCAAGGCTGCACTGGAGCCCCCCAGGCCAACAATGACCTTTAGTGCTTCGGCAACTTTGTGGGACCCATAGTGCTCAGTGCTGTTGCCCACAATTCCATGTTTCAGTTCTTGCCAGTGACTCTCAAAAAGTTCAGATTGTAGCCGTGGCAGCAATAACACCAGGTGACCACCTCCTTGTTTTTATTTTTTCCACCAGCTCAGCTCTGTTGATCGTTTGAGAGGCGGCCATACTTTGAAGGATAGTGTAATTGGCAGAGTGGAACTGTAGGATTATAGAAGCATGAAAGAGAAATTAGCTCGATCGTCGAGGAGGATGCAGCTGTAAAAGAGGTGACTTGACATTGTTTTCTCAAAACAGCTAAGTGCTACACCGCTAAAGGTGTAGAAATCTACTGATGGTGGCAGTCAAAGGCCTCCATAAGTATACCTTTTCTTTTCATGCTCTAATTGCCCATTCACATCTTTTTTTGTCATTTTATTTCATCGAAGAGACAACGACATGAAAATGTGTCTGGATTCTAAATATAATATACCAGGTCCATCACTGCATATTTTTGGTTGCTTGTCAGAGCACCAGCTGATATGTAATTTGGAGAACAGATGATGATTTGCAAGTACAATAGCAAATTCCGAATTAAAATTAGCCTCTCTTTTGATCCCCTAATTGAAACTTTCACATAGTCTTTGTTCCGCTCCAGCCTGCTATCTGCTGAACTGTCCAGCAAATTCTCCAGAGGGAGGGTTTTAGTGGAGAACCAGAGGACAAGCTCAAAAAGTATAAATAACCGGCATTTACAATGAGTCGAGGCAGAGGGAATGGGATCAAAGTATTTCCTATCATGGCAAATTTGGCAAGGATACAGCCTGTTTTTCTTGTTCTTCTTCTTCTTCATCATCTTCTTCTTTTTCCTCTATTGCTGAAGCCCATAGACTAGTTGGGCTAGCTTGTGTTTACATGCTTGTAATGTTTTTATTTTTCTCACCAAACCTTGAGCACTCCCACAGACTGTGACATTCACAACTTTTCTGACACAATATGCTAGTTATAAATCACTCAGGAAAAAAAACAATGGTGAAATGTGTGTGGAATCTGACTGAGCCACTGCTCATGCAAAGCTGTTAGAGAATAACACTTAGCCATCCAGCATAATTTGGCATTAATGGAATGGGTCAACTCACAATAATAAAAGAGTCAGAGCGCTCTGAGTGACACATTGTCCCAAGCTAACATACGTGTCAGCGGGAAGGGGGTGGCAAAACTATTGGACCTTTTTTTGTTTTTTTTCGTTGACCCCCACAGACCTTAATCGATTAGTGCAGCCCAATTATAGTTCACATTCTCAATAGAGGGAAACAAAAAAGAGTTCAGTCTCGCTTTCCATTCAGTGATAATTGTATCCCTTTTAACGCACATTCTGGTGACTGAGCTCTTGACTGTGTCAAAAAAAGGGGGGGAGGGGGGTTTGGGCGGCACGAGCAGTGGTTCTGTAAAGCCGGTTCCTCTGTTCCTCTTCCTCTGAGACCTTGGATCAGGCGGCTGTAGGGCTTTTGTCCCCACATCGAGAGCGTGGAACACTTGGCCTTGTCCCTGGGTGCTGCCAGGATCAGAGCCCTCCACCGCCATCATCTCCGAGCTGGCAGTAGAAAAGACTGAGCTCCGAGTGACAAATTGGCCAGAAATACAAGTGACAACATGCCCAGAGACACTCTCAATATATTTTCCGACTCGAACTGTAAAATATCATGGCAGAAAGTGCACTCCAAACTCCCAACTCTGGCTGAGGAGTAGGCTCTACCCTGGGTACACTGAAAAATGCATTTATCCTGACAAGTGGGGCACAGGTCCTGGGGAGGAAGTGGACACCCCACACTGATAGGCTGCACCAAAGAACAATGGTGAACCGGGAACCCTTCTCTGGAGCAGCTTGTGTGTTGGGTTAGTAGTCCTTCATCTCTACAAATACAACAGACTATTTGTGACAGAGCCATCCTGTGAGCGCTGCTTGATGGCATATGATGTAAGGCATAAGCATACTTTCCTTATCGCCTCCACTTTATTCTGGATAGCCTTGCCTTTTGTAGTCCTTTTGCAAATCCTTTTGCAGGCCACAATAAAATAGCTTTCCAAAGCTTGCGTTAGACTGGTGAGGGTAAAGCTAACTCTTCTATCCCCACACCATATCTGTTATAGGACTATAATTACATTGTTTCCATTTGTGTTTGGGTGTGTGGGACACAGTTACTGGAGCAAGGTCATGAGAGCTGGAGGAGAAGCCCTCCTGGGAGGGAAACAGAGGACAAAATATATATATGGTCCGATGCAATGCATTAACTATATTTTGTCAGGGAAGTATAAGATCACAGTTAGAGCTGTGAGCCACTGCACACAGGCACCCATACCTTTTTTCTTACTCTGCTTGCTCTGAGATAACAGATGGATAGATTGGAAAATAATAGGTTCAGGCATTTTGACAAATCATGGCATATTATTCAAAGATTAGTCGAAACACACTCGTTTTTTTACATTCACATTATTGGGTATGATCTCACCTCACACCTACAATACACATGTGCTTCACTAAGTTTAACTGACACCCACAAACCACTTGATCTCCTGTTGAAGCTAAACTATCTCTACCCGCAATGTCCGAATTGGCTTTTCCATGTCATGCATGCAGCAGGAGTCCTAGAGTCTGAGCCATCCATTTAATGATAGATTTTGTTAAAAGATCCATCCGGCTAGCCTGTGCCTCTGCTATAAACAGAACCCTAAGCACTTTTCCCATAGCATGCTACATTCCACTAGCATGTCTGCTCTCAATTTGGCCATGACTGACAAGACCTATTTAAGAATGTGGCAGGTGGGTGCTTTTGGTGCCTTGTAGGTTTTTTGCTATTAAAATGATATTCAGCTTGTCTTTGATGGGTTTGTGCCTCAAACCACGCCTTATAATGATTTCAGGTAGACTATGCACAGATTGGAAGCATTTGTTACTTGAAGCCATATCAAAATAATTGTTTTGATTTGTCTCAGGTATATTTGGCACAAGACTTAATTGGAACTGACCCCTGGGAACAATAACTTTTTTTATCTTGCAAATGCTGTTAAAATACGCAGCAGTCCTAGGGCTTACAATCACTATACTTTTGTATCTCTCCATCATTATATCACTCTATTTCCACGCAAAGTCAGTTCAGGTTTTTTTTTTTCTCTGTTTCTTTCTCTGGAAGGAAATGATAAATGTACAGTATGGTACTTTGATTGCACGGCCAAAGCACCAAATAAATAATAATTCATGGGCAGAAAGGCTCTTGCCTAAGGCTCTGAAATTGCTAATGATCAGCTGTGGTGAGGCTGTCTGGTAGCAGTGCCTGGGGACTCTGATGCAGATCCACTATTGTGTGTGTGGAAAGCTGCGCTTCACACTGGAAACAAATCGAGGCTGCATGGAGTGAGAGGGGGAAAAAATCAACAACAACAAATGAATAATCTGAAACTTCTCCAGCCATGTAGATAACAAGGGGTTTCAGACGACACCCAACACACAGAGACTCGTGCGTGTACAGACAGTGCATGCATAGGTTTTGCTCGAATCAAAGCACAACTACATGCATTGTTTCCACGAAACCGAGGTGTGTGGCTGTTTTGTGGGAAATCTGTCTAGAAATGTTTTCGTGAATGTTATGTTCTTTATCTCCCCTACCTGGAGCCATCCTCAACCCACCGTCCCCCACCCCAACTGTCATCTTTACTTGTCATGTTATGCAGTGCCACAGGCAATAAGATCCACTAGGGTTTTTTTTCTCTTTCTCTTCAATGTGCAGAAAGATCAAAAACATGGGAGTCACATGATCAAAAGCATTTGATAATCCTTGAAATACAGACCTCCTTTAATCCCATAGAGAGGAATACTGATGTGTTGTTTTTTTTTTCAAAGGAAAAAAAAAAACAATGTAGCAAACAGGAATATAGAGAAGCCACAGCAAGTGATGGGAATGCAACTTACTTAACGTCAGGCCATTTTGAGTGGCAGCCAGGAAGTGTCAAGAGAAAGGGGGAGGGGGGGAGAAGCGCGAGAAGAAAAAAAGAGCACAGAGTCTCCTTGTATGTGGGGGAGAAACTGCCGCTGGGGTGGATTGCCTCCTAGTGCCATCGTGCCAAAAGTCCCCGGCGCTTTTCTTCCAGGAAGGTGAATAGTGGCCTTGTGTGATGGCCGAGGGGGGCAAGCAGCCTCAAGAGTGACTGGTCCACCTGGTACAGAGTGGAGAAGACAAGTTAATGTGACAAACTAACAGGATCTCCCCGAGACTCGTATCACAGAGAAAATAGTATGAATTTCTGCCAGGGCCTTCTGTAGGGCTTTCAGTTTATATTTCATACATGGCCTTGGATGGGACTTATGCCATGTGAAAAGATAAAAACTAAAAAATACTTGAAGTGAATGCCATGACACTTCCAGTGCTGTAAATCTTTTTACGAACATATACCAAACTCGTAACACTCTCTGTGGTTGTGTGTGTGTGTGCGCACATGCACGCGTGTGTGTATGTGCGCATACGTGTGTGTTTTGTGTGTGTGTGTGTGTGTGTGTGTGCGTGAAAGTGTGTGCATGCGCATACGTGTGTGTTTTGTGTGTGCGTGTGTCTCTGTGTGTGCGCATACGTGTGTTTTGTGTGTGTGTGTGTGTGCGTGAAAGTGTGTGTGTGCATGTGTGCTCGCGTACATGCATGACTGCCTGTGTGTCTCACTGCAGAAGGACTCACTTCTATGCATATTCATAAGGGGTGCTGAGAGCCTGCCATACCCACCGTGCCTGGAATGCATGCTCTCTGAAAAAAAAAAAAATGTATAGCTTAGTAGCAGTAGCGTATTAGCAGCTCTCATATGTCCTCCTTCTGCCTGTTCCAGCGTCTTAATTGAGACTTCACCCTGCACCCCATCCTACCTCTACTCTCTAAAAGGAGGGCTTCACACTGTCTCGAAAATGAGCACGCCAGGAGGAAAGATCCTCAGCGTCTTGATGCACTTGTGGGGAAACTGTCGTTTCAAAGAGTATCCCCTGTGTATCCGTGGTGTGTGGAGTGTTAGTCAGTTTGAGCACTGCTGGTTAGATGATTATGGCATTTCTACTTCTTTCACAAAACTATTTTTTTTGAAGTGTGCAAAGATATTTTAGATTTTTGTTTTGTTTTGTTTTTTTTGTCATGTCAGAATGTCCTTTCTCAGTGGAGGGTCAAGCACAAATTGCACTTAAACAAAGATTATTTAGCAAGAGGTCCTTTTCTCTTCCAATGAGCTCTGTAGACCACAGCCAGGAGAAAAAGAAAATCTATTTTTCTCACAGCCAGGCAATCTGTACCCTTTTAGAGACTCTCTGGGTTTAGGAGAAAGAGTCATTTTAAAAGAAGACTTTTGCAGACCCCAAGAAAAAGCAGTTTCAGAAGTCTTTCAGAGGTTTTTGTCAGTTTGCCTCAACACTCCCTATTCTTTTTGACTCACTGAGGGAGGCAAACCTAGACCAGCCTCCAGATGTGTGCCCTTCATATACACTCCTTAGACATAAAATCACTAGGTGATCACAAACCAGCGCAGGCCTGTCCAGGGCAGACAAATTAGCATACAGTGCTCTATGCATCAGCATATCGTTTCACCCCCTATCAGACAAAGGTCACTCTGTAAAACATACAGGTCAGCAGTCATGGATAACAGAGGAAGTGTATACACATGAAAGCTGAATCAAAGTGGTCCGCTGTCACATTCAATGTGCTGGGATTAGTGGCCCACAACAAAAGCCCACAGAGTGAAGCCAGGAGCTCTCCATAGGAATCAGCAGCCAGCTTGGAAAACCCTTTTTGCAGAGAAAGGGTGGCAATCAGTAAAACAAGTGTTTCTATTAAGTCCTGTAATTTAATAACTACTCCTCTCCTAAAAATACATAGCTCATGCTATTAAAGGAGGGGTTTGAAGACACTTTAAATTCCTAACATTTCTCAGTGGTGGAAGTGGTGGCTATTGCCAAGACTAATAGCACACAGAAAGCTAAGCAGATGTTTTTCTTTATGGAAACACAGGGCTGACCTGAAACGAGCACAAGTTCTACTTATTCTGACTCACTTAAATAAACACTTCCTGTTGGCTGCCCTTGCAACCAGGCAAATGTGTGCTTTATTAGACCTCGAGCTTGCCTACCTGTGGCAACTGCATTCAGGTTACAGCAAAAACACTCTCTTGGACAAGCTCATTAAATCAGTGCAGGGTAAAAAAAGACAACAAAAAGAAGGTGTCTGCAATGACAGGTACGACACCTGAGAAGTGATAATTGGTCAGGCTTGGCTGTTTAAAATGTAAAATGCATTGTTCTGTTTTTCTCTTGGCTGTTCTGGGAACAGCTAGAACCCAGACCCTTCAGTGTAGCCGGCGTGTGGTGTGATAGGGCCAGGGCTCTTGCCATAGCCTGTTTATCTTTTATGAGCTGCTGTGGGTGTGGGTGTCAGTGTGGATGGGGTGAGTGTGTGAAGCCAGCTCCTGCCTCAGAGTTTATGTAGGTTATTTTAAGTGGCGATGAAATATAGATGTTGAAGTCTGGACAGTTCAATGTTTCATCTCTCTTGGTGATACCATAAGGAAGCCATTAATAGTGTCAGGGAGTATTAGCCATACCGCAGGAAGATAATTGGATATGAGGGGGGGTGACTGGCGGCACCTGCTTGGAATCAATGTGTCCTCCCAGGAGGTCGGCTGAAGAGAAGTTTGCGAAGGCCGACGTCCCCATTGTGAGATCGCCTCCCCAGCGCTGTTTTTCATATATGTCTCCGGTCACCTCAAGATGGTTCTTTTTATCCTGGGCTGCCATTGTCAGTGGGCCCAACATCCTGTATAATCGGAAACAGCAGGACCATCTGTTGTTGGCTTGTTGACTTACCTAAGCACAACCTTTTCAGCAGTGTTTGCCTTGTATTTGCCGGCGATGTGCTGTATTTACAAAATGGTAATCACTCGGCTAAAAGCTGTTTTTGAGATTGCACATATGTTATGTTAAAATGCTGTGATTACCACCTGAATAATGCATGGAGAAAGCTGAGACGTCTGTTCCACCATCCCCCAAGGGTCAGGGTTTAACGCAGACTCAAGATTTATGGCCTTGACCTTTTTTTGTGGCCGCCTCGGACTAAACTTTTCAACTTCTCAAGACGACACAGGCTAAAGGTTGAGCCGGAGACACTTTAGTGAAAAAATTTCCTGTCAACACATTTTTAAAAGACACGCTGACATCAATGTTTACCATCAATTCTAATAAAAGTCTTTTGGACTTCTTTTTTGCAGAATCAAAGTTCAACTCCAGACAAGACGTTCACTGCTGTGCCTCAGGCCTGCCCTCATAAAGTAAGTCCTTACTAATCTCAGATTTTCCTCTCAAATGTCTCTCCTTGTGGATTCTCTCTTCTGGGTAGCATAAATGTTTTCATCTGACCAAATCTTCAAGCAGAGACAAGACTCTGCCATACATTTAATTTCATTAGTGTCTGAAGTTATTGTCTTACGGTTGCGGTTAACGGTTGCGGTGTTATCTTGAAATTTTGTTAATTTCTGTGTGTGATGAGGCACCATCAGTATGGCTGGGTGAGACTGTCACACACTGTGAGAGTGTGAGACTGTCTCGGTAAAGGACATTTTAGCTTCTCAACAATCCTGCCACTAATTTGCCTCTGCTGACTTCCTCTTGTGGAAGTGATAATGTGCTATATAGAGAAACTTCACAGAATTTCCAGTCAACTAACCCAAAAGTGTCAAAATGCTTGTGTCCTTTTCTGGATGACTAACCAGGTCAGGAGTAAAAAAACACAACACAGTCTTAGTTTAAAAGAAAAAAGCAGAAGAAGAAGCCCAACAAAGTGCCATGTCTGACAGGCTGTCAGCAAGTGGTCAACCAGACAGTATCTTAAGTGTAGTGCCTTCTTTTGCTTGGTCGACTGGCCGAACTGTCTTGGACCTGCCAAGGGGAAGCAGTTCAGGCTCTGCTCTGCTGCGGCACATTATCCGAAATGACACAAGCCCCTCGTGGTAAAATAATAAAATAAGGCAATCAGCTTTGTCCTGAGCTGCCTGACATGAAATGAGTCTCTAATTGCCGACCTGTCCTTCACTCCTCGGCAGCAGACAGTGGATGTCGTGTGGATCAGCCCTAATGATAGATTCTGAGTTGTGCTGATGCGAACTGAGTCACCTGAATAGTCACCTAGTTGGCACACATTGTCCTTGAAAATAGAGAGAGCATTGCAATACCGCCACCACCATCACCATCACCACCCCCCGGCCCCCTCTTCACAACACCAACATACTGTCAGCGACTCTTTCGAACAACCTACCAGGACTGAAGTAGTGGAGGGATGCCACATGTTGGTGGCATTGTGTCAACGTTTCCCTTCACCCTGCAGAACATAATCTCTTTCTTGTTGAGTCCCATTAGCATCGGCGTTCGGTACAAATCAATATGCGAACGGGAGCAATGAAGCGCCGGAGTAATTGAGAGCGTCGCTCAGCGTCCAAGATGAAAGTATAATAGGTGAATGGGCGGATGTGATTCATATAATCAGGACGTCTTATGATGTGGCGCTAAGAACGTTCCGATTTTCTTTTGTCTGTATTGTGCGCGTTCTGAATGAAAGGAGGCTAATGAACAGCGAGCTTATAAAAGATCTGTGATTATGTAAAAAGAGAAGGAAAGGGAGACACACAAAATAAGGCAGAATGAGCATAAAAGGAGAACAGAATGTAGGCATGAATATGAGCAGAGAGAGGGGGGAGGGGGGTGGAGAGAGAGGGAGCAAAGCAGGGGGGTGCACTAAGTATACATAATTGCTGCTTGACACATTGGCCAAATTCTGCTGTGCCAGGATCTGAGTGAAGATGATTAACGGCTGTCCGAGTGGGTGGGTAACTTGGTCACCCAAGGCCGCTGGTTTCCATAGCGATGCTACTCCAAAGGCCATACATTACATTGTGAGCATCCCTGGGGCCTAAGCATTGTTAAACACCACAATAATATCTCACATTATGCGCATTGTCCCTTCTCTCTCTGGTTATTCATTCCTGACACCATTATTCATAGTGGATGGCAAGCTAGAAATAGAGAAGCTCAAAATCTCTGCCGCACCAGTCAAACTGGAAAGATGGCACACCTCAGCATTTAAGTGTGATAAAGTAGCCCCCGCTTGAGACTGGTTATCACTTCGCCCGCATTAGAAAAGCCATCTTTTCATGTGTCTGGCTTTGTGATGACTACTGGGGGAATTTTCTTTTTCATTTCTTCTTCTTCTATTTTTTTTTTCTTTTTTTTTTTTGGAACAGCATGTGTTGCTATGGAACAATGTAAATCTCACGGCTGTTGTGAACGCCATGCAAAGTAAACACACATAGCCCCAACACCGTGTTGCTACTACAGGGCTCACAAACAGATGGCAGATGGAGGAGGATTTTCAACCCTCCCTCGGAGAGTGTGAGAGGCATGCTGAACCCTGGCACCGCCAGACATATGAGAAAGCGTTGTGACCAAAGCCCCCCACACCCCTCTACCTCCCTTTGCAAGCCTCAAGGGAGAGAGAGAGTGTTGCAGCTATTCCATGATGTCATATCCTGTTCGCACTTAAGCACACTTACTTGTAAGATAGGCAATGTGTTAGCATGCCGTTTTATTATAAGGGGCAATTTTTTTTTCCTCTTTGCTCCTTATTTTTGTTTTTTTTCTTCATGCTCCGGGAACCCCACTGGTGAATAAGCACATCTTAATAATGATTCATACAGGATAATAAATGGAAATCCCTGTGGCGCACAAACAAGAGACTAGTCATGCAGCAATTAAGCTTCATTCCATGTGCGACTCAAGGCAGCCTGCTCTGGGGTTAGGGGTCTCCTTGTATACACCATTTCAGGAGGAGTAGGCGTGATCCTGGAAGACAAGCAGCCAAATGCCCCGCGCTAATGCCACCCGCCCGCTCAACGCACCGCCTGAAGAACGATTCGGCAGACATCTTCAACCACCACGTGTGTGATGAGGAAAAGAAGGGGGTAAAGGAGGGGGAGGAGGAGGACAGAGAGAGAGGGAGAGAAAGAGGAAAAAGGAAGAGGGGAAGGGGGGATACACAATCCGCCAAAAGGTCACTTGTGACCTCTGGGTCCAGTCGTAGGCTTTGGCTGTCATCGCAGTGCACAGCATGTCCATGTCAAACTGAGCAAGGTACGCCGTGACACCACTCTGTTCACCGACAATGAACAAGCCCTGTGTCCAAAGTGCTCTCATTGGCTCATTGCGTTTGTTTGTCCCTCATACAGGTTCCACAGTCTCATCTGCCAGCTTCACTTCTGCACTGTTATATAACATCCAATAACAAACTGGGCTTTCCAAAGGGCAGATCTAAAGATGCTATGTGTTGATAATGACATTAGCATTACCCAGAATGGGTTATTGTGCACAGAAAAAAACATCACACAGCATTTGCAACAGAATATCTCAAATAATGGCTCTAATGAAGCGGAAGCAGACTGCTCCCCAGCAGCCATTTCTTCCACTAACAACGTTAGTTAATATGGTAACTTGTGCTCTGTCTTTGTTTCAAGGATATCTCCTTTTGATATGACCATCCCCCCATTAATTATAAATTGCATATTAATGTGCAGTCAGAGCCTTTCTCTAATTGGCAGAAGGAGGGTGTGTTTTTTGCTTTTTTTGCACACATATTTAACGCTCTGCTCGGGCGTAGTGCACTGTGTTTTTAGACTGGCCTCTCGCATGGTCTCCCCAATGAATTGACCCAGCTAATGAAAAAATGAAAAGAAGTCTAACCCCTGGAATTACAGCTGTAAACCTGCTTGGATTGGGTGATTTATTGCATTAGAACGAGATTAATTTGTTTCATTTTTCATACATATTTCAGTTCGAATCCATTTGACTTCACCGGTGGTAAGTAAAGTGCCACCAATTTTTTTTTTATCCCTTTATTCAGTGGCAAACTGCCCGGCTTTTCCCTCTCTAGTCGTGGCACAGATCCTCCTATCCTTGGTTAAACCAATCAGGGACTTAAGCGTCTCACATCCAATCAATTAAGGCCCAAATCAGCACTGGCCTCTTTGATATGGAATCATTTGTCAAATGGCCACAGATGGCTGAGTACGGATACCCTAGTGTCAGAGGGGTTTGACTCCATTCCACCTGGAAATCTATTTGTTTGGATGCACTTTCCCGGTGTCCTCCTCCCTATTAGCAGGGTGGCATTGTGAACACTGGATTTCCCCCAGCTCACCCCAACCCCCCCACCCCCAAGCTCTCCCATGCGTTTCCCCGTCCACTGAGCAACTTAACCTCTTAATGTTTTGAGAGTCGGTTCCCGGGAAGGCTTGATTTGCTCAGTCTGCGTGCGCCATCAGGACGGAGCTTATTGGCGCTCGGCTCCTTTTTAGTGCTGATTGCATTTATGGCCATGCAATACTGCCGAATATCTTTGCTACAGCTTTCAAAAGCATCATTGATAATTTCATTAGGGGCCCATTGCTTTCTAGTTTGTATGCCTTCATGTATTTCAGGAAATATCGCACATGCAGACAACACTTTTTTTAAAGCTAAGTTCCTTGCCTTGAATTACATCCCCCAAAGGTTCACCAAAGGTGTCTCGCAAAAAGGAAAATTCTAATCTGCATTACACATCTCAGAGGTGCAAAGTGCAGGTTGTTAGGCTCCCAGCAGTTAGGGATTGTAAAGTGTGAAGAAATTTAGCTGCAATTCGGGGCTTTGTGCGAGAACTTTGTTCCCTTTCAAATTCCCTCTAAATTCATAGATTCTTTTTGACCACAAGAAAAATAGGATATTTCTTTTAATTATGACATTCATGAGTGTAATGCTATTCAGCCTTTTTTTTTTACTCTGCAGTTACTCTCTGACTACCACTTCATCTGCTCATTATGAATCAGTGCAATAGTCAGTTGATATCAGTGGCAGCTTCCTCTGCTTTGTAGCCAGGCGGGTTCTCTGTAGTCCTTGATGTACTTTCTTCTGACAACCCCCCCCCCCCTTCACAGATGAGTTACTACCCGTATAACAGAACAAAGATCAGCTAAATGAAAAGGGTAGCATGCAGAAGAAAACAAACTATGGGTTTTTACATTCAATTTCAAATGTGATTGAAATGGAGTAATAGACAGTGTTCCTTCAAAGCCAGCCCAACACCTGTTTCATCTTCTTTGTTGTACTAAAAACAAAAAGTAATGATAGAGAATAAAAAAAATAACGATGGCATTTAGTCTTCCTACTCCATGCCACCATGTGTCTCTTAGAGCATTAGTGAACAGTCGATGGAGAGCCTGTTCCATCATAACCTCATTACTTTTATCTTGCATAACAATGTCTTGTTTTATTCCCTTTTTTCTTTTTTCCGTGCTCTTTTGCCTTCTGGTGCATTGCAATTAATCAGCATTGTCTCATGTAAATTTTACTGCCTTTTCCTCTAGACTATGTGCTCCATTTCTGAAAAATTGGAGGAAAATACAAAGCACACACACCCACGCACAACACAATCACACACATAGGCACACATACACACTCACTCACACACACATACACTCACAGAAACAGATACACACATACAACCAGTATAGCCTCCTTTAGCTTGAGTTGTGCTTATTCATGGCTATGAGGTGTTCCTCTTTATTGCTTTGTAACACTGATCTGTCCGTGAAGAGCCTTGGCTTGTTTAATTTGGACTGAGATGCTAATGACTGTGTTTGTGTGTGTGTGTGTGTGTGTGTGTGTTTGTATAGGGTTGTGTGTATGTGTGTGTATGCCAGTGCATATGTATGTGTGCAAGCGTGTGTGTGCATGTATGTGTGTGTGTGTGTGTGTGCATGTGTATCCTAGTGCATATGTGTGTGTGCATGTGTATCCTAGTGCATATGTGTGTGTGTGTGTGTGTATGTGTATGCTAGTGCATGTGTGTGTGTGTGTGTGCTATGGCCTTAAACACAGCGCTTCTCCTCTTCCTCCTCCTCCTCTTCCTCCTCCTCTTGCGTGCAGGGCCAGTGTAGAGCTCCCATAAGCTTAAAAGCAAATTAATGCCTCTCACCTTCATGCAACCTTTCTCCCTTCCCTCTTTATGCTATTATTCATGGGAGTTTCTGTGCCAGATCCAGCAATAATGTGTGTACTATTCTTAAATATGTCCCCAAGTCCTTAGGAAAAAAGAAAGAAAAAAAAACGTCAATAGGATAGGATAGAATGGTGAGCCTAACAGCATGCCAGGATTTATTTACTATTGTTTTTAAAATCTTGATGTTCAGGAGTATTATGGACCATGAATAGGTTTTATTGTGGGATGCTGGCATTCCTAAAATCATTGTCTGACCCATCAATTAGAAATTTCCTGCAGAAAGGGCAAAGGAAATTGCATTAGAGCAATTACCATTAAGATCAGTGTGGACTCTGGAAGAAAATGAGGATGTGTGTGTGTGTGTGTGTGTGTTTGTGTGTGTGTTTGTGTGTGTGTGTGTGTGTGTGTGTGTGTTATCCAGCTTTTAGTATTTCATATTACGTCTTTCTTCTGGGAGCCGAGCATGTTATTTGAAAAGTCAGTCTAAAAATCTAAAATCTTAAATAATTTCCACACTCGATAGCATAATTTCAGTGAAACTGTAGACATGTTAAAAAATAGATTATTAAGTATAAAAAAAACATCTTTGCATGTTTGTTCATTTCTGTCTTTTATTCTTTTGGATGTTTCTGAATTTATTTAAAAGCAGGGGATGAGAAAGACAATGTGGACCACCAGTGATCATTGTGAATATGGGTCTTTGACAGTTAGTGCATGTCCACAGCCTTTAGCCAAGTTCTTAAGCATAGTAACAGTGCACCATGACAACATATGCTGATAAGAACACTGGCAGCCAGAGCACAGTGTGAGTTCTGGATTAAGAACACCCTGTAATTGCTCCATATAATTTGCTAACAAAGCCACAGACTTCAGTACATAAACAAAAAGCTTGCTTTGGTTCTATTATTTTTACGCATTTGGGTATACATATTATTTCCCGTGTTGTCTATTTGTGTGTGTGTGTGTGTGTGTGTGTGTGTGTGTGTGTGTGTGTGTGTGTGTGTGTGTGTGTGTGTGTGTGTGTGTGTGTGTGTATGTATGAGTGTATGGTTTCTGAGGCACTAATGGTCTGTTACCGTAAATTGAAATTAAACATGCCTAGGCTGAGGCGGGCCTCTCAAGAGGAACATGATGCTCTGATGCTTGTGTATAGAGCCTCCGTGCTCACATGCAGTCTTTTGTTCTTCTTACCTGGCGATGGGAGTTACATAATTGTCTTGGTGTCGTCATAGAGCTGAGGTAGGCTTTCGATGTGTCAGACTTGTACTTGTAGAAGAATAAAAGCACAGTCTTAAAAGCTAAAACCTCTATGTGCATTTTGAAATACCCCTAATTGGTATAGTTAGCAAAGAGAATACACATTGAAAGTAGAACTGAGTGGCATTTCATGAAGTGGTCAGATTGCAGATATCATTGTAATACCATTCAAATTTCCTTTTGTCATTTCACAGCATAAATTGTAAGGTGTTTAGAAAAGGATTTGCCATTTGGATGAACAACATTCGTCAGCTGCCACTGTACAGGCTTCAAAATAAACCAAAAGGAAATGACTCAAGATGTATTCTTGCTGTTTTTAGTTCTTGGTTGACCTTCTTATACAACCAAATCCATTTATTTATATATTTTATATTCATATATATTTTTTGTTTTACTGTTTATTGCTTTATTTTTACTGCCATTTTCATTCAGAGACATAAACACATGACCTTGTCTCCATGGCGTTTGTTTTATATGAGTTCCTCTGATGCTTTGAACCTTTCTGCTGCGCACAAATAGATCCAAGAGGGCTGGTCCTCATTTGTAATATTAAAAGGTCTCTTCATGGGTATTCTATGCCTGCCAACATCAGTTGTGACTCTTTAAAAATGCCTTGGACTTGAAAGAGACGGCTCTCGCAGAGACTTGGACACGTCCAGAAACACTTGGAATGCGGGTGGAAGTTATTGTGCTAATTAGCCTGGGCCTATTAGGAGTTTCCCACTCCTGATGCTCCCACAACGATTCTTTGTATGTGAATTACAAAAAAGCCCACCTTAGGTATGCACAATCTGTTTCTCGCTGTTAGAAATCAGTCAATACAACTGCTATTAAACTGGTATTGCTGTAAGAAGCACAAGAGCCAAGTCATTATGTTTAAGCCTACCAAAAGTGTGAATAAATCCTTGAGTGGATAGTATTGGACTGTGCATTGTAAAGCTTTGGGTAATGTGTAGCAGAGTGGTGTAACTGGCTGTTGGCTGACCTCCTCCAAGCCTCCAAACCAACCTTCTTTGGTCATCATGACCCAAAAGGCTAGATGTTTTTAGGCAACACATGGACGAAATTATATGTATGTCCTTTGGCATCAATATTCAACACCATTTAATACATCAGCAGACATTACCAAATTAGTAGAAAATATGATTAACAGGGTCATTATTTTGTCTGATCAACATTATTACAAAATGCAATATCAAGTGTTAAAGCACTCTGGCAATGCCAGACACTTCATTCTCGAAGTCATTGTGTGTCACAACTTGTTTGAAGCCATTATTTTAAGGTCAAACATATATCCAAGTTCTTTTAAGCTAGATAATATTTTTACATAAATTTAAAATTATACTTTACTTTACTTTATAATTAAATTTTTACTTTTTAAAATTACATATGAATGTATTGATTTGATTGATCTCAACTGTATTGGTTAATGTTCACAAGCTTTAAAATGCAAACACAGCATTGTGTCACCAGACAAAAAAATGCCAGTGTCCCATTGGCCCGCTACTGATACAAAGTTAGTATATCTGCAAGCAATCATATATGTGTCAACTAGCCTTACCACTCCCTAACCTTTTAGCCTGGCCCCTGACCTCACATATAGAGTGAACTCTAACAATCACCTAAGCCTGATCCTTTCCCTCAGGCTGAGCCTGTATCCCTTGTGTCAAAAGTTCTCCATATTGTCTGATGACTAAAATGGAAAATGCAAACAAAGTGTGACTAAAGCTAACTAAATAAGAAACAATGGCATGCAGCAGGGAATTGTTTCTAAAACTGTAGCTTTAGGATATTTTCCAGACAGAATAACCATCTGTTGCCATGTGTGCATTTTGCTGTAGTTAAATACTTACAGTAGGACTTTTTTCTGCATAGTGCAAAATCTTAATTTTATGCAAGATATCTTGCCCTAGTTTTTCACTACTTTACATTGTTCATGTACCATCTGTGAGCAATGTCTGTTGAAAATAGGTGGCGATCTAATCGGTTCATTTATCAGTGTTTGGTCTATTGTTTTTTTTTTATTGTTTGTTTATTTGTTTGCTTGTTTATTCTATTCCAGAATAATCTATATCTATATAAATTACTTACTTACTTACTTACTTACTTACTTACTTACTTACTTACTATATCTGTATAAATAAATTACTTACTTATATATGTTTGTCATAAACAAAATGTTTTGCAACCTGAACACAGAATATACCAAATACTTCCTGCCTACATTCAAATAACTGAAGAGATATTCAGATGAAACATGTAACTCGCACTCTGCCTGGCTATGAAATTATACAATGAATCCCATAAAAATGCTTCAACCAATCAGTAAGTATTCAGTTAGACAGTCATCCATCATGTCTGCCAATTATTTGCCACATGCACTGTAACCATGGTGTGGACTCCTATGGTGTTTGCATCTGGCAGAAGTTAGCATGGACTGCTAACATCACTTCCAGTGGCTTTAAATACAGTATTAATCCAATGGGCACCGTGGAGGCCCTGCAGTGTTCACAACTTTTCCTGAGAGTCATTAATCAGTGTCAGCGTCATGAGTCTTGTTTGGTAAAGGACCCATAAGTGACAGTGATAAGTGATCCTGTCCTTGTTTTAACATCAGCCCTAATTCAGTGAGCCTCGCACATAATCATCCGAGGACAATGCCCATGACACTCTCAATGAAGAATGCTGTCAGAGAATTCAATGGGAGAACAATCTAAAGCATTAACAATTTAAATGTCACTGCCAAGAAACTGGTGCTGAAGGTTGACACTACAATGACACTGTGCTTTTTTTGAGTACCGCAACCTCCAAAACCTATCCTTCATTACAAAATAGAGTCATGGTGACATTGCTGAAGTGGAGTGCGGAGGACAAGTAGGTTCAGTCGACTTACAGGTGTCATTATACACCTGCATAATGATTCTCTCATGTGGCACACTTTCAAAATGAAAATGAAAAAGTGAAAAACACTTCTATGACTTTAACACGGGTGGAAGCTGTAGCAGTTAAAACAGTTCCATCCTCCAGTCTACATCCAATATTTCAGACCACAGAAACATTTGTTTTTCTACAGAACCATTGCATCATAATTATTATGTAACTAAACACTTCTTGATAACATAAAATTGCATTATGCTGTCACAGTTTTTTGAAAGCCAAGTGCTTCTTTTTCTCTTTTTAAATGCAAGCAATTGTCAGATGAATGTTTTTTCACTGTCTGATTCATTATGTGTCTTTTGGAGATCTGTGTCATATTCCCTTCCTGTTTTTGTTGTGTTATGACTGATTGTCTCACTGCATTGGGCTGAAATGTGTGTATCTGGGCATCATAAATGTACTCATCACAGTCAAGGAAATCTGCAGTCAAAATGGTACATTACATCAGCGGATGAAAGGAACTTTATTTAATCTTCTCTAAGGAAGCTCTTTTTGAACTGTTTTCTTACTTTCAAGTCAACCTAGCTAAGCATTTCACTTAAAGTTATTTTGTCTGCTGGAAATGGTGTTATTTGATGTTGCCTTTGTCTGAGAGACGACTAATGTGAAACATCTGAGGTGAAATTGTATCCTCACTTTCCTTTCACATGCCAGTGGCTTCAATGAGATCTGATTATTAAGTTAGATGTTGATTTATTATAAGGGTTGTCCTTCAACCATGCCTGCTTCCAGGGGGTACTTTGAAAAACACTGTCTCCATTTTTTTTTGCAAAAGCATACCTAATTGAATTTTAATACGTAATTAGATTAAGCAATGAATCAGTTCATCTCCCTCTGCACCTGACCATCCAGCTCTCCAAAGCATTGCCAGCCAATTACGTTGAAATTACAAACTGGGAGGATGAAATGGAACTGAATGACTGCTTTCCTATATGGGACAAGCCCAAGACTCTCCCTAAAAGGCAGAGAATTTTACCATAAACCCAAGAAGTCCACAAGCACCGACAAAGTAGATACTATATACTGTAGCTGTGAACATTGAGGCTACCAAGGCTGTATGTGAGTAACAAACGCCTTTTGTATAAACGATTTGGATGGAGAGGTGCAAAATCCCCAGAAACACCCACCCCCAATCCTAGCATGTGCCACTGTGTGTATGTGTGTGTGTGTGTGTGTGTGTGTGTGTGTTTGTGTGTTTGTATGGTGGGCTGGAAAGAGTCTGATGGGGCAGAGGGGGTGGATTCTGCCCACAGGAAGCACACTTGGCCGAGGCCTGTCCCATCCCACACAAACACAGAGCAGCCAGGCCTGGTGGTGAGGAGACCAATAAGCCTGGAGTTATTCCCCTAAATAAATCCACAAGAACCATTACTGGGGACTCCTGCCTCTGCATAATGTGATGGGCAAAAGGAACATTGATGAACTTTTTTAATTATTACACCGCCTGGGAATTTGACACAGCAAGCACAGGGATCCGTGCCGTCAGGCATTTCAGCGTTTTTTTTTTTTCCCACCTCCCTTTTTAATTCACCCAATTTGTTGGAGCGAATGAAACACTGAAAGGTTAGAGAGTGGAGTAATTAACAGCACAGAGCCTAATGTAATCAGGAGGGGATGGTACATTCCATGAGGATCAATACTGGTCTTTGAGTGTAGGTTGGGTGGGGAATTGTTCAAGGAAATGTCAACCACTTAATAGTAATAAGATGATGAAAAAGCAGGAGACCCACATGTAGGAAAGGGTTTGAATATGAATAGAGATGTCACTTAAATGAAATGAAAAGAAATGTATGTGTGATTAATATGGTTTGAAAGTCTCTGAGAGAAGACTTAACCCAAATATTTAATTGATCACATATCTACTATCAAAGAATAGGATGCACTTTATTTATGCCCTGCAAAGCACACACACAGCAAAGGAGGAAAAAAAGGACTGCAATGTTTTTCTTTCATAAATATAAACACAGTGGAGTGCAGTGCATGTATCATGTCGTTTCTTATGTTGACTTAACACTTAGCAGAAATATTTATGTTTCTGCACCATCATAAGTGGAGACGAGAGTGGTGCAGTGCCAACACATACTTAGCAAAGGAGCTGAAGTGACCTTTGAGAGTGCTAACAAATGCCTGTTTTACAATGAACCTGTGAAACAGGCACTTGATAAATTGTGAAAGAGCACAAAAACTATTCAGTCATGGGTAAAACTTTCCTTGCAGAATAATCATTATAATAGATTTTCAGTTTACACATATTATGAAAACAAGAAAGATATACAAAAACAACAGTGTTAAAAACAACTGACACACGTAGCTACAAGCATAAGTGCGGGGGTCTAGCAGCAATGGTAGCATCCCCAATGATCCCCAGATTTGTATACGTCCAAAGAATTGGGTGATAAGTTTATGTACCAAATTTAGCTTTAAAGCATAGAACCGTTGTTGAGAAAATTTGTGACCACAGAAAATGTAGTCAATGATTCCCAACCTAAGGATTCCAATGGTACCATTTTTGGTACATTTGGTACATTGGTACATTTTTGAAAATCAGACATACAGTTCAAAAGTTAGTCATTGATGCAACTCCAACTTTTACCCATTGGTGGCGCTAGAGCACTTTACTTGCACACATGAAACTTGGTCAAATTGTATATTTATATATATATTTATATTTAGGCATTTAGCAGACGCTTTTATCCAAAGCAACTTACAAAAGAGGATAACAAGCTACAACACAATGAAAGAACGAACAAGGAGTGCATATTGCTAACATAGAAACTGCACCATTTTAAGTTGAAAGTGGAATAGTACAGAGAAATTAAATTTTTAAGTGCATTCTCAAAGTTTACACCAGGAGATGTTCTTGGAAGAGCTGGGTCTTCACGAGTTTCTTCCACCAGCACGGAACCAGATATGAGAAGAGTCTGAATTGACCTGCACAAGGTGTTGGCCGTGCTAGAAAACGTTCCTTAGAGGAGCGAAGCGGTTGTCGGCTGAAATAGGGGTTCAGGAGAGAATTCAGGTAGATGGGAGCAGAGCCATCATTCACCCTGTAGGCCACCGTAAGTGCCTTGAATTTAATGCGAACAGCCAAGGGTAACCAGTGAAGTTCAATCAACAGAGGTGTGACGTGTGCCCTTTTTGGCTGGTTAAAGACCAACATTGCAGTAGTGAAGCCGAGAGATAACCAGGGTCTGTACCAGGAGCTGGGTTGCATGTTGGGTTAGGTACGGCCTGATCTTCCTTATGTTGAATAGGGAAAAACGGCAAGACCGAGCCACAGAGGCAACGTGATCTGCAAAGGTCAGTTGAATTAATCAGGGGGCAAGCCCCAATCTGTGTGCAAAGAATTCACAACTTTCCTCCATATGGTTCTATAGGCTGCCACAGACTTCAGTGGAAGAATAAGCAATAATAAGAAACACAATGGGGTTCTGCAGCTTTGCTGCTAGACCCCCCAATAAGAATAAATAAAAACACAATGGGGTTCTACAGCTTCGCCTCTAGACTCTCAATGAATACGACAACAAATAAAGCCAATACAAAGTAAACTAATGAATAAGAGTAATTTTTAAGGTTAGGAAATCACAGTACATGGCAGTGCCATCATATGGATACAGAAAATCATAAACAATATCTGTACTCTCTGTGTGTTCGTGTGTGTGTGTGTGCATGCTTGTGTGTGTGTATCTGTGTGAGTAAGAAAGAGAGAGAGGGAGAAGAGAGCGGGGAAAGGGGGGGCGGGGGGTGATTGTGTGTCCTCTGTATGTGTTTGCACTTGCACAGGTGGGTGGTGGGCTCTTGGGGAAATGCGCTCAGCAAGGCGCGGTGAGATATTGAGCCTGCGATGCTGTGCCATATTTCACATCCACCGATACCGAGAGCATAAACAAGGCTGCCCCAGGAAAAAAAAATAAAATAAAAAACGCTTGATAGTAGGTCACATGATCTCCTCACCTCCACTTAACAGCTGAGGTAGAAGTCCGAGGCCCGCCTGACAGTTCTGCAAGGCTGAGCTGCCATGACAGGGTGTGCTTGACCGTCATTTCACTGAATTCACACTTTGAGCCCTCCTGCTGCTTCGCCTGCCAAGAAGCTACCAGCCACGGCTGCAGCAAGGAACCCGCCACTCTGGCAACGAGAAACAAGACTGGTTTTCCTCAAATATTTGGACAAATGTTGTTGGACTCCACAAAAGACCTTTTGAATGTGAAGGAGTCTAAATTTGTGTTTACAAGGACAAGTCTAAGGTCATTGGCATGCACAGTGTGAAAAAAAAAACATTCTGAGGAGTTAATGAGAGTTTTGAGAGGAACTGTGTTAACGTTATTATAACGGACATCAACACTCATCACGACCAGGGTGGCCTCGTCCAGAAATAGCTTGGACTTGACTAATGCTGTACTCATTTCCTGATCATAGGATTAATGAGCTAGTCAGCCTCATAGCACCTTGCAAAGAGGCTCTTTGTTATTTTAGATTTATCAACCCATAGATGTTCAGATATCCATATACATTATATTCTGATACTTTCCATTTTATAGACCATAATGCAACTTCCTCAAATGCATTAAATCTATCAGCATGTTTCTTTAGTGGATTAAATGCAGGAATTTGGGTTCCCATGGCCACCGACACTGAAGAGACATCACGCTTCTTAACACACACCCACAAAAAAAAATGTGTCCAGCAAAGGCATCTCGGTTCAGGGCTGGAATTATTCCCTAATAGCATTTCTACATGCCAAGTCTGAAGAGGCAAGTTGGAAGAGTGAACTGTTGAAGGACACGTTGTACAAGTAGTCCCTTGAGATTTTAAAGCCCTAAGTAATAATTTTCCCTTCACGAAGGGGTCACTTTTATACTTTTCACAAGGACGTACCAAACAACAGGGAAAAACTGGTGAACAATGTAGTGATATTATTACTATATTATACATTAATAAAATTTGTCCAGTTGTCATCCTGTGATTATGTGAAGGGTGCCCTCATCTTCAATTGGAATACAATAAAGGGTATCTATTTGATTTCTTGCTGATTTTGATTGAGAATTACAGAATGAGACAGGGGAGGTTATTTAGCACTCCAGCTCTACAAAAACTGTCATACTGGTGGACATTCATTTCACCATGCTGTTTGTTTGGATAACAGCACAGTTGTAACCAACAGGACTTTAATGTAAAAAAAATGTACCATGACCATTCTTTTTTTTTACATCCAAAAGACATTTATTTTGCCCTAAAATGTTTCAGTGTTTTGACTGATAACAGACCTTATCTTTCCCCCAATCAACCATGCATCCCAATGACTGCTGTCAAGGGACAAAATGAAAATGGCTTGAATGTCCAGCTCATCACGAAGCCCATCACCATTTCTCATTTGAATAGCATGCCTGTGTTAATCAGGGTAATAGACCCCCCCCCCCCCCCCCCCCCACAAACCCTTCTCATTTGAAGAGAAAATTATAGCTATGAGTATACCATTCTGGGAGTTCCACAATATGCTGACAGGAATGGAATACATGAGGAAAAATTAATGTGGGCGATGACCTGTAAGAATCTCCCTCTGTGATCGTCTGTGATTACTCACAAAAAAAAGAATGCCCCAATTGCATCATTATCATCTAAAAATCCTGCCAGCGAATGCATACGCAGGCTATCTTTCCAAAGGCTTTAACTGCAGGTTAATGCAAAGTCAGGTAAAAAGTGTATGCAAGCTCACTGTGGTGTGTGTTACACAGGAAGTGTCCCCATACTTGTATCTCAGAGACATATCCATATATTTATTCATGTAAAGGAGAGGAGACAGTCTCAAGGTTGGAATAAATTGGGAGCCAGAGACACAACACAATAAGCCCTGGTGTTTTTAATCAATTATTAATCCAATATTTTAATGATCAGAAAGCTTGGCATGATCAAAGCCTCAGTTCATGCCCCCCTGCCTCTGCTCTCTCAGACACACTTCTCGTCTTTGATGTGCTTCACCAACAAATGCACTTATCTCTACATTTCTCTCCCAGGCATGTATGTGGGGGCTTTGAAACTGCTGGTCTGGAGAGGCCCTTGTCAAGAGGCCAGGGTCGGTGACCCGCTCCATCCTACTGGATCTGATGTGCAATTCTGGGCACTAGCAGCCTCTGAACTGTGTAGGAAACTTTGGTCAGCGCAGGGAGTTTTAACGTTGTTGCTATAGTTATTAGTCTTTCATGAATGCTTACCATCTCACAAAGACTGTTTCTTGAATAGTGGCCTGCAGCTTTAGAATAGTCAAGGCCATACCATTACTGATCTCAAAGGAATAACTGCTTGAATATATATATTAATATGCATACAAGGAAAGGTCAGCAACAAAGTCACAGAATGCTGTCGGTAGACAAAATATTAAATCATATAACTGAATGGGGCACAGGGTATCACTTTCAGTTTCATTTTCTTATGCCCCATACAACAACATTAATGTTAGCTGCTAGTTTTGTTATTCTGTCTATGTTGTATCAGACAGCACTCTGTGACCTCGAACAACAAGGCTTTGGATTAAATCGCACTCCTCTAATTCTCCTCTAATTCTCCTCTAATTATTTCAGTGTAGATTCGTTGATTCACTCTGGATAATCCTTTTAAGGAGAATTAGCCTATTACACAATCAGCTAAATATTTTTTTTTTCTTAATTTTTTACAATATAATTATATTTGTGCAAAGTGTCTGAAACCAAACCACAAGTTTAGCGGTAATAAATAAATTGTTGTTAGCCAAGTAAGCCTAATAATAAATGCATTGCTTCTTTCCCCCACATGATTACAAAGGTGCCTTCATGCCACATCAACATTTAGGCACAGCTGTGGTTGTTGTGTTGCGACTCTTCATAACTCAGTTCACAAAACTGTTTTTTGTCATTGGTACTGCCTTCCATCCATTTTTTTCACAGCTCCAAAAATATTTCAGTGTGAACAACCACCATGGTCCAGTGATAGCACATTCCTTCTCCAAGCTAGCATATTCTACCTGACCACTGGTAAGGAAATGGCTACCTACCTATAAAGGACATTGGAGAAACTAAGCAACAATTTCACAGAAGCTTGGCCCAACACAGGAGGGCGACCTCAATAGGACAGGATTCAGTAGTACATCTACATCTAAAGGAGAAGGGGCACTCCTTTCAAGACACGGACAGGGGGTTTGAGAGAGCAGTGAAGGAGGCCATCTGTCCATCTGGAACAACCAACTTTGAACAGAGGAGGGGGGCTGAGTCATCATCTGTCTGCTACATGCCGTTCTGCCTTGAGATCCCATCCCAGGAAGTTTAACTTCTCTTCACCATCAGAGCAGTTCACACTCTCTGGATCTTGTGATCATAATGATTTTCACTCCAATTCACACATTAACTTATGGTTCTCTACCATCAGGTCAGAACTGAAGAAGACGTTTGGATGAATGGTGAAACGTTTTCAGGCTCGGAAAAAAAGTCACATGCAACTTAGCACTATGACTATCATGACCTGGATGAATGAGAATCCTTACACATGAACACACAAAACTGAGCGGGAGTTGTAGAAATGGGACAGGGCCTTATTATATCTATTTGAATTCAGTTTATATCTTATTAAAACAGTATTAATCATATGACAACAGCGTGATTGATTAGTTTAAATGTTGGTCCAGGATTGTTGGTGGTGGGGTGTCCCCACCAATACTGAGACTAAATGTGTGCCTTTGAGCTGGAAATCTTTAATGTTGCATAGAAATCTGAAATGCTATGCCAAATAAGAAGTCGCCCCAACTGTGACATAGATAGACCTATCATTCACTCCATTCATATCAGTCAAATGCCTTTGTGAAGTTGGTTGCAGAGAGGGCAAAGGATGCTTTATTGAGATGCTAAGGTTGTGTATCATTTCAGATGTACTGGGTGTAAGCCATTGTTGAGAGCTATTTCTTTTTCAATTAAATTTAAATACAACATTCTGTCACCCGACGCAAGGGCATAGCACACATTAACTCTCCACACAAGCAGAACCAACTGAAAGGACTCCCTGTTGTGAGAGCAGAGTTCCATTCATAGCTTTAACCTAATGAGCTAATTAATTTGTTGATTACTATTTTCTGCCTCAAGTTGGATTATCACATGGCAGTGTTTGTCTCTGAGAGGAGCCAAATCATTCAAGGGTAATACATTTAGTGATGACTCCAATTGGAGTCAACAATCCAAAATTGTGGAACCACAATGAGAAGCAAGTTTATTTGAGACTGGTAGACGCACACAAACAGCAAATTTGTGTTATGCGGGGAGACACAGTATGTCTCAAGACAGTATAAAAATAAGGCACAGGCTTCTAAACCTCATTTGGCAGAGTTGGTTGGCAACAACCAGCTACCTAAATGGCACAAGTGCCTATAAATAGGATGAATTGATTAGTTGTTGAAATAAACTGTCTCTTTGGAGAATAAATCGATCTCGTCTTTTAATATAGGCTATACATTAGTTTATCACTGACTGGAGAAAGATTATTTTTGTCACTTAAGAGGCTACATTTTTACATGGTTTGAAGGCTGTGTTGTCGAGTGGTGCGTAGAGGAGGACTCAACACCATACAACTGGAAAGTTCCTGCCTTGTCAGTGTCTTCACCATCCTTCCCATCATCCTCACATTAAGGGAAGATTATACATGGTCTCGGTTAATGCAACTCAATTTAACTTATTCAAGATGGGTTTAATATAAACATTTAAATATTTGATAGATCCAAGTTGCTTACAGTGATAGTGGCACTAATTTTGTTTGTCCCATGATGTGTTGTGTGGCGTGGTGAGGTCATGTGTGACTGGATGTACAATGGCACACAAGACCCTGCTGTGACAATGCGCTCTGTAGCTTAGAGGACCTGACAGGCCACATCACTCACCCAAACCAGGCTGTACATCTAATGTGCCACAGTCACATTGCTGCTGAAGACCGGAGCTGAGAGCGTTCTGTGTGATTTGTTGATTTGTTGACATGAATACTTATCTTCCTGTTCACTTGCAGATCAAAAGACATAACCATCATTTCACCTCCCGCAGTTCTACCCATTTTCTCTTCATCATCGTTGCTTCTCTCAATCCGATTTATCTCTCGTTTGTGCGTGGCAAGTTGTGCCGTTGGATTTTTGTGCGCACGGAACAAAGTAAACAAAATCAGTGATTAAAAATTAAATGCAGTTATTTCTTTCGGAGCTATTGCTGGGGTCCCCAGGGGAGAGAAGATTACGTCGCTGCCTTGTAGGCATCTTTTGTTCCCAATCTGGAGGCTTGTCACTATTTATTGTTAATTTTTGATGCTTCATTTGATATTCTATGCTCTCTCCCTCACATGCATAGATGGCTTCATCAGTCTGTCATTCATTGCTTGTTAAGTCGTGATGTCAGGTTTGCACGGCTCAGGCAATGCATTTCACCACAAGGTATGTCAGAAAGTTAATTCTGTAATCATACTTGACTGGAATCCCTGACTGCGGAGTTTCCATTAGAAATCAATACATTGTCACACACATCAGACAAACAAGCAAAGTCACACCTCACAGCTGGCATATATTGGAGGAGAATGATTCACGGGATTTGAGAATGGTCTGTTTTTTTGTTATTTTGTTTTTGTATATTTTTGGCAACACCTAACTCTTGTTTGCCATACCTTGTTTTTGCCATTTTCTTTGTTGTTGCCTAATGGATCCTCCTATTGTAACATGGTGTATAGTCTTTTATGTAGATGCTGTGCAGTTCATTTTTTTTTTATTGCATGCATGACAGAGACTATTTAATGCATATCGTGACAAAGGAAAGACATTTGGAGATCTTTCCTTAATTATGTCCTCTAGCCAACATTTTAAATTGCCATCATAGAAACTGTGTGTTCACTGCCTTGTGGTTTGAAGACTATTCCAGGTTAGTGACCTTACCGGAATTGAGTCTTTGCCTTACTCTGCACATCCACCTCGTATGTGATATTAGAAAAACTTTATGCCTAATGATGATGTTGAATTCGTCATCGCATTGCTTAACGAGGTGACGGTTGTCCGACTCTCTTTTCAAGACTTTTTATCTAGTTTTGTTTTTTGACCATTTACTTATTTCAATGCAATTTGCAATTCTCAGAACCATCCAAACCCATTTGTTTACACGAAATGTCACATGGAAATGTACTGTGACTCAGTGTGTTGTGTTGGAGAACAAGCCTGAGAGAGCATTTTTTTGTTGTTGTTTGTTTCAAGATTGTCTTTCAAGTTTTTGAAGTACTTCTGCAGCACAGTGGGTTCTTCTTTCATTGTTGTCAAGCACTGACCTAGGCTGAGTGGTTTGTTGAAAAAGAATGAGATTACACACAAAACTACTGCACTCATTTGCATATGATGCTTGTATTGTCAAGCAAGATTTTAGTTGATGAGAAAGTCACTTAATATTCTTTAATTTGTTGCTCTTTTGGACTGAACTGAAGTCTAGTTTTTCATGGCATCGAAAGCAGCAGTGGTATTTCAACTAATCTCAGCTGTTCAACACTCATAATGGTAGACAAGAATGGTAGATGATATAATAACCTTCATGGCTCTTTTTGCAAAAAGACAACAGTGTGTTTTTGCCTCAAACAAGTCAGGCTTTCTCCTCCAATGCTTTTAACTTCTGCTCCATCTGCTCATTTATTTACCACGCTCAAAATGCTCAAATTATTAAATATGTAGTGTAGTCCATCTTCAGAACCATTTATCATTTATCAGAAAACATTACTTCTTGCAGTGTTCCATCAGGAAGCTGGATTTGAATGAGCGATAAAAAACAAAACAAAACCGTGTCCCTCTAAATATAGCTAAACAAAGCCAGTGGACACTGTTAGGAAAATAAAGTGGAAAATATACAGCCGTTTACTTTGCAGGGTGCTTTGATAAAACAGGACAGTGCTCATATGTTTTCCTAGCCCCAAACAGCCACTGCGAGGATATCTGGAGAGCTGCCTGCTGGTGCTTTGCTGGTGTGTGAGCAGCAGCAAACGAGAAAATTAACCATAATGCTATTTCATGGTGCTCCACTGTTGGAGATCACCCCTGCCTGGATCTGCAGTGGCTGGATGGGGAGAGAGTAGCAGCAGGACTGCGGGGTCACTCTGCATGAGTGCTCACATATTAGTTAGCTTCTCATCTCCCATTCATGGCTACAAGATTTAAGCTGCCCAGAAAAATAAAAAAAAACTGATGATGATCCCACATTCAGGAATTGGCAAGGGAATGGGGAGAAAACTCTTAAGTCGCTAAAGTAGATGGGGGGGGGGGGCGGAATAACAGCCGGAATGGCGTGAAGGTTCCAGCTAGCTCGGAAATCAAAGAAGCATTTATGGTGTATTTGCAGGAGGCTGTCGTGAATATTTCCACAACCAGTGCTTTGAATTATAATGTCACATATAGTGAAGATGCATGAATAGAGACAAGATTAGATGTTCCATATGTTTCATGTTCATGTTGTCTTGTTCCTCACATCTTTGTAGGCAAAACAATCTGTACCAGTTGAAAGCATTTCACATCTCATTTTTGCCAAGAGATAAACTTGTGTTGTTAATGGCTTCAACATCTATCAACAAAATTTAGTATGCTGTATTAAAAGCATGTTGCTAATTATGCCAAAGACATATTTTTTTTTCTACCACTTGATTAGTGTATGCTGTCTTGTCTTAGTCGGAGGCTTCATCCCCAAATGTAGGTGTTTTGAGTTATTTAAAACTGCATGTAACACAATCATGACAAAAGACTACATCTGTGTCTGTACACATTTTTTGATAACATAACACTTTCTTGATAGCCTAAATATTTTCAGCTATTGACCTACCAATCCTAGAATATCCACTGGCTTATCATTTCCTGATTCAGTAGTGCTCCTTGTAAGGATGGTGTGTGTGATCATAATATTCTTATCCTTATCCTTAGCTGGAGTCTGTCTAATGTAGGTACACACTCAATGGAGGCTGATTTTAGGCTTAAACTTTTTCCCCAATGGATGAGGCTGCATGAAAATTAATCTCCTTACCTGTGTAAATGTCTTTTTTATCCTTCTAAGATCAAACAGGTATGTATGCCATTTAGATCCTATCTGCAAAACGAGGAGCAAATCTCAAGAGAAATGCTCTTCTGTGGTCAGAGTTGATTCATCAAACACTGAGGGGGATTAAGCCTGTAGGGTACCTTGCCAACACACACACATCCACTTCTTTTTGATTAGACTTATAGTTTGACTTTGCATGAAAAAGATGGTGATTTGGATGATCTGTGACTTCCCTGCGGACCAGGTGGCCACTGTGCCGATTCCCCTCCTCTCCATTTTAATATGCGGGGCATCTAATCCTCTAACCAATGAATCCAGCTCCATCTGCACATTGTCTGGTTTGCCACCAGCGAGGAGCTTTGGCACGGACTCGCTCGTTGGAGAACTTGGCTTATTTCCCCCCCTCTCCTTTTTATCTCTCTGCACATACTTTTGATGGCAATGTTTTATCTGGTCAGGCAGGCTTTGTTTGGTCTTGATATCTCCTCCAGCAGCTTGTGTGTGCTTTGTTGATTTCTGGCATGTTCTTTAAACAAGTGATAATGCTTTACAAAACATACACACCTTGACTTTGACTTTTGAAATGCGTATATGTTACTTATATAGACATTCAGATAATTCGTAGGCTTTAAACAATTGAAGAGGGAAACAATTAATGACCAACAGTGGTTTCTTAGATTCAAGATGTGCCTATTTCTTATTGTGGCTGTCCTTATTGTCCTTGACAACTATTTGTTGTTGTTGTTGTTGTTATTAATTTCTGGCACAACATTCTGGAATATGTTTTAAGCAGTTGCAATATAAGTGCACAACAAGAGTCTCTGATTTCCAGGGGGTTGGAAATCCTCTTACAGATTTTTGATAACTGGTATCCCATTGATTAATTGAAGCCGATCTATGTTTTTTTTTCTTTCTTACTTTCTTTTTAAAAAACTTTCTTTTTTTAAAAGAGAAGTTGCAGAATAGGAATTCGTTTTTGATTCTCAGAAGGCTTACGCAAACTTTTCAAAGAAGTAAGTAGGTGAGACTTTCCCACAAACTTGTTAGTTTGATGAGAGTGTAATTAAAAGTAAAATCACAGCTGGTGTTGTGATGCCTTATTTTTATTTGAATGGCTGGTGAATAATAGACAGCATGATTCTCATGCAATGTTCTGTCACTCTGTCAGTTGTTATCAGCAGTAAACTATCCAGCAGCCCACCCCTGTTCAGGTTCATGGGACTGACAGTTGCCTCTCTCCTGGTTCAAATCGGCAAATTAAGTTTCACAAAATATAGCCTAAATGTAATGCAGCACCAACTGTTCTGTTTTTAATTGAACGGAAGCCATTCAAATTTTTTTTCATTGACAGACCACAAGACAAAGGGAACATTATGCTACAGCACTGTAGGCCACATAACATAAGCCTGGGTATCAAATAGGAGCTCAGTCAGCCACAAGGAAACACTGTCTTTATGTATGTCAGACACAAATAGACAATTCTTTAGTTACTGTAATATAAGATATTTGATTAAAAATCTTGTTTATTTGCCAAGAAGTGTTCCCACCAGTTTTGTGCTTGGCTGTTATATGCCTATCTAGTGCATATAAATTTTCTTTATTACACAGTCCCATGATGCAATAGACTGTGCATTCTGTTCATTGTTTGCCTGTGTTTTTTTCCCTAAGCCTCAGAACGTGTGAGGCTATAGAGGGAGTGGGAGGACTCAAAGAGCAAAGCTACCCTAAGAAAATGATTTTACACCCTGACTACTAATTGTGAGGATTTACTTTGAGAAATCCTGCTGATAGCTGTTAATTTCACTGCTAAGCTGTTTTGAGTTCTGTTTTCTGGCAGTGTGTGGCATTAATTTTCTGCCAAGATGTCTCTGCCACCCATTCTTCTGCCTTTCTTATCAAAAGACATCGAGGAGTTTATCTTTCTGCCTCAACAACCAAATTTGCCCTGATTGTTGAAACTCAAAGGAATGTTATATAAGCTGAAGCAGTCCTGGAAAACAACAACAACAGCAAAAAAAACCCAACATAATTTAGCCTATAGAGAAGTCCATTTTTCTGTGACTACTGATGTGGCAAATGAAAACCCAAATGAAGGCGTTTGGGGCTGAATGGAATGTTTCTTTGATACCTGGCCATAGAGCAATTATTTCTAAAGTGTATAGGATGGGAAGAAAAACAGAAGGGAAAACGGAGGCAGACACACAATGGGGAAATGCAGGCAGAATAAATGGTTTGAATTTACCGCCTAATGTCTGCCATACAGAGGGAAAATGTCTTCTGCCCAATTTCACAAAGAATCGAGAAAGTCGGTTCTCAGTGTTGCCTTCGGCTGTTTCCCTAGTTCCACCAAATTGAGTGTCTGTAAAAAGGTCACGAACACAAACCACTCCAGCTCTCCAGAGAGATGGTGTGTTCCAGCTTTGAACATGAAAATCTACATACATTTCTCAGGCCTGCCAGCTGAAAGCCTCTGTATCTCTCAAACTAGGCCACTGTGTCGCAGGTTCAGCGTGCTGAAACTCACTGAATATTTAGAAGAACTGTGGGCAAATTACAATCAGTTTAAATCTGAACAGATGTTGAAGTCACACAGGGGCTGAATGTTTAGTGGAGTCTGGATCTTGGTTAAACTTATAGCACTAATGCACTCAGAATGAGCCACTGAGATGAATTTTCTGCAGAAGCCAAGTCATCAAGATTTAATTAGATAATCTTTCTTAAGAAACCTTGAAAATGAACCTGATTGACTTGTTTTAGGTATTGTGAGATTTCATGAACATCTCAGTGGCATGTTATGATAATGGTAGGTGTTTTGTATTTTGGTATAGGCATATAGTGCTGTATTTGTAATGGCTAATGCCCATTGTGTTGAGAAAATGCATTTTTTATGATACTTACTGTCCAACAATGTCCTAACTGTGCAGAACAACCTTTTCTTCCGATATTTACTACCACCTTAATTCAAATGAAATAAACAACAGTCCTGACTGAGATGAGACTCATATTTGTGGATCAAACCACATCCCCCAATGCCAAATATTTCTTCAAGGTCTGTTTTGTTGTTTGTGTGTCTGTCTGTTTGTTTGTTTTTGTTGCCACAAAAATCCCAGCTCCTCCACTGACGTGCACGTGTTTCTTGTGCTTCTTGCAGACGCAACGACGAGTGACATTCCACCTCCCGGACGGCTCTCAGGAGAGCTGCAGTGACAGCGGCCTGGGGGAGCAAGAGCCTGCCAGCACTGCCAGCACCAGCATCACCCAGCCCCTGCCTCTGGGCTTCCCCCAGGAGGAGTACTACGAGCAGACTTCGCCGAACAGCCGCACCGAGGGAGACGGCAACTCCGACCCCGAGTCCAGTGAGTACTGACCACTAACTCACAACCCGGGCCCGGCCTCACTGATTTTATGAGGCCGGAGTTGGCAGCGCTCCACGCCGGGGCATGAGAAGTTACAGATTTAATGAGAAGCGATTGTACACCTATCAGTTGTGTTGTTGGAGTTACAGTAGATGTGCTTTGATGCTGCATGTCATATTTTATCCCTTCTTACTTCTAAGGTACTTTAGCAAACAAACAAACACAAAAAAAAAACAAAAGAAAAAACTGTTTGATTGGTTCTGATCATAACATTTTATATGACAGCAATGGTTGAAAATCTCACTTATGGGAGGTCAGTGTTTGGTAAATGCCAGGTGTGGGCTGTGTGTTCTTTGTGGGCAAGCAAAGCTTGTTAGTGAGCTCCCTGCTGCGATTGCTTAACGATCGGAGCAAAAAGGAATAGTAACTCTCAGATTTATGGCTTCCCCATTTGTATGAGCGGCGGGAAAAGTTGTGCACTGGCGAGGATTTATGAATCCCCTCTGTCATGTAAATATTAAGAAGCTGGCGCATTCTGTGACCCAGTGATGAAAAGCCGCTGGTATTTGGCGGGCGGAATGCAGTGGAGCTGTCAAAAGCCAGCACAGGATGCTTTGATTCCGCGGCCATTTCCACACCATAATCAGAAAGCAGTAGGGTGACTCTGATCAGCATAGATCTCTTCATTTCCTGTGTTCTACACATCAATGATATGGGTGAATTACCATAGCATCGCTCAAGTTGACAGAGGCGACACAATTTGCTTTTTCTCCCCTCCCCCCACCCCACATACTCTTTTTTTCTGAACACAGAACACAGGAGAAATAAATTGCTTGGCGTTCACCTGGAGATCTGCCTTCAGTCCTGGTCATAAATGAGACAATAGCCACTCGCACATCTCCCTCTGCAATGCACCACTGTCTTTGTCAGGGCTCGCCGTGTCAGTGTGACTGGAAATGCATCTGTGTGTGTGTGTGTGTGTGTGTGAGTGTGTGTGAGTGTGTGTGTGAATGTGTGTGGCTCCTGGTAGGCAGTGCTATTTCCATACACATGACTTTGTAATCTTCTGCTTGAGATTAGCTGTTGTGAGACTAGCCAGTCTGCTGTAATAACCCCTGTGCTGAATGCGCTCCTGATTAAATGGACACTACTTCAAATCATCCGCTTTGTTGAAGAAAGAGGATGAAAAAAAGGGGGCCTGTGTTTTTATACTTCCCCACCCAATGTTTTGGAATGACAGTCATATGGTCATATTTTTTGAAGGACCGTTCCAAAGAGAATAACTGCATGAGCTTGGCTTTGTCAGAAAACAGACGAACCATCATTGTTTTTCAGTTATCTGATGGCCATCTTCCGCTGTTGACAGTACTGTCGGGTGCTGTCATTAAAAGATATGTTTCAGATAGCAGCGGGCATATGAATATGTAAATGCAGTCCATCAAAACAACGTGACACCCATCAAAATTGACAAAAAAATAAGAAATTATTAATTTCTTCATAAAATATGTAATGACTGTGGTCTGCTTACAGGGGAGCATTTGCTGATTTATTTAAGTTTCCAGAGTGACAGTCTCATGCATAAACATTAACAAGCAGGGACTGTAATAAATCAAGGACACACCAGACCGTTTTTACTTTTGCTCATTTTCCGAAAAGTCAGATGGCTATTGTGCGAGTGTAAACGTGATAGCATCTTGACGTGCATTCATCCTGTGGGGGCAATCCAGGCTCTGTCACCCTGACGAGTGAGACCGAGGGTTCCTTAAAAGTTCCTCCACCCTGAGCTGTGCGAACCTAAAACATATGCTGTGCAAGGATAGAAGTCACCCAAGCTTTTCAGAGCCATTTCCTTGCCCAGAAGTTCACTGATAAAACCTGACACTGTAGTCAAGGGTTCAAAAGGAGCGATAGATCCGCTCTCTGTTGACAGACTCGGAGACGAGTACATTGGAGACGTAGGAAGCCCAAGACGGATTAGATATGGTTTTATCAATGAGCGGCAGGCAGTGTGGCTGTGGCAATCGCTTATCTTGTCGTCTCAATTTGAAAAGAGTGAGAACAAGAGAGGTAGAGAGAGAGAGAGAGAGAAAAGAGAGGTATAGACAGAAAGAGAACAAAATGAGGGACCAGAGAAAGACAGAAGGAAAAGGTGAGAAGTGAAAAGTGAGAATAGAAGGAGAAAAAAAACGGAAATCCTGCGAAGCTTTTATGTTTTGAAGGGTGGTCTGGGTCTTGGGTGTCAACGCACGGTGAGTAACTACCTGCGCGAGAGCAGACAATGTGGCCTTGCTAGGACGATGAATTTCTTGACTCCTCTTTAAAACAGCATCTTTATTAGACCACCCACTCCTGAAATAAAGTTCATGTGGCATTTATGTTTCTATTATTTATGAGATGGGAGGCAATTCATTTTATGGCCTCTTTGGCTTTTCTTCCTAGGCTTGCTTTATCCGACTGTCAGCAGTCCCCACTCCCACCACGCTGTACCCTGTGCCTGTCAAACATGCTACTGCCCCAAGCCCAGTGGCTAAAAGCTTCAAATTAGCATGGTGCTTGCCGGCTCCACCCAGCCAACCATGGGAACAGATGGCATTATAAATGCACAAATAATTAGCAATTATAATTCTCAAGTCTTACCTATCCCTCCTGGCTGTCACTAAAACCTTTGTGCTGCACATCAAAACACTGGATGCATGGATGTATATGGACAGTTTGGATCGCCATGGAAACAAGGAGTCAGGGCATGTGTGTATTTGTTGTCTTCCTTTCAGGTGAACTAACACTCTCTCTCTCTCTCTCTCTCTCTCTCACACACACACACACACACACACGCGTGCTCACTCTCTCTCCCCCATGTCATCTTGATTGTTCAAACAAACTCTGGAATGCAGAGTGGCTCTGTGAAATGTTCCATGCAAGAAAAAGGGTGTCATCTGTCTGAGATTGGGGCGCTCCAACTGCAAACTCTTAATATTTAATTGCCATGGTTGTTGGGAATCATAAATAATTCTCTAATTACAAATACTTTGGCAAAGTGCATCACATTAATTGTGTCAAGACTGTTACATGCAAGAGCTAGTGTCTAGTCTGAGAAAGTCTGGAAAAAAGGGAAAATCTCCACAAAAGATAATTTGGCCTAATGGCGTCCCTCATAATTGCATGAGTCAGTTTGTTTCTGTCCAAATAAATCTGATTAATTACATAATGGATATTTATATATCGACCCCCCTAGAGACTGCAATGTGTTGATTTACGTCTTTAACAGTCCTTCAAGACATCCTCTGGTCAATGCAGCAGTGCACAATGCTTAAGTAATCAGTAGTGTCCACTTTGAGTGAGGCTGCCAACCATGATTTGTTGGGCTTGCATTAAACAGGCAGCTTATCCAAAAATTGAATGAGCAAAAAAAAGACAAATAATAAACAAATTAATTTTAAATCCAATATTTTTTTTTGTATCAACATATGGTATGGCCATAGGGTTGGATGTGGCTTTTCGAAAATGACACTCAGTGCACCAAAACAGAATGATTTCAAGGCTTTTCTGGCAAGGCAAGGATTTTCTGTACACAACATAATCACTTAGATAAAGTTAAGAGCAGGAATGTGTGCTTGGTGAAATCCTCCCATCAAATCCACTGCATCTTCTGGATGACACAGTTTGTGGTCCAATCAATTTGTGAAACCATATTGCAGTTGTATTGTATTGTACACTGAGTGTTTGGGATTTGCTCTTAGAAGGAAACCTCCATTACAGGGACTAAAAGCATGTGGCTAAATGCATCGCATTTGAGTGTGCGAGTCATGGACAGATAAAAAAGAAATCTTAATCCCTCCCATATGGCCTTCAACAGCCATCATATGCCTCATCTTTCAAATATCTAAATCTGCCATGGAAATAAAGCCACCCTTTTTATTCAGTCATCTATAATAAGATTACAGATTTAATCAGGCATAGTCTTAGAGTAAAGGCTTTATTGTACTCTTTCCCTAAGTGCCTTCAGGGGTAATTATCATTGTTTTCCTCACAATCCTGCACTTAAGTTAAGAATAATCTCTATAAAACATATTTATTGGATATATTCCAATTAATGCTATATCTGTAAATATAATCTAAAAATATAAATCAAATCAATATAAAGATTTGATTATTGAAAGTGTCATATCCAAGTTGTGTGACTATTGACTATCCATGATTAAACTGTTATTTTGTCTCCTGTTTATATCATACTACATAATTAGTTTTTAGATGTCCATATTGGAAAGTTGTCCATTAAGACAGCTGTTCCGATTATTCTGCAAATTACTTTGTTTTCCATCCTGGGACTAGTTTCCCTCCATGGAGAAGACTCAGTGTTCTCAATAGTAATACATTATTGCACCACTTCAGCACTTAAGAATGAGGAACATGACACTTAATGACACTGGGCTTTGTAAGCCTTTAGTCCCCAAACACACACATTGGAAATAGTGACACATTGACAGACATGTCGTGACTAAATCCATCCAACATCCTGTAATGCTCTTAATTAATGTTAAATCACCATAAGCATCCACAACCACTAAGTCATTTTTCATTAACATTTTCTCTGCATGACACCTTATTTGTCTGTATGACACCTTATAACACTTCTGGTGCCATTTTTATCCTACAGAGATGTAAATAACATGAGGAGGAACATAAAAAAAGAAAGTAAGAATGAGAAAAAGAAAACAAACAGCAAAAAGATGGTGATTTTTCTAGAACTTTGCAAGTCTCTTTGCAAGTCTTTAAAGGGCAACTGGAAAAAAGTATATTGTTTATACTGTGTAGTTTTTAAAGGACACTTTATTTTATAGGCTTCTTGAATTCACAGCATTTGTAATAGGTCCAGCAATAACCCTAAATGAACCTTGTTTGTCTTAAGCTATATGTCTTTGGCTGTTTTCTATTCTGTATTTATTTCTTCATTTATTCAGTAATTCAAGAATCAAGTTGGCCATTAAGTCGTTTGAATGATTTAATTTGTATATTTATTCAGAGGCGGGGGTGGGGGGGGTGTGTTCAGTTCATGGAGGTGATCTAGAGGGGAACCACTGTTTTGTCTGGTTCAAATGCCATTGAGAGTTGTCTCTGGGAGACAAGCTATTGATCTGGGGCATCAACTCAAATCACTGAAATCTCTTTTATTTCCGAAGAAGAGCCAGGAAAGTGTCATGCAAGAAACCTGCACTCGAGTAAATTAGGCAGTCAGTATTGGTGTTTGTGCTCTCAAAGGGCATCAGAGATGAAGATGAGCAAGACCTCAACCTTGCACTGTATTATTTATGGTAATATATCTATGCATGTATAACAGTGGTCATCTTGCGCTAGTCCAGCCCAGGGCTTGAACCCGCGGCCTCACCCCTGACAGCAACCACAGATCGGGAGGCAAACAGTCAACCAGAAAGCTCAGGCTCCTAGTCAACTGACTTGGAGGCTCTTTGAAGAGTTTGGGGAGGGAGATTTACTAACGTTCTACATGCACAGTTAGGTTAGCTGGCATCCGTTACACTTGTAAAAAGTATCTAGGGTAACTTTTACAACAAAATGTGTTCACTTTAAAGGTGAAGATTTTCTATTTGATTTTTTTTACCTAGCGCTTTGTCGTGGTAAAACATTTAAGAAATCCATCCATGAATTGGATGTCTTTAAGTAAATGATTAATTAAATAAGTAAGGTACCCTGAAGTGATAAGTCAACACTTTATTTTCGCCAATAAGACGGAACAAATCTTTCAATTTGTTATGTAGAATGAAAGCTCTTTGTCAATTGATTGGCAGCACGCTATTTTACTTCTCTCCTCAGTCACAGGCCTTCAGAGGGCCTTTCAAAGACTTTTACAATTAAAACACCCATTCTGAACTTGTTACCGCGTGCAGCAAGGCTCATGTCTGGTTTGGAAATGGATCAATAGCTGTCACGTTTGATTGTATCTCCGGACACTGCAGGCTCAGCTCTGCAGGGGTAACATCAAAAGGCTTCCACAAAGACTCCGGCAACTAGCTATCATTTTTTGACACATAGTGTGATTTTCTAAATGGAAACCACCTTGCCCAGAATACAGATGATCTCAAGCAATTCTCAGGCAATAGGAGGACTGTGTGAATAAAGTATTTTAATACAGCACAAAGGAGAGTTTACATGAATATTGTAGCCTACATCACACTAGCCCTCTGCAAACCAAGCCAAGGTTCCATCATCCGTCATTGATGGCTTGAATTGGGAAATGCTGCTCATTCTGGTGTCAAACAAGCAAACAACCAGCTTCACACATCTTTAAAGTGAGCTTACCACACCAAACATGGCCACTGTCCATGTTTGCAACTTGCCAAAGTTGACCATGCTGCCAAGCCCCTGTCTATTTATGTGACTCGCACACGTCAACAAAGGAGCCATGCGACAGCATCCAGTCCAATTGGCATGATCCCACTGACACCCTTGATGTGCTTATGCCAGTGAAATATGTACAGCAGCTCATTATCAAAGGAGTGAGGAGCAGTGCGGGATGTCCAGGTCTTGGAAGTGTGTTAATGTTTCATGTTCCCACTCGCAATGATGAAATACTGGCTCTAGCTGTCTGGAAACTCCTTTGCAATCCTTTGAGAATGGAGTGTAGTTGGGTAGGCCGGCAACATCAGCGTTTCATTGATTTAACATGGAGCATGGGTTAGCATGCTCAAGACCCTCAGCTTCGTTTACATACAAGGCAGGGAGTCTTAGAAAGCCAATGAAATATAGATATGGTGATGTTTTATTAAATGCCATTTGTTTCAGATAGCTTTCACAAGAATCCCTCTCTTTTACACCTAGATCTTGTATAACCTGCAGCCCTTGCACAAGGCCAAGTGCAAGAGGTGGTGTGCTAGCCATGGGAAGTGTTGAGACAGAAGACTTTTGGAAATTATCATTATGTGAGGTTGTATATTTTAGCCACATTCCTGTAGAATTTACCTTGTTTTGTTTTCATTCTGAATGTGTATAATGTGTTTTTTCCCATCTGTTGTGGGAAATGCAGTTCAGATGTGAATGTGTTTTTAAAAGCGGAATGTTTATATTGATCATTCACTGCAGCCTCACCCTGCTTTGAGGGCTTCCTCTTCCCCTTTTACCTTTGATTTCAGCAGAAATCTCTTGTTAGTTTGGGAGTGCTGAGATGAGAGAGAGAGCGCCCAATCATTGCCTAACAATTTGAGTGAAAATCCCTTTGGCTTCCCAATTGCTCTGCACAGCGAGCAATTTCAATGCTGCTGTCAGGCCAGACTGCTGTAATGGTTTCAAGAAATCCAAAAAAGTAAATAGCCCTTATATTTGCACTTAACACAAGGCAACGTTGCTGACCAATTACATCCTGAGTGTTTGTCAAAAAAGTAAAACTTAACCATTGAGATTCACTGTTGCTGCAAAGAGAGCATACAAAGGTCAAAGCTCTCTCAAAGACTTATAGCCCCTTTTGATCAGCATCTGATCTTCAGGCAGCAGAGGTTATGGGGGAGACGCTGTGACGTTTCCTTAAGATATGGCGTGCTGCATTGATTAAAATACACAGCCTCATCCCCTTCTCATTTTTCACATGCAGACAGTCTCAAGGATAAAGATGGGTCTGCTCCGAAGGAGTTATTGACCAAAATAACCGAGCATCAATATGTCCCCTGGAGGCTGCTTCGACTCAGCAGCAGAGGAGTTGTATTTTCGGTGCGTCTGCGCCATAACGCTATTGACCCGCATTGTCCTTATATCCTCGCTACAGCATGGCTATCATGTCAAACATATGCTGTTGCCATTTAAGAAACCTCTGCTGTCACATAGAATCACTCTGAGTTATGGTGATGCAGAGTGAAGAGGCAGGACGGGTATGGAAAGCAAAGGCAGCGGAAGTATTGCAGCATACAGTGCTATGTTTTGCATTTATAATGCGTGTTTTCCTAATAGTTTAGAGTGATAGCAGTTACTAACAGACTGCTCGAGTCTTCAGTGATGCATTTTTGAACAAACTCTATACATGTCCTTGAGTAATTTTTCTTCATTTGAAACCATAATTAAAATTGATTTGAAGTTCAATTAATCACTGCAATGGAATCAATTTGAATATTAAAAAAGCATAACTAATTTTTTTTAGCTTTTGTTTCTAATTAATTTCACTGTGCATCGAAATATGATTTTTTAACATAGTAGAAATTAGGACTGTGCAAATACTGTGTACATCAGAGTTCCCCATTCATCCCGTTGCGACTGTCTGGGAGATGCAAAAACACACTTTGCACTGACAATGAGTGATGAAAGAAACTGCGGCAAAGCAAGCCTGGTCTTGGAACGAACAATCCGATATGGGTAAATACTGCTTCTCAGTGCTCAGTCACTCATCCTCTCCAGGTCAGGGTGATTGGCTCTAGGTGTGTCTGTGCATGCGTGAGCCAGATTAGCGCGTGACACCCCGCAGTGTGCTGATCAATGCCTGCACTGATTCTTTGATAAATTGGTATTCCTGGACAAATGGAGGACTTCAGAAGCTGCTAACATAGACAGATGGAGTGTGGGAACACTGCTGTTTTGCCGGACGAGGAAAAGGGATTGCGGTGGGGATGGGTGTTTGGGGGGGTTGTGAGGAGGGTGCGGGTGTCATGGAGGAGAATGGATTAGAAGTTCCTTGGCAGGAAATGTTTGGACTAACGGCCTATGACAGGAGCTTTTGAGGCCCCGACACTGAACACACAAATGTGGCAGTGGGCCTTTTCCCCTGTCATAGGCAAGCAGATGCATTCGTCACATTTGCTATGGTCAACTTTGTCGGGCCCACTGCCTTTTCTCTGCTTTTTTTTTTTTTTTTTTTCTGCGGAGCATCTGTGGGTCCTCAAGGCAATGGAGCACCAGGGAGGTCAGTCAGCTGCCTGCCACTCCAGGCGGGGAACAGCAGACCCCAGCCACCGCTCAGAGCCAGAAGCCCTGCGCCCAAGCCACGAGTGTCCCTCTGCCCTGCTTCCCTGTGAACACCTGCTTGGCTGCATTGATTTGTCCTCATTCAAGTCATCCGTGAGTCCCACTGGACCTGACTGTCTAACATCTGTCAAGTCACTCAGTCTGTGCACATGAAAAAGGCAGAGATTTAAGTCAAACTGCCAGCCTTGTATGAAGGACATGCCAATTTAGTACATGCTCAGTATATTCTTAGTAATTAGCTGTTTGTTGTATTGAAATATATACTAAATGTTGTGCATTAATGGAATTCATTTGCATTTCCAAAAAATATATACAGATTGAAATGAAAAGGTATTAAGATAAATATGCAATTTATAAATGAATTACATTGAATGAATCCTTTCTTTGTATTCTATTACTATTGTCTCAAGGTTGTTGTGATTATTATATTAAAAGTGCAGCTTTGTTACTACCCAAAGAGCCACCAGCCCAAGCACCAGGACCACCAGTGTCCTTGGCTGTGCAGCTGGCTGGGGCTGTCTAACACTGGGGAGGGCATATGTTGTCTTGCGGCATGGCCCTGTGCTCCTGATGCAGGGCTGGTCAGTGTCACTGCACTTACAGGTGCGCTGGGCCACTGAGCTGCCTCTACCTTGCCCGTGGCCATAGCTGTGAGTGGCGTTATAGGGGAGGGGGAGAGGGGAGAGGGAAAAAAGCCTATTAGATCCAGTGAGGTATAATAATTGATGATCAACCCTGCTGTCCATGTAAAAAACCACTGGTCCATACAGCAAATGGCATGGCAGAGTGTGTGGCTAGCCGCTGAAAATGGCCCGTGACGTGAGAAACTTTCACAGGGGTATAAGCAGCAGCAGCCGAAGCACCTGCCCAACTGGCTCAAGGAAGGGCCGACTGTGCATTTGCCAGATGAGGGTTTTGTCCTTCAAATGGTAGATTTGCATTCTAATGATGTGAGAAGCACTGGAGGTGATAGGGAGCCTTGATGTGTTTCAACCCATATATCTCTTCTCCCACCTCTGCGCAGTCCCCCCCACTCCCCACCCCCAGTTAATTATGCATGTCTGCATTGAGACGCACTGTCTCCAATGGCAACACACAGGTACTGAACAGCTCAGTCTGCCCGGGCCCGCTGAATGTCTTATGGATGAGGCGCCTCTCTCGCTGTCTCTCTTTCTCTCTGTCGATCTCTCTTCCTCTCTTCAGCAAAACTGTGTGGTTTTTCCATCAAGCGCAAGCTGCCTCCCCTCAAACAACCTCCTCTGAGATGGTCTTATAAGTTAATAATGAGCAGGCTTGAAGAGCAGTAAACAAAGCTCCATGGAGATGGGGCCCATTGTTGTAGTTTGACTTTTGTGGCAGAGAGACTTTATTTATTTATTTGTTCATTTATTAATCTGTGACATCCTTCTGTTCAATTAAATTTATATCGTTTCTATATTTGGGATAGAGGCAGAAGAAATCACATGGTTTGGTTTGGTGTTTTTCATTGCACTCATCTCAGAGACAGATGTGGTGTGGCATACTTTCATTGTGCCATATACAAGCATTGCCTTTTTTAATATTGCATGACCTCAGTTTACAGGAAGTTCTTTGTTTTCCGTCTCCGAACCACAGGAAAGGAAGGACATCAGGGTTGTAATTAATTTTTGACGGCCCAATTAGGATATGGGCTTGTGAGGTTTTCATGATCACAGGTGTTTGGTTGGTTAATTTCTTTTCACAAATATTTTGTACAAGGTGTCTTCCATTGAATATTTTATAGTCCATTTCTTTTACTGGAGCGGTGAGCACAACTGTAGGGTTTTCGTGTACGCCTCATCTGGACGTACTGGAGAAGCACCTGTTCCTCCCAATCTGGGAAGCACTGTCCAGCGAAGCAGAGCGGCACTTGGCCTGGGCGAAGAGGGGTGTCTTTAATCATCTCCAGCAGAACCATCCCTTGCTGGCTCCTTATGTCCCCAAACTCATACAGTGAAAATGATTGGGGAGGGCAGGGGATGGAGGGAGGGGGGGGATGTGTTGTTAAGGGGGTGTGGGGGCGAGGACATGCAAACACATGCAGTCTGTGCTTGCCTTAGCGAAGAGCTTTTTTTCTCCCTCCCTTACCCGTATTCCCCCACGTTTTTGTTGTAAGAATGATTATTCACATTATTCCCTGGATAAAAATGCCCATAGCTTCAGCACACTGAAGTACATCCCATCTGTTTTACCTTTTGGAGCATCTGCCATGGCTTGCAGGGACATCCACCTCATGAGTCAGAGAGACAGAGGGACATCTGTCTCTGCAGATCGAGAATCAGGAGGCACCGTCCACTGTGTCCACGCTCCACTGAGCCTCGTGCGAGGCTCACGAGAATTAGCCATGCTATGTCTAGGCAAATGGCTTTCTTCAGCGAAGTTGGTGTTTCTAATTCCTCCCTCGCAGCCATTCTGCTAACCGATAATTTGATAAGCTCCATCGTAATCGTCCTGCTGGATCTTGATAAATGTGTCTAATGCAGCCCTGGGTATGGTAACTAAAATAATAATGCAGGACTCTGGCGCTACCGCCAGAACTGCATGCTGCATGGATACTTCCATATGCATTAAGGGTACTCTTTTTTTTTATTTTGGAGTAGAACACTTGGAGTATTATAATCCACAGATGAAATTTGCCGCAAATATGTGCTCGGTGGCCTGTTTATTAAAAAACATTTCTCATCCAGATAGCCCCTCAAACAATTCATTTTCAATATTGTTTTCATATATTTTCATTTCATTTATTATTCCCCTCTCAGAAACATTTCATAAGAACAGGCCCAGGCAGAAAGCGAACAAAGACGAGAATTCATCATAGCACAAGTATCATGGCAAGCCAGCCTTAACTTGCCATACATATCTTGTGAGCGCACTGTGTTCCCTTCACCTTCTTATTGTAGCTCCTCTCTGTGTTACAGTGTGCCAGTGCACACTTAATGCAGTTCCGTCATTATTTGAACAAACAAATGCATGAGCAGCGCTGCCCTCACCCCCACTGAGGACTTAATCTGTGTCAGATTTTCCCCTTTCCTGTTAAAATATTCTGTCTGTGACTGCCAGTCTCTGTGAGAGTTGCTAGTTAATCCTCATGAATGCATGAATAAATAAAAAGCTGCTCGCTGGGTAATTGAGGTGCTGTGCTACTAACAACGAGGACACAATTTGTAAATGAGATATTTCCCATCTAGGCTTATGATGAGCTATATCAAATTAAAACCATTTACCAAATCATGAGAAGGAGGTGCTTCAGTCCTCTCCCAGTCACTATCCCATTGCTCTCTCGAAATACTAAAAGGATGCCCCAATTGTTAGACAAATTTTGAGACTTTTGAGACTTTCTTCCCTTATAATACATAATCTCATACTGTAGTCACTTTTCAGTTGGCAGTATTCACACCCAAAGCTCCTGCATTAGTAAATGGACCATTGCAAACTGTAGCAGTGGAATATGGAAAATGTACAACATGCGTGTTTGCCACATCAGAAGAGTACTCACAAACAGAGAAAGGATTATCTATACTCTATTTGATACAGCAGTGTATCATATAGCATTTAAAATGCCCTTTCCGTGGTAGAACATAAGCACATCATAACAAGAGCAACCATGTTTCTGCTGCTTAATATTAAACCAAGGCACTAACTGATCACCTTTGTCTGCTACAAAAACAATACATCTGTTCTCACAAATGCTTTTGCATATTGTTGTTGAGTTTATTACAGTTAGCGCTGCACTGCACTTTGTTCAGGCTGCACTGAAATTCAATGAATAAACAGGGGCCAAGCCATCGTGTTGTTGCTACCAGGAAACCTTGCGGCAACAAAGGAAGTGCTAACTCAAGATAAACCTACCTCTGCCATGTAAGATAGATAACAGAGTTAACCTAAAGCAAAATAGCTTATCTGTGTAAAAACACACCTGTGGTTCGCAGAGGAATGTTTTAAGCGACATTATGAGTGCATTTAGTGCTGAGTATACCCGTGGCAAGATGCCGCAGGCCCAAGCGTGATAAATAAATTATTTCTAGTCGGGAGGGAAAATGCACACAATGCCTGATGTGTGTCTTCTGTTTTGAAACGGTGACACCTTGGCAACAAGGTGAAAACATCTAAGGGTTCTGCTACACAGAATAGTAGAATATACAACTCCATGAAGAAGTCTACCATGTGCATTGCACTTTCTCCCTTTTAAAGCATCTGTTAACGTACATGTCAAATGCTGTCAATGTGAGCACCTAACTGCAAATAGAAATGCATTTGTCAGACAGATCTGATATTTTAACTGTGCACTCTGTGTGTGATGTTTACAGCCAAAGGCAAAAATAATAACACTCAAGAAATATTCAAGAAACCGGCTACATCGCTGGGCTCTTCTTGATATTATCTTTAAAAGCAACCACTACAACCACTTTCATTCGGAGAGGAAGGCCCAGTAAGTCAGCACAGCATATGGTGAGGTGAGAAGTGGATGTCTGCAGCAGGCAGGCACTAACAGGAAGGCAGACGGGCCAGCCTCACCCCAGCAATGCAGTGCTGCACAGCCCAGCACCAGAGCAGGACAGGTCATAGCAACATGATGCTCGTCGCCTGTGTTTTATGTGTTTAAATGACTGTGGTGCAGAAAATATGGAATAATCAAAGGTGAGGATAAAAAGATATCGGCCTCCGTCCTGTCATACACCACTTTGCAACACGTTTTATGGTGTTCGATATCCCACAAAAAGCAGCCCCCTCGAAGAAAGCCTCATTGATTTCTGAGGTCCTCTCCTCTCCTTCTCTGCCCTTGTGCCTGGTGCTTGACCCACTTATTTTCTCATCTTTCCTGGTTTCCTCTTGAGGGTTTTGCTTGCCTACTGCTTTTCCCATTACAAAGTGGATGCCCGCCAAGTATCCCGTACAACCTCCCCGAGAATGAGTTAGGTGATACCAGCTCAGTTAGTCAACATCATAAATCACCAGACAAATTGACATACGTGCCACGGGAGAGAGCAAGCCTCAAAAGAGTCTGAAGACCACATGCAGCCCAAGCGTCCATGCCACTGAAATGGTGGATGATGAATATTGACAAAGCACTGAGGTTAGACACAGTCTGGACAACAGCATTTGCCCCAGTTTCACCTATATGGATTTCAGAGCGATAATGGCCATATCACAGGAGGTCCAGTTCCCCTCGTGCAGAAGTAAGCCCCTGAAACAATGATGGCTGCTGAACGTGAAGTTAGCTGAATGAATAAAGTTGCCAACATTTGCTTCAGCTCCCCCTGCATTCCCTTAGCTTCCCTCTTATGCTTTGGCCTAATTTGTGTAAAGGAGTAATTTAACATGGAAGACACAAGGACATGATTCAGATGAAGCAAGAATTCACTTGGGGTGGGGGTTGCTGACGGAGGGGGGAGCAGTGGGCCCGTGCCCAGAGAGGATTTTTTTTTTCCTTTTCTCGCACCTAATTAATGTCTCTTTTTCAGCTAAAATCATGCAAAAGGTGAATCTTAATGGTTTAAAAAGTGCTCTTTTGGAGATAAATACAACCTATTGTGGCAGAGAATCCCCGGGTGTGTTTCTGTGCTTTCAATTAGCTCAGCTCGGTCCTGCATACATTGTTTTAGGTGGTGTTCAGTGCATTTTAGCATAGAACAACTCAGTTTTACAGTGACCTTAAGAACCAACTTGGTTCAGGAGACAGCTCATTCCAAAAAAAAAAAGAAAAAAAAAACAGCAAGGGTTGTTGCTGTGTGCTGTGTGAGGCATGATATCCAGAGATTTCCTTGACACAGACAGCATAAGAAAACAAGAGCATATCCAAGCACTTTCATGAAGAACGTTATATGTTAGTTCATTCACTCAGCCACATTTCACTGAGTAATACTCTGCTTGAAAGAGGGTTTTTGTTACCTGGCAACGTTGTATACACAGCCCAGATTCTCTGTACTTAAACATCCCTACTAATATTGTAAAATTATTATAAGATAAAGACTTTAGATGGAAGATATATTTCTACAGTGCTGCTTCTTCCTCTGGCCCCGTTTGATATTTAACTATGCACTGGACAAATCATTTAGGAAAGGTGAGACATCTGTGCTTGTGTTATTCCAAATGGCTTAGTCATTTCTTTGCAGAAAAAGCTCTTTCGCACCATTACTTCATTGACTAATGCAGGAGACCTGCAAACTGGGAAGTTAAAGTAACTTCTCATCCTACCCAGCCCTCTCCCTTCTTCTTAGTGCTGTTATACACTAGCTACTTGCTATTCCCCTGCAAGGCTTGATACTGGGGTATTTTGACACGTTGTTTTCATGTCATGTGTCATCACAGTTTGTACCCTGACATTTCATATGCAAACATAGTCCTAGGCTGGAGCTTGACACTTTACACCTGAATGTGCAAGCAAATGTTGCATAAGGGGAATCAAACTGGCACTATTTTGTCTGATTTCTGCTAATTTTATTCTGTGTTCTGTCACGTCACTAAAAGAAGTAGCCTCATTATGGTGTTTGAGATGAAATCTTGCATAAAAGTCTGCATCAGCACTGCAGCAAGTTTGTACAAGAGAGATGATTGGAATTATGAACAGGAGGGCTTAATAGGATTGGAAATAGGATAAATATAGGAAATGACCCATTTTAAATTCATATTTATAAATAGCCTTGAAGAATACCACACAAGCTTTTTTCCCTCTCGCTCACTCTTCAGGCCAAGTTTTGAGTTAAACTGACAGGAAACATGCTCTTATTTACATGCTCATTTTTCATCGAGCCTGAAAGTGTGTGTACGTGTGTGTGTGTCTGTGTGTGTGTGTTGTAAAGTATGTGTGTTGCTATTCCATAAAAAAGCTAGATGCAATGTGTTGTAGTAACATTAATTCTGCTATTATTACAGTGGGAAGTGAATAATCACAAAAAGCCTACCTAACACATTAGCATAGATACTTCGGAGTCATTCTGTAGCAGTCCTAGTTTTTTCTAGATTTGTGTTTGTATATGAGCAAGATTTGAGTATGCAGGATGATTGCTCTCTTTGCTGGTTAAATGTTTAAAGGAGACATGCAATTTGAGTTGCTGCAGAGCTCATCAATATGAAATTGGTGCGGAGAGGATGTAAAAAATTGGATGAGACAACCTGATACTCATCTTGCCCAAATCCAGGACTCAATCCATTTTCTCGAGCCTCCACCTGTCAAGATCAGAAATTGTGTAAAAACAAAACTTCTGACATTGTGGATTTGAGGGAAGCACATAGTGAGCATAATGTTCTGGAAAAAAAATGAACGAGCTAAACTCGGATGACACCGTGAGATTTATTTTTTTCTCCAGGAATATGGGAAGGGTTTTTACAAGGTTAGCTGAGGAAGGACACAGCAATATAGGTAGTTTTTGGATGAATAGAAACATGAAAAAAGTGTTGTTATATGTGATATGCCATGGTTGATATACTACTATAACCAAGCTGTTCAGCACAATCACAGACTGACTCAGCTCTGAGATGAATTGATTCTGCTTAACCGGGTTGGCCTTGCACAGTCTACCTACCTGTGTGTGTACAGAAGACTGTAAAAGCTGTTGCATAGTAGTGCTCTCCTGTGTCCACCAAAATTAGTATTCTGCGATGGGTTCAAGATAGTGTTATATTAATAGAGGTGCGTGGCATGTTCCGTTGTAAATGGCAATTTATTCTGAATTGAAACTTGAGGCCATTCCTGCAATCTCCAAGGCTGATGAAAATGCAGTCAACATTCATTTTTGACATATATTGAAACATATTTTCACACTCCCCATGGAATTTGGCATATAAAGCAGATATGGCCTGGGTAAAATATTCAGTGTTATATGGTCTCTGAATACATATTACCCCCGGTCTTCCCCCACTCCCCTCTGTTTTAGTGGGGGAAGGGTGAAATTAATCATTTAATTATGAAATTGTGGCACCACAGCACAATGGAAACCAAGTCGACCAAGCACACAGTCCCCGTGCCAGCCCACCCCTCCCCCACCTCAAGGAACTGGCGGGTTCAAGGGGAGGTCTCTCCAGTAGTATTATGTCTGCACTGTTGATGATGGACAAATACATCCTTATCAGTTGTCAGTCGTCGTGTGATGTCTGAAGTCGACGTGGTGAGATCTGCAGATGCCCTCATGTTGCTCCCCATTTGGGATATTTTGCTGTGTTTGAAGAATTTCTGCTGCAGGAAAATGATAGAAAATAGTGTCCCTTAATCCCTGGAGTGTTAGCCTCAGCATAACAAATGTAATTCCTGCAAAATGCTAATGACCCGAGGGGTAGGAAACTAGAGTTGCTGTTAATGGGTAAAAAAAGGCCCCAAGCTAGAAGTGAATCGGTGCTCTTTATCACTTATGTCTTGACAACTATCCATCAAATTGATTAGGTAGGTTTACAGTTGAATATAGCAGCATGAACACAAATCAATGACGGTGATTGAATAGTAATTTCAGAGGACTGTCAGAATCTGGTGTGGTTTCCGTCATTCGGAGCGGTGTGAAATGAAGAGCTCGTGACGCGGGGGAGGAGAGGCAGACATTTGTTGAGTTGACAGATTTTAGCACGGATGACTTTCGAATACCTGAGTGCCGCTCCTCCCCACCGCCGCTAACCCCGGTGCCCTCCGCGAACAACGGGAGCGATGAATCAGCCTTTATGGGCACCTCATGATACCGGCGAGGCCAATCTACGAGATCGGGCCGTTAAAATAACACAGCGCATGACCGGGCTTTTTTAACAAGCTCTGAGACAGGGTTCAGTGCAGGGTTGTGCCGAGCGAGAGACCCCAGCTGCACACTCGGAGCTCCAGCACCATACGTTGTGGAGCTCCCCGCTGACATTCCCCATAACAGTTAATCCATTGCAACATGCCATTTCTTCACCAAATGATCATGAGACTTGCCCAGCATGTGCTGTTTTTGGTGCTATTGCTCTTTTTGTCTGGTGCTGTTGCACTGGAAGCAAACAGTAATGACATAATAATTGCAGTAACATTCCTAAAAGAAAGAGAGAGACAGTGAGGGAGAGTGAGAGAGAGAGAGACAGACAGAGAGAGAGAGAGAGAGACTAGTTTTCTTCACCCTTGGAATTGTTAACACCTTCACCCCACGATGTCTGCCTCTTTTCAGTGGCAAACGAATGAATGGAGGAACATAATCAAATCACCAAATGCTCTGCCTTGAGATATATTGTAGCCGAACAAAAACGTGCTGGCTTATTGTCTCTGGGTTGGCAGTGGCTGATGAACTAATCTCTTTGAAGTCGTGTCCCTTTCATCATTGAAGCCCAAAGGCACAGCAGGCAGCCAAAATAAAAACATCCAAATAATCACACAAAACTTGAAATATTCAGAATAAAAAGGTTTGCTTAGACAGTAATTAATTTAGCATTTAAGCCTACATTATAGAAGGAATCTGTGAGATGCTGTGTATTGACATTTTTACTCTTTTTGATATGAAGTCAGTTAAATGAGCACAGGGAAGGGTAGGTTTAAAGCTGTGTTTTAAAGCAATGAAAACATACCACTGGTTATTATGTAAGTATAGATTTTTAAAAGTTTTTTTTTCCCCTGTAGAATTCTGGAGACTGCATCTTTCACTCACTCGCTCACTACTGAGTACACTTGGCTTAAGGGTGCATTGACAGCGGCCCACTGTAATGCCTTCTTTTCTCACTTAAATCCAACAGACATAAGCAAGTGCTTCCCACAGCCACTTTGACATGATTGATTGGAGTATAAACTGCCAAACGCTTGGGTTTGATAGCCGTGATGTCATTGATGTATTACTGCACTACCTGATTGCATCACCTCTACTGGGAAGAAAATGATGAATTTCATCTACCTGCATAAGACCTCGATATGTGCAGCTCTCCATACAGTCTGCATGTCCCTATATTGCCTATACATTTAACTCAGATTTATTCAATTTTGCTTTCACATTATATTCTATCAGATTGGATATCCTTTATTTGTATTGTATTGTAGTCTTTTCACTGGTAGTTGGGCTATTATTATAGGCAGTTGTCTTTAATCTCACATCTCTATTTCTAGCACTACAGCAGCAGTTTTTCCCCTCTTAATCAGCCAACCTTCAAGTTCAGATTGTATTCAGCCCAACGTCCCTCCTTTATGTGTGTGGTCCATGTGACTTTCATTTCTCTGCCTTAGGCCTTCTGCTCTGACCAATAATCTCCATGGTAGCGCTTAATACCCTTGCTGTTGTTTTGAACCTTTGTGAAAAACAAGCATGACCGCAGGATGACAATAGGAAGTTGGGCCCCATCCACTCTCCTGATTTCACACTTGGAGGCTGAGTGAGGACTTTGCCACATGACGTGCCCCCAAGCCCTGCATCAGGACCAGTTGATCACTTTCCAGCTGCTACAGGCATGTTTGGCCCAGCCATATGGTGCCTATCCAACTCATAAAACAAGTAGCACACAAGCATGTCCTGCCCTGTGCAGCAGGCAGCTCTCTGAACATACATGTGCCATCACATTTGTGTGTCCAACAAAACGAAATCATCTGGAAAGGCACTGGATGTTTCCAAATTAAAGGGAGAAAATCACAAATCAACACAGAGCCATTCACACCATGTCCTCAGTGTAATAATGTTTTACCATCAATATTTCCATTCTGAACTGTAAATCTACATTGTTAGTCCTTCAAATAGCAACAGTAATAGTTCCACAGATGAAACAATAGGTTACATGGCATGATGTTCCTGTTTAGTTTTTATTTTTTTCAGTTTTCATTAGAATATATAATAGATGCTGTGTAGCACATATTGGCACATTGCGTTGACTCACACACTTTTTGATCTTAAAAGCTTCCATGGACAAAAAAAGCTTTCCTTCTTTTCAAAAGCTGCTCCGACAATTTAGTTCTGTTGTCATGACAACAGAATAGCCTAATGGAGACTGTTTACCCCATTAAAAACAGTAGTCGTACTGATGGGCAATCATGTTCAGAGGAAGTTCCTTTTTCTACAAAGTCCACAACAGCAGAGACATTTGCTGGACCCCCACTGCACTTTATTAAGTCAAATGCAGCCCTTGCCTGCAAGATAGAGTGATTCTTTACAGATGTCATTAAACCATGTTCATCTGCCACTCAAGTTGCAATCAGAACATTTTTTTAAAGCAAGCTACAAAGTCCATTTCTTGATGGCAAAAAGCATTGCTCAGGCAGTTATTTTAGCTTACTCTGTCTCCGATCTCATTGCAGTGTGTTTGCAAAGCTGTCATTTTTGTTTATCTGCACAATAGCGACACAAAGCGTGTCTGTTACTTGATATAAGGTGATAAGGCATCATATCCCTCTCATTGTCAGAGATGCCTCTTAAGTCTGATGCTTCATGCCATCTGGATTTGTTTTTTCCAAACCCAGATGGAAAAGTGTACTTATGCACTTACTGTTCAGTTTTGCTTATAGACACAGAACCTATGTGAGCCCACAATAAGATGCTTATACAGACACTGAGTATGCATTGAAGGTGCTTATTATGTGTCAGAGAGGTTCACATCTTTATCCAGATCCAAGCTGATCTCAGCAGTTCTGCCCTTTCCCGAGGCCTTTTCCTTTACAAAAACAATAAAAAAATCTTTCTGTTAAATGTCACTGTCAGAGTCTGACAGAAAAACAGTATCCACACTGTCAGTCTCTATTTATAAACAACATTTACTTTACTTCTAAGAGCAATGGAAAGGGGGTGTATTTTGACAAAAGTTTGTTTTTTTTAAATATACATTTATTCAGATGTTCAAAATCATGCGAGGACAACTAAAAGTGGGAATGAATCAGGTGACTGTCTCATGAATATGCAAAAAACATTTTCCAAATGTCACTGTTTTGTTGCTGTACTGAAAATAAAATTAGTTTCATAAAATTATTTTTATAAAAGTCAAAGCATGAGACAGGACTGACATTTAGTCACATGATGTTTTTAATTATAGTGCTCTAAGACATGCAGTTCTGAAGCAACATTCACCAGTGGCTAAAAGTCAATGGAGTTTAATGAGTTATAACATAACCTAACATAGAAAATGAGTCAATTGCATTATTGAATCAATTGTAAATTGTATTTGTATGGATCGCTCAAGAATTAATGGCTCTGTGTATGCAACAGTACTGATAAAATGAGAAAATGTGATTTTGTCTGACAATTAGCCCATAATTATTAAAATGTATTTTTCTTCCCTTCAGACGGAGACACCTGATTCCTTTCTATGTTTAATACAATTAGGTCATATTATTACACAGTAACTCACTGAAAGTGCAGTAGCAACAAACTTTTTATGCGTTTATTTCAGGTTTATATTGAAAAAGAGGGGAACATGGATTTAGGAGAGGAGGAGAAATCATCAACAAATCTACTCCTGGGGGAGATGCTATTGATGAGGGCAACTGGAAGGCAGACAGTGCCGCACAGAGCCCTGGGTCCTACTGCAGTGCGCGCTGGGTTATCTCCTTTCCCAGTCTGCCTCTCTGTGTGCCTGGGGCCTCCCCAGTGGCTCAGTGATATAGTCTTTGACTGTCACCACTCCCCCTGTGAGCCCAGAGTCATTGTGATTTCTGTTTACCCTTAAATGTTACTTGCGGAGCCTAATGGGCACTTAGTAGACTCCGATTGTGCTTATTAATTTGGTGCAATCCGAATACAATCCATTTGTCTAATTATAATGGGCAACCCAGGACCTGCTGTGCTTAATACACAGTTTTATACATTAACTTAATTGAGAAGAAATTAGGTATAGTGCTGGTTTATTGCCATCATTGCTATTCGCATGTAATGCGTGCTCTGTTTGACAAGAGGTAATGTCCGCTCTCTCCAGGTGTATGTGTGTGTTTTGCAAGAGGGTGCCCAGCACATGTGTGCTCTATTCATGCATGGGAAGTTTCCGGAAGGGCTCTGGATTTCTCACCTCCGGATAAGGAAAACTTTAACAGATGGCAAGCCTTTAGGCTCCATAGCACATTGTCGACAGTGCATTGGAGTCCAGAGGGAGATGGGATGCTTGATAACCTCCATCCCCTGGTTCCATCTGGTGAATCCTAAGCAAGGACACCAGGCTTGGAAATAAACACAGCATCACACCAACCAACGGACAACAGCAAAGCCAGTACAGTTCCATCCCAACACACACACACACACACACACCTTATCTTCCCAGCCTTTCCTCTAAGGATGCCCAACAATTCAATTTGGGATCACATCACCGCCTTTGAAAACACATACATGAATGCCTTCAATCCAATCCAGTAATCTGGCCGATTGAAAATGTGTCTGGCCGATAATTGGCTTGGTGGCAGTTATTAAAAACCCCACAGCGCCCCTCTCCTACGTTTTCCCCTAAAGCTTTCCCCATATCGTCCCCTTGACCCCCCCCCCCCCACCCACCCACAGCACACACACACACACACACACACACACTCCTCACACCTCTGGGGCTGTCCAAATGATCCTGATCACACGTGAAGCCCTAATGCGCTGACAGGAACCTGAAATGAAACCGTGCACTGACCTTACATTTTGTTTGGGAAGCAGATCTAGCGCCAGCCTGATAGCTCGTCAAGACCTTGCGGATGGGACGATGTCAGCAGATCATAACATAACCTTCATGTCCCGCCATCCATTTGGCAGGTCGTAACATCGAGATTAAGGTGCCTGCGCTTCCACTAAGATGTAGAGACATGGTTGTCGAAATTTCGAAATATGTGTGTGTGTATATGTGTGTGTGTGTGTATATATATAAATAACTAAAACATCTGCTTTGAGTCTCCTTGATGAAATGGTTGTCGATCCTTATGCTACGTCTCTTCCAAAAGGGAGGATTTTCTTCAGTGTTGCATTACAGTGTGTGTTTGGTGCCAAACTCCCACCATGAGTAACTGGTGGTGGTCCAGACACATTAGTTTTATTAATCTCAGGATCTTGACAGGCATACTAAGCACTCCTCTCAGTCCTTCCTATACTTGATGATGAAGGACAGTCCTTTACCACCAAGAAGTGTTTGTGTTTGAGCACTCTTTTTTTTATGTGTGAGCATGTGGGCTTTTTTGTCAGTTCAGACAGAATCTGAGGCCCCAGTGCCTTGAAGGACTGTGGCACATTGATCAGTGGGTGGACGTCACTCAGAGATTACCCAGTTTTGTGAAACACCCAGTGCGCTAAGATTTACAGCACAATGCCGAACCTTAGGGCTCACAACAGCTTGCTTTCGGAAGTAATGCATCCTGTAGTCTCTGCACAGATTGATGAGAAAACACTTACGTTTTGCTGTGTAGCGTTAGTAAAGAACACGTGGAACATGGTTTAAGGTAGAAATGATCACAGCATTGTTTTATGTTTCATCCTCACTGAAAATAGCAATTTGTGGCTTTTTTTGTCACATGAATGACCCAGATACAAACAGGCTTAAAGTGGTTGTAATGCATATGCTAGAAGACTGGTGCAACACAGGGTATTGTCTCTACACAAAGAATTTTGGTCATTGTTGGTACATTTAGTAAGGAGTTGGAACATGAATGCTGAACAAAAGACCATCTAATTCGTATTGTTTTGCTTCAAAGCTGTTGTTTTGCCTGAATGGCTGGGAAAGACACTGCATCTAATTTGAAGACAGTGTTGCCATCCATTTAGGGTATAATCTCGCACAAAACGCGCTGGTTCCTATCACAACATGCTTGTACCACCACGCAGTCTTGTGGCTTGGGAGTCATTTAGCTGATATTATTACAGTTGTTGGCAGGGACTCTCCAGTATACTCAGCCTAAGAATATAAGGACTTGGTTCTCCATTTTTGTTCGATTCTGTGTTTCCTCGCTATGATTGGCACCAGTGTATGGTCACATGTTTAAGCATAGTGGCATTTGCTTATTTTTTTTCTATTTATTTCTTTTTTTTCTGGGGGAGGGGACATTTTCTGAAGTGAGCCCCTGTCTCTTTGCCGAAGGAGAATAAGCCAATGTCTGCAGCAGCTGTTTCCCCCTTATATAATGGTTGCAAGATGTCAGTTCATATTCTGACTGGTAAAACTGTCAGAAACCATTAATCTAGATCCTTCTGTGGACCACACTGTCACACACGGCCCACTCGCCCCTGTGGAGAGACGAGGGGGGCCCGTGCACAACTAAAGGACGTGCAGGCAGGATCGGCAGATTTCTTTCATCCCCACACACACTTTCCCTCTGCACCCCACCTCTTTCTCTCTCTGTCACATGTAGAGGACATGCTAGCCACAACCCCGCAGCTTTGCACCACCTCGCCAACACCTGTTACCGGCCGGCGTCTTCATTTAGCAAGCCATCCTCTGCTGCTCTGATTATTGTCTCTGTCTGTTTGTTTGCGGTGCCTGTCACAAGTGTTAACAGCCTTAATACTTCACTAACGACCGGAGCATCATCTCCAACCTCCCTCCTCTCTCTTCACTCCCCCTTTCTCTCTCCTCTCTCCTGCTCTCTCGCTCTCTTGCTCTCATTTTTCTCACCTGTTCACTCATTCTCTCTTCCTTTATTTCTTTTTCTTTCATTCTGTACCTCAGATTATCTTTCAGTCGTTACTCTGCCATTTATTATTTAGCTGTGTCTGGTCGGGATAACGCATGCTCCATTCTCAGAACTCAGTGGGCTTATTTTCTCAGAACTGGACACTCATGGACTCGTGCCTGGCTGACAACAGCGAGGTAGAGCAGCATGCCACTAGGAGCCTGGCGCTCAAGCAGAAAAAGCAAGAACTGCTCGTGCCTTCAGTAAAGTGTCTTTTTTGAGCCCTTGAAACTGTGAAGACAAAAAAAAACATGTTTTTCAAGAGATGTCACATGCCCTCTACTGGCCATGAGAAAATAAAAGGAGTTGAGAAATAAGTATAAACATCTCTTCAACACTTTTCAGCCTATTCAGCATATATTCAATTCTCTCACATTCATATGTAAAACTCCACAGACAGACAGCCCTGCTTGACCACAGAGTGGAGACATCAGAAGGCCACACTGCAGAGAACACTGCATTAAAGGTGACTCAGTGCAGATTAATCAAGCGACTATGACTTCATCCTCAACAGGAAGCACCAGTCTGCATACGTACATTTCCAGGCAGAGTGGTCTTCTTTTGGAGGACACAGTGTTGACGGCACATACATTAACACCTCGTCAGGAGTGCCTCTGTTCTTGTCTCTCTGCTCATTTGGCTTTAACGCTTCCACAGTTGTTGTTACCACATAGAAGAGGAGAAAAAAAGAGGCAGATGAACCAATGAAGATCTGTAGTGAGAAATGTGTTGAAGGGTCATGGTGAGGGAAGATTTGCTTGTGATTTTTTTTTTCAAAATGTCTTTTCAGAGATCTAAAACCACCATAAGTTCACAGCCTGTGTTTTTTCTTAGAAGTGCAAAATGATTTTCTTTACAGCCTATTGAAGATGCCATCTTTCAAAAGATTAAAGCAAACTAGCATAGTATGTCCGACTGTTGTTATGTGTATGGCGAGAAAATATACTCAGGTTTGCTCTTGTATGGCCTTCTGCACTGTTTTCCTGGGAGTAAATCCAAATTCTTGCACAATTCTTAGGCTCTTTTGATTGAATTTGATTCAGCAATATTTTCATGGACACTCTTAAGTGTCCAAACCAATAATTTTCCTAAAATAAATAAATAAATAAAGCAAGGAAAATATCAAAGACCTTTAGCACAGCACAACATTTAATTACTTTTTGAGAACCTGCCCCCACAGCAAGTGGTAACGAGGTGAATGAAAGTAGGAAACAAACATGAGTCGGTAGTTAAACACCCACACACCTCCATTTGCTGACCCCACTTTGCTCAGGAGGAGAAATGTGTCTGCAGTGCCCAGCTCCAAGCATATACTCCATCCCAGGTGTTAATGAGTTGATCAGTTCATGGGTCAACATGAATTAGCCCAGTGATTTCCAAACCTGGGGTATATTAAGTTATTGACCCTAATTAGAATGGACACCCTTGTAACTTTCGATGTGTCTAGCCCTCATGTAAAGTAATGTAAATTCATTACTTCTGCTTCTAGTCCTGAGAGGGAAAAAGGCAGTGTTTATGGCTTGACCTTTGGAGGTGGTCATTGACAAATCCATGATCCAGTGCAGATTTCATTACGGGGAGAAACTCATCTTCATTGATCAAACTGGCGAACGGGGTGGGAGCTCGCTACTGGGGGCGCAAAGTAACAGCGGGGGTGATCAAAGAGCTCCAGCCACAATGTCAACAGGCCTCTGGGTTTGTCCTCTGCAGGAGAGGCAGTCAACACCCCTGTGTGCAGAACAAGTCTAGCACACAGACAGTAAGCTGATTCAGACATATGAAAATGGACCTCTAACAGCCCCTCTTCAGGGTTGGAGTTTAGAATAAAGGCAAACAAGTCATGTTTTAACCCGCAAAATTGGAAACACAAGGACATCAGCTGCCGTAACTGTAATTTAATTAGAAATAAGTGGTTGCAAGATAATTTTTTTTACTTTCATTTTTCTCCAGAAAAAGGCTACCTTTTTTCAGGGTGTAAAATTCATATATTCATATTTTATTAATTGATGCACTGTCCACTGTCATGTCTTGGCATTCCAAAAAGGGGTAGACAGCAAGCATTCCTCTTTTGCTTCATATTCTTGAGTCGCATTCAGAACAGAGAAAACATCAAAGGCATACTGAGGAGGACATGAATTAATTAACAATATGGAGTGAATGCGTGTACAACAGGCTGCTGTTGTGAATTACTATTCTTTTGGAATAAGACACTTATCACAGCTGTGCAGACAGCACAACACACCTCCAAAGAAGTTGTATTGACACACAGAGGCAGAAAATAAATTTCTCCCTCGGAAAGGCGAATTATCCACTTCAGAGGCTTTCTTTTGGGTTCACAAAGACAGGCAGACATGTTGGTAAAATATTCAGAAAAACTAATAATACCGTGCATGCCTCTATTTTGTGTTTACTTCCCTTCAAACCTCTGGCCATTTTGCATTCCTCTGTTTGTTGTCCTGTCGAAAAATGCAGACAGGAGAAGCTCGTGTACTGATATTTATAGTATTTTCCACTTTTATTTAGACACATTTGGGTCTGTCATTATATAGACGTTTAACAGCACCGCATCATGGCACACTTAGGAGAAGTTCTTAGGGAGTCTAATAGAGTGTGCAATGCTTTTACAGTTTGGTTTGTTTTCATTATGCCACTGGTCCTGCTGATTGATGGTTTTACGCAAACGTGCCATAGATACAGTGCCGCCTGGCCGCAGCATCCAATAAAAAGGAAGACAGAACCCTTGCCCAAGCCCTTTTTAATGACTTTGCTTTACTTTTCTTTCATTTTCCAGGCAGTTGACAGTTGAAGCATTGGAGCAATCTGTGCTCATTTACGAAGTTCGATACCTCAACAATACTCCCTCTCCATATGCCCTTGCTCAATAGGTTAGGTAATGACAGCATATATACTATTTTTCATATTAAAAGCCAGAGAAGAAACCTGGAAAGGGTGTGCAACCACTATAAATGGTAATTGTCCCACGCTGTGGTTCCATGTATGGAAAGTAGTCCAGTTTATAAATGAGACCTTTTGCCAGATACACCCTCCATGTGCTCATACCAGTCAGCTCCTTGTAGAAATTATTCAGCCCCTGCTTTTAAATGTAAGGAGGACCTGTCACGATGTCCTCCTCCTTCAAAGGTTTCCGATGTTGTGGAAGCTTTCCTCCATTGGTTTGCAACATAACTCTCCATCATTCTCTTAACACAGTGCTTGATGTCTGAATATATTTTCCTAATGGATCATAAATTAAGATGATCCATGTCACCCACTAGCAAATTAGTAAATTAGTCTGCAGCTTGCCAAGGAGATGGATAGGCCCCACCTACCTACCCAAAGTCCTAATGCTTGTCTTTATTCTGTCCCATGCAGATGTAAATAACTCACACACAGCAGTGTAATCAGAGTCAGAACATAACATTCAGAATTTATTTGTTTTCCCTTTCCTCTTTTTAATGAAAGACTTTTTTGTGACATCCTAGTAAGTAGACTACCTCCCCCTCAATTGGTCTCAGTAAGCCTCCATCCATTTCCGATCAGAGGAAACCCATTTTATTCCAGGCTCTTGTGTTCTTAAAATGCAATTAGTGTCCTTGACATTTCGCTGCCAGTTGTTGAAAGTTTATTTCCTGAGAATGAAGGCGAAGGTATTTTCGTTATTAAAACAAGATAACTCACAGAGGACTATTGGGTATTATGCCTCGACAGGAAATCTGTGTTTCGTCGTAACAATCTCCCCTTTGCCTGACATTTCTGGGGTAGTGACTGCCTATTACAGCTCAACACAGCCATGCCTCACATGAATTCACATTAACACGTTTCCGCTGAAATGGTCATTTGTGCTTTCAGCAAGTGATCACACCCCATTATTCTGGTCATGAACCGGCGCGTTGCAGGTTTTAAGACTGCAACAGTGCAGGGGGAGAGAAAGGAATATGGAGTGAAACAAGTGAAAATGTCAAAATCAATGAATTCCACCAGGCTACCTATACATGCACGAAACTAGTGCTAGTACAACAGCCAGTGTTGCTGCCCATGGTTTGTGCGCGGTGGGCTAGCACCTCTCCTTCTCTCAGAGTTCAGTCAAGGAAATCATAGAGTAGTTTGTCATTTAGGGTCAGGTGTGACACATGTTGATGAGTACAGTGGCAGGTGGAATTAATGTCACTCTCAGTTTGAGAGGGCATCATTTCTTGTTGCTCCTTATCTGAGGGACAGAAAATGAAAACTCTTTCAGGGGGACAAACAATATTGATTGCCCATGCTCGAGATGAAGATACTCACTGGACAAATAAGTTGTTTTATAGACCCTCCCAGAGAAATCAGGAGTGAAACTTTTATTTATGTGCTTCTATTTAACCTCCAAAACCCAATCTGGTCACAGTCTATGACATATCTCTGGTGCTATGAGGACTTATGGTTGAAACCTACTCAGCTCATTTGAGTATTACTTAATTTCTATGAGTAATTAACAGATTGGGATCAGGTGCTGAAATTGTGTGCAGTTGGATGGTCTCATTCCTTAATTTCCCCCCACAGATATAGTCCCAGTTTTCCCATTTTGAATGAATTCTATGTGTTTGATTTTGAGTTTGCACCAAACCGAGAGAGCATGCCTGAGCATTCCTCGTCTTTTTATTCTTCTTCCATCATAATCACCATCATCCTCATCACCACCACCGTCATCATCTCCTCCCCCTCTGTGAGGTCCACTGATAGAAGACGAGGGGACCTGTCGGGAATCTACACTTCCCATCAACTCTGAACGATGGACTGATGATTTCTTTTGGCATTGTCACTGATTTCCAAATGATAAGCAGCAGCTTGCTGAATAAACATGCAGATGATTGGCACCAGATTGGGTCTCGGGGTGCTTTGATTGCACAGCACTTTTACTTCTTCCGCATAGGACATTATCCCTTTTTTATCCCTGTCTGAGGAAACAGTGTATCTGAATCATCACCCTCGGAACCCCCTCATCTAATCACCTGCATATATACATTTATAAATACACTTGCAGTCTAAACTCAGACCTGCCTAAAATTGGTCATATAAAACAAAGATAATATAATATAATATAATATAACATAATATAATATAATATAATATAATATAATATAATATAATATAATATAATATAATAATATTATATTATATTATATTATATTATATTATATTATATTATATTATATTATATTATATTATATTATATTATATTATATTATATTATATTATCTTTGTTTTATATGACCAATTTTAGGCAGTCTGAGTTTAGAGACTCTATATCAATTATTTAGTTAGTTTAGACTGCAATTATATTGCATTTATATTGCAATTATATTGCATTATTGCATTATATTACAATTATATTAGATTAGTTTAGACTGCAATTATATTATATTATATTATATTATATTATATTATATTATATTATATTATATTATATTATATTATTGACCAAGATATCATCAATATTGGTCAATAAATGATTGTCTTAAAGTCACAGCTCCAAATGAAGATTTACAGCCAACATGTGTCAAGTTGGTAAATAACCCTGACCATAAATTTAGGTGGTATACCATCAAGACTGTGAGGTTAATTGGGTCAGCTGCAATAATCACTTCAAGGGTATGGCTCTACCCTTTGCCTCTCTGTCTTGAAAGTGTGCATGCATATAGATTAGATATAGCTGGGTTCAAGTTAAATTAAAAAATATTTTTAAACAGCACTCCAAAGTGTCTGTACTTGGTGCTGGTCTAAAAAGAACATTCCCCTGTTATGATGAAGGTCACCAGGGTACACAAGTTTTAATTGAAAATGAAATTGTCTACCTGATGGGCTTGCCTAATTATCAAATATTTGAGTGGAGAGCAGGCGTCCAGAAAGTGAGAAATTATGGAGGGATCACCTTGAATATTATGCTCTGTGGCGCATTCTCAACCCTTTCCACTAACCAATGGCTAGTAATCTTTGCTCCAAATTAAACGTGTCCCCTAAGCAGAGTTACAAATTCAATAAGTCAACGGTTGTAATTTTAAATCAGTCATCTGTCCAAGATTGTCAGTCTAAAGCCTTTCCTGTGCACAGTGAAGTGATTTGTATCATGCATAATGTCTTGGTGCTGCCATGCAGAAAATGGGCATTATCATCTGCATCGAATCAGTGTGCGCACAGCATGGTCAGACCGTGGTGGCTTTAAACAGACTGCAATGCAGGGCGGAGGGAATAGGTTGTGACAACAAGCATAGAGGATTAGCCAATTCGGCGGTACAATGAGCACACACCCAGCGAGTATCTGACATTTGGTGTAGCAAGTTGATGCCTTTCCATGCCATCACCAAGCTGTGCTAATGGGTCCTGACATTACAGCTGTACGATATGCCAACCATAAAATGTGACAGACAAGGGGGTTATCGAGGAAGAGTGATAGAGAGAGAGCGAGAGATGGCAAGATGATAACACACGCCATCCAGCCTGTCCTGGAAGTGCAGGACAAGGAAAGCAGGGTGAAGCAGTGGATATAGAAAGACACAGAGATCCTATGCGCACAGTGTTAATGTTTGATGGTTATAGCCTTGGGCCAAACACAAAAACTTAAGGCAATGGGGTCAAAAGGTTTTGGGCTGTCTATTGAGCCAAGCCCTGTGGCTATTTGCCATTCGTCTGGGCTGTGGAGTGTCCTACTCCCAGAATCCCCCTACCACTGCCTACCCCCAACCCCCCTCACTCTCTAACTCCCCACCCACCAGTCCTTCATCCTTACTTGCACATCCTCTGACTGTCTCATGGTGAGCCTGTCTCATATGCACTTGCATATTCATGTTACTGGGCTTCTTTCTCCTCCTGTTTATCATATCTGCATTTCCTCCATTCATATCCATTGTAAGCACACAGCTTGCACTGCAGAGGCAAAATTCAGGAGATGAAGCTGTTGCTATTAGCATACAAACTTGGATGTCAGCGGAGAGATGCAGGTATGGGATTACCAGATAAAGGAGAATGTGCTGGAAACTGGGAAGGAATTTAACCCCCAGGGTATTTTTATTTATTTATTTATTTATTTATTTTTACGCCAATCAGAATTTGTGGATAAAACTGAAAACTGCTGTTGTTATGGCGATCATTTGTCACAACACGCCACTAAATTCTTTAAAATTTGTCTGTGTACCAGGCAGTCTGAGTGTTGTGTTTGTAGAGCAGTGACAGGATTATTGTATGTAGTGTCAGCCGCCACAATATTCTGTAGCTTGTTATCGGATGACATTCCCTGGAGTTCCTTGTTTGATACATTTTTAGGTTTACTGAAAAGACTTTCTAGTTCAACGCCGTCTTCTACTTCAGCAACTTTTACCTCTCCTTTGCACTTGGCACCTCACTGAAATTATCTCAAGCATTCTCAATCCTCAGATTGTAACTCTAAAGTATATATGACTCCCACTAAGGAAAAAGCCTTGTGGAGCACTGTTTATCAAATATTCTCAACAGTTAATTAGCCGTGCCATTCATGCCCTCACAATGTAAAAGATTGTATCATTTCCGTGAGCATTAATTCCTCGAGACAATGATGAATCAGTGGCAGCTAGCTCTCTGTCCTGTCAGTGCCGAAGTGAAAGATGGCCTCCCTTCATGCCGTGTACTTACTATCTGCCTGACCATAGAAGCAGTAACAGAAATATATGGCTGTGGGAACCAGAACAAATCACATGTGACTAACAGATATATTGCAGATCCAGGGGCCGGTTTATTGCCATCTAGTACTCTAGAATACCCTGAAAGAACACTGGGAAGGAAAGCCAAAAAGAAAAAGGACTATTATTTGGTATTTTGCTTCTATTTCATATACAGTATTTTCTTTCATTTATTTTTAAGATTACATTGGAATCTTTATTCAGTGTGAAATATCTTGGTCTTACAAAGAATGGAGGCAGGTGTATAGAAGGGTTATTGCAGAACTCCTTGTCTCCAGTTGAAGTGTTTGGACTCTTTGAAGAGCATTTTGTGTCCGGTAGTGGGGTATGTCAGCTCTGTTAGCATGCTATGCACAGTCTTATTTACATGCTCATCACATTCCTTGTTTTGTTGACGCTATGCTACGCTTGAGGTGGAACAGCTATTTTTTAAAGGAAGTACTTGAAACCGCTTAAAGAGGCTTCAACTATGATGTTTAATGATAGATTCATAGTATCCATTTTGTTTGGAGCATCCCATTGTAAATCCACTGTTATCAAAATTGCTTAATAGCTGTAAAAGAACTTGTTAAAGATGAGCATGTTTGGGCTTAACATTACTTGCATAACATTCCAACATACATTTCTTAACCTACTGACACTCATTAAGAGAAACATTCAAATAAACATTAATCCAAAATAGCTGAATGTTTTTTGCAGGGCAGTTTTTCTTAAGGTGTCTGATCAAACCTTGGGTACAGTCCAAACTCTTAGGCAGCATGGTGGCCCTGTATCTCCATTTGAGTGACCTTTTCCGTTGAATGAACTGACACACCATTCTAGATTTATTCATTTCAAAAGGCTGCCGTCTGTTTTATATTCCACAATCTCTGAACATTTCACACCTTATCTGCCCAGTCCCCCTATCGTGTGATCACAACATGTCAGCTTTTACATAGCTGCTTTATGGCCACCTAAGGCTGCTTTTTTTTCTTAAGCATTTCATAAGACTAATGTAAATTAGAAAGATGCCAAATACCTCATTTGTAAATAACTACACAGACACACGTTATGGGAGCAATTTATTCAGAAATATTCTCACAAAATACACTCATCATGCAGAACATTCCTTCATTCATATTTTTCACTCATTGACATCCGTAACATTCCTTGGAAATTGTAAACATTCTGAGGATTCTTTGGTTTTTGGCATGGGTGTTTCCATCCGCAGGTTTGTGAAAAGGGTTGGGTTTGTGTTTGTGTTGGGTTTGTGAAAGCTTATCCAGCACAGGCAACCTCCCACATTGAGTCAAAAATCAGGCACCATGTAGATCATCCACCTTTACAAATAACTGATATGAATGGCAGCCTGGTTTGAGAGTGGATAGAGCAAGGAGCTTGGCTGGTGCCCTTACCTTCAAAGCTCCCCCTAATCTCTCCCAGATATTGCTCCATCCGTCTTGGTTATCTCTCCACATGAGTCCCCGTCTCACTATACAAGGTAGATGTTTCACCCGCATGAAATTGTTTCCTTCCTTTTAAATTTCATCACACATTTCCCCTAGAATATTTCACTCCTGTGACAAAAATCTAGACCACCCTCTCGCCTTAACAACAGACAAGCAAGAGAAATCCACACGGAAATCCACTGAAACTTCTCAGTTGATGACACTGTGAAATGTTTTGTGAGAAAAAGAAAATGATTTTTTTTTTTTAAGTAATGTATGAATGTTCTACCTTTTTTTCTTTCCTCCACCGAACCTATCCACACAATTACTGGTCTTGGCAGGACAGGAGAGCGCAGCATGGATCTTGTAGGACTCTCTGTTATTATCATTATCAGCACTGATTGCTGATTGTTATGGTGTGGGTTGCCCCCATCTCCCCAGCACACGCTGTGTGTTTGGGCAGTGTTGATTGTGTTGATGCTGACACTCTCAACCCACCACCACAACCACTACCACTGCCACACTGCCACACCTCCACCCTCACCCTCTCACCACCCAGCTTCCTCCCCTCCCCTCCCCTCCCCTCAGCTCTAAATGGAGGGCTGGCCCTGCCTGAGGAAAGATGGGGGCCATCAGCCATAATGAACGTCAGACAATCAGAGCCATCAAGTAAGAGAAGCAGACAGAAAAAGTCAAGTAGCGAGGAGACGGACAACACAACAGAACACAAGAGAGTGTCCACAGCCATAGCTCATGCTTGGTGGCTGGTGGGTCTGGCTTTTGTCATGAAAGATAGAGGACAGCAAGAATGACAAAGCGACGGAGAGACTGAATGTACAATCAGAGCATGGATGAACAATTTATTATTCAAAAGGCTGTGTGTGTGTGTGTGTGTGTGTGTGTGTGTGTGTGTGAAGGGATTTATTTATTTATTTTGGGGTCAAAATCAAATGTAATCTGTTATCTACACCATGTTTTTAATCAACGCCAACAAAAAGAAAAGAAGCGAGCAGTTGACCCATAATGTTCACAGGGATACTTTTTTCCTCTGTGCACTTTGTCCTTGATTCTGCTCTGTTATTTGTTTTGGTGTTTTAATCTAAGCCAAGTCAATAATATTCTTTGTTGTCTGAAATTGTGTGTCGGAGTGAGAAGTCTTGCTCTTTTGTTGAAAGTACCTGTCTTGGACTTCTCTTTCTAGGACTCTCACATAAAGTAATCATTAAATGTTGTTTTCTGGGTGCAATTACTTTCAGTTGCATTGGGTCAAACAACAGAGTACGGAATGGGGGTTTTGGAGGCTGGGGGGGGGGTGTTGGAGGTAAGAAAGAGGGGGGAGAAAATAGCACCAGAAAGAGGCAAGGAGTGTGCAGTAGCAATAGTGCAACAAGCAAACAGATAAATTAAATGTATGAGGTGAAAAATTTAATTTCACATCACAACTTAGATGTAAAGTCCATCAGAACAGTAAAATATATTCAGTATGTTTATATTTGCATCCCTTAAAGGAGAGACATAAAATGGAAGACCTTTTTTGTTGTTTTTATTTTGGCTTTGTTGAATAAGGAGACTTTGGGGCATAGCCATGAACTACCATGAACCTGAAACACAGTTGCTTTCTTCCAAATCCCAGACTTTGAAATGATTGTTAAAAATGTCTGAAACTGAGTAGACTGAAAATTATGTTTACACAAGGTTGACCATAGTGGTGGACACCTCCACCACCACCACCACCACCACCTACCCAAACATGTTGAACAGCACTGACAGGAACTGTTTGCATAGTTGAAGTATAGTACTATATAGCTAGGTAAGGTTAGCTACTTTAAGATGACTGGAATCTCTGTAAATGCACTTAAACCATAATGAGTCTAGATACCTCACATGGCCAGATTATTTGGCCAGATCCAGATCAATCAAGTTTGAGGCTGGGCCTGGCAAAGAATGTTTGATTTCTTATTTCCAGTGGCATAACCAACATAAAATTTAAAGCTAAAATCAGCATTAAATCCTTTAAAACTGTAGCAAGCACATCTTTCATGTAGCCTAAGTAATGGTTTTAATTGCAGTTGTTTGACAGTTAAAAAAACCCCGCACATTCATAGTTTAACCACACACAGTAATGCAGATGCCTTCATTGGTTGTGAATAATATAGAGCAACCACAATTGAACTACAATTGCTTTGTGATATTTGACATCACATTTAGCTTTTTTTTTAATCTGCCCATGTTTTAGTGTCTATTTCTAAGTTAAAGATTTTCATATGAATGAGGGCACAACTATGCCTCATGATAGCTCTTTGTCAGCACACATAATGATATTGTGGGTTACATGAATCATACTGACAACACTCACTCTTGCCTAAAACTAATGGTGGTGGTCATCTCCCTGTTAGCTTGTTGAGTTAGATGTTGAAGAGAATGTGCCCAATCTCTCCTATTTCATCAAACCCAAGGCAAAAATGTTTTTCCATTCTATGTCTCCTTTAACTAATGGAAACTAACATGCAAACATAAGATAGGTAATTCAGGCGTAATCACACTATATGTCAATAGGCTATTGGCTACAATAATGATGCTTTGGGATAGTACTAGCCTAGTTATAAAACCAGCCCCTTGTACTACACCAGAGAGTTTGCCCATTCGGTAGTGAGAAACAATTGCTCGGAAACTCTGTTAAAGTTTAAAACGATTGGATCAGCCCTTGACTGATAGCATTCTAGCTTAGTGTTTATAACTCCTCTCTCTGTTCACTGATTGGATGCAGTAAAAATGCCACCAGCGAGGATAGTAAAGTATTAATATCAGTATCTTGTTAACTTTTGACAAGTCTATACGAGAAAAACCTCTACAAGTTTATATATTTTCAGACCATTTAAGAACTACAGTTATTTGCCTCCATGTTGCTAAGCTACATACTCATTGCTGTCGCTGGCTGGCAAGCTGTCAGTAGGCCTACAGATAATTTTTTGTTGCCAGATAAAATGCTAAAATTGTCCATTTAATTTCGCAGCCAAATTATAGGGTTATAAATAGGCTTCTAAAATTGTATCAGAGAATATTTTGGGCATATTAAAACTGCATACTTTTAATTTTAACATAAGGGAACAGGGTAAAATATTCAGTTCATCCATTATGTGCCTTTCATGTGTCTTGTTTTGTTATGGATTCACCATACTTTCAGATAAGATATTGACATGCTTGTCCTCAAAAAAAAATGCAGATAAACATCCCAAAAACAGAATTGTTTGTATATAGTAAAATTAGCCATGCACTTCCAACAAAACCTTTTTTTTTATTTTTTTTAACACCCTTAGTTTTGTTTGGGATTACCTGACATCACATCCACACTAGGCCGTTTTCATATGAATCCGCAAAAACAGGGGGGTATACAAGGCGTCTGCTTTTATACCTGTGTCAGTGATAGGTTACCAAAGGAAACATTCTCTTCAACATCTAACTCAACAAGCTAACAGGGAGATGACCACCACCATTAGTTTTAGGCAAGAGTGAGTGTTGTCAGTATGATTCATCTAACCCACCATATCATTATGTGTGCTGACAGGAGCCAAGAGCGTAGAATTAGGGTGGACGCAAGTGACGCAACAATTGCTGGACTACACTTTCGTTTCGTACAGAGGGTCTGGACATTCGGTAGTGAGATTCAATTGCTTGCTTGAGGTGTTTAAGTTTAAAAAGATTGGATCTGTCTCTGACTGATCGCTTGCCTTGACTGATAGCATTCTAGCTCTGCATTCACAACTCCTCCCTCTGTTTGCTGATTGGACAGGTTAAAATGCCTCCTGAGACAACAAGCTCAATGGGATCAAATCCATACTAGCACAGTAGGGAGATGCTAAGCAATCACAAATGCCAGGAAAGCATAGCCAGGCTACCAGTAACCTGCTCCTAAACGCACTTTACAGCATAGCATAATTTTAAGCATAACGCATAGCATGTCAACACATTTTGGTCATTTTGAAGATGATAGGACTATACCAGGAAAAGAGTCGTTGGTGGTGGTGGGGTGTCTCTACCTACAACTAAATCTACGCCTTGGAGAGAGGCATTATACTTAGCCCCTTCGTTTAACAACCTTAGAATTAAATGCCTGCATTTGTATGCAGTGATAATTAATGAGAAAAAAAAATTAAAAGAATGTGATGAAGGCATTTCTAACCAGATGTTATAATTGGTTTGACAAAGCCTGGGGTTACGTTGAATGGCTCTTACATTTATGTACATGGTAAACCTAAAAGCCGGATGTTATCTGATTTAAGTGACTGCATGCCACATAAAACCCAAACACTGGCAAGACGTTAAGGTCTGTTAACCCTGGAATAGCCATGCAATTATCACTACTTGGACCAGTCACTCCATTCCAGACGACACCATTGCTAGTAGCAGATTTTCCCCCTGTTTTCCCTCTCTCTGTTAATTACATTTGCAGTGTTTGTTTGTGTTTGTGCTTTGGGAAAGCCTTTGAAAAAAATACTCAATTAGGGGAAACTTTATCATCCATCTGAATTTGTGAAGCAAAATGAAGTAAAATGATGTCATGACCACAGGTACACTAGCAAATTGATATGACAATAGTACCTTAAACACAAAAAAGTAGGTTAGTGGATTTGCTATTCTTCCCATCTGTTCAAAACACAGAAAGTATAACACTGTTATTTGTTTTGTCAGCTAAAATTGAATGTCCACTGTGTTTTGTTTTGTTTTTTTCAACAAATGTTTGTGCCTTTCCACTCAGGATATTGAGGGGCCATGTTTTGAAAACTGTTCTCAGGGCCTTGGATCCCAGGTTCATAATCTCGTACATATTAAACCTCAAAGTCTCAAAGTTTCTCAAGTTTCCAAGTATAGCTAGTCCTTATGTGTTCATAGCGTTCATAGCATCACGTTGTTTTGCATTTCTTTGTCTTTTTGTGTCCAAGCCTCCATAATTAGACACATTTTTTACTTCACACACAATTACGTGTGTTAACTTTATAATATATGCATTCCATATCATGATGTTGAGTCATTATGGTTGCATAGGTCTTTGTTGCAGCCTCCACAGATTTAAATGAGTGTGACCACACTCACGGCAGAGACTTCACTGCAATTATAACAAAGCCCAAGAATCTAAATCAAGCCCTGTTCAATCATGTGCAGATTCCATCTCCATGGTAACATAACACAAATGATAAGACTGAGACTCAAACTTGGTAAATGGGAACGTCATGGAATATGCGCATCCTTGTGGGAATGACATGGCCGCACCTTGTACTGTGGTAATGGCACAAATAGTAGCCTACTTCCCGTGTCTTTGGCATGACTGTGTGCATTAGCCTCAGAGAAATTCTGCTGTTTTGTGCTCTACAGTGCAACAAAACTTACAGGGCCAGTGTAACACAACCACTGAGTCCCTGTATTTTCATAAAATATAGGCAGGCGGGTGGTGTGGACTGCCCTTGGTCCCCGACAACCATAATTTATGTGCGCAATGCTTGTCATGGTGTTGTGTATATCACACTGTACATTTGTACATTGGTGGCTCCATGAATACATAATGGCAAACCGCAGCACGAAATCATATGGATTCCCCTGACAAAAGTAAAAGTATAAATCTCTCATAAACAGAGATGAGTTATTAGGGTGAAGTAGAGAATGAATGGGGATGAAATGCATCCCGAGCACAGTAAGTGGCCTTTCACTGGTGCACGACAATGAATTGTGGGCTCCTTATTTCAACTGATGGTTATGTCTAACCCGGGGAAGAGAAATGACATCTTTCCCCTTGTAAAAGCCCATGGGGTTAAATAGCTTCATTATTATTAATGACCGTCCATTTGCCAATCCAGATGTAAAGTTGGGGTGTGTGTGTGTGCTGGAAAATGATAAAGTCAAAGTAATTACAAACCTAATTATTTCCTTTCAAATTTCATTTGTTTGACAGCGTGAGATCTTGTTAATCACATGCACTTCTTTCTGCCCCTCATCTCTGGTTCACTCTCACACACATGTGCCTGGCAGAATATAGACATGAACAACGCATAGACATACAGCCCCACAGAAACACACACACACACACACACACACCTGTGTACACACAGTAAAATGCATAAACACAGCCTGGCCACAGAAATTGCACATTCAATACATATATACTCCATCCACATATTATGCCCCATCACGACCCCCACACACACACAGTACTTCCCTATGAACAGAATTTAATATCATTTGACTCTTGGGAACAACACTGCTAGAATTATTTTTGGCACATCTATGAATAGCAATATGCCTAGTTTGATTTTATATTTTGCTCTTCCATGCCACAGACACTGTACTGACATTGAGAAAGCCATTTAAAAACAAACTTTGCTCAAGAGTAGAAGTATGGAAATAACTCTGTTGAAGGACAGTTCAGTGGCACATACTAACCACAGTGTTTGAGCCATTAAAAGGAGAGCTAAGATTTATTTTGTTTTATTCACTTCTCTGTAGCGAATGCCCAGCTAAAATGTACGTGCAGCCACCAGTATTGTGCGCAATTACACGCATGTTAAAGTCACTCCAGCCAATCAAAGGCTGTTTGGAGAGCAAAAATAATGTTATTCTATTTATGAAATTTAATTTAATTTAATGGCAGTAATGTGTTTGCACTTGCTGACATAATTACTAAAGTAATAATTTTCAACCTTGCAGAAATCCCAGGTCCCAGATCACATGGCTGGACATCTTTTTGAAGTTAATGGAAAAAGTGTCATGGCGTCTGTCTGCATAGCCTCTCAGCACTAGAGAGTTTGTAGGATGACGCTTCATCACGGTGGCCTGTTTACTGAAAACTTGGCCAAAACTTCCTCTTGTGAGAAACTAATAGCTACACTATGACTCATGATGACCGTGGGAGCGGTGGTGGTGTTGACAATCATTGAGATGTAGTACCAACATTGATTCTATAGGAACACTGACAGTGTTTATATATTGGCGATATCTTAAAGGCATAAACTGGTTTTATGGTGGTGCTGTGAATTACTGGTTTAGTGGTGCTGAAACTGGGCGGGTGTGCTTACTGAAGCTGTCTGGTCTCTCCCCATTTCCGAGAACGATGTTGGAAGCCACGGACAAGAAGCACTAAGCAACAGTAAATATCCACCAGGTTCAGTTCAAGGCAACATGGTGTCATTAGTGATTAACATACTCAATGATTTTTGGGGAGAATGTTTTAATGCAGCAAGGCCATATGCACCAAAAACCCACTGAATAATCCTGAAGAAGTGGGAAAAACCCCAAACCAGTCCACAGTGTGTGTGTGTGTGTGTGTGTGTGTGTGTGTGTGTGTGTGAAGTGTGATTTCTTTTGAAAGCTCCATGGGATCGTTACTGTTTCCCCCTGAATACAAAAGGCACTTAAACAGCTTCAGAAGAGGAGGCTCGCCTGCGGCTGACAATTGCAGCCAGAACTGTCACCGACATCAGTCAAGCAGTACTAGTCCCTGTCGAGTGGAAACCGATAGCAACTACGATCTTTTGAGCTATTGAGCTAATATGAAATTTTCCATGCACGCCAAAAAAAAATAGAAGGTTGCACTCCTGGATGTTGACATAGCCCCACTGACAGCTCATGCTGTGCATTCATACGGCTTGCATCCTGGAAAGCCCTTCACCACCAAATGCCTTTCAAACATTACGTAATTACACATTCACCAACAACACACCCCCTTCAGCCAACCACCAACCATCTTGTTTTTTTTCCCACTTAGTCTAAGGCACCTTTGCACACTTGTGCAAATGTGTGAGTCAGGTGCAAAACCAAAGCAGGGTGTTGGGTGTTTAGTGTGGGTGATGTGTGGATTTTAGCGCATCTGTTTGAAGCTTGTGTGCTTGGCTCATTACAAGAGCAAGCCCAAAGGAGGAGGCCCCACAAATACAGAAAGCAGCGATTAAGGGCCGTCTAGGTGGCAGACCTGGCCGGGACTCTCTTTGTGCTCCAGCTAAGAAAATGAGTGAACAGCATCATTTTTCTCTCTCTCTCTCTTCCACCACACCTCTCTCTCTCTCCCTCCCTTAATGAAGTTAGTGACCCAGTGAAAGGTGACACGTTTACTGCTCCGCTGATTTACTCACTGCGCTCAGAGGCAGAGCAGAGCTGCTGCTGTTGGGGGGCGAGATGGGGGTGGGGGTGGGGGCTTGGGGGTTGTGAGAGCGGAGGGACTGCCAGCACCTCCTCCCCATACCTCTCCACAGTCCACACGGCTCACATCATATGAATATTACTGAGGGAACATGAGCTCATAGCACTGAAATGATGTGAAACTGTGTGAAATCCATCCTGGTGTCTCTTCACGCTGCCAGTCGGGCTGTCTCATTAAAGAGAAAACGTCAGTTTTTTTTTGTTTTTGGTTCTTTAAAGAATGCTACCTTGTTAGTAATAAGCAAATGCATAAACATGTGTATGTAGCCTTGTGACGCTTTACATGAGTATGCCAAATTTAAGGAAATGAAGAGATCCTTAGCAGCTAAATATGGAGGGAGAAAAACATAGACCCTAGTCCCTTTCAATTATTGATAGCATTCTTACTTATGCAAATATGCTAAATTATTTCTACGTGACAGCTTGAAGCTGATGCCTGCAGGACTGATGTGCTGTTCAAACAAGGCCTTTCTTTTCTTAGTGGGTTAAGAAACATAGCACTGCAGGGTCCTGGTTGCCTTTCTGCATACTGTTTTACATTCTAATTATCTACGTTGACAGGCTTTATTGCCAGGGCTCAACAGTGAGGCCTTTTTCCTAGACACATCTCACACGCGATGTCAGTGCAAGCCTAATGAGATTGGATAGTCGGGAGTGCCTCGACTTTTTTTTCTTTTTTTCCTGCATTTTTCACCACCCATGCAAATCAAGTGCAGCTGCTTGTAGAAACGCTCAAGGAGCAATGCGTGTCAAATATGCAAACCAGCGCATGGCGGAGGCGTGGATTCCAGAGATTCTGCAAATGACACATGCTTGATTCATCTTAATAGTCCAGACTTATCAGAAGTTGAACAGATCTGGGGAAACAAGGTGTTTAGTGACAACAATTCGAGTAAGGTTTGTTGCTGCTGCATTAGTTTTTTAATGTGGTAAAAGAATATGAGGCACAAACAACAGAGACCCTTTTCTTAAAGATTTAATTAAGCTACAGGGAATTCACTGCATATTGTAGGTAAACACTTGGAATCAAGGGAATTCCACTGGAAATTAAATGAACTGATGGTGTTTTTCTCATTATGATATGAATTAAACATTTATCTCTGCCTTTCATTTTTCTCAAATACTGACATTTACAGGTCAGCTTCAGAAGGAGATACAGCTTATTTTATTTAGTTTGTTCATTTCATTCAGTCTCATCCCTCTGCAATCCTGTAATCCTTGAGACTTTCTTTATGAGATAGCAGGAAGTGCTAGGCGGCTTCACTTTGCCTGGCTCACACATTTCTTCCTCTTGTTGTCTTGTCTCATCTGCAGCCATTGAAGTGAATCTGCAGAAGGCCCTGGCGGAGGCATCGGAGACGTGCACCCAGGAATGCCTGATCCTCGGCCACTCGGACAGCTGCTGGATGCCCCCGGCTCTGACCCAGTTCCAGACGTCCACCAGTGCCACACTGCCCTCCTTTGGTTTCCAACAGGCCTGGGCTCAGGGCGCCAAGCCTGATGGGCGCCACACCCTCTGCAGGTCAGTGCCCAAAGACGATTTGGAGAAAGGGAGCAACCGACCCCAGTTCTACAACACACTGGAGAGACACTCAACCAAGAAGGAGGACCCAGTGAAGGTTATTCCTTTAGCCAGCTTCTCCTCATCGCCGTCGGGCCAGCAGACTCCTGCCAACACGGGATCCACAGGCTTCTTACATGAGCATCAGCTGTAGAAGCACTGCAGAGGGCCACTGAGAATGCAGCTTTGGCTGAAAAGATAGTCTCATCTCAATTAAAGCATACTAAACGTGGATAAAAGAGAGACAAGATTGGTTTTCAAAATGGTAATCACACGTAAAAAAAAGAATATTGTGAATACATCTGTGAATATATCAACAATGATAAAAAGAAATATGATGTCATAAAACAAGAAATGATAGAAATGTTAGGAAAACATATTTTAAATTAAGTCAGTGTACAGAAAATAAATATTAGTTCTAAACCAAAGTAGCAGCTTAAAAAAAAAAATACTGCAATGGAATGAGTATGTGTTTGGTAGATAGTGGCACGCACATGACGCATTAAACAAAGCTTCAGAGATTTGCTGGTGATTAACAAGGATGTATAATACTGTATGTTTGAGTTTTCGATATGCAGCCTAGGTATCCAGCGAGTAGAGTGGAGACGTATGTGGTCATTTTGGCTAATGTCAGTGTGAGTTTTGAGTGGCTGCTGTATGTGTTAGAGTGTGCTAGAGTAACATTTGCAAAACGTTTCTGAAACTATCCACTTACCTTGGGAATCCCAGACAATGTAACTTCAACCCTCTCCTGAATGTGCTGCTGATATTATGTCCTCATCAAAGACTATATGGACATGTGATTAAGCCTCAATGCAAAAATTGGTCTTGTTCTTTAAAAAAATCTCTTTTGCTGTAGTTTACCTTGCTAGTCTTGTTTTCACCACAGAGGTAACTGTCCTCTGGTGTTCACACATCCTATGAGCCTTTTCTACGGTCATTAAGAACCAACTCATTTTTAAAATTATCTCATTACCACAGCCTTGGAAGCCACAAACAGATGTACTAAAGAGAGACCCTTTGTTTTTCTTCTCTTTCTGCACCAGGTTTTCCTTCAGAAATTTACAATGCATGCACCATAGTGCAATGGAACCAATTATGAGTGTTTCCCAATAGTATAGTTTCTTTGATCTGTAATCACCATAGCAGTCACAGTTATGGAAGACTGCACTGTTATACTTTAATTGGCTTATTTTTTTATTATTTTTTTTTACCTATGTAACATTCCTCTGTTAACACCACCAAGGCCTCAGTTGTACCCATGAAGTAAGTCTAAAAGTGACTTTTATTTTCCAAAAGCAAATCTTCAAACATTATATGGACCTCGACACACTGTAAAACCCATGCCTATGTTTTGTGTTTATGTATCGTTTTGGTTTAGAACTTCTTCTATTTGATGAAGTAGAATCAAATAGCCTTACTGGTTGAGCAGGACACAATGCTCCTCAACAATCACTGCTGAGGGAATGATTTTATGTGAGGTGTAATATCTTTGGATGGGAACCCGAGGTCTAATTACCATTTATGCTGGATAAAATCTCAGCTATTTTGCTCATTTCTTATACTTCTGGAAACCTGCTGAAAAAGTAAATGATAATGAGCATGATTAAAAGCAGATGGCATTTGCAGAAATGGTGATTCACAATAAATATGTCTCCACAAATAGTTCAAAATTATTCATTAATTCATAAACAAAAATGAGCAATGAATATAAAAAAAATAACGCTTGTAATTTTCTAGGAATGCTTTGGCTCATATCTCCATTCCTGGCATTGTAGCGGATCTGCACTCATGGTCCAGTGGCAGAATAGCAAAGGCTGACATTTTCAGAGGGCACTTACCTCTTAATTTAGTAGCCACTCTGCCCTGTGTACATTAATGGCACCCAAGCCCATGGGTCACTGATCCAAAAAATTACTTTGCACCGAATCAGCTGAGGCCGGCACACGCTAATATGTGCCACGAGAATGCTGTGACGACCACAAGCAGGCTGTCAGTTGTTGACCCAAATGAGGGTTTGGTTACATTGGTGGGCAGTCCCTGAACAAACTTAATAACTGTCTAATACGTTTAATTGGGGAGAATAATTACTAGGACGGGGGGAGCATCTTGTAAATTGATGTTGGTATTTTGTGTAGCTTTTTGCTTCCTGTTTGTGGCAAGAGAGCCTGCCAGTGGTAATAAAGAAAAGACGCAGACAACATATTTTAATCATTACACGTCATTGTAAAACATTAAGACACAGGTTTTTTTATATGATAACTAATTGCATAATCATAAGGTCTTGGAGCATTTAAAGCTAAATGTAGGATTTGGTGAAAGCAGTCTGATAAACCCTTTAAAATCCTGCATGTGAGTTTGAAGAGTTCCATCTCCTTTCACATACCTAGTCTCCACTATTAATTATTGCACCACACAATGCAAAATCATATAAACTATACATTTTTATATTCCATTAGGAAGAGAACCAGACTTAATGATCCTAGACGAATACATGCCACATTTGAATAGGAATCACTTTTACATGGCAAATGTACTTTGTGCCAAAGGTTTCCCAAGAGAATCAAAAACGAGTGGAGGCAGAGAGGTGACACATCTGTGGTAATATGTTGCCTTTACGTTTTGCATGCCTGTTTCTCCTACTTTTATACTTTTCTAAAAAAAAAAACAATATTTGCAAAATAATAAAAAAATACATAAAAAAATAATTAAGTTGGAGGCATATCAAATATTGTCCTCAATTTTAATTTAAAAAAAACATGTAAATGTTAATCAGCTGCATTTATTTTACTAACTGCTGAATAGAGAGAGTATTTTTTCAGGTTTATTTGCTGTTCCATTTCACTTGAACATCTGGCACTGACGAAGCTGTTCCCAGCCCCAGCAGTGGTCTCCCATTCCCATCTGCATGGAATAATAACCTCCCCATAGATGCCTGTGATTAGCACTGCTCAGTAAGAGTACTAAAGCCTGCAGGTGGTGGTGGTTGCTGTCAGCTGCCCATCATCACCACCAACTGACAGAGAGCTGCCCGTGACCCTCAGCTCTTAGTCCGCTACTGACAATGCCTTAGTTCCCATGAAGGAGGCATAAACAGGGATATTATTTAACATCTTTTTTTTTTAACAAAAAAACTGGAACAAGTGAAAGCGTATCAACATAATTAATGGACGTGTAGATATATACTTGCAGTAGCAGTAACCCGAGACAATTGCTGAAAAACAAATGTATGTACGTATAGTGGTGACAAGATTGGTTTCTATTTGAGGTGTCTTATGACGATAATGGGGTAAAGAATTGATGAAAAGACAATCTCTGTTGTACTGTATATGAACACATATGCATATGTAGATGTGTGTGTGGGTGTGTTTGTGTGTGTGCATGCATCTATGCTGGTTTAGACATTGCCAGAATATTGTAAGTACACACCAATTATCTTGTATAAAAACTCAACAATACTGCATAGTTGCTATAATACAACTGCTTGTAAGTAAATAATTTGTTGTAATTCACTATTGCTTTCAAATAGCTTTCATATGTGCCGATATACAACTGATTAATTAAAAGTATATATTGCCATGCCCCTGTAAAATATATCATCCAAATCTGAGAAAAGAAACATTTACATTTGTTGTAATGATTTTCCTGTCTTGAAATTTTACTTGAACTATTAAATATTGTGTATCTTTAACACTGTCTTGTGTGCTCTTCTAGAGTTATTTTTGAATGTCAACCAACAGGGACTTTTGAATTCATCACAATCCCAACCGACTTATATATTGTGAGTAGACACTGTCAAAAAATAAAATAAAATAGAAATACTATTAATATTATATATCAAACTGGTTGCAGTGTGGTGCTGTTATAGTGATTGTTTTATTGCTTATTATCTCAGTTTGTGTTATCATCCACAATATAGCAGCACTTTCCTCAAAACCAAGATCTGCCAAAAAAAATGGTGAAAAAAAGGATGATGAAAAAGGTAGCTTTGGCTAAAGCTTGAATACTGTCCATAACCACTGCAACAAATCAATGTGCTCAAAGCAGCATTTGGTCTTCAGTTCACTTGGCTTTGTACTTCCCATCAACTTGGCAGGCCAACTAATGTGCAGTGGTAGAGGAGTGAAGGCAGGGCCATGGCACTTGAGGGTGCTTATCAGAGGTAGATGAGAGGGCTTGGCTCTAGTCAAGATGAATAAGCCAGGCCATCCCAATGTCTGTCGGAACTGTGAAGGGTTTGTTCAAGGAGTGATGCATACACAGCACTATTCAGACATTTCGTTTCTTGTGCTGGAATCTCTACAGATAGGATTCAGATTTTGGATGGGATTTTTTTTTGTTTTTTTTGTTTGTGTGTTTTGACGATTCATATGAAATTTTTACACAGCGAACCTTACTCATACCATCTCCAGTTTTGCAAAATGACAGAAAATGAAGTGAAATAAGTTCTGCAAAAAAAAAAAAAAAGCAAGGGCGACATCCAAATGCAGATGTTGACTCACTCTGACAAAAGGGCAGTATTCAGAGAGGCAAGAGCCAAAGTCAACAGAGGGAAAGCCTCAGATCTTCTAGCACACAAGGCCTTGGCAGCAAGCTGGCAGAGTAGCCACTCTACTCACTGTCACCGACTGCAGCTTGTGGGTATAATGTCAGCTATATTAGACATGACTGCTTCCCTTAACAGTGTACTGAGCTAATCAACCCTATTTTGTCTTGATCAATTCAGAAGGGTGGCTTGGAGTCTGAACTAGAGGCTCTTTCCATGTCAATTCTTTTCAGCAACACTGTAACCACTAGGCTCGTCACGTATTTGTATCCAAGTTAGTTCATGTTCCAGAGGGCACACTGCTCCAACACTCCTTAAAATCTTGGGGAAAAAATAAGGACTTCTCTTGGTGTCCCATATATCAATGTCACATTGGTCAGGAAAATTTATGGCAAGCTGTGTGGTTAAAGTAAAAATGCTTTATTCCACATAGTAACGTGCTAGTAGGTTCTGACCTCCATTTGCATCGATCGACTGATCTGTGTTGAGTACCAAATCAAAAAGAAAAAAAGGAAATGGAACAATCCCATTATGAATTCTCAGCCACCAAGTTAACTTTGCTTATCGGTCTCCTGAGCCAGGACGCTTAGTTTTCAAAGTCCAATCTTTGAGAAGCTGTGGTCAACCATATAGAGTGAATCAAATAGCATGCTCATTTTAAATTGTAATTAAACTGGCCTTCAGGTACCTTGAGGCTGTTTGGTCAACAGCAGGATACTAATTACTATGAAATGACCTTTGAAATAATATCTGGTGAATAATTCATAATTGAAGAGATTGCTTCAGAGACATTCATCTGAAGAAACTTTACTAATACAAAACCAACTCAGTAGAATTCCACAATAGTTTTTGTTATAAAGTCACTGAAATTCAACAATTCCATTATGATCTGAGCACAATATTCATCCATGGGCATCAGAGGAAATGTATCATTTGTGTGTGTGTGTGTCTGTGAGAGAGAGAGTGAGTGTGTGTGTGAGTGTGTGTGTGTGTGCGAGCGTGTGGTGTGTGTTACAGAGAGTAAGGGTATACTGTAGCATATCATTTCAAATAGGTGACATCAGCCCAAATAAATGACCTGAAAACAATTATAAACAGATCCCTCATTTCAAAACTCAAATCCCTTGCAAATAAGCAGCTATTGAAAGCCATTTAACACCGTTAAATTAAACGAGTCAGGCACAGGAGGCAGGGCAGAATATGTGTAATAATCAGAGCACATCCAAATTTCACCTCGTAGCGATGGACTGACTGACCGGCCAGCGCTAATCCCAACCAGCCATTATTCAGACTCTAATCCTCTGCCCCTGATTTTAGTAATGAAGTGCTGCTCTCAACCTTGTTCATCACAATCAAATCACACTATAAGGTCATTTTGGGTATTGTGGGTTGTAATAAAGGTTGTCAACAGTCAAATTGGTGAGTTTATTTGTTAATTTCAAAAGTATAGGAGGTGAATTCATTGTTTCTCTTCCAGCCAGGTATCATTGGCATGATAAGGACAAGTCCTGCTGCTATGAAGCTACAGTTATAGCCTAAGATGCCAAGTACATAGACTCAGAATTGTCAACAATAAATTAACGATTGTCTTTATCTCTGAAGTGCAAAATGTGTGCCGATGGCATGCTTCAAGCAGGAGGGTAGAATTTGTCAATCGCTGACCATAAAAATAGAGGAAAACATCCTTGTACCTCTGTGGACCTTGTTTTTCCACACTACTTTGTCCTGGCCAAATTGCTGCTGGCCTTCTCCTCTTCACATTAAGAAAGAAAATTAGTCAATTTCACAATTACAACTTTTCTTACAAACCCTCCATTAGGCTTATTCCCACCACCACCAACAACAACAAGACCGTATAGGGAGCTCCATAGCCTCATACTGCTGTCACCTCAGGCACCTGTCAGTAGATAGCGTACCTACAAGCACACTCGGCAGAATACGCCTAATGCTTATGCCTAATATCAATCTAGCCTACCATACTTACAAAAACAACATACAAAAATAGATGTTTACTGGAAAGGAGTGATCATCTTAAAACAAACGTCCTTCTAGAACTTTTTGTCCTCCATGCACAGAGCCCACTGGCAGTTATCCCTTTTTAATGCACCCATAAAATTGCTGATAAAAATGTTATTTTGGATTTGAGCGCATCCATCTCTCTCTTCTCAAATGGGCAACTTACTGCAACTTGCTGCTGTTCAAAATGATAATTCTTCATTTTTAAGTGGTTCCAACCAGAGACAGACTGCTGGGCTTTGTACACACTTATTTTAAGATGGGGCAGACTACTGGCCTTCATGCACACTTATTCTAAGATGGGGAAACTTCTGTGCAACTGTTTCTCATTGTATATCCAAACAGCACACTGCCAACATTGCTGAATTCCAGTCACTACTAAATCAAATCCTTGAACTTCCTAAATAATTTTCAATTGGACTAGCTATTTTTTAATGTAAGATAATGTAACATGTCATCCTAAATCCAAAAAGGCATTCAATGAAACTTTATTTAATTTTACCTTAACATTCCTTAATATTACAGATTCATGTAAAAGCTGTTTTTATGGTAAACTAACATCTAGTAAGGAGAATAACATTATACTTATACCTGTAGCTAAAACTTCTCTCTGAAAACCAGCCTGGCAATTTTGCTGTTGTCATGTTTACATGCGATTCATATGCTTGTTTAAAAATGCTCTTTGGGAATTGTTTTCATTTTTTTCTTTGATTTCATCATTTCATCTAAATTTCACACATCTGTCTCAGATCAATTCAATACTAATACCATCTCTGTCACTCTTTCAACCACCCAATTTGGTAATAACTGCAAACGTGGGTGTTTTTTTAGGTCTCACTACGGTGTCTGTTCAAATCTCATGAAGGTAAGGGTAAGCTACTTGAGTTCTTTATCACCACCTAGCCACACTGTTGTATGCCCTGATACAGTAATGCCATTATGTTGTCCAGTCTCTCTCACTTCACAGGAAGGATTCAATTTGCCACGTTTTGCCACAGGCCGATTCATTTTTGCAAGGAATTGGAATATAGTCACTGAAACAAGTCTGCAGCAACCTCCAGTCCAAGACCTATGTGTTACCAAAGAGTCTAAAATTATTTCTCATTTGTTTTCTTTGATTGCTAAACATGAACAGTGACAGCAGTAATCTTGAGTCATTTTGTTCTCTATTGTTGGTCCTTCAACTCAAAACATCTCTTACTAAATTTTTATCCTGTCCTAAAGATCTCTTTTCAATTCCCTGCAATTATATTGTCAAGTGTTTGCACAGCCATACTTAAACACATACATACACAAATAGTCACTCTCTCTCTCTCTAAACCACACACAAGCACCACAAACACACACACACAAACACAAACACACACACAAACACACAGTGAAACGCCCAATCCTTAAGGAAACTAGAGACAACAAAGAAAAAAGGTTGTGAAAAAGCAAAAAAAATCAATTGCAATTATGTTTGCTGATAATGGACATCAAGGTATTTGGACTGCCAAAAATAGACTTGACATAAAGCCAATGCAAAGCGGCCAAACATTTCAATGTCTGTAATGTTACTTTTCCACTGATTTAATGTCCGGAGAACAAAAGACAGGAGTTTTTTATGGCCTCTACGTGAACTTTGGAGACCGCATATATTTGACTAGAAGAGCCTTGCGCACACACACAAGCAAATGAAATGGGTTCAGCTGGGCTATCTATTATTGCACTAACACTAAACAAAAGCTCCCTTTCAGACAAAGGCTATTTTCAAAGTCAGCAAGGTAATAGCTGAATTGATTAAAACAATGAAAAATGAGTCCACTATCTGGAACAGTCTGAAAGGCTCACCTTTAGACCTTCAGACCAACGACGATAAGTTAGGGATCTTACTGATAAGAGAAAACGAGACTGGGAGTAATGAGTTGACAAGCATGGCAACACTCTGACAGGTCCTCATTGAGGACTGATTAATGACTGACAACTCCGGAGCCTCATTTAAATAATGCAAATCTAACAACTGGATAATGATCCTTACATATCCTCTAATTGGACACTGACTGGAATACAGGGGACCGGAGCAAGCATTGTGCTTCTGATACAAGAATATTGCACCTGTATGAGAGGATCTGCGGTACTCACCAGGCCTATTTACACTAATGGATACGTCTTAGCTATAATGGTGCCAGAGGTGTACACTGATAAAAACACTGAAACATCCAGTGATATTTGGTAAGCAAATGACATCACATCTACGAATAAGCTATATAAACAATAATCTATAAATTGTAGATCTATAAAAGATGGTAGACCTTTTCAGTTAGCAGCAGCTTCCAGCTGCTAACTCACTGCAGGTCAGATTAGGTGGAATAGAATAGAAATGCAAAACTATCTAAGCTTGTGTCACTTACATCGAAGTTACATCATGTCAGGACAGGAGTCTGCGATTTTATCACTTTGACTTTCAATAGGTCAGGAACCTAGGCTTTTTGAAACTTTTTGAAATGCAGTCATACTGAAGAGCATGGTAGAGGCCTGTGTTAGAAACTCATTCAGATAGTACTGACAGCACTACCTTTTGAAATGATCGCCAATCCACCACAAATGGTCTTTAACTAGTCTGGCTCAGAATGTGCCGTTTTTAAACAGATGACCATGGCACAGTTACTGGTGCCAGTAATGAACTTATTATCCCTTGTGTTCATGTTCACCACAGATTCTGGAAGATAGACTTACTGTCTTACTGTAAGCAAGAGCAAACATCCGTGATACAGAAAAACATACCTGCATACCAGCAGAGTTGTGCTGAAAGGCACCTAAACCAACTGCAGTTTATGGAAGTGAGAGAGGTGAGAGGTATTTTGAGGTTTACTATGATGTTAAGGTGAGAAGCTTAACCTCCTATAACTAAACTATAAAATATATGGTATTATGACAAATCTTTTGATTACGGCAGGTGTACACCTACTTTGTAGGGAGTCACTCCAGCCACAGTTGTATAGGTGTCACAGGTGTTTTTATTTTTCTCTTTCGGCCTCATCGTTGGTTTACACACACAGCCCCTTTACCAACACCCGACCAAACAAATAAGACAAATACCAAAACAAACATCACAGCACATAGTCAAATAGCCTTATCGCAGTATCCACAACAGCGCCCAGTGAATGCAAAACCTTCCAACGGCATTCTCTGCGGTCTGTAGTCCTATTGTGTGCTTTATCTTCATATCTAACCTTTACTCATAAACAAATATAGTTAGCTATGGAATCACTGTGCCTGCATAGTATTGCACCACTGGGGCATACTGTCCACAGCCTGACATTATGTTTTTATATGACACCAAGACTCTCCTCAAAAGATAGAGAAGCCACAACACAGTCTGTGACCTCCAACAGTATTACAATTCTAATGCCACCTTGTATATCACTTACTTGTTGGGAGAGTTCAGGAAAAGGTAGACAGCTTTGATATTGCAGTCTTGTCTCTTGGGCCACCACGGCTGGATGAGCTTCTCTTGAATAACCTTTGAGGAGCGTATAACTTGCTGTGTAGGCCCTTGGCCTGTTGCCATAACACTATGCAGACCATGCTTCTTCTGATAGACAACCTCATTGAATTCTTTGGAGAAAATGGTGTTAGCCCGCCAGAATATTAGCCCTCTTTTAAGACATTGAGGAAAGGTCTCGACAAATGGAGGATGAGACTGAACTGCTAACACTGGAAGGGAAGTCGCAAATGTGTTGTTGAGATAAATGGGGAAAAGTATATGTGGAAAATAAAGGCTTGGATAATAGTGGTCCTGCGAGACTTATTTAATTATCTTTTAATTTAAACAACCAGCACTAAATTTAGAGGGAGGGGAAATAACCCAAACCATCATAGTCCATTTAGTGGCTAAAATTCATGCATTTAATGTTTTCACCTCCTTTCTACTCCATACTGCAGAGTGAAATATGCAGAGAGAGAGAGAGACAGAGTGAGAGCAGAGGAACTGTCTTGCCTAATTGATTTGCTTCTTTATTAAAGAAATAAACAGATTCAATAAGGGCTATGGTTGATGAAGAGGGATAATTATTTTTCCACCGGTTTTACCTGTGAAATGATAATTTCAGATGTTCCCTACTGAGAAAGTCAATGAGGAGTGAAGAGGTCTAAAAAGTTAAGGGAGGCTGTATCTTAATTATACCAAGGGAAAAAATGACTTTATTCGCACCCGTGAATCTTTATTGATTGCACAATTTATGCCACACTTGAAACTAATACACAGCTTAAACCTAAACATTATTAAAGGAAACTGTAATATAAAAAAATGACTTGTACACTTGTATATTGATGTGTGGTATTTAAATACCATTACTGGTGGTGTGTTTAGTTTTTCATTGGAAACTAACTCTGCAACGCATAAAATTCCTGCAACGCATAAAATTCCTGCATAAACCACTATTCTTCCTCAAACTAAAACTCCACAACTGAATTCTGTGTCAGGCAAGACACAGACAAATTCACAAACACATATTTGCACAGCCTTCCTGCTTATTTGGGATGCCAAGGGAGCTTCTGTCAGTTAATTAACTGAAATGCTGACAAAGTCCATGCACCACCCCCCCCTCTATTCTAACCAAATGTGGGCTAGGGAGAGGGTGATAAGGAAACAAAGCCTGGGGTAAGGATTAATCTGTTACCCATCAGTTCCCTGGAGCTTAGCTGGTGGTCAATCACAAAGGTTCACGATGCCTAAAGTCAACTCCATTTCTGCAGTCCAACAAAGATCAAACTGTTGTTTACTATAACCCTGATGAGGCCCACTTATTTCATCCACAACACAGAGCAAACCTGTTCCTCTGCAATCAACTGTCTGCACAAATGGAGCCAATCTTAACAAATACACATTTGGTGGTTTCATCTGGCATGACACTGCAAGATGCAGTAGCTGGGCAAAATTACAGTAATGTTTCTATTGATGTTGTCTGTTGTCAGTGCGTTGCAGCGTATGGATTAGATGCCATAGAGAGTCTGTAAACAAGCATTGTGTGGTCTTGGTAATTCATTACAGATTTACCAACCACAGATATTTGTTTGAAAATAAAGGGATCATCACTGTTTCTAGCCACAGAAATTACCTCTTCAGTATATTGAATTGTACACTGAAATGTGAATAATAACATGGCAATGAAGATACTGCGCAGAGCAACAAAGTTGCTAAAGCAGCCATTTGCATTCCAAGCCTTCAAGCATTAGAAAGCCTATTCTCCATGACATATGTCTGTAAATTAGGATATATGGCCTTTTTGAAAAGTGGTTCAGTATATCAAGCTTGGTGTCCTTTGGTCTTGTAGTACAATGGGCTTTTTGGCAACATATGCACCTTTGCTTCGCTCTCTCCCCAAACTGACTACTTGGATCGCAGAACAGAAACATCAATTCCAACGAGGCCATAACAGGAGAGGCAAGCAGGCTTTGTGAGCCGATGCTTTGAGATTTGCTGTTTAAGATGACTGAGGAAAAGACAGTGCGCTGTACTCTGAGGAAAGCCTTTGAAATGTCAGACAAATCCTCGTAAGAGGCAGCAAGGAGGTAGTAATGTTTTTGAAATGATGAAGTCATTCCCCTGTGTGTCTGAGACGTTCGTTACTACATCCCTCAATTGGTGCATTTGTTATTTAGTTTCTGTGCCAAAACGACATGATGGTGGTGAAAGAAATTACATGAAGAGTTTTTAACTTAAAACAGAATGGTTTACGATGCATTGTGCTTTTCATTTGATTTAGAAATAGATTTTCTAAACAAAAGCAGTATGTGGTTATAAAATGCATATTAAAATACATATTCCACACTGTCAGCATTTTATAATAGATCAGCAACTAATTTGAATGGTGATGGATTATTGGAAAAACATACAGTATTTTACTGAAACATAAATGCAGATTTCACTCATTGTGCGCATCTACTTGTAAATGATGCCTCCCACTGGAGACCACTGATTAAGAGTAAATTAGGACCAGGTTCCATTAAATATTTATATCATTGGAAATAGAAAATTCATGTTGGTCAGAGATTCAGAAGCACGAGATGTCAGATCACATACTCATCAGCAACAATGAAATTTGCATTATGTATTGTATATTAATCAGTATAATGGAAAAAAGCAAATTATGTAAATATGTCGAGATGCTCCAACCACACATATTTTAGCCTTTAAAATGGTTTCAATTTCACAGAATGTTTGCAATATCTACTTTCATTCAAATACAAGCTGACACACCATTATTTTCAAATATTTCCCTATTATCATTACCAAAGAAAAACAGAGACTAGTTTTCATTCAATTTTGAGGATGAATAATCTGTATTTTAGACAACTTAGAAGACTCAACATAATTCAAGTGAGCTTTTCAAAGGTTCCATGTCCCAGGAAGAGGCTTTCTGCATCTGACTATTTACATTTGGATGTTTTCTGAGATGTCACTGTAGCTGACATATGAAATATCTGCCTTTTCCTTACGAAAACAGGTTTTGCAGCTCATTAAAACTAAGATAGGCTTGTCTTTCCAAGGGCTTGGTTGGCCTTGGTTGGTAATCATATTCAAAATCAATATAAAAATCACATCTAGACAGTACTTTTGGGGGAGCTTTCCACACACATTTGCAATTATCCATGTTTAGGGGTGCCTGAGCCTTGACGAAAGAGCAGATTGGTTCTACCTCAGTGGACACTTCCCATTATTTCATGTATTCTTCACTATAACTACTTCTTTCAGTGACACCTCATTTTTCCCCACCAATATGGGGGAGGTCATTCAATAAGTGACACCCCTCCTTCATGCCATAGTCACATTTCTGTAACTGTTTTGGCATGTGTCATGCCTGTGAACCACAAATTCAAAAACATATCGCTGACAAACCCTTCTCTCTGGGGAATGGTTAAAATGACTTTCTGTAGGATGCCATGGACATATCTGTCGAATACTATTGATCAAACAGAAAAGACAAGTCAATCATAGAACAAGCGCTACATAGCATCCATATACACTGGGTTCTGCACAACTGACTCAGCATGCTGTCTCTCCCTCTAAACCGCAAGTCACTTTTCATTCAATGGCCAAACCAAATGCCTTCAGGCATGCTAAAACATAATATAATCCATATTTAGATATTTATTTATTGATGAATTAAATATGCTTAGCCCAGCATGGTGTTGCAATCTAAAACTGAGTCAACAAACAACCAATTGACTTCTCCATGCAAAGACCAAAACAGTACAGTTGACTCTAATGAATGTTAGTGCACTTGCAAATGGATTTATTTTGGTAATATCTGATGACTAGCTGTTAGTGCAGTTTTTACTCTTTTTGAGGATCTTTTAAAGCACTGAACTACAAAATAAACCACGGATGCAATTACTGAAGGAATTACCAGTACAGGCAGAGAGAGAGAGCAGAGGAACCTAGTGACTGCTAAGGTGTAGCTTGGGTGGTCTAGTTGGGTAATATGCTAATAAAGACAGTGGCTTCTATGCAGGATGCATAGGTAAGGGGGAATAATGCATTCAAAATAGGGTGTTTTCAAGAACTGCTTAGCTTTGACTTTGCTCAACTGCAGACTTGTACTCAAGTAAATGTTAAGCAGTTGCATTTATCCTAAAAGAATAATAATAAAGTTTTGCCCTCCAAGTTACAGGCCACAGTGTGCATTATTTTACATGCACTGTACTACTACTACTACTAATACTACTGCTGCTGCTATTACTACTTCTGCTACTGCTACTACTATTAAGAAGCTGACAAATATAAATATATATCTATATAATGCAGTGGGAGTGACAGGTGTTTTTAGCTCCGCTTAACGTCACAACAAATGGGAGGATATTACAAAAACTGCTCGCCAACAAAACATCCCTTAATAACAGTAAATACCTCTGTAATTTAGCTTTAAGACACCAGGTGACTGAGAGTTGCATAATCCCTCCCCCACAATAGATATCAGTTTCAATCATGCTCTGCTACACTATATAATCTGCATCTATTTAATTGCACTAGCTTGAGCAGGTTTTATTTTAAGACTTTGTGCAGGCTGCAATCTGCTACCCTGGCAACACACAAGACAGCCATCTCCAGTTGGAAAGGAGGCACATAACTGTCATGGACCAGGTGTTTAGGGAGTTCAACTCTATTCCTCTGACTGCAAACAACTGTACCCTGGGACCTTACATATGCCACTTAGTATTCACAAGGTTCATGATTCATTAGGGCCCCACCAGACTGGGTAGACCTGGAAGCATCTGTTGCAAGGTTCTAATCTTTATGTCATCAATGTCCCTAATCAGATACCACAGGTGTTTTCTGTTGTTTAGAAGCAGCGTGTGTCTCTTGCACCCTTAAATCAAAGGAGGTCGCTTGTGACACATGAAAAAACCTGCTCGAAGGTACTGCACAGTCGACAGGCACACATGAAATCGATGGCAATGACGTGACAGCTTAAGACGAACGGAATCCTCAAAATGCTACAGCACACACACACACACGCCATTTTTGATGCTCTTCGACACGCACAATGCTTGATGCATCGGAGGCTTGCCTGCTGACGAGTGCTAGGCTCTCCCCTGGCTCTAGTGGGGAAGAGTGGTAGCAGGCAGCGAGCACGGAGCTGCTGTCATACGACCCTGCGAGACAGACACGTCAGGGAGATGGGGAAAAAGCTTGGCTGAAAGACCACGCTCATCTTTACATACTGTATATGCTCGGCTGCCAGTGCTCTCATTCAAGGAGCCCTCTCTGAATACAAATCGTCTCAACTGGTATTACTAGAGACCTTTCACAGCAAGGGTTTTCATAATAATGGAATGGAACATCTTGTCTCGTCCCCATTTGTATTTTTCTGTGCACATCTGTTGAAATCTGTTTTCATGTGAAACAGAATGTTATCAGTTACAGTTAAGTAGACATATTAACAGTTAAGTAGACATATTAAATATCAACGTCTGTGTGTAGTGCAATGATTTTGTTGAAATCTATTTCTAATATTGTCAATTTGAACTACAGTAGTTCCAAGAGAGAGAAGGGGGGAGGGATGTATGAACAAATATCATCATGCTGCATGCAAATCAAATGCATTGAGACAAGGCCCTCTGCAACTGGAGCATGTCCTCCTCTTTAAATTTCTGACATGCATTCTCATCCTGCTCTAACAAGACTGCTGGTATCTTCCAAAGGCACCATAGCCTCTACTGTGTCTGACAGATTTGACTCTTCAAACATGGTACAGACATAATATGGCACTCATCTGGTTGATCTCACTCCCCACTGATACATGGATTATTCTTTTTCATAAAGTAAAGCACTGGGCCTGAAAACAAGCTGAATAAATAGGCTGCACAAGGATGGCGGCACAGGCATTGGAGACAGAGACAGGTTCAATGTTTTCCAAGTTGAGGTTAGTTCATTGCTTAGTCTTGTCAGCCTTTATCTCTGCAAACATCAAAATCCTTATACAAAAAAGAAGAAAATGAGGTATTGATTTTCTGTGCTTTCCTTTTCTCCCTGACTCTCTCTTCCCCCCACAGCATTGTCATTCTACAGTCTAATTGAAGGTCAGTGTAGGTTTCCTTGTCAGAGTGCTTCCTGACAGTTGGTTTGGCGGAGGACAAAATGAGGCACTTTGTTTTCAAGCATTCTACCCTCACAAAATGGGTATAGGCCACAACAGGAAGGGAAAATAGTTATGTTATCATGTATCTGCATTTTGTGTAGTGTAGCCAAGTTCTGTCAGTTTCTACACTGATAACTCTTATTTCATGGTAAAATATGAAAATATGGAAAGAGAACTGGAGAAAATTTAAATTATGATGAGAGAATTGTATGCCTTGTGACTAACACAAATCTAATTTGGGCTGATCTGGCATTACATAACACTAATTACTAACTACTTCTATATATCTATATTTGGTCACATTTTTTTCCTCAGTACTACTAATTTACCCAATTATCCCCAATAAACCTATGATTTAACTAAAAATACATGGAGAAAACATATATATTTTGCTAAAACAATAGCACAATAAGTATTCTCATAGTACAGCATTTAACCAGAACTGCCAAATAAACATTTGATTCAAACCGCCCACTATATATTATACTCCAAAAATGAAATGATCACACAGGCCATATCGCCCAGCTCGTCTCATCGCAATAATCTTTTGTGCGCCTGCACAAACTAAAGCCTCTTTCAGATATGAAAGCATGACATGAGGGGCTGGCAGATAAGCACAGAAGTGACTACAAGGCATCGCCAGAGGAAATACCACCAACCATGAAGTAGCATGTGGGATGAGCCGGGTTGGGAGACACTGAGCCAAAACACTGGTAGTCTAACCACAGCACACAACACACTCCACTCCTGTGAGGGGGATTGAGAGCGTGCAGAAGTGTCTCATGCCCTCAGAGACTGACGCTAATATCACAAATAGCAGGGATCAATGAGGAGGAGTAGCCACAGCAAGTCCAAGCCAACGACACATAGGAGTGTAAACAGAAGTGCAAATGGGCTTTCCACAGGGGAAAATCTGGAGCAGCAGACAAGGACAGAAACAGCAGTTGGTAGTCAGCATGGAGAACACAGAGAGGCAGAAAGGGAGGGGAAAAAAACATGTCCAGAAGTCTTGGCACAGTCGCCTCCAGCATAATTGTTGGAACTGCTCATTACATATGAATCCTCATCCAAACCTTAAAATGTGTAATTACACCAGTGAAAGAACAGTGTACAAGAATACAGAGTAAAGACTAGGCATTTTAACATTTCTATCCACAGATTTATCAGATCCATGCCACATAGAAAGCATCCCTCACTAAGCAATAGGCCCATACCTCACATGGCAGTGATCATGTCAGTAGCTCGGGCAAGAGAGAATCGCTGGCGCCTTCTGTCAATCACACATTCATCATTTCCCAAGGTGAATAAACGAAGCGGCCATTTCCACAAAGTCTTTGCATATCTGCCCAAGTTATTTATGGTTTACTGAGCAGGTCACTTCACTGCTTGCTTGAACAGCTGCTTCAAAGCCGACCCCTTTCAAAAAACAAGGTTTTGAGGACAACTCTTGTGCTGCTTGCTGTCAATTCTTTCATTGCCTATGAAGCTGTATGATGACCTTCCACACTGCCTTTGCCTGGGTCACATGAATAATTTATTGTGGCGTTAGCCTGACTGTGACATGTAAATGCTTGATGCCCCCAGGGGGCCCTCTTCTAAACACTATCCACTGCCCTAGTGTTTTATCAGAGAATGACAAAAGCATGCAGAGAGTCATTCCCTGAAATTACAGAATGCACTCTGTAATACTTTTTTTTCATGGGGTATATTGAGATTTCTTGCTCAGCTACAAAGTCACACGCAGAGCTATTTTATATCCTGAAAGTGTATGTGATGCGCTCTCTTGAGAATGCAAAAGCTTTCAGAGCCCTGTCTTATACTTTAAAATTTCCCCATTCATCTGAAAACATAAAGGCTTGTCAAACAAAGCTAAGACATGAGGCAATGTTATAAATGTGAGGCACATAAAGTACATTTCTGAAGCCTCCATCTGAAACCTCATTAGCATTCCTTGGTTTCATATTTTATAGATTGTATGTTATTTTATAGATGATATGTACTCATCTATATTTATACATATAATGTATGTAGATAGTATAATGTATGTAGATAGTATAAAGACATGTATAACAGAACCGCAAATTCTCTGACACATAATTGTTTTATGATAGCCTCAACCATGACAAGTGTTCTTTTGAGTTAAAGATCAACCAGGTTGGCAGGAACGTAACTGAGGTCTACTGACCAATTTGAAAGAAACTCCCATTCAACTTAACTCGCCTTCTGGATATGTGACAGGAACTGTATCTACCATCTGTTTGCTTGCCTTGATTGCATTTCACTTTTTACATTCTTTCTACACAAAGAAAAAAAAGAACTTTGTTGTATTGGACTCGAGCAGTTTTCACCACTGACTTTTTTTGTTCTTCAAGGACATTCCACCTGCTGCCAAGAACTGTCAAACAGGAGCATCTCACTATAAAGAGGTGAGAGGACACCAATTAGAAAGCCATCCCTGGCCAGGAGAGCCAGCAGCACAGCTTGCCACAGGAAGTGGGCTGTCTGACTTCCTACTTGGGGTCACAGCTGTTTATAGAGAGACTGATAGCCAACCGAAGGCATAAGCCTTTTAGCGCCGAATAGAACAGGGCTCATCTGAATAGCAAAATACTGCCTCAATGTCACCAATAAATTTGCATTGTCTCATACATCTGCCTGTGAGATCTGTGCCTTTGGTGAAAATCAGAGGGACGAGTGGATATCAAGAAACTTTAGGCATTAGACAGGTTCTGAACGCAGAAAACTTCTGTCTTTTAGAATTCTTTTGAGGTATTTTACATACTTGAAAACAGAAACAGCTATTTTTGAGTATTTTTGTCATCAAAAACCTGACAGGATATTTCAATAATACAAAATTTAATAATAATTTTAATTTTAATATAATTACATTTTATAAAAAAAATATTTAATCATTTATCTAATGAAAACATTTGGTTTGAAACAAAAAAACATGGACTCACAACAAAGGGTCAGATCTCAGTTAAATTATGAAAATCTGACAGAATCAGTAAATAATCCCTCTGACAAATGGCTGACCACACAGCGATTAAACCATCTCCTTATTGCCCCAAGGGAAAATCTTGGCACCACCTCTTCAGCTGCTGGATCTGAACTTGAATTGAACAACTGGAAGCATGGCAGGGATGAAGAAGTGTGATTGGCCCCTGCTAGGAGCAGCTGTCTATGCTCATACTTGCCCTGAACCAATTATACTCACTGATCCCTGGCCACTCCACAGCCATGCAGTCAAACCCATTAATCTCGATGCCTGAGGACTGGGCCGTGTGTTAACAGGGAGGTCCCAGATCACGTTGCACCTGGCCAACAGAGAACAACAGAGGTCTCACCAGCCGGTCTAACTGTTGCACATCACTCTCTTAGACTATATGTACGGTGCACCAACAATTTACTCCATACGCAAACCTATATCAAAAATCAATAACGATCGATGTATGTTCACCATAACACAAATGGATGGAAATACAACTCAATGCATGGCCACCAAAAGAGGTTAGGGTTGTTTGCACGTGTGAATTGGTGTGTATGTATCTGCCCTCATTGACAACGTCATTCCTCTGATGAATGTCAACTGTCTTTGCCCTTTCTCCAATTATTGGCCCCTGTGTGGCGGAATGACCTAGAACTCTCAATTCAAGCAACAACTGATTTATAAAAAACATTTATGAAAAATAAAATTATAGCTGTTTAAAAGCATGCTAATTTGTTACAATCTTTATTATATATTGCTGATACTGTTGTCTGGAGCAGGGGTTCTCAAACTTCAAACACCTCATGGAGCAGAATTTTTTTCAAGGACCCCCTCATAATCACAACCAAAAATTTACCTTCAGACCTTTATTTTTTTTTGGTCAAATAGAGGCCTAATGTGTTAAAAAATATACTATTTTTCTCACAAGCAATAATAACTGCTAATTTTGCTTGCAGTTAATGATAATGCTTAAGAAAAGTGTTTTGACAGATTGATGTAATGTATCATGTAGGCTAATTGTCCCTGATATTATGCTGGTGGGATTAATGAGCAAAATGCAACTGGGCTCTATTCTGATCTCTTGTATTTTTGTCCCCATAAGACAAGTTTATACTTTGTAGTATACTTTTTTCACGGACCCCCTGGCATCGTGCTGCGGACCCCTGGCCCCCAGTTTGAGAACCAATGGCCTAGAGCAGTATTATAAGTTTTGGTGTAATAAGAAAAATGCTTTCTCATTGCAATTACCAATCTTTTTTCAAAATATCTTTTAGAAATTGCTTTAGACTAAATACCAAACCAAAGTTAAACCGAGGATGGCAGGTCAACTCTATCAGAGGTCAGTTATTGTAGGGGGCTGGGTGGTGAAGTCCAAGTCCTTACTTAATTTTCCAGCGAACTGACTGAGTGTGAATGTGTTAATGGTAGTAAGGTGTCAGACAGTGTAGTCACGCTAGCACAGGGGAAAACAGCTGAACTCTCTGATTCTCACTCCATGATGGAAATGGACAGGCAGGCTATTGGAGAGGTTTAGAAAGAGGAGAGTGATTTTTTTTTTTTTTACAAATTCCAAAGTAAAAAGGCCCAGCTTAACAAAATGTCATTGTAGTCTGTTTTGTATGCAGTAGCAAACTTTTCACAAAGTATATATTCCTTACACAAAATAATACTACATGGTTTCCTCCACATTGATTGACAGAGAGTTCCAATTCCTTTCACAGTTCATTAACTCAGACACTCTTGTGCTGTTATAGTAATGGATGCTTTCACAGAAAAAAAATTTTCAAGCTTGTGCAGCGATATGAAATAAGGAGATATAACATGTTTTATTGAGGCTGATCTGGACTTACATTTCAAAGTTGATGAAGATGGAAGCTGGAATGGTCACAATATTTCCAAAGGCAAATAAAACATGAATGGCAAGAGGAATAGTCAGGCTGTTATCAACCAGGCCTGAGTCAGCTTTCTGAATTATGCTTTCTCTACAAAGAGTGAGGGAACAGTCCCTACATTAAATTCTAAAGGCAACCTATGAAGTATTTTTAAAGCTTTGACAACATTTTGATGACAAACTAACTTGTGATCCTGAGAACTGGGTAGCCCTCTTACCTGCATCTGAACCAGAAACAAAAAAATAGCCTTGCAAGTTCTCAGCCTTGATTGTTTTTTTTTTTAAGCTAGTAGAGTTAGCAACTAAAGGGAATATTAAAATTGGATCTTCACTTAACGCAAAAGAAACAAATACATACCAAACATAACTACCATGGTAGATGGTAGATATGACTGCTACTTTTCTGACTGACTACTGCTACTTTGAGGTGGTGTTTGTGTCATTTTCACACTTTACTCCCCATCAAAGCTGCTTCATACGAGCTACTGGTGACCGATTGGCTAGTACCTTCTGATTAAATCTGATAACACAAAGAATTAATAAAGACCCAACCTAATGTTAATTTGGGAGCAATGGTTTAATCATGGGCTTTGTTCATTGAGATTAAGATAGTGCTCTTTTGTTCATCTGGGAACAGAAACTCATTTGCTAAAATGAACAATGTCTTGTGAGCATAAATCATGTCCCTAATCCCTCCACTAATGTCATATAATGCAAATTGTCTCCTGTTAAAAGATCATGCAAAAGAGCCAATAACTGAGGAGAGTTACAATGTGTCTGTGTGATGCCAACAAAAAACTCACACAGACAATGATTTAAAAATATACACTAAAAATATACAAAAATATCTCACAGCTCAGATCTTTGGTGAAGCCAATTTCAGGCACTGTGTTCTGAGGATAACTGAGACTTACTCCTTGTTTACAGCTGCACACATCCAGGCACATATGAGATACATCTGAATTCAATGCTATTGTGATTGGATGATGAAAAAATGATAGTTTTGATGCAATAATAAATAAATAAACAAATGTCTATAACCTGAGACCTTGAAAATATGTAGGTGATGTAAACAGTCTGGGTATATTTAACAGCCTCTTGGCATATTATGACTTTAAAATTATGGTTTTAAGTGATTACAATGACAAAAGATCAGATGATTGGCTGAAACTGACGTCATCTAAAGTCCATCTTCAAAGAAATATCACCACACCACAAGTAATAATAATAAAAAAAACCTATTTCAAAACAAAACAATAATACATCACAGCAAGAAGAACATCAGGAAGTATGTTTCCTCCCAGGTATGCTATGATTGACAGCTGCTTCTCCTTTCAAAGTGAATATCCACAGGTGTTTGTGAGTACTTGCAATCTAATTAAGTTTGAGTGAAAAATGAGCTCTGTGCCTTAATCCTCCATTTGCCCGGCTTTGTGCCATGACACAGTCATATGTTGGTTCTCTTAGGGATCTCCGGTTGGCCACAGAGACACAGTGCAGACACACGGCACAGCCAAACAAGGCCGAAACCCCCGATGAGACTCTGCTGTGTGTATTTGTTTTGGTGGGTCCTGGAGGATGATATGGCTTCAGAGGGCCCTATCGCTGACAGCAACAACATCTGTCTCGTGAGCATAGGGCATGTCTCTTTAGAGCCACGGTGCCATTTAACAAGGCATGAGGGATTTGAGTCAATGAGTTTTCAACATGTTGAACTTCATCAGAGCAATGCATCTCTCTAAAGGCCACGTGTGCGGGCTCCTTCAGTGAGGACTTGAATATAAAACATAAGAACAGAGGTCTAACCAGTGGAAATGGGTTTGGGAGTGATTATGTCGATAAGGCTATCTGAACTGATGGATTGAATGGGAATACATATGAATATTTGCCTTATTTGGTAACAGCACAGGTAACACTATAGTGTTTCCATATTTGATGTAGATTTACATTTCATGGCAGCTGCATGTTTAATTAATTTAACAAAACTATATTTTAGAGACTTGTTTTGAGAAGGGAGGACATTTTGATATTAGCTTAGTTTATGTATTGGCACTTTCTTACAAAACTGAAAATCTAATCTAATCTAACAAATCCTCTGTCCTAACCCCCATCAGACATGTAGGGAACTTTAGCTGCCAGTTTGCTGCTAGGTCCATGCAGTATCAGATTTTCTCTTCTTCTCTTTTCTCACAGACAGCACTCGGTGACCTCAAATAACAGGGCTATGGATTAAATCACAGTGGATTTATCCTTTAAATCACTCAAAACTTTTTTTTTCTGCATTTCTGTTAATAAAGAGCTGAATACCAGTAGACTTTCAGATTTTGACCCTCAAACATAAGAAAATAGAATTTGATTAAATCATGCTTTATTTCCCCCCCATCATATCTAGTGTCCAGAGACCTAAATGTGTATGTTTAATGGGCACCAACTGGACTTTGATGTAATTGATAAAAGAAGCAGTTACCCTTAGCCTAATGGCACAATTCCTTATGATCCTTTATGCACAGGCCGGCTAAGGATCAAAGCAACTAGTTTGCCCAAGGCAATAGAAGATGTATTAAAAATGAGTTTGCCTTGAACGATGTATTAACTGAGCAAAAATCACCCAATTTATTCTACTGATAAGTTAGGCTCTGCCTTTAATTTACTGAACATATTCATCATTCACAAGCGTAACTGATCAAGTAATTAATAAAGTAACTTTTCTCTCAGGAAAGAAAACATCAATTTGGCCAGTCCAAATGAGCAGGTTCAAAGCAGAGACATAACCACAGCAGAGAAGCAGAGAAGACACAGCACCCCACCACCATCCCCCCCACCCCACCCCACCCACACACACACACACCCCAACCCCCACCCACCTACACACACACGCACATCATGTTTGTGTCCACTTGCATGCATCAACAACCTCCATTGCTCTGGTTAGTCGGCCAATTAAAATGGTGATGCTTCACTAAGGGTGTCATGTTGACAAATGTATAATAGTACATTCCTTCAGATTGATTAGCAACAGTAATACTGTGAGGTGATTATCCTCAATTTCTGACACTATGCGAGATTTGTCCCTGGCTACTTTTTGTACTTTTGGGATGTTTATCCTTAGACTTTGACCATACTAGAGCCACGACCACAGTTATCAGCATGTTTGTTTTTCCCCACATTGGTCATCTTTCTATGACAGGATAAAATCACAAAGTGCAAGTCTGATGTCCATCAACAACAAAAGCACTAGAGTATAAGAGCATACAAGCAGAAGAGCATGTTTGTGGCACTCTCTGGCATGGATCATACACTTTGCAAGGATCGTGCAGGAGATAAAATGACTCAAAAACATGATCCATGGAAACTCACTCAAGGCAAAGAGGTGAGGCAAGAAGAGGATGTTGGTTGAAAGTGAACAGTCCTACAGACCTACAGCTGATGAGGACAGGCGAGCTGAGATAAAATGTGCCTGATTAATATGAGAACGACATGGCCATTTCTTCTCTGGTAGTCTCTTGCAGAATGCCATTACAAGTGCTGACATCATTTTAGAAAAGGAAACAGTCATTAAACAAAATAAATATGCAGTCATCAGACTAGAAAATGGCTGAAGTAGTTGGCATACTTATAAAAGCACAAGGTACTTTTGGATTAACTGTAATCATTTTTTGAAGGCCTTGAAAATGCACCAAATCACACTGTATGGTTGTTTTGGGTATTGTGGGTTGTAACAAAGGTTGTCAACAGTCAAACTGACAAATTTATTTATTAATTTAAAGAGTATAGAAGGAGAATTTATCGTTTTCTGGCCGAGTGTGTTTGTAGGTGCATTATCCGCCGACAGGTCCGATTAGCCTAGCATGAGGTCTATTGGAGGGTTTGTAAGAAAAGTAATGGTCAAATCAAATCCTTTTATTTCTAAATCTTAATATCTTAATGAAGAGAACGATAGCAGCAAATTTGTCCAAGATAAAGTGGTGTATAGAAACAAGGGTGTACACGTCATAGACAACTTCACATTGACCAAGAACCCCACACACTTTACAAAGAAAGCTCAGCAACACCTCTGTTTTCAATGGAAGCTGCGGAAGGCCCGCCTCCCCTCCCCCATCCTGTCAACCTACTACAGGGGGACTATTGAGAGCACCCTCAGCAGTGCCATCACAGTGTGGTTTCGTAACTGCACTTCTGCAGAAAGAAAGGCCCTTACAGAGGATTGTGAAGATGGCTGAAAAGATCATGGGGACCTCTCTTCCCTCCCTCTCCAGCATCTACAACACCCACTGAATGCACAAAGCCACGAGCATTGACACAACACAACACACACGTCCCATGGACTGTTCTTCTTCATGCCATCAGGGAAAAGGTACCACAGTATAACTGCCCGCAATTCCAGAATGGGGAAAAGCTTCTTCCCTCAAGCAGTCAGACAGTTGAACAACAAAACATGACATGTTTATTCACACTGAACTGAATGCACACCTGCTCTATGCTGCTAAATACTCTATTTTCTACCTCCTCCCCACTGCGAACCTATCTTAACAATCAATGCTAAGTTACAAGTCTACTTATGCCCTGTCTTGTCTGTTGATGTACTTTATGTATATTTATAATGTATGTGCATTAAATGTAGCCTAATTGTACTAAATGTGCTGTTATATGGCAGAAATGACAATAAAACCCACTTGCTCTTTAGAAATAAAGTAAGTACATCAGTAATGTATTGTTGACTATTCTAACGTATAATGTTCTCTGTGTAGCCTACTTGGCATATTAAGCTAACTGTAGCCTCAGAGTAGCAGGATCTGTGACAAAAAAAACTTTTTTTTTTACAGCTCAGTGGGATCATACAATATGCTTTCCTGTCTAACAAATAAGTATTTGACAAATTGTCATGCGTAGCTGCTCAATCCTGGATGCTAAACAAATCAGGCATGCTATTCTGAACATCCTGCAGATTAACATCTGGGAAGCAGCAACGTGATATTTTACAGTACCAACATACTGTATGTCCCTATGGATTTTGATTCATTGATAAGGTTGCTTGTCCAACCCATAAAAAAGAACCCTGTGGTTGTTGTCATTATTATTTTTTCTACATTTATATTTTTACTCTTTACAGTATTATTATACTATATTATAATATGACATATGATATAATATATAATATATTATAAATTGTTTCACCTCAAAATCTGCAGATTATTGCATGGGAGCAAAAGCAAATGTGAAATTCACCCTGAATTTAACCGATCTTTGATCTCACCACAGCACCAGAATGTACAATAGAATGAAATATGATCATAAAGGGTCAACAGTGATACGTCTTGGAGGCAAATCTTAACTGAATAAGAAGGCAATAAGCCATGTAATATACTTGGACACTTAATATGAGGAATGCCAGTGGCATCTTCTGTCACTGTCACAGTTTTGCTAAGAAAGTCAAGCAGAAAGAAATAAAATGGCTCTCTAGACATTCTGATCCCATCACATTAGATTCTGGTCGACATTTTAAAGCACTCGGCAAAAGAAAGTGACACAGAACAGTGACTACTTTAATTTCCTTATCTTTCTCACAGAACTAATTGGAACGAGTAAGGCAGGATTTTCATAAACACTCTGATTTTCACAACTAGTTAATGAAATGAGGGCTGAATATTGTTCTGGTTACTGATCATATAAAATGTTTGATAATGATCGGTGTGATTATTTATTAAATAGGCATGTTTTTGTTTGTTTGTTGTTTTTAATATGCTATGCATAAATCCTTAAACTAAACACACATATACTTTGTAGTTGAGCACATTAATAACCACACAGACTATTCATTTTGCTCTGTTTGCTGTACCTTGTCTTTCTCAGGTCAAATGCAGCATCTTCAGAAGGAGGCCTCTGGCTACAGCTCCATGCCAACAGCCACCATTAGAGCAGCTTGTCATGTCCACTGTAGCAGATGCCTACAGTCTGTGGAGGACTGAGGAGACTCCTACAGAGCACAATGCAGATTTTACATGCAATCAAAGTGTGCAGACATTTCACACACAATCATTAGAAATAGGGAGCACCATAGGGAGTAAAATTTCAAGGGTCATAGCAAAGAGTCTCAATACTGCATGCCAGTGTATATTTGCTTTTAAAGACCTTTGCCAGAAAACCCAAACATCAACATTTTTTTATCATCATTATGCAGCACTGAGTGTGGGTTGATGAGGTTAGTATAGGTTGTAATTCTAACAAAATGTATTGCACTGTAATTTGAAGTTGGCAGGATGAATGAATAAATATCTATTCTCTGGTCTGAAAAAGGATAAACAGGAAGATAGTTGTGTGTTTTATTTGTATCAGCATAAGACTAAAGTAACATAACATGTTCCCTTCCACTAAATATAACAAGGTGGGATGAAGGTGAAGAAAAACATGCAACAAAAAGATAGACATCTCTAAGCACAATGAATGCACCATTCCCTTTGCAAGGCTGCAGTTTCCTTTTTGTTCTTTTGTGTCAAAACATTAGTTGTCGTCATGGAAACTTTTACCCTGGCTGTAATGTGTTGACCACCTCTCAGAGAAGAGTCTTTTATGACATTCGTCAGTCAACTCTGTCTCAAGGTCCCTTGTAGAAGTCAGGTACTATTCACACAAACTCCACACACCTTCTTTGTGATGCAAGTGTCAGGGATTAAAATGTAATCTTCATCAAGATTACATTTTATATTAATCATCAAATAGAAAAATATGTCAACCTTACTTTTCAAACACAGAACATAACAATTTAACTTTTTGCTGAAAAGAACAACAACTTGTGAAATAAACATAGTGAAAAACAATGTGCTGTATTTCCACACAAGATTTTATCTGAACACAGCTGGTTTGTAATTACTCTAGCGACACTTGGCTTGACCCCGCTTAAATATAACTGAACGTTGCCATTTTGTTCAGTTGTGTGCTTTGGTCATCATTAATTAAGACCGCTCTGCTCTGGCTTATTGACCTCCATGGCACTGGGGATTTTGATAGGTTGTGAGGAGCTCATGGCGACTGGCCCTCAGCCCAGGTTTTCTCCCCATTCAGTCACTCATTGTGTTTGATGCATGGCAATTTAAATCCCCTCTTCTAATTAAATGAGATCTGCACTTGAGCTAATGACATTTTTACAAAAGGATATCAGGTGTCTTGAAGACAAGGTGACATTCCACTTTCCATTATGTAGGATTATAGGTGGACTCTTGGACAGTGTGGTGTTCACTAGTCTTTTTTTAACTCGTCAGAATCAGTTATGGTGATGTGCAGTCAGCTTAAAGGAATCAAAAGGATTTAGGGCTTACTTCACAGCTTAGAAATTGCATCCCTTATGTCAGCACAATGCAAAGTTCAGCGCTAAATCGTTAATAAAATAATTTCATCAATGTAACCAGCTGACATTCAGAGGGAACGGTGAATGCTAATTGATGCTGTCACTGTTTTCTCTGTGTTGCAACTGCAGATATAGCCTATGAGATGCAGGAAAGAATCAAACCTACCTGCAGGGCTTACACCTTAGTTTAAAGCAATGATAAGTAGTTTTGTGTAAATGTGGACTTCCTATCTATAAGGCACACAAAACACTTTGTACCTTTCCAAAGCCTTATTGGTGCTGCTAGAAAATGCTAATTTGATGGCAATGCAGTCAGCAATGTCATGCTGCGAATGTTTCTTTTCTGTGGTGGTAGTGGTTCTTACCCTGTACCCAGAACTGCACAGTGTATATTTTGGATTACTGGTTGGAATAACACTTGTATTCATTCCCCATTCCTTCATATGACTATATGCCATTCAAAATAAAAATGATGTTGATCATACCAAAACGAATATTGATACCTCAAGTAGTGGCGAACTGTTATAAGGCTACTACTGTAAGAATTATACTTTAATAATACTTTAATTCTCACCAGATTCAATTTTCTTGTATGTTTTATCACAAAACTTTTCTTCGGCTTCTGCATTACTCTGGAGCCCAGGTAGGCCGACCTAACGTCCGCTTCAGGCAAACCACCCCTTATCCAGGGAAAACTGCTACTGATATTCAGAACATACACGACCTAATGGCTATATGTTAAGGGTATAGCCATCTCTGATACTGTAATAGCAGACCATATAGTAATTATAGACTATTCTGTAATTATGCTGCTTGCTTTGGTGTGAAAAATATCCACATTAGAAATATTGGGGTATCACACAGAGATGCAAACTTTTGAAGGCTGACTTTGAGATTGACAATGATTGGCAAATGCAGGAGTATTTCTGGTGTGGCATGCATTGAAGTCAAATGATTTTTGTTGCTGGCACTAGACAGAACATAAAAGCGGATTTCAAACTATATGTATCAGAGTTGGCAACCTTGTACCACAACCTAGCTTAAATAGTAGTCTATTTTGTAGGCTTTATGATGTGCCCCAGTCAAACAGCAGCCTCATCGCATTCTTTTTTTTTCCCCTTTTGACACAGGCACGGCCACACATTTAGGTTTGTTGAAAATTGTGAAGATGCACAGACTGCAGCCACTGAGGATAGACATTTGGTGAGTATAGAGACTTAATTATGTGCATTGTACATGTAATTTGCTTGTTTTTCATTAAACCATGTGAAAACATTACATATGTGGACCAACAGTAAATAGGAAAGCAGATTAGATTACTAGGTCTATCTGTCAGATAAGTATGTGAACATATTGAGGCTAGCAGGCAACAATCCACAGCATGATTGTCTCTCTCATTTAACTTCCATTTTTATTTTAATAAGGCGTTGCATACTTGAAATGCACATAAGAGTAGGATATTGGACAGTGTGTTGTCATTTTGGGACAGTGTGAGTTGCAAGAGGGTAGTTTGTTTGTTTGTGTTTTTAATGACAACAGTAATGCTAGCTGCAAAGTGCAGCTACTGTTTGTTTTTAGATTGCATTGTATCATGCTCTGTCAAAGATGATTGGTTATAGTCACATCCCTTTGGAGTTTTACAGATTTCTTATATTTCAGTCCTATGCTGTAGTTTGGTGTGTAAATGGAATATGCTAGGTAGATTCTGCAGTATAGGTTATGTGTGGAGTTTCCTATACTAAACTGCTTGCTTCCTGTGTTCTGTCCTAGACTACTGGTTGCATGAAGGCATTGGTTTGGTACCAAACTGTGACTAAATCACAATGGCCATCCTAAGCCCTGAACCCTCAGAGACTTAACTGGTGTGAGTTGGCTCCATGATTTGCTTATTTATGCCAGATAAGGTTTAGGTTGTTTAGTGGTCAGGGTTAGGGTGGACTTTGGGATTCAGGCTGTATCTCAGATTAGTTTTCAGTGGGATCACTGCAAAATACCTGCAGATGAAGTAGACTCTGGGAGAAACAACCACTGCCTGGAAAAACACTAACGCTAGGAATTGAGTTGGCAAGAATAAACACTTAACATATTAATTGAAATTTGGTTGTGTAAAAGTGGCAGTTGGGGATGGCAGAAAAAAGAATGAAATGCTATCATGGGCACTAGGCTGGTTATGAGATTTTACAGGAAGTTGCTTATCTTTGTCAGACATAGACATACACATGTCGAGCTCAATCCTTCAATATAGTCGTACAGCCATTCAAGAATCACTGTGAGAATATAATTTATAAAAAGGGTATAATTATCCCCGCCAAGTTAGATTAATTTTGCATGTTCAGTGACATATAAACAGTGCCGATGGCAGACTAGTATTAGATCATAAAATGCACAAGTGCCTTTGGTTGATGATGTAGTCTTTTATCACTCCTACAAAGGAAGGAAGACAAATTAATGTGTGCAATGTCACACTTTTTTTTTTTCCGCCCCATAGAAACAAATTTATGGATAGTGTGTTGTCCTTTTCAAACTGTTGCCTAATCATTACATGCCATAAAAGGGCCTCTCAAGCTGAAGTTTGTCTCTGAAGAGCCCCTCCGTTGAAAGCTCACCTCTCTTAGTACACTTGACAGGAGGTACAGTAGATGCAAACATGTTAATAAGTGAGAGAAGTGAATGTGTTGAAAGCCTCTCCAAATGAGTACAGTTTCATCAATAAAGGCTGACTGGTTGAGTTTGTATATAGGTAAATGAAGAGGTAAGAATCATACATTTTTTTGCTTTTCACCATGGCCTCATCAAGTAGAGTAAAGCTCATCAAAGCAAAATCCAATATCTGAAAGACTCCAATAGCATGGTAATACGGTTGACAATGTTAGCCTGGGAACAGACTTACATCAATAAAGACTTAGGTAGTGTATAGGAACAGACCCATGTCAATTAAGACTGAGGTAGGATCTGGTAACAAGGCCATCACCAAAAACTCAGGAACCAATGACAATGGCTTATTCGGCAAGGGGCAGGCTTTATATTATTCACAACCAATGAAGCCATCTGCATGACTGTCTCTAGGTTAAGCTATGAATATTTATTTTCTTGTTAATTGTTTAAACAACTGCAGTTAAAAAACATCAGTTATATTAAAGATGTGTTTGCTACACTTAATTTCATTATGGTTATGCCCCTGGAAATGCCCCTTGTGTATTTTTTATGGTGTCATCTCATATCCCAGGACCACGCATAGAATGCTTGTTAATGAGAGATTTTTGAATACATAGATTATGCCAAAACCTGCTATCCAAAAAAAAAAACACACATATCTGAGAAAAGTGTATACTTCACTATTTGTTTTGCAATGTGCATTCACAGGAAAGGTGCGAATTTATCAACTTCAAACCATCTCTGAATCTGTCCAATGCCTTGTTGTCAGGGACATTGCCAGTTACGAAGAGACATATCACCAAGCACAGTTCTATCCAGACTTGAAAGCACCAAATAGGTATGACCTGTGGCCAGTTTTCAGCTAATAACGGATACCGATGGCAGTCATGTTTTGTCTGCACAGTGAAAAGAAAGATGACAATTTGACACTTTCACAGAACCTTGTGATGCCTCGTGACTCCTATGTCAAAACAAACACTTGATTGATGAGTCAGTCATCTATGTCAACAGCGATCTCAGGGGAAATACCACTTTGCAGAGTTAACGGAGGGAAGCATGTCCAACTCAGTATTGCAGAATGTTTCTCTGATAGCCCAGTGTATATTAGTTGTGTCTTTGGAGATTTGAAATGTGGATTATTTAGGAACTACATTATCTGTAGAGAACCTAGTCTCTGTTCAGTGTTTGTAAAAAGCATCTTGAAAGAAGAGTGGCCTATCTTCAGTCCGCCATTTGATGTGTCAAAGTGCACTTTGTGTGTGTCTGTGTGTGTGTGTGTATGTATGCGTGTGTGTGTGTGTGTGTGTGTGTGTATGTGTGTGTGTGTGTATGTGTGTGTGTGTGTGTGTGTGTGTGTGCATGTGCATGTGGGCGCGCGTGCGTGCGTGTGTGTGCGTGCACTTGTGTTTCTGTACCCATGGGCCGTGTGGTGTGTGACAACATGAAAAGGGAAATCAAAAATCGTTCTACTACATACTCATGCTGTCATAGCCCAGTGCTATATGTACTCATCATGTCAAAAATAAGCATTTAGAATAGAAAACCGATGTATACCATCAAAATCACAAACTTTTATATAGTAGAATGTTATACAAATCTCTATTGTCGGCAGATATATTCATGTAAATGTTTCACATGGTCACTTGAGCTGCCTTCAGTGTGTGGGGTATATTGTTAGGCAAAATTAATTTCTTGTAAATTATTTAAATCCTTAATACTGACTGGCAGTTCTACAATAGCTGTTCAGTTCTATTTAGATATTAGGCTAAATAGCTTTGATAGCCTCTTTCACAACCTGAAAAAAACACAGCATGTCTGACCATGATAATGTCATTAATTGAGTGAATGATATACCCTGCCACTCAGCACTCTGATATATTATGTGGCCCCATGGAGCACACCTTGTACCTTTTCTTGTTTTGTTTTTTTCTCAGGCTGAAAGTAATGAAACCTGTAAAATGTCAGTCCATATCAAGGTTGTACCAGTCCTTAGCATTTGGAGGTTTTGGGTAGAGTGGTTACTGGTGTGTTTGCTACTTACTACCCACTTACCTTAGCTGCAGTGTTTTGTTTAGTGTTTGGTTGGCTTAGAAATGGAGAATTAAAACCAAATGTTAACTTGTTTTAAACATGGTGCCTTTCCATAGCAGAAAGAATTTTGTTTCTAGTGACTTGGACCTGGACCTGACAGTTAAGGGGCAGATGTAGCATGAACAGCATGATACCTACAACCTTCCATACTAAAAGCAGTGGAAAGCAATATGTGGCCTAAGGGTAACTCAGTTTTGTGCATGTTTAATAGGTGTGGCCCATTTTAATTGGTATTTTATTAGCACTGGCCATAGCACAAAGCAAACGTTTGTTGCTCTAGGGTGTTAGTTCACTTTTTAAATATTTGTCACCACTGAAATTTTAAAATGGTTTAAATTTTCTACCAGGCAATGTTAAAGATTAAAATGACACAGTTATCTGCTTCCCTGCCGTTATCGTGACAGCTTTTCATAGATATTTCACAAACTTAAAATTACATCTGAAAAGACATGTTTTACACCTGAGATTGACACAAGATCAGGCCTTGAGACAAAGTTTCCTGGTGATGGTTTTTACGTGTTGGTGACATGTCATTTACAATGAATAAAAATGGTAGTTTGATGCATGCTGTTTTATTTTTACCTGACGTGGCATGTGTTAAAAAAAAATTAGAAATTCTGTACTCTTTTGAATATAATGCATTAGTTTCTTTGGGTATGCACCGCCTCTACCCCCACCCCCCAACAGATGTGAATTTCTGTCAAAGTGCCTGCGTTAGACTTTGCCATGTGAGGCAGTTGTGTGAAATGTCTTAAAGGAGAAATCTGGTGTGAATCAGTCCATAGCCCTGCTGTTCCAGGTCACCGAGTGCTGTCAGTGGGGAAAAGAATACAACAATTTTACACAGCATACACCAAATACTGCACTGGTAACTAACACCAACTGAATGGGGCACAGTAACTTACTCTCATTTACATTTTTCTATGGCCAAAGCAGTTAACGTTAACTGCCTGTTCATTACTCTGTCTATGCTATATCAAATTTTCTCATTCTCAGAGAGCACATGGTGATCTGGAACAACAGGGCCATGGATTGATTTATACCAGATTTCTCCAGCTTAGTGTTTTTTTTTTATTATTATTTTTATTTTTGGCTTTATTGTTTTGTTTTGTTTGTAAGTGTTCACAAGACGTGAACACAAGCAGATCCAGCATGTATCGGAAGTCTTTTCTGTTCTGACATGAAAGCGTGACCTGAAAAATGAGCAGCTTGTCATGAAATGTTTGTTCTTGCTGAGGTACCTTTACTCACCATTAAGATCATACACTCAAAACAAGCAAAGCAGCGACATACAAGCACATATAATGTGTAGAAATACTTGTAAATACATTAATCCTCAGTTATTTTAATAAGTAATTGATGAACATCACTTCTTTCAAGGCCTACTAGTAAAAACCAAAAAAAGGGAAAGACTATATCAGGTCAGCATTCCCTCTGGAGAGAGATTGAGATCTTTGAGGATTTTGTAAGGTTGTGTTTACACATTATTTAAATAAAAAGTAATTTCCTTACTCTGATTTTATTATTGCTGAGTGAGGACTTCCGGATGATAACCATATGTGTCACCTTTGCTTGGATGTTTTTAGTTAGATGAAACACTTAAAAATGTCAAGGTTTAACAGACTGCCTCAAAGTGTCTGAAAGGCCTCTGAGCTTTAAGTGCTAGACAACAATTTGGTGAGGGCAGAATTCTGTGTGTGTGTGTGTGTGTGTGTGTTAGCTGAATTTCCTATTGTGAGGCACTTTTTGAAACATGCATTATTTTCTTATATTTGTACACCTCTGATGTAGTTCCACTGTTCCACTTGCTTTTTCAATTCGCCAAAGTCATTGTAGAGCTTAAATGAACTGTCATGTTAACACAGGGTTACAATTTAGCTACTTGACCGACGTTCAGCACAGCACAGCAACATTGTAACTTATAACTGAAATGGTTTTTAGCTCTGTTATATTGCATTTGGAGTAAGGGAAACAGTGATTTTACAAAGCTAAGACTGGATAGAATCTTGACATATGCTGTCTGACAACCAGAGACTGAAAACCAACCACTAGCCTCTGTCTATGGTTACTATTCTTTCAGAGCTAGCAACTGCAGTTAATCCTGCTTATCCAAGTTAATGAATCAGTCAATGTGTGGCTGAAAGAAGTGGCTCTCCCACAATAGCTTGAAGAGATTTGATGATATTTAAAGGTTACATGAACATGAGTAACACAAAGAATGAAGGTAACGTAATTTGGCATAGGCCCCATCCGTGGTCAAGGATCAGAATGACTTCTGCCTTATTTTAGCTGGCAGAGTTTACCCGCGGTTACTTTCCATGTATACCGAATTTATTAATGATTTAAAATCTAAAGTTATTACACCAGTCTCTTGTTCAGTACAGATGCAGCATAATGTCAACAACATTCAAGGTTATGTTGAGAGCAGTATGGATACCTGGTGTGAAAGCTAATGAGGTAGAGAGTAGGAGGGAAGACCCCCAGCATAAAACTATGCATGTTTTTCTCCTCCTGTCATTGCCTTGTATTCTCATCGACCAAACAGGTTGACAGAAATCCCTTGTAATGCACTGAAAAGTTCCCTTGACAAATGGACATCTTTATTTCACTTTAGATCGTTGATCACCAGGGCAAGCCAGAGTCAACTCCCACAGGATAGGCATTAGCAAACACCCACAGGACAAGCCTCATCTGCACACCCGTACGGCCTTCTGATCTGGCTCGCATTGAGTGGGAAGTCGCAGCTCCTAACTGCCCCCAGAAAGCTCACAGGGCCTGGAAAAAAAGAGCCAGCCAAAACAAAGAAGGTGGAATGCTAACTTTCACAACTGTGCCATAAAGTACAGAAATTATAGCATCTGCATATTATTCATTGCCTCTGCTTCTGTGGCTATAACATGTAGGTTGAAATTGCAAGTCTTTTTCCAATACCTTTTTCTGGTTACCCAAAAAGCTAAACATTCATGTTACATGCATCCCTAATTTTAATCTGCAACATTGCCCATACGGCCAGAATTTTAGAATTCTATTCTAGAACTCTATTCAGTTCAGAAGTTGGAATTGAAATGGAATTGGTTCCATCCCACCAGATGTTGAGTTGTTTGAATTGCTGTTGTTTACTCAGTTACAAGAAAAATGCAAAGTCTGTAGTTTAGCCAGTACAGACAGTAACCCGTTAGTTGTGAATCATGTAATGCAATGACTGTCTCATACTGGATAAGCATCTGTGACTGGTTCCTGGGTTTTGACGAGTTGGTAATGAGCTGATAAACAGTTGTGATTGGTTCCTGGATTTTTGGTGAATCGATCAAGAGCTACAATGTGTTGTGGCCAGACAGACATGCAGAGGGAATTCCTAGGTTATAACATCTCATAATTGAGGAAGCATTAAATCATAATGAGGTTTTCTCATCTATAATTTTTAAGACCTATCTATGTCACTTATTTATACTAGATTGTTTGGTCAAAAATGTTATTAATTAAAAGATACAGATACAGATATTGTACTTAGTTTAAACTATTCAGAAGATCTGTTGTTCAAGGGGTGAAGGGGTTCAACAGTTGGAAGAGCAGTGGTGATAGCGCCTTCTGTAGACCTGTTTGCTCTGTGGACACTGTGGGGCCTCTATGTATTTCATGATGACTTGTGTGGCTAGACTGTTTTTGCTTGTTACATTCTTTCAGTCAGCTGTGGAATGACTGTGGCAGATCTCAGGCAAGGACAATTAATTTAGTTAAGGATACAGCAGGTTAAAGTTCGTGGTGGAGACCTCAGAGAGCTGGTTGACGCATCCTTTAAGCACCTTTCCTGTCGCACCGCAGGCCAGCAGCTTTTCTTGGTTTTACATCTCTCAGCACACACCTGATATGATGCTCCTGCACAGAGATGATAGCCACTGGAGGCTCTTCAAGGTGTCATGTCTGTCTTGTTTTACCTCCCAGCAAGCAAAGAAACACTTCTGTTCCTAAAAATAAGGTGGCAGTTTTGAGATCAGAGTTAACTTCTGAAGTTACCTGGGTAAGACAGTAACCCTGCTTTATAGTGGACTCTCCTGATTTGGTCTGTAAAACAAAGGTTAGTGTTAGAAGCAGTATTTTCCACTAGGAAATGCAATAATAAGCTTATAGTAAGCTTCTAATTTAGAACCGAACAATAATAAATCTCCCCCAGTATTCTTTACCCCCCTGGTAGCACATTTGATGTGTTGTGTCCAGATTCTCTTAGAACTAAATTTAAAATCATCAGCTATGATATGGGCTGCTTTGAGATTAATGCCCTGCTACGAATTTGTAGCATTTAGCAGTTAGCCTAAAGCAATGTCAGGGATTGTCTGCTGCTCATTATGAGAAGATAACTGGATTTGTTTCGTCCTTAAGGGACATTTTTATTTTGACCATTGGACAATACATTATCCTGCTCATTATACGGATACTTGCCAAAGAGCACAAAATATGCTTTTTTGAGTTGTCATCTGAATTACATGACTGATAGCAGTGAAACACAAAAATTGCTTTTATAACTAAAGTAACTCTGTCATAATTGAGTGCATTTAAAGTAACTCTACGCTCCCTGCAGCTTTAAATGAACCGCCACATTGTAATGCAGCTGATGATTTTTGCTGGAGATTTTGGTAGCCTACGCCTAAACCCACTTCATAGGGGGTAGCAAAATAAGGAATGATAACAACCTCAGTAGTGGATAGGCCTGTTTTCAAGTCCAGCATCTGCAGTGCAGCATAGAGCACAAAGGTAGATTTAATGTTGCTAACATCCCTGCCCTCTCCTCAGCCTCCCCACCCGTTTTTGAAGTCTTTTTCAAAAACATGACGTGGGTTGAGTTTGTGCAGGTACTCTCATCAGGCAGATGTAAATTAGCCGGAGGCTAACTCTGGTGCAATGCAACATTTATGTTTTAAAATGTACATTGTCAAATTGACAAATTACAATTACTCCAAATAAAGACTGAAAGATTGCAGTCAATTGTAAATTTAAGGGGACATAATGGATGATTGGAATATTGTACTTGTTGATGTCAAAATACAATATATTCAACTTTGATTTATCAAAAATAAGTTTGTGCGCAATTTTACAAGCACAATTACAGCCTTGGGATTGAAATGGTCTGTTCTGGCACACTACAGCTGATTTGTTACCTTAAAGGCAAGTTATGTTGTAATCTATCCATTTTTAGCAGTTATTTCTAATGCGCAACCCAGTTGTTATTGCCATACACAATCTCTCCTAATTCAACAAAAGTCAAGGTAATGTTTTTTTTTACTTTCCCCATGAAGGCAATATCCAGCCTTGGAGAGAATGCCCCTTGGTTCTTCTTTTAAATCTTTTGAAGGTCTGTCCATTTGAAAGCTTGACTGAGTTAGGTATTGATTGTCTCTCACGTGGTTCTATTTCCACTAGTTTCCAGGTGAGCACCTAATTGAGGTCTAGTTTGAAAATACCCAGACTGATTGCCAAAACAGAATAGTCTAACCCTAGGTATCAATTTAAAAAAGATGATTCCATTGCAAATTCCAGCTTCTCAGTAAGGCAGTACCAGTTAAAAACACACACACAGACACACACACACACACACACACACACACACACACACACACGCATGTAAACATTCCCACATTTAAATTCCCGGATAATACTGCTGAAAAGAAACGGTTGTGTTCCGAGCATGGTGATATTTCCCCCTCCGGGAAAGGATGAGGGTACTGGCCGTGTGGAGGGAAACGTGTTTAGTGATATGATGGAGCTCAGCTATCTCAGCCCCACCAAAGGCTGTTGTGAGAGATTCCAATATATGAATGGCCCCAGTAGGCCCGCATCCAGTCGGGGTGTTGTGATAGCACTCCAAGTTCAAAGTGTAATCTCTGCAGGTCTGTAAGGAGAACTAATGAGTGACTGAGAAAAAGCATGCACGATGAGTATATTTTACATACTAACCTTGGCTAGTCAGCCTGTCCTTTAATGACAGCATAATTCAGCACTCACCTTGAGAGGCTGCCATAGATTTTGGTTTATGAGGTCACCTGTGTGACCTCAATCATTCAAGTGCGAGCTCTGCCTTTGCTCCAGTGACTCCCTCTTTCGCACCGTAACAGAAGTGCAGAGATGCCACAGATGCAACCTGTTTCCAACGCTACCCTACAACCTGCTATGCTGCCTTGACTTTTGACACAGGTGCTTGTGTGGGTAGGGTAGAGGCAAATATTCCCCTCCCCTCATTTTGAGATATTCCAGTGCAGAACACAAGGTTACTTGGAATCTAACATTGTTCAACCATCTAAAGATGCCTACATTAATACTGCCTTGTAGAAAAGGTTTTTCATTTTTGCTTGAGTTTTTACAGAAAAAAACATGCTTTTGGAAATGTCTTTCACATTCTTATTAGAGACATTAAATGACATTTCAAGAGATTATCAGTCTAAGCATTTAGACTTTTTAGGATGATATTCGTCAGCCTCACATGAAAATCTCATTTGGTAATTTGAAGTGTGCGAATGTAAAGGTCATGAGCTTTACTAAGCAAATTCTAAACTTGTCACAGCACTGCTCCCCCATTAATGAGGTTCATGTACATGTCAGTAATCCTGATAAGAGATCCAGTTTAATAATGGACTAAAATGGTTCTTGGTGGTTGTGCTACAAAGACATACACAAAAAACAGTAGCCTATAGAAAATTAACTCCTGAATTTCTCAGTTCCATACATTGCCTGAAGTGTTATTGGAGATATTGTTCAATATCTAAACTGTTTTCATTTCTGTCTTCTTAATCTCTTCTTAAATTGAGACTGTGGCATTATATGCTACCATTATGAGCCTATTTATATACTGCCTTCACAAGTCACTTCAAAATATTGCTCACACACCTTTCACTGTGGTGTTGTGTTGACGTGCTGTGTCCTCAGAGATCTGCATTATTAAAGTCCTTAGATGAGTTTTGCTTGTTTCCAGACAATGAAATATATTACCGCTCTGCATGAGTGGAGGTATGGCCACACAAAGACATGTTAAAAGTTGCTGCCAAACCAAAGGCAGTCGGTGAGTGCATTGGTGAACCCCAACTTGGAAAACAGAACACGAGATAATGCAGTCGTGATAGTGTTAGTACACACACTCTCTGAACTCAAGAGTAGGACAAGCAAGATATGTGTTTAATTTTGCATATATGCATGACTGTCCAAAAGGAGTAAGTCGACCGTAGACACACAACAGAAATTCATTGCATTCTGAGAGTAGAGAAGAATCTCTGTTAATTTACAGTGCATTAGAGCTGCTGCAGGCAAATATTCAGTCTGCACTATGACCTGACAAAATGTCAGATTCTCCAACAGATCGTAACCATATATTTTGTTTCTATGAATTAGAAGTGCTTTAGTGATTCCCTTATGCCAGAGTCTGAAAAAGATTGGATCTAATTTTAACACAGATAGCCTCTCTCCATGCATCAGTGTAGGTATTTTTGTAAAGGATCGTTTTAATGCTAATGTAAGAATGTGCTGGGAGAAATCACTGCAATGTCTGGCATGCCTTGTCGGTTCAACTCCCTACCCGGGACCTGTCACTGTTTTCAACAGTGCAGACAGGATGAGAGCTCTTCTAACATATAGGAATACCATAGTGTGTGAGACCATCAGAGATCAAATTCTTATGGGAGAGGGGCCTTTGAGATATGACGGTATATGAGAGGAAATGTTTTAGCTGTTAGGGTTTATTTTACAGGTAAATACTTTTCAGTACCCATGTGCAAGAGTAGTCAGAAGAAGAGTGATTGCATAGGCACTGTGGTTCTGCTAGGTATTTTTATTTATTTATTTTATTTTATTTAATGAGGAAAACATATATTGCACTAAAATAAAAGCACAGACTTTATGAATGGCAGAGCAATTCAAAGGCCTGCTATAAATTGATACTGGGTGTATGGACTAAGTATGTTAATTATGGATAAAGTGGCTAGTATTATTATTTAAAAATAATATCAAATATACATTTTATTATTAAAGTGACATTCATGACAGCCATGGCCCATAATTAGAAAAGCAAGAAAAGGAATTGATTTGTTTGTACCGTTTACCTTATATGTATAGACTAAACAGTTGTGGTTGTGTGGTGTAGCATAGATATTTATTGGTTTTGTGCAGTACTTTGGCCTGCATGACATTTTGGCCTGCATTAGTCTGGTTGAGAGGGAAAAGAAATTTAGTGATAATTGTGATAACTGGGTTTGACTACCATGATATTTGAGGGTATCCTACATTCCCACAGCATATTTTTAGCATAGCATATTTTTATTCCTATAATTTGGTCTATTTCACATAATGTATAAAAGTGTGTCACTTAATTGTCACATATATTGTCAAAAGAAGTCATATGTACAAAACTGAGTGAGAAATACAATTTTTCCACTTGTCTCTTCAATGTTAATCTAATGATTTGTTACCGTGTCATTACTGGATTGGAAAGTTATGTGAGATTTAAAAAGAATATATACACAGACACATGCAAGGTATAGCTGATGTTAATTAGTGTCATGAAGACTGAATTAAAAGTTTCTGTGACCAAATGTGACTTATAAAATTGAGAAAGCAGCATTCAAATTTTGTTGCACAATCAATTGTGTATTTGAAGGAAATACAGATTATTTTTGTTGCTATATTGCCACCTAGTGATACCTCTGAGGTGCTCACTTAAGTCCTTGAGGAGATAACCGATCAGATGGTTGTCATTGTGGAACATGGGTGAAAAGGATTTGTCATTTTGCCTTGCTGGAATAAAATTAGTTCTCTGCTGTTACACAGCACTTGAAGTGGGCTCAGATGTTGGAGAGGTCTGGAGCCCAAGAGGAACAGTTACTCGTAGCACTTGAAATTGCTCAAATACCCAGACTGATGAATTTTGTATTAGACTCAGTGCTATAGTAAACAGCTCTGATGAGCATGGGCACAACGTATGTTATTCTATTCATCCCTACTGCAGCTCTGCTCATGAAATGAGAAGTCAATATCTGGATTGCAATAAATTATTCACCTGCTGACAGTGTATTCCCTCACAAAAAAAGCTTTACTGGTTGACAAACTGTATTAATCCCAAAAAATGATTATTGATGTAACCAGAACGGAAGCCTAATGTTAATAATGCATTAAGGAAGGGACTTTGGATGAAGATAAAAATATTCTTGGCACTGCCTTTTTCTCACCATGTTCCACAGGGGACCTGAGAAAACTCAGATAAAGCTGGAGGCTGGCAGGAGCATGGAATGTCTTAAGCCTTGACAAGAATAACAAAGATCTGGGAAGGGAGCCGTTTAGCATCATGTTTTTTTTGTTTCAATCACACAGCTCAAATACAGTTAAATAAGATTCAGAATATGAGACGTTTGTGTGTCTTAGACTTGCAGTAATTTTAATCAGTATGAAATATTGTGAGAAATCTAAACAATTGTGTTTGTAAGGTTTCACATTGCTGAGCAGGGTAGAAGCATGCATGTGGAATGGCACAGGTAAGTTATCTTGAGGTTGATGCAGAGTAGCACTGGATACTGCAGAGTCCTGTTAAGTGTATCAGGCTGATCGTAGACTTACACAGGTAGACAGGTAATTTCTGCCTTACAGGTATGATGCCATAACCTTGAGACAATCCTGAAAGCTTTAGATGTGCTGCTGCCAAATGCCCAAAGAAACTTGCAAGCCAGATAACAGCGTCAGGTGAGATGTTGCGTTATAGACTGTCAGCACAATAATTGTCTCTGAGTCATTTTAGCCAGGATTGCTTGTCTGGCTTGATCAATGGCTTGCCTATGTTCTCCAGGGAGGTAGGGGATGTCGTAGTGGGAGGGCCGTTCCAGTCATCAACACCATCTTAATGAGATGTACAGTAGGCATGACTGACATGCCTTCACAAGCCATCCTGATAGATCCACAAGAATACAAAAACTTCCAAATTACTATGAAACCCCAAAATGTTGAGTGGAAAATTGAGATCTGTTGTTAAAGCTGTACCTAACAGTGGAAAAATTTAAATGATTCAGAGAGGCTTTTATGATGGAAATAAACCTGCGTGAGTCAGAATCCTTGTGTGTTTGACAGAGAATAATAACAACGTTGTCAGTGTGCACCCAGGACAGGCCTGAAGTGTTTCAAGGAAGGTGCACTGGAAAAGAAAGCCCCTGTTATCTGGTCTGCATGCAAATGCATTGATAATGAATCTTTACCTCCACTTTGTCGCAGTATGTGTTATCTCAAAACAGAGAACCAATCATATTGATATTAACCACTAAGGGAGGTCTTGAAAGATTATTCTCCCTTTACATATTGAATGTATGCATCTTAAAAATTGCAGTGAATTTTACAGTGTTCTCAGACTGTGTAGGCAAATGAATGTTAAAACTACAAACTGTACGCACACATTGTCCTGCATATTTCTGCATAGCTCTATTTACCCACACAGACAAAGCTATAATTGAGATTTTAAAATATACATAGGGCCCATATTTAAATATAATCACAGTTGGTTGCCCACAGTGAATCTCATGCAACAAATAAAAGAGCTGCAGACTTCAAGGACTCATTGTTCTTTCCAAAGGCATGCACAAGCCTTGTCGAAATGCAACAAGTCTGTATGGTTGGCAAAGGAGTGAGGCATGTTTTTTCAGATATATTCAGTAGAGATTGTTTTAAATTCATCATATGCATAATAGAATACAATATTCTTGTAAATTTTACAGTATCTGATTAGCAGATATTTTGGCAAGTCATGACACCACATTGTTCATACAAAACGATTTAACGAACATCTGGATTTTAAAATGTGCTTAATGATTTCACATTCATCTTACTCCAGATAGCTTAAGTGCATGCAATTACATTTTTAATTAACTGTGAATCTGGTTTTGTCAACGGCAGCAATTTGTCATTCTCACATGAACTATATGGCTACACATCTGACAGGATGCATTCATTCAAATTAAATAAACCGTTGGCTTCTCTGAAACTATTTGTTTGTACGAGACTCTGAGGTTTTCATCTGTCTTAGCCACTCACAACTTAAGAGGTTTCTAAATGCAAGGGGACTTAATTGCTCCCAAAAAACAGTTCTCAGTCTGACATCCCATCCAATCTTTTTGAAAAGATCTGGAGAGACAGCTTAAATTCCTCAAATCTTCTGCGCTATTCAAAAATTTGTCACCAATCATAAGAACAAATGGTTGCATTTAACCATGATGAATGCCTCCCAATATGACTTACATCAATCTCAAAAGCTCAAAGAAAGCTTCCCGGAGTCTGGCCTGATAGTCATTTCTCCAATGGATCACTAATTCCTCATTAAAAATGATGAGCTTCTTCATCACCTTGCTTTTGAAAAGGTTAGGCCTCGGCCCCAAGGAACAGAGGAAAGTCCTTTGCCTGGACCCAACTGATTTTTCACAGGTCTGCTCGTATTGATCGGCGACTTCAGGTTGCCTTTCCTCTAGTTGAACTCAATGTGGGGTCTGCAGTGCGGCATACTAAGCTGATGTATAATCAATGATTCATGGCACAATCTCCACTTGTGCCATCCATCAGAATAGTATACCTCAGCGGCTGAATTTTTGAATTCATTTCATATTTTTAAAAAGAATATCAGCTATCTTGAGTGTTCTTGGAAAATGGTCTTGGAGACTAAAAGGACATTTCTGTCAGGTTAAGGTCAGATTTACTGGTAGCAATGTAGGTTTCCAAATTGTGTTGTCGTGTTTTTTTTTCTCCTATTAACAATTTATTTCAATTCATTATTTGGGGCAGCCATGGCCTACTGGTTAGAGCTTTGGGCTTGTAATCGGAGGGTTGACAGCTCAATGCCTGACCAGTGGACCTCTATAGCAGGCAACCAACTGTTCCAGGTTAGTGTGTGCTGTGTGTGTTTCACTAATTCATGATTGGGTTAAATGCAGAGACCAAATTTCCCACACAGGATCAAAAAAGTATAGATTATTATTATTTATTCATTTGGACCACTCAACTGGGCTAACCTTGCACTTCTCTACCTGTCTTTATAGCATACTTACTGGATTGTAATATGTCCTGAACACACACAGTGATGATAAGTGGTTTGACTTTCTTTTGGCGGAGTAAAGAGGTAACCTGCATTTGAATGCATCAGAGGAGGTTTGGCTGTGTATGCTGATAAGGTGTAGAGAGCTTACTAGTAGTCTAGATGTGAGATGCCAAGTGCCTGCACTTGGAGCTGTCTCCTATACTTGGACAGGTAGGGCCTAATTGTTGTCTTGGGAAAATCCCTCTCTGATATATCAGTCATCCCCTCTTGGAATGTTTCCATATCACATCCTAATACAAAAGAGACCGCTGTGTTTCCTGGTGTCTCCCTCTGCTTAAGCTGCACTGTGTGCTGAGGTGTTCACTTTATCTATCTGTTTAGCTATGTGTTTGTCTGGACCATGAAGAAATCCATATGAATAGGAGGACCTCTGGGCCTTAGAGACAGCCTGTGGCAATTACTGGAGTCTACTGTAGTGCCTTGTGGGGAATGGAAGACACTTACCTGTTGCCTGGGCAGGACTACTACTGAGAGAGCTCAAGCTGGAGTATGAGGTCAGACTTATCTCAGGGTCAGAATGTAGAAGAGGAGCACTGTTGTTTGTTACTGATTGTTATGGCTGTATGTGTTTTCTGGGTTTTGTGTTCTCTGCACTGTTTGTCTTTTTTCCTTTGCCATACTTTCTGCCTCTGCTCAGGTGCCCTGCATGTGACTTTGGAGCACCTGTCAAGCTCCTGTTAAAAGCTTCAAGTTCCTGCTTCCGGTGTGGGGACTGCTGGCTGTCTTTCAGTCTGGGATTTTGTTGTGTTATAATGTCATGGACTTTGAGTTTTGTATTGCTTGTTTAGTGTCTTGCCTTAATGTTAATAAATCCCACTGGTTGGGCATTACTTTTAAAGGTGTTTCTTTTTTTTTTTTTGTTAGTTACTTGGGTCAGTTGTTGTTCACACTGATGGCATTTCTTTTATTGCTCAACAAGCAGTTCATTTCAGTAGCATTTTTTTGCACACTTCAATCATTTGATGTGATTCTCTGTCTATATCTGAGTGTATTAACATTTTCTATCCCTCTGTTTTGTGCTTTGTTGTACTGTTTAGATTTGATATTGTGGCATAGATGGGAATGTGGTTGAATGGTGTAGTGTTTCCTGCAGAACTAATATTGCAATTTTGAGTACAGAGTGGTAGTAGTTTTCTACAAGATTACACAAATTACTCACAATAAGCCAGTTAAAGTGTGCGCATGTTGACAAGTAAGCACGTGAATTGTTCTGTTAGAGATTTCTTGTCTAGTTTAACACGTAATACCTTTGTATGGTTGCCGTGCCATTAATATCTGTGAACAAGTGACATCCCTTGTGAGCCACCATAGCTGTACAAATCTCTAGTGGACTTACACAGCTGTATCAATCCCATCCTTTATCCATTCCTTCAACACTGGCATTCTCACATGAGTCCCTCTTCAGGCCATTACTATACTGTGTTATTTTACTCTACCTCCAAGACATATAGAAAACTGGCTTATGGGGATGTATGGCGTGCATGCTTGGTCTAATTGGACTTTCTTTATGATTGTAGCAGCACTTTGTGTGTGTGTTTGTGTGTGCTCTGAACTGATTTCATGAGAGCGTAATGTTACTCGGTAGTGCCTTTCATGAGCATTATGAGCCCCCTGGGAGTGAGCTTTCATTGAAATATGCTGTAGGAGGTTTCCCTGAGTGAGTATGCAGAGTTTGTTCTTTGTTTATAAATGGTCAAGTGTGTTTTCAAAAACGTGGGTTTCAAAGACGTGTCAAGCCAGTTACCATCACTGTGATGGTTTAGCCACACAGTCATATTACAGTTCTTAATCCTGCCCAAGTCAATTTGTCACATGAGTGATTTGGGGCACCATTTGTTGAAGAGCTGCTCAACAGAGGAGTGGTAATATAGATTCATGAGCAAATAAGAGAAGCTGCCTTGGCCACATTAGCCCTTTAGTCTGGATAACTAGAAATGTTTGGGAGATTCAGTTTGTTGAGGGTCCCTGCTCTTTGTGGATTAAATATTGTTCCATCTCTCAAGCAGGATCTTGGCTATTTTTGCTGTGTGAACTTGCCAGAAAAGTGAAAATTAAGTGTGAATGGAGACATTTCCAGTTATCCTACCAGCAATACATTCTGGGTAGATGTATCATCTCTCCAAAAAAAAAAATATAGCTAACAACAGCCTCCAGCAACAATTGGCACTTGGTGGAATGTTGTAGCTCTTGTTCTCCCATTTCAGATTGTTGGTCTGTGATGAAAGGTTTAAGAAAACCACAGCAGTTGCCTCAAAGCTGAGGAATGAGTCCTGTTTCTAATGTAATAGTAGAAATAACATTTCTGTTAAGATAAGATTAATTAGTCCCAGTGTGTTCACAAAAAGTGGCACAGCATAGACTTGTGTGTGCAATAGTTTCCCAGTTACTTTAATGCAAGTTGAAGTTTTAGATGATCTAAAGCCAAGACTGGTTTGTGTTAGGCTAATGAGTGAAGGGAAGTGGCTTGGTGAGAAGAGTTTACACAGGATGTAGACACCAACACCCACTGCAACTGGCTAGGTATTTACATCCTAATTATATAAATATCCCAAATACATCTGCAATTCAATACCAAGCCCATTTTCAACTTGAGACCATCCAAAACTAGTTTGCCAAAATACTGTATTTGGTTGACCTTGTGGGCCACCTGTTTAAAATAACCCAATGTTTTGTCAACACCTTTTGGTATCAGATGTGTGGCCAGGATGTCATGTTTGGGTGGGCATTCAGCTTACTTGGGAGGGCAAAGGGGGCAAAAAAATGAAATTCATTTGAAAAATTAGATGGCATTTCATACACTCTGGTGCATTTTAACAGGTTGTTACATATAGCAATTAATTCAGTGGCTGAATAATATTGTGGAGAAATTACAATACAGCTGCATGATGATGGTTCTGATAAAAAAGCATTAGTCATGTTGCCCTCTCTTAGCAATATAACAATTGCAAGAAATTTGAGGCAAATGCTTTGCTAAGTATAGGCTTGGAGAACATAACCTAACAAAAGTTAGAAACAAATGTATGCTGTTTTCATATCAGCAGAGCTTTAAATATGAAGTTAAGACGTAACTTTGTGTCCAGCATGACCGCCATTCCTGGAGCCAAACTCAAACTGAATCAGTTTACCATGATTCTGTTGATAAAGAAGTAATTTACTTTCACGTATGGATTCCACTTATAAAAAGACAGACTCATTTTGTTTAGTTTTGTCCATTGCTGTTTTCCTAGGCGGCACTTATGAATGCATCAGCTAGCTAACTAACTAACACTCAAATAGCCTGGCAAGCTGGCAGACATTGGTTAAGTGACAGTGTGGCTTACAATATTGCTACAAGAGATTCTACAGCATGTGCTATGTTGCAGATATTGCAGTGTCATGTTCTTTTAGGCTACTAACAGAATCTAATTATTTACTTTTTATAGAACACTGGTTTGCTATTACTTATTTGGGTGCTCCATGTAAGGTATAAAGCTACACAATAAATGCACAGGATAAGGCAGCAACACTTAAAAGGATAAACTTGATTTCTTTGATTTCTTAACAATGCAACATTTTTTTCAGCTGCCTTATGAGCAAACAGATTTCAACTAATCTTAATTAGAAAGAAAAATACAGGGTATAGGTAATACATTTAACTAAAAAAAACGAAATAATGAAGATTCCTGTATACTCATATGAGTATACTCTTTGAAGTATTTGAAGAAAAGGGGACCATCCCAAAATTCTAAGAGGAGAATCACTGATGTTGGGGTCACTCTACTGCCTTTGCCAGTGAATGGCATTGTTATGATTCTATGCATTATTGAAAGGATATCAATATCACGTAATGACTGCACAACTTTGAACTAAAAGCATGTTGGTTTCCTTGTTCTGTACTATATTTATTACTGTTATTGTCTTCTGATGGAAAAGGGTCCAGACAATGGCAGGAATATTACCTTTGAATGTTTCACATTCCTCTCAAACTTTCATACTGTTTCAAAGTTGCCTCTGTTGCTTTGTGTGTTTTAGGTGCCAATGATATCTCCACAGTGCTTCGTATTGATCTACGCTGACATATTAATTTGTGTCAGCTTTATATGGGGCTCTTCTGTGTACCTTGCCTCAGCAGGGTAGTTCTTCTCCAGTGGGATGAACAAGAGGCAGCTGTTTCCCATTCTCTGTCTGTCATAACAATAATGTTGTTAACAAAGACCGCAAAAGCACCGTCTATTGTGTGATTGCATTGCTTTTGACAAGGCAGGGGGAAATTGTTTGATTGATGAACAAAGTCATTTCCCACTTGCAATTAATATGAGAGGATGTGAAACCATTTCCAGAGCTAAGATATTCTATTAACAGGGTTTTCTGTCGAGGAGGAGAATCCCACCAGACAGAGGGGCCATGTTCTCATTTATCAAAGCACGCTCAAAACCTCTCTGGCATTATTAACATTTGGGTGGGGGTAGGTGTCGTGTGGAAATGTAGTTTACTGGGTAGAAAAGAAACTTGAAATTTGAAAAAAAATTTGCAGCTTCTAGTACAAAAATTCACAAAATCAACGGCCCATCTTGAACAACTAATGCTGTATTTCAAAATGTATTTCAGTGAGTGAGACAGTGTTTTTTTTATCGGTGTGTCTATTTGCACCTCGGGTATAAATAGGCAGTAGGCTAATACAAGGCTATTTACAACCACTACAAGCGCATGTGCAAAAAATACTGTGAACATTTATATTTCTGTCTGTTGAATAGGCTTTGCAAGAATATTTGCAGTGGAGAAATCAGGTGTTGCACTTTTCTAATTCAGTGAATGCATACAACATTTATGTCTGTGAAGAGCAACATACAGTATTTAGCTTGTTAATAATGGATTGCAACATCGACAGAAACTATTGAATCAGAAACAAAACAAAATTGCTAACCTCTCCTAATAGTAACAGATTGGTGCTAGTCTAGTAGACAAGGAGGGTGCATGCAGAATACAGTCATGGGTTTAAAACCAGCCTCAGGAGGATTTTGAAGTGTTTATTTTATAGTTTTAATAGTAATGTTTTTATTGGTGATTTAATGGTTAGCTTTACAGATAATAAGGGAAATACTCCAAATAGAAATGACAATATAAAGAATTCAGTTATGTACTTTGGCACAAGAAATGTGTGTCCATAGAATTGTATAGGCCTACTAATATCAGTGGATGAAATTTCAGTCTCTGTATCAAAAACTCATTCCTTTGAAATACTTAAAATAAAAATGTACAATATAACAACAACAATCAAGTGCTTCAACTTTCATATTTTGGCTTCCAAGATATCCCACTTGAGGGAGTTGGAGTTGGAGGGAGGAGTTTAGAGACACCAAGGGACTTGCTGAAAAGGTGTGTTTTAAGGTGTGTTAGGCCCAAAAAAAGGATAATAACAGATGTAGAGGGGTAGCTTGCTCCACAGAGGGCACCAACATGGAAGCTCTGTCCCAATCTGGTGTGAGGGATGGGCAAATGGTCCTTATCAGAGGACCACAGGGCACTGCAAGGAGATCAGAAAGTTATTGGGATAATGTAAAGGATTTGTAGAGGAGCAGGACTTTGTAGCAAAGGTATAATTATCTTTCAGGAATACTTTGCAGTTCCTATGTAGGAATACATTACCTTGGACATGAAAACTGCATTGGGCTACAACCGCAATATATCACTGTGATGCCTGCTTAGTAGCAGACTCAGCTTGGCCTCATAAGGAAGCACCCCCACTTTTCATTTCAGAAAGCAGATCAAGACTTTGATGCTGTTTCTATACACATAAGTATGTTCACATTCACTATGCCCACCGGGTGCAAACAACATTGTTGGCGATATACACCCAGGTGCAAATAGCATCTGCCGTTTTTTATTAATTTCAAAACATTTTTCTTAGTGCTTTTGTTCTCAGAACATTCTCGTAAAGTTACTTTTTTGTTGTAGGAACATTCCCTGAAGGTTTGACTTTGTTAGCTGGACTGTTATCATTGAAAGTTTTCCTAATGTTCTCCTATCCTGGGGAGTAGGAGGGAAATATAATTTAGATTCAGTGTGCAGAAATAATGCTGAACTGTGATTATTTTTGCTGGGACAATGGTTTTAGCATTTCTGCAGTAGTGAGGTTGTTCAAGTTGCAACAAGTTGTTCAGAGATTAAACTGCCTTGCAACACCAAACGCACTTGCCATATTAGAATACATCAGTGCTGTCCTCTTTAGCATTTGCTGTATTGAAGCATAAGTAATAGAGTCGAGTATCTTGTCCTTGTGTGCCTCCATCTGGTTAAATCACAACTCGAAAGCTCTTTGTCAAAGGCAGCAGATAGACTGAAGAGCACCTTTCAATACCGACATGTAGAGAACTTAGAGGACATACAAGTGAATTCACTATTCTGAGAAACAGTAGCCTGTCTGTAATATTCAGTGCTCACCCATGGTAGTTAATGTGAATGTGGCATGCCTAGATGCTGTAGAGTAAATTAACTAAAGAAATTTGTTTTTTCCAGGTTGTACGTGTTTGTGGTTTATGTAAATATTTGCACCGAAACACACACAATAGCCTTAATACTGTGTATAGACACAGAGCCATACAATCAGAAGAGAGCAATGGTGTGAGTTACATCACGCCCAGTGCTGTGCTGTGTGACAGTTCTTATGCTGATGGCAAGAGAGGGGAATGGCACTGTTTTCCTCTTGAGGCCCACACAAATATCATTAGCAGGGTTTGTTTTGGTTTATGTAATTAATATCATAAGTTAGTAGTCAGTAGATTAGATATTCACTCTACTATCAATTAATATACATTTAAATATGTTATGCTGTTTGCTGACACTTTGAAATATTCATGGTAGTGTTTAACTGCGGTCTTATGATGAATCATGTAAACAGAACATTAAATTGAGTTGCATATCAGTGCTCGGGCAGCATATTTGCGTTAACAATAACAACTCCTCCCCTGCCATTGCTAGGGAACGACACCCTGTCAGACTCACCCTCCACTCTGTCTGAGCTTAATCAGTTGGATGCTTGACATAAGTAAATTGCAGAGGAAAAAAATGGATCCCATGTAAATACATGCAACTGTGAATTTACATTGTGCTCACAACAGCAAACTTTTACTGTCAGTTTGCTATGTGGATGATATGAGAGTCCTTTTCTGCTACTAGATTACTGGGTAGTTGTGATACAAGCAATTTATTCATGCACAGTCTGTTTCTCATACAGTGCATCTTTCTCACATCCTAGCTCTGGAGGAATGAAATTAATTTGAGCGTGACTTCACCCAAGTATCTTGCTGTCTTTTCCCATTTACCATCATGGGTTGTGGTTTAACTCTGTCGTGAATGAGACATTTGCTCTTGTGGATAGTGAGTTTGATAAATAAAAAAATAACAACCTTGGTTATAGATTTTACCTCAGAGAAAATATGCAATCCAAAGTCTGAAATGCCAGCTTGCTGGGAAAGGAAATTTACAATGAATTTATACATTACCCCAGTTCTTTTCTCTCTGGTGGAAGATAGCTTACAAACCCTTTAAAATGCAACCACTGTTTCTTTAGTTTGCCTGGAGCAAGGACTGATATTGGAGCATTTGCATATATATGCATTTGAAAAGATCCAATCAGACATCAAGGTGCAAACACAATTCCAGAATTCAAAGCAGAGCCAGTGTTTAGTAAAACAAATGCATATAGCCCGCAGAGGGAGTGGTAAAGCTGCTTTCTGTATCCACCTTATAGATTGGTAAACACAGTTCTCATATTAATAGAAAAGGCATAGATCTTTTGTGGGGGATGGGGGAGTGGGATGTGACCACCTGGCCATCCATTTCTATGTTTTTTGACATATTTTAGGACAATCAGCTATTAATGCAGATTTTTCTCTACACAGTGCACCAGTGATATCATAGAGAGAATATATAATATATATATATATATATATAGAGAGAGAGAGAGAGAGAGAGAGAGAGACTATAATAATAAACAGACGCTTTTCATTGTTAACAGTTGTGAAGAGATTTATGGAGTGCTGCGTGTATAGGTGATGGCATGCTCAGGCATCTGGCCTGTATTCTTCAAATAACTTTGCAGTAAGATTTCATTTGAACTCTGCAATAATTACAAAGTGAACAAAGTGGTAAAAAGTGGGAGACATCAAGGAAGGAACACTGGAATACATTAAACAGAGCGAATGGAGATAGTGAAAATTTTGCCCGTTCTAAGACTTCAGAATGCATTATGAGGGAACAGTTTCAACAAGCTCTTAGCACCACTCATTAGACGGTGTATCAAACCAGAACAAAACTCACTTCTCTCGACTATGTGGGGGAAGTGGATTGGAAAATTAAATGGAAGAGATGGCACAGCCTTTGCCATGGCTCTGTCACCAGGCCCCGCTAACGCCAACAAGTCCGCACAGCTTAGAGTGCAGCTAATTCACATGCTCCTTAATTTCACATCATTGGCCAGCATTTAATGCTTTGAGAATGTACCACAAAGCACAAAGATAATCTCCCTTTAACCAAGTGTCTCCAATTCCTATCTAAATTGCCACAGAACTTTTGTGCTGTGTGTAAGTGTAAAAGTTAAAGGCTAGCTGGATTTAACTTTTATACTTGATGGACTGTCTGAGTTCTCATCTGAGATGCTGAACTAAACCTAGGCCTTGCCGTTTGACAAGACTCGATGAGCCATAAGAAATGAATAGAGAGACAGAAACTTTTATTATGCTGTGCATTTTATCAATCTCAACTGTGCCATCTGTATTTAAATTTTGATCAAGCTAATTCTTCCAGGCCCCCATTCTGTCATACCTCGACGGACAAAGAACCTTCCAAAATTGCCTTCTTACGTTACCTTAACAAAAAGGTTTTGACATTGACCGATCACTGTATTTCCATCTATAATACATCTGTCAACACTAAGATGGCTCTTTTGAAAATGAGACCCATAACCTAAAAAAAAAAGATCATCCATAATTTTCTTTTTGCAAATTACACTTTTTACCTTAATATTCCTCCAATTTGAGCAGCAGGCATTTTAAATTTACATTCTTCATTAGGAGGCAAGGACTCTGAAGTCACTCACAGCTTTGGAATTAATATGCTTCAGGCCTTTCTTTTTTGCTCTGTGATGACAGTACTCTAACTCAGGCTGAATACCTTATGAGTAATATTTTATTGGGCTGGCATGGAGCTGTGTCAACTGCCCCTCCTCCTTCCCTTCCCTGCACACTGCTGGCAAGCCTCAAATGAGCCCGGTCTCTCCTTGCCGTCTGCTACAGGGAAACGGATAAAAGCCTCCTCAAAGAAATCTGTTCCCTCCCATAAGCACCAAGTGGCGGGATCACACAGCCACCTTACGTGTCGGCTGGTGACGGGATGTGACAAGGTTGCACCTCGGCTTGTCTCCTGCGGGATAGAGATGGTGTCTGGAGCGCGCGGAAAGAAAGTTTAAAAGGTTCTTATGTGTCCAAAGCAATATCGAGAATCCAACTGTGAGGACACATTGCCTTTGTTTTGTGGTGTCTCTCCAAAATGACTGAACTTTGTAGACTCAGCAATGATGGGGTGAAAAGTTGAATCGCCAGTAGAATTTCAAAACCCACCACGATCTTTTAATGGACCTCCATGATCTTATGCTATTATGTTTATGGAGCTATTTAAGGATCTTTGATGAGGGAGATGCTCACTTCAATCAACATTAGAGTATCTGCAATGCTAATGAAATCCACTGGACATATCAGCATGGGGTTTTGAGTGCTTTTTCTGCACTATTATAAATAGCCTAATAACAGTCTATTGATATGCTGTGGATGCAGTGAAGCCAGATGCAGGAGATACAAGCTGTCTGTGTACTCGAAAAAGCTCATCAGAAGTTCTTTTTTGCTCTCTCTCTCTCTTTCTCTCTCTCTCACTGTCTTTTTTATCGTTTTTTGTTCTTACTTCCTTAGACAACAATACATCTGTCAGAGGAATATGAATTCCATAAACATCAATACTCTCTCTGTGTCTGTCAGCATACACTTGAAAAAAAGTATTTGCATATCAAGGTTGTGATTATGTCAAGACAACTGTAGTTTGCATCCAACTTTTAAAACACTTTAATAATCATTATGTTTTTATTTTCCCATTTGATTTTGACACTGCTCCAATAGAAACCCGCAGTCTGTTTACTGTGTATTTGATGTTCTTCAGACATAGAGATGAGAAATGCATTGTATATTTTGGGAGTAAGTAGGCAACTTTTCTTTTGAACGCTGTTCAAAGACACTGATTAAAAATACCTGAAAACAAAGGTCTTATTGCCCTGACAACCCACATTTCACAGGCTTTGATAACTGAAGTGGAATTGCAACTTGAAAATAGTGAGTGGTCTAGTAGACAAATCATTTCCCAAATAATACCCTTGATGTTAGAAGAGAACCACCTCCTTCCAAGCCTGAAATACAGTGTGATCAATTGAAATCCTGCTGTGCACCTCCCAGAATTACAATTTTAAAAGTTTAGGTTTTCTGGCACTATCAAATAATAGAGCAATTGAGGTTACTGTACAGAATAAACGAAGTAACAAACCAATTCATTTCTTAAGTTCTCACAGTCACAAGCTGAAATGAAAATTACACCCTTTAGAAAGTGTGCAGCATGGATCATTCTCACACTGATTGCATTTTGCATATGTAATCTAGTGACTCCCTCCTCTTGGTTGTTGTCTCATTGTGGGAAATGGTAATTTAAGACTTATTATACATAATGTAGATCTTGAAAGTGACACAATCATTTGGATCCAAAACACCAGAAATTCAAACAGTGAGCCTCCTATACAAACTGGATTCTGAGTTTTTCTGCAAATTATACTAAACACAGCTGCAACTTTCCATCAATTTCACATCTCAGTCATAGTCAGAGTGGAGGTAAAGGCTCCATTCAGTATTCCCTATCCAATAACCCTGTGAGTGTGTGTGTGTGTGTGAGAGAGAGAATGAGAGAGAAAGAGAGTGTGTGTTTGTGTGCGTGCAAGGTGAGCTTTAATTCAATTTATCCAGTATGGAGTGGTTGCCAACCATTTTCCATCTTGCCACTCTCTACTGTGTGTTTCAACAGACCACTCCAAGGCATTTGCCTCAACCGTAAAGCCAAAGAAAACTGCTGCACTGGCCTGGCCTCTTATAGTTCATCCACAGTACCATCTGGACTGCACCTGAAATGACTGAGAACATCCTTGAATCCGTTGACCTTTTTAGGTCAGTGCTGGTCTTCCTCTGTGCCCAAACGCTACAGGACTCTCCAAGCAGACATAACAGGCTCTGTCAATGTGATGTCCAGATACTGTGCTCGGCTTAGCTCTCTGATCAATATTCTATGAATTTTTGAGGTTCATTTTGCCTGTGAGTCTGTCTCCTTTTGCAGGCAGCAGAGACATCCATGCCCAGCCAACACTGTTTGCAAACAAAAAAAGGAAAAGAAAAGAAATGTGAGATTCCAGCAGCCAATTGTTTGCACAAGGTATTATACCATTTCAACATTCCTGAACAGGATAACTAACTATAGGGAATATGGGGGTGGTGAAGGGAGAGCAGGCTTTGCATAAAGCAATCATTGAATACTGGGTAAGATAGAGCAACATAATATGTTACAATGGAAGAAGACGTGAATAGTTCCAGTCTGCATAAGTGGGTGTCACAGAACGTCACAATATAAAGTTTTCAATGATCTTCTGTATCAATGTATAAGAGCTCAACTCTGGTCTGCGTAAAGGAGGATTTTCTCCCCTCCCCCCTTGCGAAAATAGAACACGTGTGCTTCTCGCTCCAATGTTACCCTCTCTGCATAAAGGGGCTCAGCATAAAATCCCTGAGCTCAAGCCCTCTTCTCCAAAGAGGGAGACATTCAGATGGAAGAGCCAGTCCATTCACCACTGTTGTAATAGCCCTCATTGGGCGCTTGATGGCCCGTCGCCATAGCCACCTCATCCTGACACTCGTGTACGTCCCAGAATGTACCCATGAAAGGATGCACCGGTATGTCACGAATCACCAGGGCCCATCTTGCAGGAGTTCAGATTATCCCGGGGCTTCCTCATACAATTCTGCACACCAGGTGTGATGCCTGTGAGCCAACCTCACCATCCCGTCCCCCTGACATTTTTATACTTAGGCTGTATCGCCAAGGCGCTGGACTAGTTGGTATGGCAGTCAGAGAGCAGCTTTAGCCGAATCATTGGCCGGCCTCACAGTATCAGAACCAAGCTGTGCTCCCTCTCTCTGCATACCACAAAGATGGAACATGTTATGTTTCATTTTACCTCAGAGAGAACTCTCCTTTGCTCTCCCAATTGCATCTTTTTAAGACTAGACACGACAGATGCAGCTGCATAAATAGTTCAGGTGTGCCGGACTCTGTTGTTGGAATTGACGGCGGTACAGCTCTGCAGGCATATCAGTTGGGAATAGCACATGCCAGAAGTGTGTTGACTTGTATCTTCATCACAGGATCCAAACTGCCAGTCGAAATAGGAAACATGACATCACACAGATTTTGAATTTGTCATTTTCTTAAATAGTTACATAATTTAGCCTCACAGCCTTAAATCTCATTTTGTTCCAGTTAACTCAGTCATGGTTCAAACTGTTTAGTTTATTTTTGCAGGCTTAAGAAAATTAGTCCTTTTATTTCCTGCTTTCAGCAATCTGTCATAACAAAATATTCAATTCTGCCTAGCCTGTTCATCTGTTAATTGCAGACGAAATAGATAATTTGAATAATTAATTTTTCAAATGCATCTTAAAAATTTACTCCTCTATAAAAACTCAGAGAGTGCTTTTTTTTTTACAATGCATCACCTGTTGAATCACCTGAGGTTTCTTTCAAAGTTGAAGATGTTCACGCTGACACAGGTGAGCTTAGTATGCAGGATGAGAAGCTTGGCGAGGCTCACTTATCTTTGATTTAAGGTGTAATTACACTCGGGCTCGGCAACGGAAATAGATCCACTCAACCTTTAACAAAAGGCATTTGTGTTGTGACACATTGTAGGATTTCCCAAGAGGCTCCCAACAGGGTCTGATCACATGCTTGGTCATCTGTCCTGAAGATTAATTCTAAATTGCATGCCATAGATGTAGTGATGAGAGGTGCATGATGCACCAAAACACTGATCACACATCATCAAGTGTCATTAATAGCCATTCACCCAGGGAGGAAATGCTCGCAATATTATCTGCGACAGCGTAATTTCTTGACTTAAATAGAATAGGATGCAAATCGACAAGTTTAGAGCCTTTATCCTTGCATGACTTCATGCACCTTTTGTGAGGATACCTTGGTAATAGATAGTCTCGTCAATTATTCTGACTCTTTACAGAAAGCTTTATTTATTTGTATTTTTTTTGCAGAACTTTTGTTTGTTGTCTATTTAAGACGTGACCTTGTTTTCAGCAGATAGCTTTGGTAAGCAATAATTATTTTATTGTTTTTGGAAGCATAATAAACACTTCAGCTCAGTATTCCAAAGGCTGTTGTTGTTGCTACTGCTGTAGGTTACTACTGTGGATTTTAACATTGCCATGGGGTTCCAGTCATCAGTTAAATGTTGTGTACTGGGTTGGAATGGCTGTTAGGGAAAATGGCAGAGAGTGAGTGATGCTTTTAGACAGCCTCATGATGTTCCTGCCGGTACCTCAGTTAAGGCACCACATGTCAGCCTTCATTTGAATCACTCCCACACTTTACTGATCCCACTGTACGTGTCATGTACAGCACTTTGATAGGTACAAATATCCACACTCATCATGTCCACTGAATGCTAATATGCTTTGGCAGCACGCAAAGCGTCGAAACAGTGCTTACCAAATGGTCCAATGAGCTCCACGTGAAGCGGGTCAGGGCTTGATGTCGGCCAACAACAGGGCTGAATCTGTAGGCTGCCTTTTAATTAAGGGCTTACATGTTGCAAGAAAGCATTCAAATATGAATATTTGGATGATATAGTGAGAGATCCTTGTGGTTAATAAAACCATTTTTACACCAAAATAATTAAATTGAAGTCAGTTAAACTGAATTCCTTCACATGAATCAGGAAGCTCAATGCATACTTTAACCTGCTACACATTCCTCTACACCTCAGTGTCTTACCATGAAATTCACCTGTATTTGAGCTGTGGAAATCTTATTTTGTTGAAGTTCATCCTGTGGAGGTGAGTGTTTGTGAGGATTCTGACATGGTGCTTCATAAATTTGGCACCTGTTCGGGCTTAGACCTGTGCAGACACCCATCGACCACCCGGGACTGTGAATCTCTCTGTTAGCTTTAAAGAAGGATTTTAGTAAACTCTGAAACAGTGCTTATTGCTCTGTTATCCACTTTTGTGGTAATGAAAAGCATGTCCTGAATCTGTCAAGGGAGATTAGGTGAATGTGATTACTGTTGTCCTTTTGCCAATGCAGATTTATATCCACAGGGATTACAGTCAAACCATCCGGATGTGGATAACCTTCTTCCTGCCAGTGAATATTATGAAAGGTTGGCCGGGTGATAAGGAGTTGAAATAAAAAGGTGTCATCAGAATTACAGTCAGAATTGTAGGGAGAGAACCTCGGCACTCGGCACTCGGCACTCTCCACTCGTGCACGGAGAAAGACTCACTTAAACAGGTCGCGCAAAATCCGCTTTCCTCATTGAATATATTCCCATGGCTCCTGGGGATTCCGACTCCCTGTTCTCCTTTATTCTGTCGTGTGTCACATCCCATGGCGGGCAACAATAAATCAGGCATTACTGACAGAAATTGCCAGATGCTGGTGATGTGTTGCCAATAATGCTAAACTACCAATTTCAAAACATCAGTGTTCTCAACGTGAAAACTTTGGAAAGAAGTTTTCCAAATGATGTGTATAGATGTCTATATTTACTTTAAGTTTATATGCAACTGGGTATTAGGGCCTATTTCAGAGAAACAAGACTGGGTGAAGACACTATGTGCAGAGACTAAACTACTTAATATAGCACAGTGGATACTTGAGTCTGACATACACAAAATCACAGTGTCAACACTATGGGCTAATTCATTTCTTTTTAGAAATGGGAATACAATGAAAATCCATCCACAATCACATTAGAAGTAATTCTGTTATCAGAACAATGGGCTTCTTAGGGATGACATTGCTGACACTTTAATCATGTGTTTGAGTCCCTATCAAGCTCAGACTGAGGATCTCTTTCAGACCACAGCTCAGCAAATTAGTCCATTATTACATCTGTGGGACAAAATGAACCACAGCTATTGAACAGCCATACAAGCAGCAATGTGACTATACATGGAAAGAAACTAACAAGAACATGATCTGCTGTACGTGTTTTAATGGAACAGAAGGCAAATCGGAAATTCATAAAACTTGATGCTAACAACAACAGATGTGTTACATGGTCTTTTCATCCTCTTGTTTAAACATCTGGAGGATATAAAGTCCTCTCAACACACACAAAAACACACATACATACACACACACACACACACACACACAGGATAAAGAACTGACCGACCAAACCCCACAAGAACTGGATTCCAGGAAGAAGGAAAATTAATTCTACTCTACAAAATCTGCTCAATGACCACATTACACTTATGGTTTGTTAGACATGCGTGCCAAGGGCCAATCAGAACATGTTTAGTGGGGTAATTAACAACTGATTTATATGATTGCATGCATGCTCATTCTCAGTTAGTTATTATATACAGTTCATTAGCATAACAGTTATAGACTACCTGTTTAAATAGACAAACCATGTCTGGAGCTGGACATTGAATTTCCGCTGAAACTAAATCCAGTTAAATGTTTAGAGTATGCATTGTCCCACAGGACTGCAAAAAGACAGGACTTAAGTAAAGGAAGACAAAATAGCCCTTCAGCATTAGGATGGTGTTAGCATTGCCAAGGTGAAGGGTTCAGTTGCACTAATGAAATGAATCCCTCCCATATTTGTAAAGCACTTTAGATGAAAGGGCCTGCTAAATAAATAGCTGTAGAGACACTTTGACCTGCAATTCACTATTAATGTTTTGCTGCTATTAATGTTTTGTTAATCATTTTGTCTCGTATTTGGTAAACTGTGGGGTTTTCAGATGGGAATTGAGGAAGGAGTGCTTGATGAACGGTCTGATTAAACTTTTACATGGTCCACTCATTAAAAGCACGTCTATTGTATAAAAAGGCAGAGATGATGTCAACCCCCACCCCCCCACTGACACACACACACCACTGCCTTACTCTCTCCCCAAAAAAAACCCTTGCCCCTGCCCCCAGCCCCTGTAGGACTTGTGTAGTATCGAGCCCATTCTGGAAGTGACCGCGCTTAATGATTGAAAGAGGGATATTGAGCCCGCTTAATTAGCTTCATCTGAGGAATTATTAAGCCCTAATATAATGGCGTGATTCATCTCTCCCACCATCTGCTTATGGAGAAGTGCTCCTCTGGTGCTGATTGCTCTCCCCGGTGCGGCAGCGGAGGTAATAGGCTGTTCAAAGGCTGCTCTGCCATGGGCAGCTGAGCAGAGGTGGAGCCCGAGCAGCTGGGGCTCAGTCTGTCACCAGCTGCCTGTCACAGGTACAAGGCTCACCACAGCCCTGCCAGCAGCTACTGGAACTGGGGTGGGCTGGTTGTTGGAGGTGGGGGGAAGGGGGGGTGAGGGAGCGACAGAGGAACATTAAGCCTCCTGAGCATTTGTCTGGAAGAGCCTGAGACTGATGAGTCAGTCTCCCACCATTCAAAAGCCCTTCCACATGGGGGTGATTATTCCTACCTAAAAGCCTGTTTTTTTTCTCTCTCTCTCTCTCTCTTCCTCTCTCTCTCTTTCTTTCTTTCTCTCTCACTTTCTCACCACTCTCTCTCTCGCTTGTAAGTACCGAAGTCAACACGGACAACTCTACAAGTTACTCAATTGGAGCCGTTCACAAGTCTTCTGAAAAGAATGCGGTGTCCAAATTTGCAAAGCGTTCTTGTCATTTTTGCATGACCCTGGGGGCCAGAAAGCATTAGAGACCCATTTGAATAACAGACATAAAAGGTGCCATTCATTGAAGGAGGAATGGAATGGCTGCCATATCCAGTACTGCCTGCAAGCCTGTCACAGAAACACAAAAGTCCTCCTTGTAGAACAACTCGCTATTGTAATGTTTCCCTCAGATACGTCTGGCAGTCAGTGGAAGTTTCCAGGTGGAACAGAGACTGATGGCTGTACTTTGAGGTGGGTCCAGCTCAAGAGTTTTGCCTTTTAATCAGCAAGCGCTTCTGTCTTTTCCTTTCCCTTGTGATAGATTTTAAAAATTGAGCTACCCTTTTGTTCTCTATTATGTTGTTTTTGGATTTATTTTAAATGTTTCTCAGAGATACCACTGAATTGTTTCTAGGCTTGATATTTCTAGCTGTCACTTTGTAGCATGTACATCGATCAAAAATGAACCACCCCAACATATTTAATAATAATAAATAATCTATACTCTTTTGAAGAAATTTTGGTGTCTACATTTAACCCAATTGTTAATTAGTCAAACACACTCAGCACACAATGAAGTGAAGAACATACTAATCCAGAGCAAATAGCTGCCTGCTATGAGGGAGTAATGAGGTGTTAGGTGCCTTGCTCAAGGCCACTTCAGACATGGTCCACTGGTCGGGAATCAAACCATCAACCCTTCGTTTACTACCCCAAAGCCCTAACCAGTAGGCCATGGCTGCCCCCCGACAACTATTCCCATCAACTTACAATTCCAAACACCATATAACAATCCTTTCCTTAGAGACAGTCACGGTACCCATCAAATACCTTGACTTGCAAATACAAATGAAAGAGTAACACTGAGAGAAATGTGTATGCTGGTGAAACTGGTTTCCACGGCAGAAAATTACATCCAGCCTTGTCCTCTGACTTGTCTTCTTTGACCAGCAGAAATTTATTGTGATGGTGGGGTTTCACAGAGATTTTCGCTTTGCCCGTCGTGACCGCTGCCTTGGCTCTGTAGTTTGGTTGCTTGTGGGGGATTTGGGAAGGAGGTCTGTGGATCTCACCTTATTGTGCAGAGGTCATGTGACCTAAGGCCAATTTCAGCATCCTCCCAGTGGTGAGTTTGGCTGGTAATGACCTGGTGATTGACCCACTGATAGGCTGTGCCATTATTTGCACCCCATGATGGAGGTCTAGCACTGCTGTTTGACTTTGAGCATGGCAAGGTGTCAAGCAAGCATTGCTCTCATACTAAAACCTTACCAGCACAGTCTAGTGCAGTCTCTACACTAGACCGAAAAGCACTAAAAACCACAGTAAGATAGTACTGGTGTGTCACCACCCCATTGCTGTCCAGAAGGCACTGAAACAGCACTGCCAGTGTGGCAGCTCAAGAAGGAGGGAGGAAGAGAGAGAGAGGGAGAGAGTCCGCATTCAGTGCCACTGCTCGTTGGTGGCAGTCTGGTGGATGCGGATGGTTTCCAAGAGGAATTCTCCCTCTTCAGCTGTCACTGAAGGAGAGAGCTAAAACCGTTACAGTCTGTATTTCTCATTTCCTGGAACCACCACCTGGACAGACTGGAAAGACCTCCACATTTGATGTCATTATGGAAATGCCTTGGTAAAAGGGACTGTATCAAAAATAATTCCATTTTATTTGCCCCAGATGGGCAGTTCTCGGTCTGTCCTGTGGCTTTGTTTTCAGTGACTCTAAGAGACTGTCTTCACAGAGCGACATTGTAGTTGACTGTTTTGTTCTACCAGGGTGGCACAATGGAACATATTTTCTTTTGGTTTAAATGAAGATTAAGGGATCTCATGCCCGTTGAATCCACTTGAGTTAATATCAGTGTTGTAGCAATGTTAACACATTTCACTTTTACTCAAATGTATTAGGTGGATCTTTCCTTCCAATATACTTCACTGTCATCCTCCAGTTGGCATCCAGGATAAAATGACTAAGTATATGCACTAAGGACTCACACAGTCTGCTGAGACCTTTGACCTTTGAGCTCACCTCCTTATATTTTATGATCTAAATGAGGGCCGAAGATGGTCAGTCAAAGTTAGTCCTGTTGTGATATGTTTAAATCTTAATAAAAATTATATTTATTGTTTCAATGGTAGTATTTTATTTTGAACCAGGAAACCACTAAGGGAACAACATTGTGGTTTCTGTCAAAAAGGACTGAGGTAGTGAAGTAGCCAGCTCAATCCCTTGACCTCAACTCCACTGAAATGTGGGGTGACATTAAAATTGTATTTTCTGAAAAAAACATAAACAATCATAAGAACTGGGGAACTGTAGATTGTTCATTCTAAGATTATGTACCTCTCTGATTGCCAGAACTTGACTCCATGTAATGCAGGAGCACAGCAGTTATCAAAAGCAGTTATCATTCTGAGCTGACGAGCAAAATCAAATGCTTGCAGATCAGTATATTTATCAACCAGGCAAATAGCACAAATAAATCTGAAACAGGCAGTGACATGAAAACTAATCTGTCTGAGAGGTACCTGTAACCCGTAACTTACCTGTGTTGGGGCCCTGCTGATCTACACAAATAGGCAATACAACCAAGTGACCATGAGCTCTCCTCACAGACTCACAAATAAAGTCTGGTGTGTTCAGAGCAACTCACTACAACACCTCACTTAGGCCTTGGGGGAAAAGTATGAAAGCAATGAACACAACGCATGCTTCTCTGATCAAATGAACTTTTTCTAATTACAGTTTGAAGAGTTCCAGTAGAGTTTCAGTATAAGCAGCTGACAATAATCACAGTTAAACATTTTGGTCAAAGTTAAAAATAAATAAATAAATAAACTGGCCACCTTGACCTCTTCATAAGCTTAGAAAAAGCATGAACATGAAAAAAAATGTTGTGCACTTGAAAGGCCACATCATTATCACGGTATATGCATGCACTCTGATGATTTTGCCATTTGGACAAATCATTTGCTCTCTCGCTATTGAATCACCTGGTTGTAGAGACGAGCCATTCTCCAACAAACAAATTAACTCAAGAGACATAGTCTTGTTCTTGAAAATGTGTGATGTTGCATGTGTACAGTCTTGCCATTTCAGTTCGAATTGCCAATTAAAACAGCACAGGCACTGCACTTCATTACCTGAGCTCTTGACAATTTGCGGGCCATTAAGTTGCTACCTGTGATAGTGTCAGAGCTTTGGAGGTGAACATCTGGAGGTTATTAGATAGAGCATGAAATGAAATGTCACCAGTACTTTTCGCTGCTTCTCCATGTGAGAAACAGAAACGGATAATGAAATATGATGGTAAGACTTGAGGGTCATGGCTGCTTGAATGAAAGTTTGAGAAACACGTCACCAAACAAAAGTTCATTTATACTGACATTAAGCTGAACATTGTCTAACAAATGTAAGGCTGAAGAATAAAGTTGATAAATAAAGAATACGCCCTAAATGCTCTCAAGCACCGGAGAGAAAACTGAAAACAAACACATAAATTAAACACAAAAACATTACACTATTAGACCTAACCTTAGAAATGTATCGCTCACTCTCTCTTTCTTTCTGTCTCTTTCTCTCTCCAACTCCCACACATGTTTATGTCTCCATCTCACCGACAAACAAGACAGACACTGGATTCATGAAGCTTTTTATATAAAGGACTCCTTTCAAAGTTATAGTCTCTCGCTGTTAAGCAACCTTGGAGGTTCTGAGGGCTTCCATAGCGGCAAAAAGTTCTTTTCTTTACGTGAATTTCTTCTTTCTGGTTGGACTGTGCATCCAAATCACCTCATAGAATTCCCTTCAGCTGAATAGAGTCGTGCGAGATGTAAAAGGTCTAGATTCTTTTCAATGAGCGTTCAACTCAGAGCATGAATGCCAGAGATGTAATAGACTCAGTGTTTGAGAGGACAATGTTTTTTTTACAGACAAAGTGCGTCAATTTGGGCATTGAGGAATCAGACAATTGGCCTTCTCCGGGCACTCAGGGAAAGGTAGATTTTTCAATCTTTGTGTTTTGATTGAACCTCCTCTTGCGCTTCAAGGAATGTATAAATGTATTTCTTTAATTCATGTTTCTTTGAATTATTTAGGTGTTCATCTATGTTAAATGTCCTCTTCCTCTGATATCTCCAAATCACGTTAAACTCAGCCTTGGGCTGTGTTTGAGTCTAAGTTAATCAATATTTTTTGAAGTAGAGGTTGAGGCTTAATCTTTCATTAACTATTAAGCTGCCACTCTGGAAGTCGTCTATAATCAGAATTTGTGAAATAATAAGCAGCTTATAAGCATTAGTCTAATTCAGAGTTAAATATTTCATCATGTATTTTTGTTGAATTTTTGTTTATTTTTTATGTGTATTTATCCCCTAAGGTTTTCATGCTCACCACTTCTTTACTTTAATGTTAATGTTGTTCTCATTTGGCACAAAAAAAGAAATGAGTACAACATAAAAACACAGAACCTGCTTAATATTGAAAACAAGCATGCTGCTTTCTCGCATATTTGATTCAACATCACACAAATATTGCGATATAGTCAAGTGCAACAGTCTAGCTTATTTACTGTACTCAAGATATCCACTGATATATGTTGTGTTTAACATCTATTAAACTGAAATATAGGCAGGCAAGTTTTTGTACTTTCTAAGACATATTACATTATACAGTAGTTCACTACAAACAAGGCCTAATGTGTCTAATGTTCTGAGGTCAGAAACCATAAGTATATGTTGGGAAGAACTGAACTCATCACTGTGGAGAGAAGCACAGAAAACAACTTGGAAATAGAATGGAATTGATGAACCAAAAGATGTTGAGATGTTCCTGTGATGAAGGTAGCAGTGGACTTATATTATCATTAAATATTATCAAATCATGTTGTCCTCTAAGTCTTTATTACATTGGAACAATTGTTCAATCAGTCCAAAATGTCAGAAACATGGATCTGGAGCTTAGCTCCTCACCATTCATGCAGTCCTGAGAGGAAAGCTTTATATTCAGTGGGGTTTCTGTCCTAGTGTCTTTATTAAGCCATTTTTATCACCCACTGTAGACTGTGTTACAACAATGCTCACTTTACTGTTGTCTGTGTGACAGTAACACCATTACTCACTTAAAGCCCTGAAAGATCTGCACCATATTATCACAAAGGAGCATATTTAAAGAATAATTCAATGGTATTTAGACAACCTGAGAAACCTACCTGAGAAAATAGTTGAGCATTCTGTTTGTGTGACATCCTTACAATATACAGCATTGTTGCATTTGATAAGATTATTTTGCTCATTATCCATCTATAAGTCATCCATTAAATCCAAGAAAACCTCATATTTACAAGTTCAATTTTAGACATTGCATGTATGTGTCCTTTGTATGAGTCCAATGTTTTATTTTTGCTGACACATTTCAAAGCTCATTACAAAAATCTTTAGCATAGAGAGCATGGTCCTGCATGGATTTCTACTCAGTAATTTGTGTAGTCACTGCTACAGTTTGGTCAGATAGCAGTTTGTTCCTTCTTCAGACTGAGTTTGCCTGAAATGCTGCCCATGGACAATTTTCTAAAACATCATGTTGTATGTCATGTTGTACTTTTTTCCCTAACTCTGGGGGACTGCAGTAAATAAAACTAAAATCATATATAATAACCATCACCCCCAAACACACACACACAATGTAAAGTATCGGTCATAGCCCTTTCAAGGATTGTTTAGAGGATGGTCAAGTTGATCTGTCAACTGCAGTTATGTCTTTTCCCATAGCTGACCTTAAATCCAATGAAAATCTAGGGATTAAGTTTTGTAGAATGTAGTTATGAAGAATAATAGAAATATGTATCAATGTTGCCCTCTTGTGGATAAAAAATGAAAGAAAATCAGTGATCTACAGCAACCTTTGAAGAGCATCATTAACATGGGTGTATGCTAGACCAATAAAGCTGGGGGCATCAATGCTCCATACCATTTTTCAGGATTTAAATCCTGGCCTCAGCTGGTGGTGCTATTATAAAAAAATAAATTAATAAATAACAAAAACAAACAAACAAAAATACTGTATAAACTATTGATTTGTATCCACATGATTGGATAAGTTTGCCATCAACCAGAGGGCAAATCTATTTTGTTGTATCTATCTATTTGATTGCATGTCTGTTCACCACAACTTTGGTTTCCGTAGGCTGCATCCTCCACACATCAAACACATGCAAGATTTCTTTTCTTCCTATGTTTGATATGTGTTCTCTGGGCAAGCCTCAGTGAAAAACATTTGTGAAATGCCTGACATTTTCAGCCCCAGTAACAGCTTGAATTCCATGATGGCACACAGGCATTGTTGGTTTGACTATGCCGAGATTCTATAAAGCCTTCTCTCATTTCTGTTATCGCAGTCAAACAGTATTTAGAATCTCACTGGAGATTTGGGTGGTGCATGTTTTACTTGGGATGATATGCGCTAATCAACTCCTTTGAGTCCCTTCTTCTAAGCTGGCGCACAACTTGCTGTGTCTATGTGTTACATCATTCTCGGCATGGCACATTATTAAGCTTTGGGGATCCGTCTGGAAGAAAGCCTTGCCTTCAGATTTGTCATTCTAGAGAGTTGCAATTGTTACAAGGGGAGATGAATCGCACGCCCATCCAAACCAGTGTAAGCTGAGGGAAATAATGTATGTACAGTTTTAGTGTACAGTGCACATACTTCCAAAAGACATGCTTCCTAGTCTTGTGATGTTGCCCCTTTGTGTATTGTGCTAATGACACGCGGATGTTTTGTAAGAGACAGGCTTTTCAAGTGGGAACAAAAAGTGGGGGGTAGGTTGCTCTTTTTTTTCCCCCACACCTCATATTGTAGCTGCCACAGCGTTGTCCAATCTGAAATTCCAACCAGGTGCGCCATGGTGTCACGGTGAGGCTTAGTTATGCAGTGGTATTTATTGTCTGCACTGCGGCAGATTATCAATGCTTAACATGCCACACTGGAGACTGTGCCAGCTTCAAAGCAGGCTACTGGCTCCTTCTGATTGTACATGGTTGGGATGCCACAACTCCTCAAGCCATGAAACACACACAGTAGACACACATACACACACAGGCTCTCGGACAAACCTCCATCCCTGTAACACACACACACATACACACACACAAACAAACATCCTCAAGCTCTGAGGAACACACAAGCACAGCCTTGTATAGTGTCAATCCCTTCAAAAACTCTTTCTCTGTCACACACATACACACGCACACTTGCCCCTCACCTCCTGATTATCATAAACACACACTCTCTCAATCCTCTCTCTCCATGGAAGATTCACATGTGCAGACGCATAACCCAAAGCAGGCTGGGAAGGGCAAGCTTAAGGAGAGTGGCAACATATGAAATGTGAAAGAGGTGTCCATTTTGTCTCAGCATGTGATGGCAGTAGTCACTATCCAGTTAGAGTAGAAAAGATGTTCAGTGCATAAAGGCTTTGGTACAAAACTCACACACTGGTATTTCATATTTGCTGTTCAATGCTAGCTCATGTAGCTTAGTGTAGTCTAATACTACTGTAGTGCTAACTACACTTATATACTACCAAATTTAAAGAAAAGAAAACATGAACTGTCAACTGTGTGCACAATATATTTTCATTTCCAAAATTTGTTTTGAAGAAGGTTCAAGTTTGTTTCTCCCATGTGGAATGTGTGTAATTTCAAAGCCATAAAATGTTCAGTCTGAAACTCAGCTAAGGATGGTGGTATTCTTGTGCTTCTTTTTATGCTATGGAGCCTCAATTAAAATCGTTTCTCCTTTGATCAGACTTTCAAACTTTGTCTTCATTCAAATGAAAAAAGAAAACTCATTCTTTATTTCTCGCTGCAAGACGTTGAAGTAGAATATTAGTTGAAATGGTTGCTGTGTACATACAACAACAATGGAAGACCATGAACATTCTTATTATCAAATAATGTTAATCTTAATCATCTTAATAATCTTAATATCAAATAATGTTTTCATAGTACCACGATTTTAGGGTAAAACTCCATTTTGTTGGTACTACAGTATGTATACAAACCTTGTTATTCAGTCTTTTGAAAATTTGTTCAAGGATAAGTCTCTTCACACACTCACTCAAATAGACCAATTTCCATGTCCGGTTGAGTTCTGCATTGTGCAGCAATCTGCACTGAAATTCTAAATCCACGGTATATCTTCCTTTCCAACAATACCAGCCTTTTTAAAGACAAATTGACAGAGAGATGAGATTCAAGGTTGGATCTACCGAGAAGATGCCTGACTAAAATTCTAACTGTCAGTACACCTCTAGTCAATAGGGGCTCACTTGTAACGCATATACTAGGATCAAATAAATCGTGTGAAGTTGTTAACTGAGGTAGGCTTCATTGCAGACTCCGAGCACAAACCAGTGGGATAAGGCGCGGGCAGCCCACGCAGCCACTGGCACACCCTCTGGCAATATATGTAGAGTGCGGGCCTACTACATGTGATGTGCTTGCCTGTGGAGAGGCCACCTACAAACTGCTCTAAAATTGATTAAATCAAGGCTGCGTGCCACTGCTCAGATCTCTTTTGTAGACGGAGCTGGAGCGTTCCCTTGCCTTCAGTTTCTTGTTTATCGTGGCATCTTTGTTGGGATTAGGTGTACTCTCCTAAGACATTGTTAGGCACACTGTGCCTTTGCTCTCGGCTTGTGTGCTATGATTTGATGTACACTTTGACACATTAGCTCCAAATCATTTTCCATTTGGTATCATGGATGTGAGTTTATTTATAATAATAATAATGTCATTTTATTATAAAACAAAAAAAGAAATGTTACATGTTACATGTTCATCAGGGTTCAAACAGGGTTTTTTTCTAGCCAACATCTTGGAAAATAAAAGGTTTTTCAGTTTTGTCTTTTGTTGAACAATTAAATTCAGTACCCTGTACCAAGACTGTGCAGTTCCAAAAATGACTTAAAAACAGTAAAAACATGCAAGTGAATGCACTTTAAAGGAGTAAAAACTGAAAGCATTCCAGGAGACCTTGCACATAGCAGCTGTGTAAAGGAGAAATCCGGTGTGATTCAACCCTTAGCCCTGTTGTTTGAGGTCACCCAGTGCAGCCTGTAGGAGAAAGACCTAGAAAATTTCACCAAAAATAGACTGAATAGCAAACTGGCTAAAGTTAAAGTTAACTGAATGGAGCACAGGAAAATTTATTTCAGCCCCCATTTAGTTTCAGGAGTTTCAGCCCCCCATTCAGTTAGTGTTAGTTGCCATTTCACTGTTTGGTCTATGATGTATCAAACTCTCGTTCTTTTTCCTACCGACAGCATTTTGTGATCTCAAACAACAGGACTATGGACTGACACCGAATTTCTCCTTCAAGATAGAACGTTCTGTGCCATATTTAACTAGTTTGTGTGCAGAACTGTTTAAACTTGAAGCTGATTTTGTACCAGAGTCACAATGTATGTTATGTTTCCTCCCTCATGGGCAGATACTTTCTGTGAACTTTAAAACTATTGGGCATGCCAGAGTCCTCTGTTCTATATAGTGAAATGCAACATTAAGCAGAAGTACAAGGCAACACTAGCCTGACTACTAAATTCTGACCAATACATGTGGATTTGTTTCAAACTAAAAGAAAAGGAGCCAGTCATGATTATTATGAAGAGTTGATTGACAAGGTAATAAGTACAGTTTCGGAAAACTCATACATTTGTTTTGTTGCTCAGCAAGGCATTGATGGTATCTTGCAAGTAAGCTTTTTCCTACCGACAGCATTTTGTGATCTCAAACAACAGGACTATGGACTGACACCGAATTTCTCCTTCAAGATAGAACGTTCTGTGCCATATTTAACTAGTTTGTGTGCAGAACTGTTTAAACTTGAAGCTGATTTTGTACCAGAGTCACAATGTACCGGGAAGACCTGCAAAGGACAATTCTTCAAGAGTTCCACCATACATAGAGAGATCTCGACCTCCCTGGAAAGATTTTTAAAGCCTCTGAAGTGGCCAGTGACTTTTTGGAGTGAATAGCTCAGGCCGCAGATAAAGCCGTCCATCTCTCAGAAATAGTCTGGTGGACTGGCTGAATCTGATATGTTTCAGTGATTTTAAGCCGCAATCATTGTGCTCTTCACCTCTCTTCGCATTGGTTGAGATTAAGTTCGAAAGTTCACAGACAGACACAGCGAAAGCCAACAACCAGGTTACTTGTATGCCAGGATTTCCTGTGAAGTTCACTACCCAACATTTCACTGTGTGTGCGTGTATGTACGTGTGTGTGTGTGTGCGTGTGTGTTTGTGTTTGTGTGTGTGTGTGCGTGTGCGTGTGTAACCTTGAAGTCACATTCCAGGTGTCTTCACAAGGGAATATAGCCTACAAGGCATTCCTTTGAAACAGACATTGTCGACTTTGTATAATCCTTGTCTCTGTCCATAGCCCCCAGGTTCTCATATCACTGAGGGTAATTTTGCAATGCATTATGATGGTTGATTTAAAATCCAACACATTGTTCAAGACTACCTTACACAAAGATATATTGTTTATTAAAATGTCCATATCCTAGATGACAGATCCTAGATGATATTACCGGTAAGAGAGATTTAAAAATTAAAAGAATCACTACATCAGTGGTCAACAGCAACCTGATTCTCTTAAAATTAAAATTAAAAGAAAAGTTTCAATCATTTTACGTCATTTTATTTTCTATCATTCACTGTTCTTTGCCTTTATCTTTGTAAAGTGCATTGAACTGCCTCTGTGTGTGAAATGCGCTATATAAATAAACTTGCCTTGCTTAAATGCCACTTTCATTCAGTTGACCAAATTGGTTAGTGTTAGAGTTAGTCTCAGCAAAACCAATCAATGGTTTGTTTATATATAGTGTTATTATTTATATTATTGTATATTATGTGATTATTTATATTTTTCATATGCACACGGGTGACTCACACATTATGTTTTACATGTTCCTGTTTAGGATTGATGTTACAGCAAAGTCCTTCTTCTAACCTTTAGGCCCTAGCTACTCATGGGCACTTGTGGGGTGGGCCATAATTACTAACCGTGCCTATATTTGATATTTATTTACATAGGCCTTTCATTTCTTAGGCTATACTGGAAAAGGCCAGCCTATAGTTATTATAGGCTGAATCATAGTCACTGCCAATGAAACATGTTAGGTAACAGCAACACAACACCTCTCCTACATTTCAGAGACAAATTACACAGTGACACCCAAATGTGAGATATTAACTAGGCTTTACAAGGGCTGAAAAATGTTTATACCACATTTCATAACAGCCTGCGGAGGACTCAATCAGAGCGTTATACAACAACAAGCTAGCATAGAATTGAAACACATGCTGTTTTAAATCAGCCTGTAGAGGCAATTTTGTGCTTTTGTCCAGCATTACACATTCTTAATATGTTTGGCTCTACAGGCTGATGTGTGGCTCTACCTTAGAAAAGCATTTCTCCAGGTGCTCCCAAATGACCCAGGGACTTATCATGTCCTCTGCGCTGCTATAATTAACTTAATCAAACATGGCTGGTTTCATATGACAATGGAAATCCATGACTCTTTTGAAAAGTGCTTCAAGTCACTTAAACCCGTGGTCCATAATTCATATGTTGGTCACAGCAGTTCCCCTCTCTAAGTTAGCCAATTCTACATCTGATAACATGACATTAATAGGTCTTGTGTGGACTAATGTCAGTGAGATGAAGAATAGGACCACTGGGTAGACTAGATACTGCCCCTAAAAGCCTCTGTTAGTGCAGCTTGCAGTTCTGATGGCTTACCACTGGGAAATACAGACCACTGGGAAATCAACAGATGAATAGTATTCGTTGAGACGTCCTGATTCATTAAACTGTAACTGTATCATCAAGCTTGTTTAAAAATATAAAAGACTGAAAAACAGTCAGCTTTTTTGTGTATTTTCTGCACCAACCTCCTAAACTCTTGGCCTGGTATGCCAAAAGCTTTCATGTCGTTTCACTTTGTGCAGTGTCTGGAATCCCTCAGTTGGCTTATGTTTCCTCCCTCATGGGCAGATACTTTCTGTGAACTTTAAAACTATTGGGCATGCCAGAGTCCTCTGTTCTATATAGTGAAATGCAACATTAAGCAGAAGTACAAGGCAACACTAGCCTGACTACTAAATTCTGACCAATACATGTGGATTTGTTTCCAAACTAAAAGAAAAGGAGCCAGTCATGATTATTATGAAGAGTTGATTGACAAGGTAATAAGTACAGTTTCGGAAAACTCATACATTTGTTTTGTTGCTCAGCAAGGCATTGATGGTATCTTGCAAGTAAGGACATGTGTATCACCCACTCTGTCCTCTGGAGTTAAATGCAAAAGTGAAGCCTTTGAGTCAGGTGAAGTAATGACCTGGAAATGTAATTGTCATGGGTTGTTAATTATCTTTATAATTTCAGACTTGGCACAGCAACTGACCTCCTTAGCCTCTGAGCAGTGCTCTCACACATGACAGTATTGCTACCAAGAGGATATTTTACGTAAAGTCAGCAATCTCAATTTTTAACCCATGACCTCAAATTATGTCTGACCTATGCAGAAGCATAGCTGTACATTTTACAATCATAATGGTCTTTTTTGTACAGTTCGTTGAGTGCTGTTCTGCAAGACAATAATATTTTTACCCTGTTTAAGAACACACTAGTGTCTTTTTTTCTCTGTCTGTGCCAGTGGCCAAGCACATATGTGGTTGTTGATACTTTTGTTCCATAACCACCTTGGATCACTTACATTTCTCTCTGGGTAAGTAGACCAATCATGGTTTAAAAGAGATGGAATCTTTGGATTTGGGGTTTTGGACCCAAATGACTTTCATCACACCACATGTGCATGTAGACTCTAAATTGCCAAATGTCTCCCAAGAAAGTGGAAGCCCATTAAAATGATAGATTGCATAGTGTCACATTTTATACTGAGGGACAGTTTACACCCACAAAGCAGTCTAATTGCATTCAGCCTGGTTTTAAAGTCCACAATTGTTGAATTTGGGCTCTCCGGAGAGTTGGCAACGAGCCATCTAACAGCTTTGGACTGCCTTCGAGGGAATAGAAGGAAAAATGTAAATCATGACAAACAAAAAGCAAGCGTCCAAATCATCTGTCGCCTGTTGACAGGCCTCCCTTGCATAATTTCAGAGACAGCTTCGGCGAGCGATGGGCAGACTCATTTTCTTCTAGCTCCCATCTTGTTGATCCTCACTTTCTTCTTATCACATCTTGTTAAAACACTTGGCGCTCAGTTCTCCATCTGAGTCCCTAAGATTCAATCAGTAGCCACATGGTCTGTTTCAAACATCTGATGTTACAAGCGTGCATTCCTCCCCAGTGAATCCATAGTCAATACTGTTTTCGTTTTTTTTTTTTGTATCTTTTTTGTCTGGAGTGGTGGTGGCACTTTAAGAATCGCCTTTGTAATTCTGCCTTGTATTAAATCAGAGTTTTCTTCTTCAAAGGAGAAGCGTTAACATGAAGCCAGTTATTTTGATCATCAAGAATAAGTTGAAAGAAGAGTGTGCTTCTATGTGTCTGTGAGTGGGATGTACATGTGTTCATCCGTATGTGCATGTGTTTGGGGTTCTCTTTCTCTGTGTATACGGTATGTATATGCGTGCGTGCGTGCATGCTTGCTTGCGTGCGTGCGTGCGTCTCACAAGATAATGAGATAGCGATGTATTCACAGACCATGTAAGGCATGTCTCTGTTGTGATGAAAAACATCGGCATGGAGATGGACAAGAAAGACCAAAATCTTTGTCAAAAATTCTCTCTTCTTACAGTTCAGACCACAGTGGGAGTCATATTTAAAGTATAATGTATTTACCGCCATCGCTGATTGACAGTGAACTGTGGATAGCTCTCCATTCTTTGAATCATGTCAGATGTTTTATTAAAAGTAAGATATGAACACTGCATCTAGGGCTACATCAGAACATTGTCAGATGTTTTATTAAAAGTTAAATGCGTGCACAGCATCCATATTCTTAAGTTATTGGGTTTTTTTTAAACAGATATGTTTTGGGATCATTTGAAACTGGCAGTGTTATGGTTCATTCAAAGTGTAGACTGCTGATGCTTATAATGCCTGTTCTTTGCATTGGCATGCTTCCACTTTCATTGCTTTCATTCATAAACAGAATTATTTTAGGTGGTTATAAGTCACCAGTTCTAGAGATACCCAATCCAGTTATGCAGATAGTTTTTTAACATTTATGTTTTTGTTAATATTGATGCACAATATTTACTAATTTATCTATTTATTATACCACCGCTTGTTCAAATTTCCTATTGTGATGCGCTATTTAGAATGTGCATTATTTAACCGCACACCAATGAAGAAGTTCCACTTTTCTGGCCCTATTACATTTGCATATCAATTCGCTCAACTCACTGTGAACACACGGTTACAATTTAGCGGCCTGACCGACGTTCAAAGCACAGCAACATTGTAAATTGTGACTGAGATGGATTTTAAGTCCGTTACACTGCATTTAGGAGTATGGGAAAGTATGATTTTACGAAAGCCAAGATAGGATTGAATCTCTGGATGCGGCACTTAACAACAACAGACCGAACTAACAACCGAACTAATAATAGCAACTATCCATTTAGAACTACTAACGGCAGTTTATTTCAGTTTTGAATTTTGAATGAGTAGCTGTACAGTGGAAAGTGCAGTGTTCTGCAAACAACCCTTTGTTAACTATCAAAACACATTTTTAGCAAAACTACATAGCGCAGACATGGCAACAGTGGTATAAGCAGGATAACAAACTCCACGGCGTACATCTATCGGTAAATATTGCACCACCTCAAACATGCCACCTCAAACGTGCAATATTCACCGATATACGCACGCTGTGACATTCATTATCCCTTACACAGTACTTTCTTATGTTCCACACATTTTAACAGTTTGTTGTTTCCATGGATACTGATGGAACTAGGCTTGTTTTAGTCTGCATTCAGTTAAAATATTTGATATGTGCAATTGACAGAGTTTAAATAATGTGGATTGAAGTAGCCTTCAGAGCTACTGGCATGACCAAGCATAATATAGGCTATAAAGGGTCAAAGTTTAGAGGCTATTGAAAACTTTGAGAACTCTTATGAATGTTATAAAATGTGAAAATGTTATTTAAAAGAGCTGAGTATACTGACTATTCAATAATCATTGTGTTTCTTTGGACTTTCTTAGGCTGACTTTGTTTAAGAAAAAAAAAAGTATTAAATCTTCACAATATTATTGAGACATTTTTTTATTCTCTACGTCCCAATCAGAAGTTAAAGCCATATTTGACAAAGAGAGCAGGGCACCCATCCCCTTGTGCTGAGACTCTGGGTTTGAGCACACAGTGGCAAAGGGGATGCTCCATCAGCACATGTCAAATCCGCTGAGAGCCACATTTGGAGCAGCTAGGGGAGCCGAGGCATATAGCAGTGCTGTTACTGTTGTAAACTTCACATCTGAATCCGTGCAGAGGTCTGACAACAAGCTTGCCTGTGAGTGACATAGTGAAACACCAGTGCCAGGATGTGGATTTTCTCCCTGGCATGGTCAGGCTCACTCGAGCTGTCATACAACAAGCTGTAATGAGAGATCTTCACAAACCACAGCCGTCAGCCCTTGTTTTGAAGAGCTGAGCATGACAGCAGGCATACAGCAATCAATATGGTAATCCATTCAAGTCCAAATATCCTCCATTAACTGACTGTTGTACTGGTATGATAACTCGAGGATGTTCTTGTGCAATCAACTGAAAAGACCATGGTAATCACTAAAACACAGAAACAGCGAACTGTTAATTACAACTGAAAATGGCTTCATCACAAAGGCACTGTCATGAGGCAGTACAAAACCTGAGCGGTTTTCTCCCAGAAACTGTTATACTCATCAAGAGTCAAACAATGGTGACATACAGAGAGAAATTCAAGGCAAAGATGGATCCCTGCAATCTTTAATCTGCACTCTTAAGTTACTCTGGGGACACGCTCAGACATGGTTTTGTTTCTGATATAGTATGATATTATGGATCAAAAGAAGATGTAATTTCAAGACCTTTGTGCTGTCACCTATGCACTAAAGATTCCAGGAATGCAGCTCACACTGGGATGAGTCATTTGGCAAATCCACTGCAAGAGAGCTCACAATGTCAAGAAGTGAAGGCATATTCCAAGCTCAGAAGAAATGATTAGGATTGTGTCACCCCACCCAAAAATTTGGGTTGCAAATCCCAACAAAAAACCTAGCTTGTCAACTCCCACTTTAAATAACAATACCCAAAATAAAAATGCTTTTGTTCCACCCTTTCATAGCCGTGCTATAAAGCTTTGCATAGCACTGAAATGAGTCCTCTTGAGGTAAGATATAAGGGAGATACACTCACAAATAAATGCATCAGTATTCAAGAACTTGTTTTACAACTAGTGCTGAAATGGACTTCTTGGGACACAGTTCTTTGCAACCAGTGTATTCCTAGGGGATGTGCCCTCAAAGTCCTCAGCAGGACAGATTACTAGAGAGATTTGTGAAGAGACCTCTGTTCATTATAACTTCATATTACCCCAGTATTTTGTTATATTTTCACATAGACTGCAAAATTCTTCCTTCTAAGAGACTTTAGGTCATGGCTTGACTCTGGCATCAAGTTGTCATGAATGACAGAAACTGGTTGTTAGGCTAAAGGGGTTGCTTACCCTTTCATTTCTCAACATTTCATCATCCGGCCTTGTGATTATGCAGAATTGTTAACTCAATTATTTGTCCTTGACCCATATGATGCTAGTTGACAACTACTTTGAACACGAAAGACGTAAAGCAGCTCTTTCATTCTACAGCATGTGACTCGAGCTCAGTCAACAACTGCGAAGCAACAGCATCATCTACAGAACCTTTGTGATATTACAGCTGTGTTGACTGTACGCGGCAACCATAACAACGAGAACCAGGAACACATTTTAAACCAGAAATAGGCAACATAGCAATGATGAACCATGATCATGCAAAGATTAAATTCCATCTGGTATGACAACAAGAAAGCAAGACAGCAAGAAAGATTTTCTTGACATTTCTATTGAAAATCCAAACCAACATTTGATTATGTATTATCAAAACATATTATTTGGCATATTCTTGATATATTGTTCTATAATTTATTTGTTGTTTTGTAGCCATATTATTTTTCAGCACTGTGCAAGCCATTGTGAGCTCTTGTTTTTATCCACCTGCTTGTAGGATAAATTTTTGTTTTAACAAGGACAGCTCTTGGCTATATCTGATTTTCATAAACAATTTATGAGGCCGAGAGGGTGCGGAATCTGGTACGTCATAATCAGAGGCTCTGCCTGAGAGAAGCCAAATAATACAAAATGATGGTGCTTGATTTTTGCATTGGAAATACTGCCCTGGGTCAGCTCTCCTCCACGGCACTCATCTGTATTCAAAGTTGACTCTTTGCCATCCTGTTTTTATCATCATGTCTAATCTTGCTCTTGGCTCTCAATTTCAGTTAAATCCAGCGCACCTCACCAACATGAGCAGAGACAGCTGTAGTCCAGGACCTATTTTTTTCTTAGTGTAAAAGAAATTCCGCAATCACAGTGCATCAGATGGCCACTGGGTGGAACTGTTGTGCAGTTGTAGAACTTGTTTAAAAACTAATGTTTATCAACATAGCTTAATGACTGTACAAGGTTTGTGACATTTTGTTTTTTGTTTTTTGGAAAGCCTAGCTTTGGTCTTTAGGAATGTACCTCTTTTCAATTTACATGATTGCTTGATTGCTGGATGGGATGAGAGGAGTGAGCAAACCTCAAAAATGAGAAGTGCTTGTCACATTCAACTCTTTATACTCAGCCTATGTTTCACGCATGTTATAGCCTACTTCAGATGGTATCAGATGGTGTGCAGCAAATGTGAGAGTAGAGACTTAGCAGGGAAGGCTCTCTTTGAACCCATAAGACAGGCTAGTCATGGTACCTTATGCTTCAAACATCCACAACAGGTTATGTTCAAGATAACAGATCAAAACATTTAAAAGCACCATGCAGTCAATTATCTTGGAAAATGCAGTCACCAGTTTTGGAAGATCCTGTCAAAAATTTACATAAGCAAAGGATCTATCGAAAAATTGAAAAAATAAGAATACATCTTCATATCAATCATTTCTATACCATAGATATTTAGACCATAGATACTGAAGTCAAATCTATCTATACCTTATTTATGGGGCAGCAATGTCAAGTCATTCATCAATTCAAATTACTGTAAGCTATTAATTTCTATGTTACAAAGTTGACCATTTTCTGTGGCCTTTTCCTCTTGAATCAAATTAATAAATTTATACTTTTCTGTGTTGCGAGTGGTCAGCATTATGTAAGCCTTTTTTGGAACATACAGAACGCCTGGACTAGCCTCATGGAACCAAATATCTGTGATCTGCTCAAAAACAAAAAGCCTGTATAGTGCCCAAACACATTCACATTACATGGTCACTTACCTCTTGGTGCACAACTGTTTTGACTTGATGTCAAAAACATGTATGCTCATTGACCAGGAGGGTATTCCAAGTATGTGGTTACAGTAAGTGGTAAACCCAGGTAAAATAAGCCACAGTAAGTTAAGCCCAGTGGTAAACCTGGTAATAGAAGAGCCTGGAGTCGTCTTTCGCTTAACTAAACAAATCAAGAAAGCTACACTATTAGGAGCTTAATTACTTCCTCTAGCTTAACCATCCCGGATTTATCATTTAACCACCTACCCACCTGGAATGCCCAACTGGTATCCATGTGCAAGGTTAGCTTGCCAACCATTTAGCACTGTCAAATTAACTTGTAAAATCTTTGAACAATGTGGTGCGCTATGTTAAATACAATGCAACTCAGTGGAAGAGTGTCATGTGACTGCATTCCAGACAACATACATTCTAATCCCCAATACAGTAACTAAACCAACTGCAAGATTTGCCTTTATTTGTGCTTAACTTCTCAAGTGTCTAATTCAACGGAATACTTCATGAGTGTTCAGTTGAATTAGGCCCACAGCTCCTCTACAAGGCTTGACAGGTGTCTGGAAACTCAAACCCGTCCACCTACACACTTACTATGCTGTGGGTTATGGATTTCAAACTGGAACTCAAATGGATCTCAAGCTTTGTCTGTACTTCCTCACTTCAGATGATGGGTAGTGCCTCACCTGCCCGCCCCCCATTGCCTGAACATGACAATGTCAAGACATTAATTTCACAAAATAATCCCAAGTCCTAAAACACACTGATATTAAAACTTCACATTATGAATCCACCTTATATGTGGAGCCAGAGGATCTGGTGTGGTATTTTACTGTATGATCTTTATTACTAATACAGAAAGGCATTAGATGGACTCAAAAGAGACCAATTGCATGTTCATCACACCCCATTGATCATGGGCCTATCTCTATTCTTCAATATGTTCTCAGTTTAAGAATAAAGGGATAGGCAACCAAGACCATCAGCATACTGTGTAAAATTTTAATACAGATCTGGTATACTAGTTTGTTTAGTTAGCCAAGTTGGGATGGAGTCAATAAAAACCTGCATAGAAAACAATAGAAGGAACATTTCACAAGTACTATTTGTCAACTGGATATGTAAAAAAAATGGTCGAGACCAGAGATTGTCAGAGGTAAAAAAGTTTTCATCTCTCTCTTTGTAGCCAAATAATAAAACAATATAAGAATAATGCTCCTCAAAATGAACAGAAAATCATTAAAATATTTAGACAACCCAGAGGAATCTTTGTAAACAAGGGACAGTGCTGAAAAACAATGGATAGCCATGATACCGCATTAATACAGAGCTATTTCTGTAAAGAGAGTCATTGCATGGCCTCAGAAATACTTGTAATAGTCACTGTCTGTGGCCATACAGTGGTTCTCCATCAACAAATCTTTTAAATCATGGACTCTGCATCCTCCAGGCTCTTCCAGGATACAGAGTCTAGTGGAGAGGGACCATTTAACTGCTCCAAGGCCAGCATAAATGTATGGAAGTGCATCAGTGGCTATGCCATTGGTTGCTTGCACATCTGGGAAGTCACAAAAAATGTTGAATGTTGCAGCAACAAGACATTTAGACAATATTTTGGCCATACTTTTCCTTCACATTATCACTGTGTGGTTCCATAGTAGAAGAGTCAAATTGGCCTGCCAGCAGTCCAGACTTGTATATATTGGTATAGTGTGTTTATATTAGTGTTAAAACACTGTGTATGTGTGTGTGTGTGTGTGTGAGTGTGTGTAATGAGTTTGTGTACTGGAAGAAAAGTTGTGCTGTTCCCTCATAGGCTGCTATGCATTCAGAGTTGGTTGTTTGGGTCTCTTGTTCTGCTTTTTTTCTCCTAGGGTTAGGGTTAGGGTTAGGATAAGTATTTCAGAAAGGAAGACAAAACAGCACTTTATTGTGTCCACTAGATAAGGAGTTTCTAGATGCATTTCTTTTACTGATATTTCAGTGGTCATTTCATGGGGAGTGCATTGTCTGTTTCAGCTTATCCAAGTTTTGGATGCTGTTTTGTTGTATCTCTGAAAATAGTTCAAGGAGGACTCTAAGAGTACACAATGTCAGTACATCTTTTTGGATTAGCCACTGTCCTCGGTGATAGACGATATGTGAAGTGCTTTTTAATGACTCCCTTTCTCAGAACCAGAATATTTCTATGAAACAGATGTCCTTTCAAAATAATGACAGTGTTTTCAGAAAAGAGAATGGACATATTTATTTATTAAGCCCACATGCTATATAAAATAATGAAAAACAATTGAAAACTCTCCTAAAGCCATCACATCTTTTGCAATTATAAATACGTCTTCTTCCGAATGTTCTGTATGGCTGGAATACTTCTTCAGATTCTAATAACCATTTTGTAAAAGGCTTACCATTAAATTGCAGAATAACTGGACAAAACACCCAATAATTTGAGCATCTTCAAACCCCAGAATGGAAGACTCCATTGCCACAATAATAGACTAGACAGATCTCGGTTTCTGAGTCATCAATGAGGCTTCTCCAAGTGGTGAAGAGTTCTACGTCATAGCAAACAGACGTGTCCTTGCAAATATTGGTATTCAGCTCAAACATTCATCTGTCATAATAAGACGCTGGCAGTGGGGTCAGCTGAGCCTCACAATATCTCACACTGTGGAATCTTGTTTTCATGATGCACATTTGTGTCTCTGAACAGATGCACTGTGACAAGAGACAGTTTTTCTAGTTAGTTCAGTTTTCAGCCAGTCGATGAAAGGAAAGGGAGTATGATTTCAAGGACATTACCCTGCAAAAGTGATGTATCATATCAGCCTCAGAGTCATATGAAAATAGAAAGCAATTTTCAAAGTATTGCAGAGAAGCATAAAAACTGTCTCAAAGCAGCATGCTCTAAAAAAAAGAAACCCGTTGTAAATGTCAGAACACTGGCTGGAAATGAAGAACATGGTTGCAGTCATCGGCAAACTTTCAAAAGTCTTTACAGTAGAGCAAAATATCAATATGATATATTCATATATTCACTATTGTGTAAATTTCATCGACATCAAGACAAGACCCCCTAAAGCGTGCTAATGACTTTGGTGTTCGTCAGCTACTCAAAAATTAATAGTAGTAGTAGTAATAATAATAATAATAATAATAATAAACTCAGTAGATGCGTGCTAAATCTGGGTTTCAGACAAAGACTGCAACAGGATGTCAACTGTGCATGTCATGGGTATTTGCAAGAGCTTTGCATAACGCAATTGTTGTTTCATTGCAAGCTTGGAAATATTCACAGTGTTTCTTAAAAAGGCTAAAATACATTGTACACAAAACATCTAGAAACGAAGTAAACATGTTAGTACTTAATTTTATCTCAAAATACAGATTTATAGTGTGCATCTAAAATGCAGGAATAAAGAAATCTTTGAAGATGTATAATGAGGTAATCATAAAGTGATTTCCTAGAAATGAGAGTTTGTAGCTTTGTCATACATTTTAGTGCACCCTCCTCACATTTTGGTAAGTGACTGTGTCTTCCCTCAATGAAAACACTCATGGTTGCCAAATCAAGGCTTATGGAGCCTCATTATACAAGGTGGACATAATGTGTTGTATCTGAGTCAGTGTAAAAGGGTTGGGTTTGATTTGATAAGTTGTGTATCCTTGACATCAACACTTTGTCTGATGAGAAGCATACAGGGAGAGAAGGTACTCCACACATCAATCGTTGTGATCTGCAGTATCAGGTGCTTCTCAGACTGATCAATCTTGCAGTCTTTTTATTTGTGCACACAGTCTGTCGAAATGTTTGTCTTTTGTTTGTACAAATAAAAAGACTACAAGATTGATCAGTGAGCTCCAGTCTCTCCTCTTTGAGAAGCATACATGTGTTTGTCTGAGAGAAGAGGCCACGTCAGAGTCCCTATACGGATCCAGTCTCTCATGTGGAAAGTTAATGTTCTCAAGGCAGTTTCACAACCACAACACAAGCTCCAGCCCTTCCAATCTTCAGTGGGACCTCCTGTAGGAGAAGGAGATAAGACTATCAACAAACAAAATTCCGACTGCACAACCCAGCCCTTAATGCAGGAAATGTAACTAGATTGAGAGGTTCTCTTCATGTAAACAGATCAGTAGAATCAATAATTGTTGATTATCACACAGGCTATTACTCCAGTGAAATTGCTCTTCTCTGGCACTAGTTTGCTAGTACATTATTAATAAGATGTATTGATGGCGACTGAAACAAGGCCATTCTGAATGTTACCTCTGTCCATTCATTGTTTTGAGCATCGTACGACTCCACTGTATTTAAGTAGGTCTGTCCATCGTATCCCCCAACGGCATACAGTCGGTCTCCTAAAAGACAGACACCCACACCATCTCGGGAAACACTGAGAGATGCCACAGTTGTCCATGTGTCTGTTTTTGGATCATATCTGTAATGAAAGCAGTGGACAGTCAACCACCTTTCCCCCCACAGATTGACAGATTGAAAATAACAGGATAGGATACTTTATAAAGCTTACAACATTATGGGTAGTTCAAGCTTGAGAGTGCTGCAACCCCTTTTTCATAATATTTTAAACATGGAGGCATTGGGGTAGGCTTATCATTGGGTTCTAAAAATCAACACTGACGATGCTTAGGGATTGTCAGTAGGTGGCGCCAAAAACCAAGTTATCGCAATTTATTTCACGTTCCTCCATATTGTCCTGCTAGCCTAGTTGTCTGACTGGAGAAAAAGGCTGAATGTATAGGGCTCTACAGGAGAGCCTACGGTGTTTACATTGATATGTCGTTTGAACCGTTCCTTCCCAGAAATACGATATCATACAGCGTTTTCAATATTACAAGATCTGGTGTTTACCTTTCGACGCAGTCAGAAAGGCGAGAGCAATGATTTGAGGCTGGTGCGTCATGCCCTCCGACTGCATACAAGAAACCGTTGTAAGTGGCCACACCTACACCACCTCTCCTCTTAGACATGGGTGCACACATACTCCACTTGTTGGTGTGGGGATCAAAACATTCCATTGACCGGAGGCACGAGCTCCCATCCCTACCCCCTACTGCATACAACCTGAAAAAATACATCAGTCATTCTTGTTAGGCAACTAACGTTAACCAAATATGTGTAGGCCTGTAGCCTACGATTTTGAGGATTTCTGTGTTTAACGCAGGGCAAGGTAAATAAATAGCGCATAATACATGATGCAGGTGTTTAATTAGAAGCTTAAATACAACAGAATTACACGGGTCTTCTGAATATTTTTAAATATGCCAGGAATGACTAGAAATGTAAGTGAAAAAATTTAAACGAGGTGTTTTTCGATTCAGAAATGAAATGATTTTTACATTAGAGCAAGTCAGCTTGATCACAAAATCACATCCTAATTCAGAAGCACAGTATTACCCAAAGTCCAATCTCGGGGACCTAAAGGTAGAAAATGTGGTGGTAAATTGTTGTCTGGACATATCCTGATCCTGCCATGGGGAAGAAATTGGTCTGTCAGTCTCTCTGCTACAGTGGAACAGCAGACTCCATACTCCCAGTAAAAAACAAACAGCTGTGCTTTTTCCATCTGTTTCTGATACTTCTCCAGAGCTGGTCTAATGTAAAAGACATTTGAGACTCACTGGTCTCCAAGCCCATTACCTTCCCAGCCAGGCATTTGGGGGCAACAAAATGTATTGGATGAGACACCTAATATAGACAGTGTCATTATAAAAAGCTGCGTGGGAGGAGGCAAATTTATGATCATAATCAGCAGGATGATGACATTGTGCAGGATGAGAGTTTTTTTTTTGTTTCAGACTATAGTTACATATCACACTTTAGTGTATCGAGTATTGAGCAGTTGTCACAGTGCCTGCTCTGCAGCAAGTGACCAAATAGACTGGGTTATTTAACCACTATGAGTTCACCATAAAACGTCCTTTGAGTATAGGAATGGAATATGGCTTTAACTTTAACGCGTGGTGGTGGTGATTGTGGCCACTGTAATTACTTACTTCCCGTTGAGGGCCGTGACGCCCACTGTGCTCCGCGGCGTGGACATGCTGGCCACATAATTCCACTGCCTCGCCTGGGGGTCCCATCTCTCCACTGTGTTCAGATAGCTCCATCCATCATGCCCCCCCACAGCATACATGGGGCCTTCCAGCACTGCAATGCCTTCTCGACAACAACAAAAAACATAGTGAGAGAGAATAATAATTATATGTACGCTACGCATACATTCAGCTGACACAAGACTGGGTTTACACTCACAACGCTGAAGGTTGAAGATTTAATGATGATAACGAGGGCAAGAGACAAGAAACACATTCATACTGATCTACTGTATTTACAGATTAATAGCCAAAACATGTCATGTGTGATTATGGTGTATTTATACAATCTAGGGTAATATTGGTGTAATGAGAACTTACATTAAAATACCATATAAATCTGCAACCCCCAACCCCTGAATATGGTTGCTGTGAGACTCATTATGTATTCATGTTGCATCCCACTGTCTCCTCTGCAGAAGAGGCCCTTATGTTCCTGCTGTAAATCTTGCCATGCTTTTTTTGTCTTTGTTTTTGTTTTGTTTTTTTACTAGGTGTATAAATAGCTCCCTGACCAACTGCAATATATACTACATTCTCTCGTGTAACCTTCAATAACCCTGAACTGGCAGCCCACAAAAGGCTTTCTAAGCAAACCTGACATGTTATTCAGGCTGCAGAAACATAGCATTGTTTGGGGTCATCTGTAGCCTTCAGACCAATGGTGACATGCTGCTGAGTGTAAGATAAGATCTTCTAAAAAAGACTGGACCAAGGAAATGTGATAAATAGTGTAATCAGGCAGCTATATATTATTATCATAAATGCTCAAACCACAAGAGATTAGTTTTCATTGTTTCATACACAGTGTTCTTTCTTTTTGCAGAGTTGTATTTGCAATAAATTCTCTTACAACTGTCTATTTATATTTCATATTATGTTTTGCATTTAATTTCAATAATACTCTTCTCAGTTGGCTAAAGTGTAATTTAGAGACCAGGCTTCAAGTCCACCATCCATCTTTTATAATATGCAATATTATTGATGCAGTGCAGATGTTAAAAAGCTGCAATATGATTTTATGACTTTCAGTCCACATATGGACTTAAATTACTCTCTGTAGAACTACTTTAATTTTCTCTGTTCTACTTCCATTTACCCAAATCCATCACTCCCTTCACTGAACCGTTCATTTCACTCTAGCACTGTATTTTTGACTGTGCTGTGACTTTTCGCAAGGTTCAGTGTGAACTGTTTTGACAGTAGTGCATGGAAAAGTGGCAGTGAAAGCCTCTTTAGTCTTACCAGTACATACCGTGCATGGATATGCATTATCCATCACAACATTTCTTCATTAATAATTTTCCTTTATGAATCTGTTTAAAAGCATAGCACACTGAAGCCACCTAAAAACGTTTAGTTTCCTAGTTTATTGTTTACATTGCCGCATTAGACACAGTGCCGTATGTATGCACAATTGAGTCATGCATCACCATTCTGCCATTCTTGAGGCAGCGCTGTCAGTATGTCATTTTTTTTCTTGGCTGAGAAAGCAGTGTTATAGCACAGTGCTTCCAAAACATATGACATGCAGTTCTGTGTGGGAGGCATCCAGAAGCACTTGATTCCACAGTCTTTGGAATGGCTTTCGTTCTATTACCACATATGTTATTTATGTCCTAGATGACTGGTTCCAGGGGATGAAAACAAGGCTGCTTAATGCCTTATATAGAAGCCAATTTAGTCTGTAGTGGTGCTTTTAGAAGCATCTCTTCTGGTGTTACAGTATGTCTAGAGCCTCAGTCTTGTTAACCAACAAGTTCACTGGCAGGCACTTAATTATATTTACACGCCTCTGGCAAATAGTTTAATAAATAACTTAAATAAACAAACTTTTCATGTGATAAATAATATCTGAGCATGTTACAGCCACTGGGGGAACCTCCTATTCAATTAGGCAAGGTTAAGGTTGTGCATGCAGGCCAACATCTAAATGTTGTTGTTTTTTATATTTATTGTGCTTATTGTGTACTCTACCACTGAGAAGAAATGAAAATTGTTTGTCTAATTGATTGTCTTGGATGTATTCTACTATAATAAACAAAACAAAAACAAACCAGAAACCTGGGGCTAGACATGTTTTATGCCTGGTTCAGATGGTTAATTTGCTGTTTAGACTGTTAGATGTAAGCATGCAGGTTTCCACTTCATTGTGAGTCAAATCGCGTTCTAGGCTTCACCAATCTGTTCTGACTAATTTTATTTGACAGCCTCTGGAGAGAGCTTGTCAGTGACTCCTAAATGCAACACAAAATCTCACTTTTATAAATGACTGTGTCAGCTGTATAAAGACAAAAAAGTAACTACAGGCTACAAAGAAAGCACAAGTAGGTCACAACATACCCAAACCATGCCGATGGGTAGACATTGGAGGCATGGTGGACCAGACTTTACTGATTGGGTTATAACACTCCACCATATTGGACGTCTTGAGGCCGTCCCTTCCCCCAACCACATAGAGCTTGTTGTCAATTACTGCAACTCCGAACTGCAGTCGTCTCCCATTCATGACACCAACCTGAATCCAAGTGTTTGTTCGGAGGTCATATTTCTCAATTGTAGTTGAGCCTGATAAAGAGAAACACAAGTTAGGTTGATTCTGTTGCTTGAATTTGAACATCATCACACTGTACTATATGCCACTGTTATCTCCACTCCTGCATTTGCTGCTGAATGTACCTTTTCCCCAAAATGTTCAGTATGCTCCGTCAACTATCTTCACATAAAGAAATCAAATTAAATATATTAGCAACTACAAATACAAGGCTATTTGCTCTTCCAATAGTATTGTTTGTGGCTGTTGTACTTTGTAAGGAGGACACTAATCAGTTACAGCAGTTCATAGATTGTAGACCGAGCAGAATGAGTCAAGCAAAAGAAAAAAAAAAAAACAAATACAGCTCCAGGTCTCAAATTATGCCCAAGTAGGGCCCACACTAAGCTAACCTTTTGTTGAGTCCATGCCTCCCACTGCATACAGAGCCCCTACGGTGGACTTCCTTGGTTTGGTTCTGGGGCTCTGTAACATTGGTCGTCGCTCAGGCAGTAGATGGTACTTCATTGCCTCCATTAGAAGCTTTTGGCATTCCAGGTCCTCCGAAAACATTTTATTATTTTCCAGGTCAGCCAGAAGCTGACAGAGAAAAAGCAACACAGCACATTATTTGAAAGCCTGTGCCATGAGTTTAAATCAGTTGATGTGTGCATGCTTCTGTAAAGGTATTAAAGGCTAATATGTAATTTGTCTTTGGCTGACCTGAGGTGGCAGAAGAGGTAGACGAATGTAAGCCAAAAGTACACCCAAGTCTTGCTGACGATGCTGCACATCATACCGCACCCACATCATCAGAGCCTGGAATATAGTCTCTTCATCTGGAACATTTATGTCATCACTGGACAGGAGCTTTACTATTTCCATGGTAGGAAGTAGCAGGAATTCCTGGTTCTGGATCACCTCTAGAAAGTTTTCCTGAGGAAAGAGTGCTAAATGTCAGTGGCAGAGCTAGGACAAAATCTGCAGGGCTAATAGAAAAATGAGTACACTTTGTTTATTTTGTAACTACATGAATGTTTGTGTACTTCTTGTAGCATTTTGTCACTGTGTGTGTAGAATTTGTTTAATTTTAGAAGTACTTTGATTTGAGATGTAGTAAAGATATCTTCATTATAGAAAGATTCAGTAATTCATAACTATTTCCACATCTTTCTTATTTTTCCTGGGTAAGAGGTGTTTAATAATGAACTGAACTCTCAGTCGAGTTGACGATACAAAATCTTGAGTTACTGTAAAAGGGTTTTGAAACCAGTCTAGGGAGTATTGCAGTATACCCTTTTGTTAATGCTTCAGCACTGGGTAGGCTCGCAGGGATTTGCTTGATCACCTCTTCAAGGACATCTGCGCTGCGATGGCCTACTGATAGAATGACTATTCCAGATAAAAGATATCATGAGGATCGAGCAAATCTTTTTAGCCGTGTTCGTCCGAGCCTCAGTGAGCAGGGCTTATTGCAAAGCAAGGACCTTTGTTCTGCACGCCCTGAGACGCCCAAGGATATGACTTTGTCACAGGAAACACAAGTAGCCTACTGATCATCAATCAGTTACAGGTTGTGCCACCTCTGACATCATGTGATCATGCTTTCAAAGCTTACTCGAGATGTAATTAAATGAGTCCTGTTTATTGATTTTCTCAGTCATTGCTTAACACAGATTCCAGTTTGGTCACCAGCAGTGCTTGACATTGGTACCAATCCATTATTGCAATTAGCCCCACGTGTACTAACCAAAAATTAATTGAATATCATAACCTTACCCAGCAAGAAACAATCACTTAAAAGGCACTTGGAGGTAAATGCTTTTACTCAGGGCTTTAAATGCCAGCAGTAAGTAAAAGCTTAGATAGGGGAGTAACATATAATAACTGAGACCTGCTGACTAGGGGGTTTGATGACATAAATGAGAGAGTACTTTCAGGGGTTTTCACCTGTAATCCTGCTCCAAGTCCATACAAAGATACAAATGAATCCAAAGCTGTTGCCTGCACCCCTGCTTTATAGTATATCTGGCAAGCATTGAATAGCATGATGTGTTTGTGTGCTAAAGATATTACTATCACGTTTATCCTCACTGCATGGCAGCAGATAACAAGATTTGTACAAAAAGCTTTTTTTTCCCGTGATATTCCAGTTTTGTCAGTCATCCGAGTGCCACTGCTCCGGTACCTACAGTATCGTGGCTACGAGGCACAGCCTGGGTAATTGGCACAGTGATGGCTTCACCCGAGCAGCAGGATGTCACCATCAGAGGCCGGGGCGAGAAAGCGCTGGAAAATATGCTTATCAAAATGGAACTTTTCTGTGGGAGCCCAATGGACTGTGGCCGAGGAAGCCCTGTTCTCCCCACATTCATTATGGAGGCGATTGAACAGGAAGTCATCCTGCTTGTGCTTCATGATTAGATTAGCCCCTGGGTTCTCTGGGAAGCCCTATGTAAACAGCCTCTGCAGATGTCCTTTAGGAGATAACAGCCATCTTCCTAAGTTGTTTCCGCACCAGGGTAGATATGTCATCCTGCAATGGTGCAAAGCAGATCTAGATCCCCCCCAAAGAATATCAAACACGTAGCCAAGGCCTTTCATGAAAGCTTCGCTTAGGTGTTCTCACGCTGAAGATGGGCAACAAACATCCTGAAATCAATGGCATGCCATGTTATGACGTTAATAACTGCTATTTTATCATGGCCTGCCTGCCTCCCATTCTCCTTGTCAATAATTTGAGACATGAGAGTGAATTGATGGATTAAATTGCTTATCGCATTAATTGGCATCCACTCAGTGCTTCTCCTGCCTATTTCCTTGTAATGAATGCACTGAGCTGTCCGTATGATTAGTGGCAGTTTGAAGAGGAAATTGTTCGTCTATCAGGCTCTGTGTGGACGGATTAGACGCGTCCATCTGGAGCCTCTATTAGTATTTGCCCTAAGTGTGCAATGAGTTTGGCGGGGCCCTACCATTGTGTAATTATGGGCGACGTTCAGCAAGTCCATGCATCCCTGCGCGTCAGCAAACGAGCGGATTCCCAGGCAGTTGGATGGGTGGAGCTGTTTCATCAGGAAGTTACAGCAAACTTCAATCACTTGCGACAGCTGCAGAAGGCACGCAGCAGCCAATAGGCTTTCAATGGTCTCCTCCTTCAATTCCAGGACCCCTGTGGAATGAAGAGGGAGACTTTAGCATTATTGTTTCCCCCTTTCATGTATAATTTCAGAGATGTGGTTTGATCGGAAGGACAACTGCTCTGCAGTACTTTTGCCTTCAGCATACAACAAAACAGGATGTGGCTAAAAATGGCTGCCTCTGTATGTGAATGAGCTGAGCTGCCTTTTGCCATGTTCCTGTGTCTAAGGAGGTGAAAAGTACAGGTTGACATAGAGCATGAACCATGACATGAACCATGAGATGAATGTCAGGAGAAGGTGAAATCAGACTTAGAGAGGCTGGACCTAGAGAAGCATCTCTGATGAATGCTGAGATACTGGGTGAAGGGAAATAGATGATGATAGATTTGATATAAAAAAGATAACTGGTCATGAAAAAAGAATTTTCTTTCATTTTTCATTGTCCTGTAATCATGTTTCACCTTGGGGAAAAGCAAACTTGATAAAATTGTTCTAAAAGACTTGAGTCTGTTTCAGACTAATTTATGGGCTTGTTAGCATATAAAAGCAAATATTCCTCAAGAGGATCATTCTGTTTAACTCCCCCAGACCATAAAAGTTAAAAGTATCATCTGAAAGCTCACCAGTGTATGCAAAATGAACCAGAGATCGCAGTGCCTCTGGATCCACGCCTTCCATTTTGATCTCCTCTTGTTTCGCCTCCCTTACATCATTGGTGAACATGGCCGCAAAGTAGTCAGACACAGCACTTAGAACGAGTCTGTAATGACAAAAAAAACAACACTCAGACCTAGAGAGTAATGTTTTACATTTGGTGCCAGCTGTGCTTCTGCTCCATAGATTAATGCAGTATGTTTCCAAATCTCTTGGATGACGAAGAACATCTGCCCATAAAATGAGTCTGTTCAATAAACCCAGTTTAGTTCGTTTTACACACTGTATTTGAGTATTCTTATATTTAAGTGTCCAATATACACCTTTCACACTCACAGCTGCTGAAAGTGACCTGGGGTACATAATAACAGAGAGAATATATTTTTTTGAAAACTTTTTCAAAAAACTATGCAAGCTAAATATTAAATTCAAAATCTGTCAGAGCACACGTAAAAGTATTAGGAAACAGTTCAGATTTTCTAAAACCTTAATTTCAAACTGGTCATCTGACCTGACGTTGAGTAACATCATGTAATCACTACATCAGAATCTATATGATTCTCCTTTCATCCTTTCAAGACAACATAAGTTTGTGTCAAACTAGAAATAAGTAAAAGTCAGTCAGCCCATATCCCTGTTCTTTGAGGTTGCTGATTGCTGTCAGAAGGTATAAGAGCAACATTTGGTAAAACGTAGACCAAATTTGCGAACTGGCAGCTGACACTAACAGGACAGTAAAACCTCCTTGCCCTCATTAGTGTTGGCTGTCATTTTGCTATTTGGTCTACGTTGTACCAAAATCTATCATTCTACCTACCAACAGCACTCGGCAACGTCAAACAAAAGGGCTACGTGTTCATCCCCTCCAGAGAATCCCTTTAAATGCTCTCCTCCACATTAATTTGCATTGATAACCCAGCTGACCTGTGAGCAGGGATCTTATGATCCCCCGCGATCAGAAGGACATCACACAGCTGCTTATGCTGCAGGTAGGTCTCCATTTTGCGAAAGGTCTGCTCTGCGTGGTTTGTGGCTTGGAAAAACTCATCGGAACTGTGCGTGCTCATTCTGGAATAAGGGCTCAGAGTCAACCTATGGAAACAAAAAGGAGGGTCAGATGTCACTGATTGAAGTAGCCTTGTGTCTTATAAACCTCCAGCGGCCTGCGCAGGCATGCACCAGGATATCAGTGCCACAAAAATAGAGGCTATTTTACAACAACATCTGCCTCGTATATCAGGCTCAGCCAATCGAGGTTGTCAGTATATCACGGCTGACGCTTGATAGGTTGCGCCTGTCAGATTGTTCCCCTCAGGGACCCATCGAACCAACCATTAAGTTGTAGCTGCCATTATAAAACACACAAATCTGAGAGATTACAAAGCATAAAAGCATGAACCTGCAATAATTTAGTGTTGATCCCAGGCATTTTAGAGCAGGCCCAAAGTAAATTGCTGAACTGAATTGACACTGGGGTGTCACTCTGCTGACCATAGGGTTGCTGTGTCAGTCCTGTATACACTGTGCATCCAGCAGATAAGTGATACAATAACAACTTGATACAATGGAGCCTGGAGGGATGGCTATGACACTGGGTATCTTCTTCCTTCACACTTGTCAGGCCTGAAATTAAAACCATTACAGCTAAACTCCGTGAATAAGAGGATCGAGAACTGCAGTATTCCAAAGGGGCAGCTTACAATCTGGGCAACTTCTGCCTTCCAAAATGTGTGTTTTTTTTTTTGTTGTTTTTTTTTTACAGACTTGGCTTTTTCCGGGCATCTGGCTATTCCTTCAGAGTGTTTGTGTGATACTGTTCACTCTCTGAGCTTCCCTCCCTGTGGACCAGTAGATTACATGCTGTTGTTCAGCATCAAAATAATCCCTCAAACTCGTTGCAAATAATTCACACGTTATTTTGGTATCCTTCACAGCGCAAATCCGCTCGTTGACATTTCAGCAGTCTGGATCACAGCTTGAGCAGTCAAGCTGTCTTGGGTAATAGAAGTGTGGCAAGTTTAATCCAGTGTTATTTGTAAATAGATGCTATCTTCATTTATTTAAACAGTAATACCATGTAATATCTATGATTGTACTATTTGAGATTTTATACTAAGATGCATATTTTTAGTGTGCCAGGTAATGCATATTTTATGTAAGTGGGCAGTGCTTGTGGTAGCCTTTGTGATAAAGTATTTAACAACTGTACAAACTCTAGGTGAACTTTAAAACGCTTTCAAATATATCCTCTTGTAAAAGAAGAAACATACTCTTCATTTTATGTCCTGGCAGTAAAGTTGTAATTACTGCATATATCCAACAGAGAGCTGTGTTAGTGGAATCGATAGGTCCACAACCTGTAATAGCATCTCCGAAGACAGTATATAAAGAACATTCTCCACAATGTCCTTGCATTGGAGGCCAAGTGTATAGGCTAGCAGCAAAGTAATGGAGGCAGTGATAATTGCATAGACATCTGCTGTTTACCTAAAGAAATGTGCTTGCTTTTGTTTTTGCAGTGATGATGTCTTTGCTTCTGCAGTTGACTGAAGGGTATGCTGCTTGGATGCTCAGCAAGGTTATTAAGGTAAGCTCCAAATAGAATATGTGATATACCTCGTGTTAGCTGTCAGGGTCTTGGAAACCCAGCTGGACTTTTCAAGGGTTTGAAGGGAATGACCAAACACTGGACACCTGAGGACTGCAAGCTTTGATTGAAGTCAGAGCTGAAGGTCTTGTGTCTCTGTGTGTCTGACGGAAACAGGGGCTCACATGCTCATGATATCTCATGAAGGCTACATGAATAGCAAGAATAACAATTTGCTATAACCAAGAGTGTTTTTCTCAAAATTGTAAATCTTTAAATAGAAAAATGGGAAAAGTATGGATGAATCTGTACAATAAAGTTCAAATATACAAGAATTGTATTTTGCTGCTTTGCTCCAAGTAGGTGACCATGAAAATAAAACTGTACAGTACTGTATTTCAACTTCCTTTAAATCTTGCTAGATATTCGATCAATTGTCTATTTTCATCATAACCTAAGGGAAAGCTAAGGCTTTGTTTCACCATAGGGGACTCAAAAAGTGCAGACAAAAACACGTAAGGGTTAAGACACAGATAGAAGTGTCCAGAAATATATTAATGTTTGACAAAAATGTCTCTGATAATCCATATGAAATTACGTTATTGTTTTTTTCTTACGTGTTTAGTGTAAAGTTTTGGCATCAGAAAGAGTTCAATATTTTAGAGACAGAGTTCTGAATTCTCCTTTCTGAAGGTGTAAGAGAGCTGATAGCCATCAGGGGCGCTTGTTTGTTTTATGTTAAATACTCTGTTAATTTATGAGGCTGTCGCTACTGCTCTGGCCCGAGCCAGGGCTTCCATTGCTGAATAAGACATAAGACTGAATGAGAGGGGCAGTAAAATCTAGATGCATTGCCTTTATATCAGCTCCAAGGCATGTGCTGAGGACTTTTTTATGTCTACCAATTTCACAGACCTTAATTGCTTTTGTATCACATCTTGAAGAGCCGTAAATTTCTTTAAAATGTTTACTTTTTGTCAGTGAAATGGTGCTGTTTATGCGGGCTCTTTCCAGCAGTAAAAGAGTCCACTAAAAATGGATAATGTATTTTAGACCCTGAGGAAAACACTGCTATGAATGAGTGTGCACATTTTGATGTGAGTTTCTGGTACACTCTTGCATGCATAATATTTCTGTTCTATGTATTATTTAATTTTTTTATCTCCATGGGTTATTCCTGTTGCATATACGCCTGTGCGTCATCCATATAAGGAACGTAGTATTGTAGCTATTCATTTTCTCCAGGTTTGACTTCCTTCTGGTACAGGTATGACAATAAAGCCTCTCTCCTTTCTTCACAAACAAAGCAAACACTGGCAAGATATTAAACCACCGGCACCTACCAAGGGAAAGGTATTTGATTATTCAAGTTTATAAACAATGACAAGTAAGTAAAAGTACAGAAAAGTAAAAAACTTTTCCTCCAGAGTTATCTACCAGCTGTGGCATATAGTAAATATATAGACCTACTGTAAGTAGTAATAGACGAAAAGTACACTGCGGGCAACTTTGTTCTTCAAGTAGACATTGTTATAATTTCACAGTAGAGCCTGGTAGCTGTATCTGCATTTGATATCACATGATCTTTTAGTTACAGCATGGCAAATGTGTGAAATAGCACAGCAGGACTCATCATTTTCAAATCAATATCATGTAGGAGGGTGCACACTTGGGTAAACAACAGGACTGAAATAGGCTTCCAGCTGAATCACCAGCTTCAAAGTCTTTTCTCCAGATTCACCTCAAGCATTGCTCTTTCTGTAGCACAGTGCATTGATTTCTCAATGTATGTGTGGTATGTAGCATATATAGGACTACAGCAGACTCTAAGCCATGACTTGATTTCCAATAATAAAACCTTTACGTTCTGTCATTGAGTTCAGTCAATGCTCAAAGTAAAACAATGAAAAAACATATCATGTTTCCAGCCTTAAGGCAATAACCTAAAGGCAATGATCTGTTGCATGCCCAGAGGTCTCCTGGCACAGACAGAAAGAGTGTCTCTAAGGAGATTCATTTCATGATGTTTGCTGCAAAGCATTATGGGACGGTGAGTAACTGTGTATTTTGACCATGTCCCATTACTTATGTGCAAGTGGCTTTAATTAACATTTCAATTTCTGGGCAGTCCAGGTATAAAAGGCAAAGAAGAATCTGCCACATGCATTCTCTCTATATATATCTCTCTCTCTCTCTCTTTCTCTCTATCTATCTCCTCTCACACACATACACACAGACTTCAGGGAACATTAGCAATAGCCAGAAGCCTAGAGGAAAGATCTTCCGGTTAAAACCAAATACTATTTTAGAAAAGAGCAGAGAGTTATGACCAATTCAGTGTTAGTGCAATAACATAGCTCCTCTAATAGCCACCATGCCCCATTTATGTGTTATTGTTTCTATGATAAACAGTGGCATTTAAGATCTCCTAAATACCAACAGACTGTATTGGCTTTGAGATAATAATGTGTTCTGAGAATCTAATGACCTCGACTGGGCAATAATCTTACCATTCACTATTTAGACAGCAACAAAATAAAACAAATCAAATACCAATATGATTCCCAAAATGAATGCATCCGTATTAAGTGTTTATAGAGTGGCACTGAGTTGCAGCAGAATTGCAACATATTGCTACAAAAAACAGCAATCATTTTAAGGATCCTGACAAACTGACAGGTTTGTCTAATAAAAAATATCAGGCACAAACTAAAAATGATAATTGAAGATGATATCTTGATTGCATTGTATTATGCAAGAGATACTGTAGCCATAGATGCATTACAGTAATGCCTTTTCATCCACTTTGATAATCACCAAATGCACAATATGACTATAAAAGCTGTGTTATTTCAGGAGAGGCTTGGCCAACATGTAATTTCTGGGTCACGTTTCAGAATCTGAGTGTTTGCCACTTCCCACATCCTCAACATTATGCACTGATGCGCTTGACCTTTCAAGATTCAGCCAACAGCAAGCTACAATCACACACCGATACAGCCATAAGGTTTCTCTCTGTTTGGCAGGAATCTTTTCCCAGTGGCTTAATAAAAGATAATGTTGCGTCATTTGATTCAAACATGTTTATTTCTTAGAACATATGAAAAAAAATAATGGGAAATACTTCTGTATCATGAAGGGCAAGGCGTATACTGTTAAAAATATACTTTTAGGGTGAAAAAACTTTATGGACATTTTCTTTTCGTCTCTATACCTTTATGGCTCTTTTAATTCAAAAAGAGGGATTAAATGTCTTATCATACTTCCCTCACAATGACAATTCCATGGTTAAAAAAACTAAGAGGAACTGAATGAATTCTACTTTCAAAGAGGATTACAGCACACAGCAATGGAGTCCCTTGTGGCAGTTTGTTTCTTGGAAATCTTCTTAGACACCCAGACGACTCAACAAGACTACATATTTTGTTAGATAATTTCTCTCGCTGTGTCCTCTAAGTCCAGTGGATAGACTGCAGTACAGAGGGACTCTATCTTCTCCTTTTAACTTTATCTCTGTTCATTTTAATACCAGGATTTATGTGGTAAAGATTTTTTTTTTATTCAGTGTAATCACTTTACTGAACCAATCAAAGGGTACTGTCTGTTTAGGAGATAGCTGTCCTATCCAGGGGATTCGGAGACTGTTCCTGAAGTCATTCATCTCTGGCTGTCCACCTGTGTAGGCCTGTGCCATTGTTTGGCATTTGAATACCAAAGGGTATTTGTGATCATAGGGGGATGCGTGGACAGAGAAATGTCACCACAAGCTGGAATGGATTTGAAGAAGATCGTTGGTAATGTTCAGAATTTTTTTTTTCTCCAGAAATAATGTCAAGGTAATTCAATGCCACACGTGGTTGTATAAGTTTTTTATGTATATTATAGAAGAATATAAAATACCTTTTCACTTAATAACCAAGGGCACAAAATATCTGTATTAAATCCTTTGGTATTAGCCCAGGGCCTCTGAGCTCAGCTATATAGGAGAAGAGAAACTGCTGGTAGACAGAGTCATTGTCTTTTGTCTCTTAAGAGCCCATGAAAATCACTTGTGCTCCAGTAATATGAATGAGTTATGGTCTCAACATGCCTTGCAATCTATTTGCCAGCAGGATTTTTGCTCCCGGTGAATAGATGATACAGAATACAGGCATTTCTGATAAACTGATTCCTTATCCATGATTAGACCTACATAGTTTGTATTTGCTGAAGTTGCATGAGGGTCTCGTGATTTGTATATATATTTTTTTTCTTTGAAGGGGGGTGTTGTACTAAATAATAGAAGAGAATAGCTTATAGAGAAAAGTACAGAGGCAAAATCTCTACTCTGTCCCTAGTATAGGCCTTGACATCACGAACCATCTCCTGATATTGCACCGCTGAGCCTCAGGATTTTCTTATACTCTGCTGAATGTGCAGATTTAGCAATTAGTTTGTGTGTTTCATATTTATTTATGGGCCATTTCTGTAGAGTTTAGGGGAGCAGAGCAGAGCCATTTCAGGCTACCTTATTCAGAGGTGAGAGTACTGCACTATTCTCTCTCCTGCCATGGAAAGCACCTCATTATTTGAATCACCAGTTTCTGGGAAGTGAAAAATGAAGCAAGATCTTGTAATGGAAGATGTGGCAATTTAAAAGTGGTCTGTATGCCATCTTCATATTTTAGCATTTTGCTGCATATTTATTTAAACTTATATCCATATACACAATTAGGTTAAGCTGGCAATACGTGTTTAAATGTGTTACATATCTACACTCTGAGTAAGCACAGTGCATTAAATAAGTTGGCTAAGTTGAGACCAGACGGTGTAAAACAGTCTAAAACTCAACATTAAATTCGGCAGCAAATTACTTGAAAAATTGTAAAAGCTAAAATATTTATTTTTATAGCAGATTTGCAGTTCATAAGCAGGCTTAATTCCCATCCTAATCATAGGAGCAATGAATAAAGCATGGCATTAATCATTTTCATGTACAGTTTTCCTGCTCTGTTTGGTGGTGTTGCTGTTTATTGGAACCCCTGTACATAATTAGGTACCACTGTTCCATCCAGAAAGAGATGTATTATAAGCTGAATTGCTGAGATGAAATTTGCGAGGAGTGTAACCTGATGTAATGCCTCCTTTGGGTGCATCTCATCTAAGCTTATCCACCTATTCTCCACCAACCAATAGACTTACCAGCCCCAGGCTATATGTACCAGGCTAACAATTTTTGGTCTCCACTAATACTGTCACCCCTCCCTATCATACACTTCATACTCCTGTTTCTCTCTCTCTCTCTCTCTCTTTCTCTCTCTCTCTCAGTCTGCCTCTATAACAGTAGGTTATAATCAGACCAGAACAATGGGAGTCAAGGTGTCAATGTCAACAATTTTTGAAGATGCCATGAGTCTCTTACTGAGATGAAGCTTTTAGAGCCTATTTGAGTTACTGTTCATTCCTGGGGATGCTGCTATCATAACTCTCCAAGGCAATTTGGTAAGAATTGAGATATCCTTCAAAATAACAGCTGCTGACTCAACTGTCCTGTATCCCCTTTTATGAAGGGGTCAGGGACGAAATGTAAAAAGATCCCCTCTATCAGTGTACTGAACCAATGATAAATTCTGATTTGAAAGTTTCCAATTTTAAAGAAAAAAGTGTTATCCTACTGTTTATTTTAGTTTGTTATGTTGATGATAATTAAGATGGTCTAATTTGTGTTAAGTGTTTTTGTCTCAAAATGTTTGAATTGGCTGCAAACCTACCACTTGAGTCACTGCCAGCACATCCTGGTTGATTCAGTGTGCCACAAAGAAAGACTTTTTTTTAAGTGTGACAATGTCAACAAAATATCACTGTGCAATTCAGGCAAAGATAAGAGTAGAAAATCATCTCTTCATGCAAACAAAAACACTGGCTGTGCAGGGCCTAACATTAATATTGATGTGGCATTGGGAGGTGCGGGTCCTGATCAAAGTGTTTTGATTGTGTCGTGATAGGGGAGGGGACGGGTATGTGTTTGCTCATGGCCATATGCTGTAGTGCGGTGGACCCTGTGAGACTGGAGTGAGTAGACCTGCTGTCAGACTGACAGTCCAGCCAAACAAATGATAACAGACATCACAGATGCTGCTTAGATTTCAGGCCCTACCACTGGCAAGGGAATGAGAATAGAGAATCCTCCCTGTGATATCAGCTTGACTCAGATTCTTAAAAAAAAAAAAAAAAGGTCTGGAATTTTTAAATGGAGTACAGAGAAACATCTACTGTTTGCGTCTACCAATGACACACTTGCAGACATGCATGCCCGCAGACACACACACACACACACATGCACACACACACACACACACATACATATAGACAAATCGTAATACAATGTAGCTGTGCGTGGCTGCAGACCTAAAATTGAAATAGTCAGTATAGGAAGAGTAATTATGACAATGAAAAGTGATGTCTTGTGATGTCTATAGTGGTTGGGGCTTGCCTTATTTCCTTTGTTGAACTATTTGTCAGGCCTCTTATGACCACAGCTGAGATGGTGACAAATTATGCATCAGTGGTTTATGATAGGAAACTTAATGGAGAACCTCAGCTGTAAAAGCAAATTGGAATGAGCCTCTTTGCCAGCAACACATCTGTTCAGCAAACAAGGAAAACTCATTTAAATAAATCTGTCATAAATTCCTGATTCCTGAATTCATATAAAGATATGGAGAATGCATTATTACAGCTTGGGAAAAAATCAGCATTATCCTGGTGGTTCATATGCTTCTGCCATAAATGCAAAAACAAAACTGTTTATTCTGGTTGAACTGAAATAAATGTCACATTTCCAATTTTTCCCCAGTTTTGTAAAGAATAAAAATAGCAGCACATTATTATTATGGTCTTTGTTTACAAAGCTACTCAACTAATATTAAACAGAACAGCCAATCAAAAAATGTTATAGAAGCTCCAACTTTCAGCTATCAATACAAGCCAGAACACAGAGTCAGCGTGGAGGTTAATGTGTAATGCATGGGAGAGATGGATTATACTGCACATATTTCCTTATTTTTGTGTGCCTTCCTTTATTTGGGAAATTATCTGTTTGTTTGGTGTTATTTACATCCATGTATCCTAATCTAAATATTGTTTTAGGAAACTAAACACTTTATATGAACTATATCCGTAGAATATTTTTCAACTTAGTTTACTAAGTTGAGTTCAGCTCTCAGATGGTTTCACAAATTGGGTTAAAATTATCCTGGTGATGAATTATCTGGCCATTTAATGCACATTCTGGTTGGTGTCAAAATTCACAGTTGTTTCAGCACTGAAGCTGCAAATGCAAGTGAGGCCTCGAATCCCCCTCAAAATGAACCCCCACAAAAAGGCAGAGACAAAGAGATTCCTCAGACTTGACTTCTCATTCAAAGTCAGTGGGATCAGTCTCTGTGGAGAGCCTAGGCTGCTCTCGCTCCAGAGGCTTCAGGAGTGAGGCTTTCATCTCACAGCCCTGCCTAGTTTGCCTTTGCCAGTATTTCCAAACAACAGATAAATAACTTCACGGGAGAGGGGACGCGAATCGGACCCCGAAAACCAAGATTAAAAATTTAACTGGTAACCACCACCAGATGCAGAGAAATATGGAGTGTGTGGGACTATGTGCTACCATTTTTGTCAGATAAACAAGCATGACTCGCGTTTTCCAGAATGTGCTCCTGGCTCATTGATAATTTTAGAGTCAGCAGGTCTTGCTTCTTATTGTAATTGGATGGTTAGGCAATTTGAACATACCGACATCACTCATATACAACTCAATGTCTTACTCTCCAACCTCTTTTGTTTCAATGGATCTTTCAGAGTGCTGCAGGACACCTTACCTAAACAAACAAACCATCACCTTCAAAAGTACCTTTTGGAAAAAAAAGTACCTTTAACATTTGCTTGAAGCATGGTAAGACTTTATAGTCTGTCTGGGACACACTGTTGTATTTTGTCCAGGTTAGTATTTAAGAATCCATATGAACCCTCAGAGTGTTTGTTAGGCTTAAGCTCAGATAAATGTGGTGTGGTGTTTCATATTTGTGAGTATATTCAAACAGTAACATGATTTTTACAATGATTAGTTTCCAGATGAATTGGCCTGAAGACAAAATTTTAAAGGTTATGTCTTCCCGATCATGATCCTACTCTTTGTTGATTAACTTTCCCTCCCATTTCTCTGCCTGTGTAATTCATGGAAGGAATTATTACATTATAATATTGTGACACGTCGACCTCATGCTACAATTTTCATTAGATCCAAAATCCAAAATTTGCATTGAATTTTGTCGGGAAAGGGCAGAGAAATATTCTAAACACAGCACTTGGCATTTTAACCATTACCATGGTGATAGTGTTACTAGGCTGAATCCAAATTAATTCATTGCCTGAAATATTTTATTCATTACGTAGTCTGATCAAATTTGGCTGCCTTACAGGTTTTTTAGAGAAGCTGCTGCTGCATCTGGGAAATCAAGCACGCTTGCTCCGGGTGTTAAAAAAGGTGATCACAGTTCACACCTCAGAGTGGCAAACACACCACCAATCTGCTACTTTTCTGGAGGCCTCTGGTTTTGTACATATGCAAGGTTTGGGCAAGGAAATATGTAAATATCTAAGATCATTTCCACAGGAAAATGGTATTAATATCAAGAAATTATCAGATTTACTATTTTCTGTGGTTAAACCTCTGTATGGCATCTTAGTTCAGTATCATACATATTAGTATTTCAATTTCTAAATTTAGTTGAAATCCAAATCTCAAAAATTATGAAGCTTACCATTTTGTTTATAATTGACTTGAAAACAGTTATAATGCATGATTTTTGTTTGACTGCAGTTTATGTTTTAGAATGTTAGTGTACAGGTATTCACCTTTGCCTGACTTCAATGAACATCCAGGCATATGACAAATGTCAGACAGTAATGTATTTCACTGTCAGCTTATTTCATCAAGAATAAGTCTCAATTAAAGCCTCTGGACACCACTGTAGTATGAGAACTCAATCCGCTTTGATGAAAACATCAGACTGCTTGGACTCAAGTTTCTCTGTAGGTAGTGGCTTTGCTCAGAAGGCACCTTTCTCCTGTCATTTGTAACTGATTTTCAATTATATTTTGCCTACCAGGCTCCTTTGCCCTGAATTAGAGCAATTAATTAAATTCTATTGCTATTTGGTTTGCTTTCAAATAACCCTGTACTGATGCATGGCCATCTGCCCACCTCTCATTTTCTTTCTTTCACAACAGGCCGTGATGCTGCAGTGTGTATGGAAGGTATTTTTGGAGCTAATATTGGCAATATAATGACTTTTGTTAATGCAACATTTATTATTTTTTTAAATTTAAAATCAACATACCCTTGTTTTGCCTATAATGAAAGGACATTGGCTACCCCACGTATGAGCATTTTAACATTTTAACACCAGTGACATCATGCCCCTCTTAACAAGGATGAGTAAAAGCTGAAGGACAATACCTCAAATATAGAGCTTAGCCCATTAATACTTGCTCAGCCCCGTTTGCCATTACCTTGAACCATTGCTTATAGACGGAACTGCAGGTCAGTATTTACATGTGGAGTATTGACCTTCTCTTCCATTAAATTAGAACAAGAGCTACTCCTTGAGAGGAGGGTCAATAGACACACTGTCCTGATGGACACTAAGATTAACATGTGTTTCAGCTTGAGTGCAGAAACCCTGGTGTAATTGCAAATTCATTAGTCTGGTTTCATGTCTTAACACAAATCTGCCAACCCAACTAACATTGCTCTAAAGATCTACAAAAAGTAGATGTACTTTTTTGTGCAGGATTAATTTGTATCGTTTTAATTGATCTGTTTTTTTGCAGATAAAGAAGAAAAAAATAGAATTTATTCTTGGCAGTAACAAATTTGCAGAGGTAATATAAATTTCCTTTAATTTCATTTATTGCATCAGTGAATCTCAATTTAACCAGTTCTCAGTATCACATTGGCTGCAGAACTGAATGTAAACAAGGGTCTGTTCACAAGGGTCTGTTATTTTGAAAACAATAACAATTGTTGTATTTATATCTTTAGACCAGCAACCAATAAAACAACAGCTGACAAATTATGCATTACACATGGCAAATTATGAATGAACTCATATTAACATTTTCATTCCATTTGTATCGTTTATTTTCACACCATGCTTGCAGAATTTCATCTTTTTAACATCTTTTACTCCAAAACTTTGTGTCCTTAAAACTAGTGCCATCTGAGCGTAATTCAGTTAAATTATGCATGGATGTGACTATTTAAAGAGCAGTGTGGATAAACTAAACTCATTAACTTCTATTTAGTGAGGCAGGATCTGTCTCTCAAAGGAATGTACTAATGGAGATAGACAGCTATATTTATTTATGTCGTTATGAATTACACAGTTTTTTAATGTCTAGCAGTTATACTGCTTTGCTTGTCAACATCCAGAGTGTGTATGGGAGTGCTGAATGAACGTATATAGATGGGGCGTACATCATGATCATTTAACAAGGCATCCCAGTCTGCGTTTGCCCCCCAGCCATCTCACCCAAAGCCTGAATCTGAGGCCGAATGTAGACGACTGTCTCTTTATCTCACATGACATCGCCTTTTAGTGGGGGTCACCCATGGCACTTCCTTTCACAAGACAGCCTGTTTACTTCCTGCCACATTGCAAAATCAAATTAGGCTAGACAGAAGTACATTTTTACAGATTTCTCTAACAGTCAAGGCACTTAATAGTCGGATATAAAACAGCAGTGGGAACCCCTGGAGTTCATATTCTCATAAATTTCTATCGATCCTGGTGAACAAATTAAAATCCCTCCTTTCACTTCAGCTCCACAGATAAATAACATTTTCAGCATAGATAATTCATGGTTTTGCCCTTCCCGATTTTATAGCGCCTGCGTCAGTAGTCTCTGATGTAATGCTGTTCTTCCTGTAACATTTAGAACTCAGTGGATGAATGCATTAAGATGCACGGGGAGAGAGGAACCATGCTGCAGGTTATAAAAATGCAGTCGAGTAACTGACAGGACTCACAGCCAAAAATATCGCAACTTCACACCATAGTTGTCTGAAAACAGCACAAGCGTGCACAAGCTCGCCACCGCCTGCGCTTGTTCTGGTGCCGCCTGTGCCTAATTAATAATGAATATTCAGGATATGTCAGAGGTCTGTATTTTTACCCCTGTGCTCTATTTCACTGAACAATCCCCAGGTGTGCAATAGCAGCGATCTGAAACCGATAGCCTCAGAACACATTCAGTAACTTGCTTTAATAGAGCTCAGTGGGACCAAATAGCATATATACAGCAGACATAAATGATGCCTGCCCCCTCATTAATGAGTATGGCTGTCATTTTGACAGCCATAAGCACACTTATGTAAAGAGTCACCATAAGACTTATGTCTCTCTCAGACTAGTGCAAACTTGATCTCAAGAACGCATCTCAGAACACTTGATTATACATCATTGGTAGAGAATGTTACCTCTGGGAGAAATTGTTTTACAGTATAGGTTGTAGTATAGTATAGGTAGTATAGACAAAGGAATTGAAGTTGGGAGTCTCAACTGATTATGTGAGTATTCTCGTCATCTGTAGTATTTTGATTTTTAGAAGAATTACTGTTCTAAGTGTTGGAGCGTCATCTTCTCTGAAGGCTAATAGAGAGGAGCTTTTACCTTTCTTTTGCTGCCTCCTGCAAAGATTCCTCCTGGCTGCTCTTCACATTCTCCTCGCTGCTGTTGGGATCCTCCTTCCTGCTGTTGGTTGGCGAGTTGGATTTGGGGAGCACCTCTCCACTGTGCAGGTGCTGTATTATGTTGTGCTGGCTCCATGATTGATGGCTGGGTCTCACGTAGACAGGCGTGGGTCCAGGGGTCGGCACCAGGATGCTGTGCGCCGGGCTGTTGGCCTTTCGGTGCGCCCCCCTGTCCCGGCATTGACTCTTGAGCCGGCCCTGCACAGGTGTCCCCCGGTGATCGAGGCCGTCCGGCTGGAGGAAGCCACCGTTCCCTGCGGAACTTTGCGAGGAGTGACTAAACCAGCGCCAACGGAGCCGAAGGATCTGCTTCACGTCAAACTCCTTCTTCCCAGACACAGACATCCCGTTCTCAAGAAGCAGCGCCACCAAGCCAGTAACACATGGAAAGCCCGGAGACAAGAGGAGGAGACAGGGGCACCCGTTCCTTGAGTGTCAGTGTGCGTTGCGCGCTTGCTTGCTCGCTCCACTCCGGTCCGCTCCGCTCTGCTCCGCTCCTCCTCTCGCGCGTCTTGGCCGGCTTGTCTCTGTGCGGTCGGTGAAGAAGGAAAAAGAGGGTCCTGCTTTTGTCTGTGCCAGAGCCTTTTCTCTTTTTTTCCTTTTCCTCCCTCCAACTCTCACAGCCACTCCTGGTGCTCAGTTAATGCACATGCATGATACACTCTACCCTTTTCTCTCTCCCTCCCTCTTTCCTTTCCCCTCTCCCTCTCCCTCTCTGTCTCCCTGTCTCTCTGTGTAGAGTGCTCACACACACACACACACACATGCACACAACCCTCCAAAAAAAAAAGAAAGCGGAAAGGAGAAACCCAATGCAAGCCCAACCCAGATTCCAGTGCCTGCCGACGCTGAGGCGCTCTTACCAGAGGAGGTGTAGTGCCATGCTGACAGGATGAGGAGGTCAAACCTTAAACAAGTAAGCCATGCAGCACAGGAAGGAAGACAGCCAACAATGCCAGCTAGCTATCTCCTGGTAGCAGTGTCTTCTCTTTCTCTGCTGCTGCTGTTCTCTCTCTCTCTCTCTCTCTCTCTCTCTCTCTCGTGCACGCTTGTTCACTCTGTCTTTCTCTCCCCTCTCTCTCTCTTTTATGTGCACACACACACACACACACACACGTGCACACACTCTCTCTCACATACATGCGCACAGAGGTATCATCCCACATGCTCAGCACCGTCCCCACGTCTGACAGGATCCCAGGGGAACCAGGCTCGATCTCTCATTGCAGGAAACCATGCAGAAAAATTATTCTCCCGCCATCATTCTCAAGCCTTAGTGACAGCTAAACAATAATAAACCTCAAAGGAAGACTGCAATTTTTTTCCAGCAATGTGTGGGGACCCTAATATTGTTTAGGGATTTCACTGTCATTTAGAGGTGCTGCCAGTAATGACTTCATTACAGATAATAATAGTACCAAATGTATGACATTGGAAAAAAAAAATATAGGACATTACTACTGCAAGTGATACAAATGCATTAAAAATAAGCCATTGTTTTTGAAACGCTTCAGAGCCATTGTTACACAAGTGCTTTGTCTAATTTCCTAAAAGGTGGTACAAAATGGTACATGTCCACAGGGCTTGCAAAGAGGGCAAGTCTTTGTACTGGTATTACTCAACCATAACCTTAATTTACTTCACCCTTGAGTATTAATTCAGTAGTATGCATCCTCCCAATATTCACTGACTCACTGCTGCATATCATAAATTGTGGATTGTTGTTATATGTTTATTCTTGGGCCTCACCTAACCTATGACTTACAGTAGTCAGGCTACACTGAGAAGGAGTGTGAAAATAAATAAATAAATAATAAAAATATCCTGTAATGAAATATACATTACAAGTCACAACATTTTTTAAAAGAATTCTCCCCATTCACTACGATAACCCTCCTAACTGTTCACTGCAGAAAGTATTATCAACAGTCACCAATCCTGCAATGTTTATAAATGTGAGGAGTGGCATACAATGGCATTATTCTGCACTGCTGAAAGGGTATGATTACATAGTGACTTGTGGCAAAAGTAGATTTAAATGTGACTCCGAGTATCTTTCTCCATTCATGGGCTCCTGCTGAATCGCAGGGATTTCCAGGTCCTATACCACTGATAATGTGAATGATTTATTCATATGTTGTTCCTTCCACATACTGCTCCATTGTCAGACCTCACAAATATAAAGCAGTTATCCTATAAAATCAGCCCATTTTCTTTGTAGAAGGATGTTGGATTGCTTTATTGCACCAGACTTAAAGGAAAAAAAATGTCAAATTTATGTTTTTGGAGTGGTTTGACATTGCACAGTAGCCTGACCACAAATCAGTCTGTTATTAAGGTCACAAGACACTATAATGTAAGATTATGTTGTCAATTTAAATGCAACTCTATAATTTATCACCAGGCATTAGCAAAGAAACCGAAGATATACATTTTCATGAGAAATTATATTTAATTCGCATTTTATCTCCATTTAATTTTTTGAAACACAGCTGAATTGACTGTAGATATTGAAATTCGTAGGGAAAGATATGATTTTGACAACTCTGTAGCATGATGCATTATTTAAGAAAATCTATGTGAAGAACAGCAGGGTGTAGAGGGCACATGTGTGGGATGGATAGATTTTCCTTTGTTTTCAGCTGCATGGTAATGAACTTGTGGCGGTGAGAGTGATACTGCCTGGCTGCCAACAGTGCCTCAATTACTGCTCTGTGTCCTCCTATTTGAGACAGTCTAAGATCTATTTCTTTGAGACAGATTCGTTTGCTTGCTTGCCTATGTGTATACTTTACCCTTTTTTATCCTCAATGACCACTGTGGTTACACGTCAACAATAAATAGCACTTTAATGATAAATGTCATAGACAAGGGTGAAATGACTCAACCATGGTGAACCCAATGTGACAGAATCCAAACAGTAGATTGATTTAATATTGTGATTTTGTGATATTTTGGTGTACTAATCATTATAGAGATCCCTGCACTACATATCCACCACATACTCATAGAAAATTACATGCAGGCACTGAGCTATCCTATACTAGCTTTGATTAAAAACAATTCATAACAAAACCACACACAAATCATTCAATAACTAGTATTTTCAAGTAATGCTGAATATGTTTTGTTGATATTGTAGCCTATTATAAAACCACTCCTAACATTTGGAAATTCCAGAGTCCTAAATTCAGCATATATAGAACAACTATGCCTTATCTACATTCAGTTCTCTGAAAGTCAATCATCCATGGCGATACAGTATACATTCATAATGTTGTGTTAAGCCTGTTATTCTGTAGAAATATTGCCACTTTCTTGCAGCATTAATTGCATTCCTACAACCTGTCATGACAGAGCAAAAAGTGGGCCCAAATCCAAGGTGACTGTGTCATAACAATTTAAATATTGCGTGCTCGCTATTTTAATCCCTTGTATACAAGTAGTATTTCAATACTGGTACATTTCATTCATGAAACCAGTAATGTTTCTAGCTGTATTTGTGTGACATGCATTTATATGTCTTTAATGTCTGTATTCATGTATATTGTACTTCATCTATCTTTTTAGGGGTTTTCTGAAATTCCTAAATCTAAATCTGTCTGTCGTGTAAATAACTAGTTTCTTCCACACAGCATCTGTTTACTCTCACCAGTTTCAGAGCTTTGTATTTGAATTGTTTATCTAAAGATCAATGTTATTGAGGACCAGTTTTATTGTATCTTTAAAGAACTCAAACTTTCAAGAGCTTTGCTTGTTTGAAACTTAAGTACAAATGCCTCAAATTGTCTATTTGATAGGAAGTATTAACCTAGTTAGAAAGATAGAAAAAGTTCCAGAGGTGTAGGGTAAGATATGGTCTTATGTTTCTACTACACAGTTTTTGTTGACCAGTGAGCAAGTGCATTTAGCTTACAAGCTTGTAAGTGTGCTGTTCTTCTATAACATATGACGGCCAGAAGTCTTGTTGTAAATTATTATTAAGATAACAATGTTGAGATACTTTATGGTATAAGGATGAAGCAAGAACGGTTTGAGAAATATTGCATTGATTAACCTTTGCTGTCAGGAGTGATGGTCACAATCTGGTTAAATCCCTATGAAACACAATGTCATTACCCACCTTTGTTAAAAAAATACAATATAATCCAACACATCTAATATCTAGTTTTCTGAGTATTTCATAGTTTGGTATTTTACTTGGTTTGATTGTACTGGCGCAACATTACTGGCATAAATATGACACATGTATATCATGGCAGTTGCTATATCAAGGCATGACAATGCTTGTTGATCTAACAATAACATGTTGGAGACAAGTGACAAGTTTTCTGAGCCCTTTGTAATGGCCTAACACCCTGATTACCCTGATAACCCTACTAATGCTATAATGTTGCCATAGTTTGTCAAATTTTGTGCAAGACATATGTACTTAATGCATCAGAAATGTCATTATTCAAATCTCTAACGATGTGGTTGTGTGGAGGGCACAAGCCAAGTCTCTTTATGCATCATGCATGCATTTAGAGTCTGTGCTTTTTCCCACGGAGCAGAAACTTTACTGTGCTCATGTTCATTCAACATACTGCTGTATTTCCAGAAGTCACAATAATTATTTTCATAATTTATTTATTCAAACATTCAAAATATAAACTACAAACATAAAAAAATCTATTGACAGCATTGCACTGCACATTGATAAATACACTATAAAATAATGAGGAAAGAAAAAGTCAGCTTCAACTGGTGGCTAAAATGTGAATAAAGCTTACCTTGAAAAACACTTCAAAATAATCCCCAAGCTCTTCCAAGATGTGTTTATTCCTTTTCACTATGTATTTTACATAGGTCTAAGATAAGAAACACTTATGCATTAAGACCAACAAGAGACACGAAGGGAACGAGTAGTGGTGCATTTCACTGTTTGGACCTAACATCTCTTTTACTGACAAATATTTGCATACAAAAGGGAAAAAAACATTTTCCTCTTGGAAAGGAAATTCCTGACAAGTTCCTTCCTTGACTATAAGCTGAACAATCACTTTTGAAACAACCAGGAACTGGGATCACATCCTGTGTTCCTGGTGTTACATTTTTGAGCAATTTAATAGAAAGCCTGCAACAACAATCTTTCTATAAACTATTGATGGTTATAAGTTGCTCTCTGATACCTGAAATTATTTCTCTAAAGGCACACCTTTTTAATATTAACCTACAAAATGTATTTAATTTATATATTTATATATAAATGTTGTGTCACTACATGTTGTGTCACTACAGTCTTAAATCGCTAAAAATGTTTTCTGTTTAATAAAGTTTATTGAACTAATTCAAGTATTGGGCATCTCTGAATCTTGTGAGTGTCCGCATGATCATTCACTGACGTGGTCATTTCAGTATAGCCACACAGGGGAGCTCCAGCATTGTCATTCTTGTAGCAGGACAGTATAGCTCAATTTCTTCTCAATTTCTTGCAGCCAGTGTCAGTGAATTCAGATTTGTGAAATTTGAAATGAATTAGTTTGAGTATGTGATTATACAGGCTAATTGTAAGGACATTGACAAATAGTTTGAAATATTCCTAAGATTATGCTCTGATAGAGGATGGCTATGAACAGAAGTTCAAAATTAGACCGTAGACTTTTATGATCATTATTATAATCCAGAATATTTTATAGAGCCAAAATATTACATGGAACCCTAAACTTATATAATGAATATTTAATTGTATCTAGCTGGTAATGGTGAGGTAATGATAGGCCTGTAAACCACTGAAATTGTTTTCTGGACCTGATCAATTATCTGTGATTATCACCAATGACCATGATTATTATTAGTATGTGTATTAGTATTATAACTGTGACATAAAACAGTGACATAAATGACAGTAATCGTGATAGGTTCTTGTACATTTTATTTAGTTTGTTTTGTAACAGGAAAAAACATAGAAAAATACAATTTAGGATCTGCAGCTGAGAGTCAACATTATATTAGTGATTGAAGTGAAATAGTCACCCTTATTTTCCACCAGACACTACCAGGGTTGTTGAGAGAGAGAGAGAGAGTGAGAGGGAGAGAGAGAAGCAATCATCTCAATTTAAGGTAATGTGTGATGGGAAAAGGATAAACTATTGTGTTCACTTTCAAAAGCAGTAGCCTAGTTCATAGAAAAAAATCCATTGTATTTATTTAGGTTATCATGAACAAATTATACCAAATATAAATAATTTGGATAATGACAAAATGTAACCCAGGTAAAATTGCAATGGGATTATTATATACCTATTCTTTTTAGATTGGTATTCCAATTCAGCCCATCTCTAATCCACGTATAGGATTTAACAGCCTTGGTTTTATTTACAATTTGTACAAAGGTTAGACATTTTTTAAATCTCATTTTTTCACAAAAGGATTGCCCTGCAAATCATTTTGGCAACTGAACACAGGAATGATTATATGTGATACTGCAAAAGAATTGTGTAATTTCAAATATAACAATTTCCATTGCTCTACATGTATATGCATAAAGACATTTTTATCAGTAATACAGTGATTGCAATATGTTGTGAGATACTCCCAGTATTTGTGTTTTTAAAATACTACACGTAAAATTAAAAAAAAAAAATTAGCAAAATTCAAAACAAAATGCAAATATTCTTGTATGGATTCTCTACGGCATTGCTTGATTTATGTGAGATGTTGTAGTCTCAATAAAATTTAACTATGTACAAAAGGAAAAAAAATAATTACAATACAGTTTTTCTTATTTACAGTGAAATAACAAAAATATGGAGGCCGAGAGGCTTCTAAATGAATTGGACTGGGATAGAAGAGCAAATGAATACAGCTCACATATATTGATTATTAGTAATTATGTAACTGTGCAGTGAGGATTCAAAGATAACCGTGTGAATATGCTATTTGATTTCAAATACTTGAAGTTAGTTATGAGTGGAAAAAATAATAACAACGTGTGTGGTAAATCAATGATCACGATTTCTCATTTCTTTGGTGATACAGCAAGCTCTAGTCTTGGAAAATGAAACCCACTCTTTGATCCACTATCACTGCTTGATGAGGAAGACATTCTTGACTTTTTCGATGACAGGGCCACATCACTACCTTCCTCTAGCTTTCCTTCAGTTTGCTCTCCTAATGTCACCTCATATGAACCCTTAGACTTAGCTCCAAAACCACCAAATGTGCCGAATTTCAATTTTCCCTTTTTTCCTTTCACCTTACCCCCACCACCAACATCTACAGATATATCACCACTACCGGCCTCTAAGTGACCTGAAGCAGAAGTGGGAGAGGCAAGTTCCCCTTCATCACTTAAAGATGAAGAGCGATGTCGAGATTTTTTGAAAAGATCAAGAGATGCAGATTTGCCCTTGGGTGAAACTCTAAGTTCAGTACTTCCCCCTACTGAGATTTTGCCACTTTGCAACTCTCCAGAACTCAAGCTAAGGTTTTTTGACACGTTTACATCTGGACTGTCTATGGTAAGATCAGCAGCACTACCACCCTTGGTCTTTGACTTACCAAACAATTTTGGCATCTTGACTTTCACTTTCCCACCTGATTTAAGCTCAGGGCCATGCAGATCTGAATCAACACGACCACTCACAGAAGGAGTTGCTATTTCAGCCTCCCCTCTAACTTCACTAGTCCCAACATCTACTCCAACTTCTGGCCCTTCCAGCTTGGGTAATGCAATTCCAAATTTTGGAACTTTTACCTTTGGAAAGGAAACCTGCCCCTCTGGGTACTCCATCTCACCAGATACACCACTGCCTGATGCCCCTATGTCAATATTTGCGCCACCAGAAATCTTTGGTGCTTTGATGTCAAAACTCGGCTTTGTAAATCCTTCTCCCTTTAAAGGTGCTTCAGGACTATCAATAGTGGTGTCTAGTCCATATTTTAGATCAGCTTTTCCTACATTCATTTCAGGTGTATTCAAGCTGACACTCATGTCTGGTGTTTCTAGACTAGAGTTGCTGACACCTGATTTGAGCTTTGGCCCTGAAATGTGAAATTTGGGCATTTTGAGTTTTGATTTCTTTTTTGTATCCGGACTGTCCATGTTAACACCAGGTTGTTCAATGTTTACTTCTGTTTTGAGGTTTCCAGAGGGCAAATAAATGTCAGATGATTTCAAGACACCTCCTTTTCCCTTAGGAGACCCAATATCAAGTTCAACATCTGGAAAATGCAACTTTCCAAAAAATGGCTTCTTTACCTTAGTTCCTTTGATGTGGAGGTCAGGTGATTCAGCTTCTAATTCAACATCATGTCTTTTGAGACTTACATCAGCACCACTACCCTTCCCCTTTCCTTTCACTTTAGGTAATTTGAACTTTCCCTTCTTTCCTTTCAGACTAATGTCTGCATCAGGAGTGGAAGCACTAGCATCAACCTCAGGAAGGTCCAATTTTGGACTTTTCCCACCCATTTGGAATTTGGGTTTCTTCACTTTTAGCCCTTTGATATTTGCCTCAGGCCCCTCTACAGAAATGTCAGGACCTACAATGCCAATATTAGCACTAGGAAGGTCAGATTTAGCTGAAAGTTCAACTTCTGGACCTTGTATTGATGGAGATTTTGTACCAAAACTGGGGCCCTTTAATCTTGGAAATTTTACCTCTGGTGTTTCAAAACTGGGACCTTTGATGTCAAGGTCAGGACCTTCAATTCTTCCTTTGGTTCCAGTCTTTGGAACTGACACATCTACGTCTCCTTTCACTTTGGGACCTTTAAGTTTAATGTCAATGTCTGGCATTGAGACTTTTGGTGCAGAAATGGATGGCATTTTAAATGTGGGCCCTTTAATTTTACCCTCAGGACCCTCAAAACTTGGGCCTTCAATGTCAATCTTTGGTGCATTAATGTCACCTTCAACTTTTGGAAGTGAAACATCCACATCTCCCTTCACTTTAGGTCCTTTCAGATTTAAGTCAACATCAGGCATTGAGATCTTAGGACCTGATACTGATGGCATTTTGAACTTAGGCCCTTTAATGTTTCCTTCTGGACCCTGTACCTCAAAATCTGGGGTTTTAATGTTAAATTCTGGAGCCTTGACATCAATGTCAGCTTTTGGCAGGTTCACATCAACATCAGGTCCCTCTACTTTTGGCCCTTTAAATCCAAATGTAGGCATTTTGATCTTTGGCATCTTGAATCCCCCCTCAGGTCCTTCAATGTTAACATCGGGACCTTCAATATCAACCTTTGGGGCCTTTATATCACCTTCAACTTTTGGTACAGACACATCCAAATCTCCCTTCACTTTAGGTCCTTTCAGGTTGAAGTCCACATCAGGCATTGAGATCTTTGGACCTGATATTGTTGGCATTTTGAATTTGGGCCCCTTGATCTTTCCCTCTGGCCCTTCAATGTCTAAATCAGGAGTTTCAATATTGACATGTGGTGCTTTAATGTCAATATCACCTTTTGGCATTTTCACATCAACATCTGGACCTTCAATTTTGGGACCCTTGAATCCAAATGAGGGCATTTTAATCTTTGGCATCTTAAATCCACCTTCTGGGCCTTCAATGTCAACATCAGGGCCCTCAATGTCCACTTTTGGAGCTTTGAAATCACCTTCTACACTTGGAACTGAAACATCCACATCACCCTTCACTTTTGGTCCTTTCAGGTTGAAGTCCATATCAGGCATTGAGATCTTTGGACCGGATATTGTTGGCATTTTGAATTTGGGCCCCTTGATCTTTCCCTCTGGCCCTTCAATATCAAGATCTGGAGTTTCAATATCAACATGTGGTGCTTTAATGTCAATATCACCTTTTGGCATTTTCACATCAACATCTGGACCTTCAACTTTGGGACCCTTGAATCCGAATGAAGGCATTTTTATTTTTGGCATCTTGAATCCACCTTCTGGGCCTTCAATGTCAACATCTGGACCTTCTATGTCAACCTTTGGCGCTTTGATGTCACCTTCAACTTTTGGAACTGAAACATCCACATCGCCCTTTAGTTTTGGTCCTTTCAGGTTAAAGTCTACATCAGGCATTGAGATCTTTGGACCTGATATTGTTGGCATTTTGAATTTGGGCCCCTTGATCTTTCCCTCTGGTCCCTCAATGTCAAGATCTGGAGTTTCAATATCAACATGTGGTGCTTTAATGTCAATATCACCTTTTGGCATTTTCACATCAACATCTGGACCTTCAACTTTGGGACCCTTGAAACCAAATGAAGGCATTTTGATCTTTGGCATCTTGAATCCACCTTCTGGGCCTTCAATGTCAACATTGGGGCCTTCAATGTCCACTTTTGGACCTTTGATATTACCTTCAACTTTTGGAACTGAAACATCCACATCCCCCTTTAGTTTTGGTCCTTTCAGGTTAAAGTCTACATCAGGCATTGAGATCTTTGGACCTGATATTGTTGGCATTTTGAATTTGGGCCCCTTAATCTTTCCCTCTGGCCCTTCAATTTCAAGATCTGGAGTTTCAATATTGACATGTGGTGCTTTAATGTCAATATCACCTTTTGGCATTTTCACATCAATATCTGGACCTTCAACTTTGGGACCCTTTAAACCAAATGAAGGCATTTTTATTTTTGGCATCTTGAATCCACCCTCTGGACCTTCAATGTCAACATCTGGGCCTTCTATGTCAACCTTTGGCGCTTTGATGTCACCTTCAACTTTTGGAACTGAAACATCCAGATCACCCTTTAGTTTTGGTCCTTTCAGGTTTAAGTCCATATCAGGCATTGAGATCTTTGGACCTGATATTGTTGGCATTTTGAATTTGGGCCCTTTGACCTTTCCCTCTGGCCCTTCAATTTCAAGATGTGGAGTTTCAATGTCAACATTTGGTGCTTTAATGTCAATATCACCTTTTGGTATTTTCACATCAACATCTGGACCTTCAACTTTGGGACCCTTGAAACCAAATGAAGGCATTTTTATTTTTGGCATCTTGAATCCACCTTCTAGGCCTTCAATGTCAACATCTGGGCCTTCAATGTCCACTTTTGGACCTTTGATGTCACCTTCAGCTTTTGGAACTGAAACATCCAGATCACCCTTTACTTTTGGCCCTTTCAGGTTAAAGTCCATATCAGGCATTGAGATCTTTGGACCTGATATTGTTGGCATTTTGAATTTGGGCCCTTTGATCTTTCCCTCTGGCCCTTCAATTTCAAGGTGTGGAGTTTCAATGTCAACATTTGGTGCTTTAATGTCAATATCACCTTTTGGTATTTTCACATCAACATCTGGACCTTCAACTTTGGGACTCTTGAAACCAAATGAAGGCATTTTAATCTTTGGCATCTTGAATCCACCCTCTGGACCTTCAATATCAACATCTGGGCCTTCTATGTCTACCTTTGGTGCTTTGATGTCAGCTTCAACTTTTGGAACTGAAACATCCATGTCCCCTTTCAGTTTAGGTCCTTTCAGGTTGAAGTCTACATCAGGCATTGAGATCTTTGGGCCTGATATTGTTGGCATTTTGAATTTGGGCCCTTTGATCTTTCCCTGTGATCCTTCAATTTCAAGATCTGGAGTTTCAATATCAACATGTGGTGCTTTAATGTCAATATCACCTTTTGGCATTTTCACATCAACATCTGGACCTTCAACTTTGGGACCCTTGAAACCAAATGAAGGCATTTTGATCTTTGGCATCTTGAATCCGCCTTCTGGGCCTTCAATGTCAACATCTGGGCCTTCTATGTCCACTTTTGGACCTTTGATGTCACCTTCAACTTTTGGAACTGAAACATCCAGATCACCCTTTACTTTTGGTCCTTTCAGGTTGAAGTCCATATCAGGCATTGAGATCTTTGGACCTGATATTGTTGGCATTTTGAATTTGGGCCCCTTGATCTTTCCCTCTGGCCCTTCAATATCAAGATCTGGAGTTTCAATATCAACATTTGGTGCTTTAATGTCAATATCACCTTTTGGCAATTTCACATCAACATCTGGACCTTCAACTTTGGGACTCTTGAATCCAAATGAAGGCATTTTGATCTTTGGCATCTTGAATCCCCCCTCAGGTCCTTCAATGTTAACATCGGGACCTTCAATATCAACCTTTGGGGCCTTTATATCACCTTCAACTTTTGGTACAGACACATCCAAATCTCCCTTCACTTTAGGTCCTTTCAGGTTGAAGTCCACATCAGGCATTGAGATCTTTGGACCTGATATTGTTGGCATTTTGAATTTGGGCCCCTTGATCTTTCCCTCTGGACCTTCAATTTCAAGATCTGGAGTTACAATATCAACATGTGGTGCTTTAATGTCAATATCACCTTTTGGCATTTTCACATCAACATCTGGACCTTCAACTTTGGGACCCTTTAAACCAAATGAAGGCATTTTGATCTTTGGCATCTTGAATCCGCCTTCTGGGCCTTCAATGTCAACATCTGGGCCTTCAATGTCCACTTTTGGACCTTTGATGTCACCTTCAACTTTTGGAACTGAAACATCCACATCCCCCTTTAGTTTTGGTCCTTTCAGGTTGAAGTCTACATCAGGCATTGAGACCTTTGGACCTGATATTGTTGGCATTTTGAATTTGGGCCCCTTGATCTTTCCTTCTGGACCTTCAATCTCAAGATCTGGAGTGTCAATATCAACATGTGGTGCTTTAATGTCAATATCACCTTTTGGCATTTTCACATCAACATCTGGACCTTCAACTTTGGGACCCTTGAAACCAAATGACGGCATCTTGATCTTTGGCATCTTGAATCCACCCTCTGGGCCTTCAATGTCAACATTGGGGCCTTCAATGTCCACTTTTGGACCTTTGATGTCCCCTTCAACTTTTGGAACAGAGATATCCAGATCCCCCTTCAGTTTTGGTCCTTTCAGGTTGAAGTCAACATCAGGCATTGAGACCTTTGGACCTGATATTGTTGGCATTTTGAATTTGGGCCCCTTGATCTTTCCTTCTGGACCTTCAATCTCAAGATCTGGAGTGTCAATATCAACATGTGGTGCTTTAATGTCAATATCACCTTTTGGCATTTTCACATCAACATCTGGACCTTCAACTTTGGGACCCTTGAAACCAAATGACGGCATCTTGATCTTTGGCATCTTGAATCCACCTTCTGGGCCTTCAATGTCAACATTGGGGCCTTCAATGTCCACTTTTGGACCTTTGATGTCCCCTTCAACTTTTGGAACAGAGATATCCAGATCCCCCTTCAGTTTTGGTCCTTTCAGGTTGAAGTCAACATCAGGCATTGAGATCTTTGGACCTGATATTGTTGGCATTTTGAATTTGGGCCCCTTGATCTTTCCTTCTGGACCTTCAATCTCAAGATCTGGGGTTTCAATGTTGACATTTGCTGCTTTAATGTCAATATCACCCTTTGGCATTTTCACATCAACATCTGGACCTTCAACTTTGGGACCCTTGAATCCAAATGAAGGCATCTTGATCTTTGGCATCTTGAATCCACCTTCTGGGCCTTCAATGTCAACATCTGGGCCTTCAATGTCCACTTTTGGAGCTTTGATATCACCTTCAAGTTTTGGAACTGAAACGTCTCCCTTTATTTTTGGACCTGTTAGGTTGAAGTCCACATCAGGTACAGATATCTTTGGACCTGATATTGAAGGCATTTTGAACTTGGGTCCCTTGACCTTTCCCTCTGGGCCCTCAATATCAAGATCTGGAGTTTTAATATTGAGAACAGGAGCTTTCAGATCAATATCGGCTTTTGGTAGATTTACATCAAAATCAGCTCCTTCAACTTTGGGCCCTTTCACATGGGGTCCTTTCAGATTGATGTCTACATCTGGCATTGAGATTTTTGGACCAGATATTTTTGGCATTTTGAATTTAGATCCTTTGACTTTTCCTTCTGGTCCCTCAATTTCAACATCTGGAGCATTGACATCAACTTCTACAGATCCTATATCAATATCTGCTTTAGGCAAGCTGACATCTGGTCCTTCAGCCTTTGGTGACTTGAAACCAAATTTGGGCATTTTAAATTTGGGCATTTTGAATTTAGACTTTTTCAAAGCACCCTCAGGTCCACTGATTTCAACATCTGGTGTTTCCACATCAATCTTTGGTCCTTTGATGTCAGCTTCAACTTTTGGAGATTTTACATCAACATCACTCTTGATCTTAGGACCTTTAAGATTCAGGTCAACATCAGGAATGGAGATCTTGGGACCAGACATTGATGGCATTTTAATTTTGGGCATCTTGAATCCACCTTCTGGACCTTCGACATCAACATCTGGGCCTTCAACGTCTATCTTTGGTGCTTTGATCTCACCCTCAACTTTGGGGACAGACACATCCACATCTCCTTTCAACCTAGGTCCTTTCAGATTGAAGTCAACATCAGGCATTGAGATCTTTGGTCCAGAAATGGATGGTATTTTGAATTTAGGTCCTTTAATCTTTCCTTCAGGACCCTCAACCTCAAGATCTGGGGTTTCAATGTCAATGTTTGGCGCCTTGACGTCAATATCTGCTTTTGGCAGTCTCACATCAATATCAGGGCCCTCCACCTTGGGTCCCTTGATTCCAAATGAAGGCATCTTGATTTTCGGCATCTTGAATCCACCTTCTGGCCCTTCAATGTCAACATCTGGGCCTTCAATGTCTATCTTTGGTGCTTTCATATCACCCTCGACTTTGGGAACTGACACATCCACATCTCCTTTCACTTTTGGCCCCTTCAGGTTGAAGTCTACATCAGGCATTGAGATCTTTGGCCCAGAAATGGATGGCATTTTGAACTTAGGTCCTTTGATCTTTCCTTCAGAACCCTCAACCTCAAGATCTGGCATATCAACGTCAATGGTTGGTGCCTTAACGTCAATTTCTGCTTTTGGCAATTTCACTTCAAGATCATGGCCCTCCACCTTTGGCCCCTTGAATCCAAATGAAGGCATCTTGATTTTCGGCATTTTAAATCCACCTTCTGGGCCTTCAATGTCAACATCTGGGCCTTCAATGTCTATCTTTGGTGCTTTGATATCACCCTTGACTTTAGGAACTGACACATCCACATCTCCCTTCACTTTCGGACCCCTCAGGTTGAAGTCTACATCAGGCATTGAGATCTTTGGCCCAGAAATGGATGGCATTTTGAATTTAGGTCCTTTGATCTTTCCTTCAGGACCCTCAACCTCAAGATCTGGCATATCAACGTCAATGGTTGGTGCCTTAACGTCAATATCTGCTTTTGGCAATTTCACTTCAACATCAGGGCCCTCAACCTTTGGCCCCTTGAATCCAAATGAAGGCATCTTGATTTTCGGCATTTTAAATCCACCTTCTGGGCCTTCAATGTCAACATCTGGGCCTTCAATGTCTATCTTTGGTGCTTTGATATCACCCTCAACTTTAGAAACTGACACATCCACATCTCCCTTCACTTTCGGACCCTTCAGGTTAAAGTCTACATCAGGCATTGAGATCTTTGGCCCAGAAATGGATGGCATTTTGAATTTAGGTCCTTTGATATTTCCTTCAGGACCCTCAACCTCAAGATCAGGGGTATCAATGTCAATGGTTGGTGCCTTAACGTCAATATCTGCTTTTGGCAGTTTCACATCAACATCAGGGCCCTCCACCTTGGGCCCCTTGAATCCAAATGAAGGCATCTTGATTTTAGGCATCTTGAAGCCGCCTTCTGGGCCTTCAATGTCAACATCAGGGCCTTCAATGTCTATCTTTGGTGCTTTGATGTCACCTTCGATTTTGGGAACTGACACATCCACATCTCCCTTCACTTTCGGGCCCTTCAGGTTGAAGTCTACATCAGGCATTGATATCTTTGGCCCAGAAATGGATGGCATTTTGAATTTAGGTCCTTTGATCTTTCCTTCAGGACCCTCCACATGAAGATCTGGAGCTTCAGTGTCAATTTTTGGTGTTTTAACATCAATATCTGCTTTTGGCAGTTTCACATCAACATCAGGGCCCTCCACCTTGGGCCCCTTAAATCCAAATGAAGGCATCTTAATTTTCGGCATCTTGAATCCACCTTCCGGGCCTTCAATGTCAACATTTGGGCCTTCTATGTCTATCTTTGGTGATTTGATATCACCCTCGACTTTGGGAACTGACACATCCACATCTCCCTTCAATTTTGGCCCCTTCAGGTTGAAGTCTACATCAGGCATTGAGATCTTTGGTCCAGAAATAGATGGCATTTTGAATTTAGGTCCTTTGATCTTTCCTTCAGGACCCTCAACCTCAAAATCTGGGGTATCAACGTCAATGGTTGGTGCCTTAATGTCAATATCTGCTTTTGGCAGTTTCACATCAATATCAGGGCCCTCCACCTTGGGCCCCTTAAATCCAAATGAAGGCATCTTGATTTTCGGCATCTTGAAGCCACCTTCTGGGCCTTCAATGTCAACATCTGGGCCTTCAATGTCTATCTTTGGTGCTTTGATATCACCTTCGACTTTGGGAACTGACACATCCACATCTCCCTTTACTTTCGGGCCCTTCAGGTTGAAGTCAACATCAGGCATAGAGATCTTTGGCCCAGAAATGGATGGCATTTTGAATTTAGGTCCTTTGATCTTTCCTTCAGGACCCTCCACATGAAGATCTGAAGCTTCAATGTCAATTTTTGGTGCCTTAACATCAATATCTGCTTTTGGCAGTTTCACATCAACATCAGGGCCTTCCACCTTGGGTCCCTTAATTCCAAATGAAGGCATCTTGATTTTTGGCATCTTGAATCCACCCTCTGGGCCTTCAATGTCAACATCTGGGCCTTCAATGTCAATCTTTGGTGCTTTGATATCACCCTCGAGTTTGGGAACTGACACATCCACTTCTCCCTTTACTTTTGGCCCCTTCAGGTTGAAGTCTACATCAGGCATTGAGATCTTTGGTCCAGAAATGGATGGCATTTTGAATTTAGGTCCTTTGATCTTTCCTTCAGGACCCTCAACCTCAAAATCTGGGGTATCAACATCAATGGTTGGTGCCTTAATGTCAATATCTGCTTTTGGCAGTTTCACATCAATATCAGGGCCCTCCACCTTGGGCCCCTTAAAACCAAATGAAGGCATCTTGATTTTTGGCATCTTGAAGCCGCCTTCTGGGCCTTCAATGTCAACATCTGGGCCTTCAATGTCTATCTTTGGTGCTTTGATATCACCCTCAACTTTGGGAACTGACACATCCACATCTCCCTTTACTTTCGGGCCCTTCAGGTTGAAGTCTACATCAGGCATAGAGATCTTTGGCCCAGAAATGGATGGCATTTTGAATTTAGGTCCTTTGATCTTTCCTTCAGGACCCTCCACATGAAGATCTGAAGCTTCAATGTCAATTTTTGGTGCCTTAACATCAATATCTGCTTTTGGCAGTTTCACATCAAAATCAGGGCCTTCCACCTTGGGTCCCTTAATTCCAAATGAAGGCATCTTGATTTTTGGCATCTTGAATCCACCCTCTGGGCCTTCAATGTCCACATCTGGGCCTTCAATGTCAATCTTTGGTGCTTTGATATCACCCTCGAGTTTGGGAACTGACACATCCACTTCTCCCTTTACTTTAGGCCCCTTCAGGTTGAAGTCTACATCGGGCATTGAGATCTTTGGCCCAGAAATGGATGGCATTTTGAATTTAGGTCCTTTGATCTTTCCTTCAGGACCCTCCACATGAAGATCTGAAGCTTCAATGTCAATTTTTGGTGCCTTAACGTCAATATCTGCTTTTGGCAGTTTCACATCAACATCAGGGCCCTCCACCTTGGTTCCCTTGAGTCCAAATGAAGGCATCTTGATTTTAGGCATCTTGAAACCGCCTTCCGGGCCTTCAATGTCAACATCTGGGCCTTCAATGTCTATCTTTGGTGCTTTGATATCACCCTCGACTTTGGGAACTGACACATCCACATCTCCTTTCAATTTTGGCCCCTTCAGATTGAAGTCTACATCAGGCATTGAGATCTTTGGCCCAGAAATGGATGGCATTTTGAATTTAGGTCCTTTGATCTTTCCTTCAGGACCCTCCACATGAAGATCTGGAGCTTCAATGTCAATTTTTGGTGCCTTAACATCAATATCTGCTTTTGGCAGTTTTACATCAACATCAGGGCCCTCCACCTTGGGTCCCTTGATTCCAAATGAAGGCATCTTGATTTTAGGCATCTTGAAACCGCCTTCTGGGCCTTCAATGTCAACGTCTGGGCCTTCAATGTCAATCTTTTGTGCTTTGATATCACTCTCGACTTTGGGAACTGACACATCCACATCTCCTTTCAATTTTGGCCCCTTCAGGTTGAAGTCTACATCAGGCATAGAGATCTTTGGCCCAGAAATGGATGGCATTTTGAATTTAGGTCCTTTGATCTTTCCTTCAGGACCCTCCACATGAAAATCTGGAGCTTCAATGTCAATTTTTGGTGCCTTAACATCAATATCTGCTTTTGGCAGTTTCACATCAACATCAGGGCCATCCACCTTGGGTCCCTTGATTCCAAATGAAGGCATCTTGATTTTCGGCATCTTGAAACCACCTTCTGGGCCTTCAATGTCAACATCTGGGCCTTCAATGTCTATCTGTGGTGCTTTGATATCACCCTCAACTTTTGGAACTGACACATCCACATCTCCCTTTACTTTCGGGCCCTTCAGGTTGAAGTCTACATCAGGCATTGATATCTTTGGCCCAGAAATGGATGGCATTTTGAATTTAGGTCCTTTGATCTTTCCTTCAGGACCCTCCACATGAAGATCTGGAGTTTCAATGTCAATTTTTGGTGCCTTAACGTCAATATCTGCTTTTGGCAGTTTCACATCAACATCAGGGCCCTCCACCTTGGGCCCCTTGAATCCAAATGAAGGCATCTTGATTTTTGGCATCTTGAAGCCGCCTTCTGGGCCTTCAATGTCAACATCAGGGCCTTCAATGTCTATCTTTGGTGCTTTCATATCACCCTCGACTTTGGGAACTGGCACATCCACATCTCCCTTTACTTTCGGGCCCTTCAGGTTGAAGTCTACATCGGGCATTGATATCTTTGGCCCCGAAATGGATGGCATTTTGAATTTAGGTCCTTTGATCTTTCCTTCAGGACCCTCCACATGAAGATCTGGAGTTTCAATGTCAATTTTTGGTGCCTTAACGTCAATATCTGCTTTTGGCAGTTTCACATCAACATCAGGGCCCTCCACCTTGGGCCCCTTGAATCCAAATGAAGGCATCTTGATTTTCGGCATCTTGAAGCCGCCTTCTGGGCCTTCAATGTCAACATCAGGGCCTTCAATGTCTATCTTTGGTGCTTTCATATCACCCTCGACTTTGGGAACTGGCACATCCACATCTCCCTTAACTTTGGGCCCTTCAGGTTGAAGTCTACATCGGGCATTGATATCTTTGGCCCCGAAATGGATGGCATTTTGAATTTAGGTCCTTTGATCTTTCCTTCAGGACCCTCCACATGAAGATCTGGAGTTTCAATGTCAATTTTTGGTGCCTTAACGTCAATATCTGCTTTTGGCAGTTTCACATCAACATCAGGGCCCTCCACCTTGGGCCCCTTGAATCCAAATGAAGGCATCTTGATTTTCGGCATCTTGAAGCCGCCTTCTGGGCCTTCAATGTCAACATCAGGGCCTTCAATGTCTATCTTTGGTGCTTTCATATCACCCTCGACTTTGGGAACTGGCACATCCACATCTCCCTTTACTTTCGGGCCCTTCAGGTTGAAGTCTACATCAGGCATTGATATCTTTGGCCCAGAAATGGATGGCATTTTGAATTTAGGTCCTTTGATCTTTCCTTCAGGACCCTCCACATGAAGATCTGGAGTTTCAATGTCAATTTTTGGTGCCTTAACGTCAATATCTGCTTTTGGCAGTTTCACATCAACATCAGGGCCCTCCACCTTGGGCCCCTTAAATCCAAATGAAGGCATCTTGATTTTTGGCATCTTGAAGCCGCCTTCTGGGCCTTCAATGTCAACATCAGGGCCTTCAATGTCTATCTTTGGTGCTTTGATATCACCCTCGACTTTGGGAACTGACACATCCACTTCTCCTTTCACTTTCGGGCCCTTCAGGTTGAAGTCTACATCAGGCATTGATATCTTTGGCCCCGAAATGGATGGCATTTTGAATTTAGGTCCTTTGATCTTTCCTTCAGGACCCTCCACATGAAGATCTGGAGTTTCAATGTCAATTTCTGGTGCCTTAACGTCAATATCTGCTTTTGGCAGTTTCACATCAACATCAGGGCCCTCCACCTTGGGCCCCTTGAATCCAAATGAAGGCATCTTGATTTTAGGCATCTTGAAGCCGCCTTCTGGGCCTTCAATGTCAACATCTGGGCCTTCAATGTCTATCTTTGGTGCTTTCATATCACCCTCGACTTTGGGAACTGACACATCCACTTCTCCTTTCACTTTCGGGCCCTTCAGGTTGAAGTCTACATCAGGCATTGAGATCTTTGGCCCAGAAATGGATGGCATTTTGAATTTAGGTCCTTCAATCTTTCCTTCAGGACCCTCCACATGAAGATCTGGAGCTTCAGTGTCAATGTTTGGTGCCTTAACGTCAATATCTGCTTTTGGCAGTTTCACATCAACATCAGGGCCCTCCACCCTAGGCCCCTTGAATCCAAATGAAGGCATCTTTATTTTTGGCATCTTGAATCCACCTTCTGGGCCTGCAATGTCAACATCTGGGCCTTCAATGTCTATCTTTGGTGCTTTGATATCACCCTCAACTTTGGGAAGTGACACATCTACATCTCCTTTCACTTTCGGGCCCTTCAGGTTGAAGTCTACATCAGGCATTGAGATCTTTGGCCCAGAAATGGATGGCATTTTAAATTTAGGTCCTTTGATCTTTCCATCAGGACCCTCCACTTCAAGATCTGGGATTTCAACATCAATGTTTGGTGCCTTAACATCAATATCTGCTTTTGGCAGTTTCACATCAACATCAGGGCCCTCCACCTTTGGCCCCTTGAATCCAAATGAGGGCATCTTGATTTTAGGCATCTTGAATCCACCTTCTGGGCCTCCAATATCAACATCTGGGCCTTCAATGTCTATCTTTGGTGCTTTGAAATCACCCTCTCCTTTGGGAACTGAAACATCCACATCTCCCTTCACTTTTGCCCCCTTCAGTTTGAAGTCTACATCAGGCATTGATATCTTTGGCCCAGAAATGGAAGGCATTTTGAATTTAGATCCTTTGATCTTTCCATCAGGACCCTCCACTTCAAGGTCTGGGGTTTCAATGTCAATGTTTGGTGCCTTAACGTCAATATCTGTTTTCGGCAGTTTCACATCAACATCAGGGCCCTCCACCTTGGGTCCCTTGATTCCAAATGAAGGCATCTTGATTTTTGGCATTTTAAATCCACCTTCTGGGCCTTCAATGTCAACATCTGGGTATTCAATGTCTATCTTTGGTGTTTTGACATCACCCCCGATTTTGGGAACTGACACATCCACATCTCCTTTCACTTTCGGCCCCTTCAGGTTGAAGTCTACATCAGGCATTGAGATCTTTGGCCCAGAAATGGATGGCATTTTGAATTTAGGACCTTTGATCTTTCCATCAGGACCCTCCACTTCAAGTTCTGGAGTTTCAATGTCGATGTTTGGTGCCTTAACGTCAATATCTGCTTTTGGCAGTTTCACATCAACATCAGGGCCTTCCACCTTGGGTCCCTTGATTCCAAATGAAGGCATCTTGATTTTCGGCATCTTGAAGCCACCTTCTGGGCCTTCAATGTCAACATGTGGGCCTTCAATGTCTATCTTTGGTGCTTTGATATCACTTTCGACTTTGGGAATTGACACATCCACATCTCCTTTCACTTTCGGCCCCTTCAGGTTTAAGTCTACATCAGGCATTGAGATCTTTGGCCCAGAAATGGATGGCATTTTGAATTTAGGTCCTTTGATCTTTCCCTCAGGACCCTCTATGTCAAGATTAGGGGTTTCGATCTCCATGCTTGGTGCTTTAACATCAATATCTGCTTTTGGCAGTTTCACATCAACTGCAGGGCCCTCAACCTTTGGCCCCTTTAAACCAAATGATGGAATTTTCATTTTTGGCATCTTGAATCCACCTTCAGGTCCTTCGATGTCAACATCTGGGCCTTCAATATCTATCTTTGGTGCTTTGATATCACCTTCAACTTTGGGTATAGACACATCTACATCCCCCTTTACTTTTGGTCCCTTTAGGTTGATGTCCACATCTGGCATTGATATCTTTGGGCCAGAAATGGATGGCATTTTGAATTTAGGTCCTTTGATCTTCCCTTCAGGGCCTTCGATGTCAAGATCGGGGGTTTCAATATCAATTGCTGGTGCCTTAACATCAATATCTGCTTTTGGCAGTTTAACATCAACTTTAGGACCTTCCACTTTTGGCCCTTTTAGTCCAAATGATGGCATTTTTATTTTTGGCATTTTGAATCCACCTTCAATATTGACATCTTGGCCTTCAATATCTAATTTTGGTGCTTTGACATCACCTTCGACTTTGGGTACTGACACATCTACATTGCCCTTGACTTTAGGTCCTTTCAGATTGATGTTCACATCAGGCATTGAGACCTCTGGCCCAGAAATAGATGGCATTTGGAATTTGGGTTTTGTGATCTTTCCTTCAGGACCCTTCACCTCAAGATCTGGTGTTTTAATGTGAATTTGTGGTGCTTTAACATCAATATCTGCTTTTGGCAGTTTCACATCAACCCCAGGACCTTCCATCTTTGGCCCCTTCAATCCAAATGATGGCATTTTTATCTTTGGCATCTTAAATCCACTTTCTGGACCTTCAATGTCTACATCTGGGCCTTCAATATCTGTCTTTGGTGCTTTGATATCAGCTTCAATTTTGTGTACTGATACATCTGCATCGCCTTTCACTTTCGGTCCTTTAATATTTAAGTTGACATCAGGCATAGATACCTTAGGTCCAGAAATGGATGGCATGTTAAATTTAGATCCTTTGATCTTTCCCTCTGGGCCTTTAAAATCAAGTTCTGTGCTTCTTATGTCAACTGATGGGGCTTTTACATTAAAGTCTGTTGTTGGCAGGTTAATGTCAACATCCGACCCCTCCACTTTAGGTCCCTTGATTCCAAAGGAGGGAATGTTTATCTTTGGCATCTTAAATCCTCCCTCAGGGCCCTCAATCTCAACATCTGGGCCCTCAATGTCAATTTTAGGGGCCTTGATATCTCCTTCAACCTTTGGAATAGAGACATCAGCCTTTACTTTTGGTCCACTCAGGTTTAAATCAGCATCTGGAACTGAAATTTTAGGACCTGATATTGTTGGCATCTTGAATTTAGGTCCTTTAACTTTTCCATCCAGACCCTGTACCTCAAGTTCTGGACCTTTTATGTCAACTTCTGGGGCCTTAACTTTAATGTCTGTTTTTGGTAGATTCACGTCAACTTCAGGACCCTCCACTTTTGGCCCCTTCAACTCAAATGAAGGCATTTTCATTTTTGGCATCTTGAATCCTCCTCCTGAGCCCTCAACTTCAAACTCAGGACCTTCAATGTCCACCTTTGGTGCTTTGATATCACCCTCAATTTTTGGTATTGATATATCTACATCTCCCTTCACTTTAGGTCCTTTCAGATTTAGGTCAACATCAGGCACTGAGACCTTTGGTCCAGGAACATTTGTGCTCCTGATACCAAATGAAGGTATTTTGAATCTACCTTCAGGACGTTCAACGTTAACCTCTGGTCCTGCAATCTCGGTGCCTTGTGATGTTATGTCGCCTTTGAGTTTTGGAAGTGAAACATCAACATCGCCCTTGATACTGGGCCCTTTGAGGTTAATATCAACATCTTGACCTCCAAATGATGGCATTTTAAATTTTGGTAACTTAAATTCCATTTCTGATCTATCAGTGTCAACACCAGAACCTCGAACATTAACTGCTGCACCTCCAATGTCTGTGCTTGGTACAGTGATTCCACTTTTAATGCCTGAAATAGACACATTAGAATTTCCCTTAACTTTTGCCCCCTTAAAACTGATGTCAGTGACATGAGTTTGTACAGCTGGACCTGAAACCTCTGATTTTTTAATTTTGCCATCTATATCTGCTTTTACTGTGGTGTCTGTACCAGAGATTCTGGCAGTAGGAACATTCACACTGATGTTGATTCCTTGGCCTGCTCCCCTAAGCTGCTGATCACTGATAGTGACATCAGGACCATTGCTTCCTTTGCTGTCTACTTTCTCCAAACCAAGATCTATTTTACCTGAGAAACCTTGAGTACTTTTACCTGGTCCACTGATATTTATTTTATCAGTATCACTGCCAGGTAACTGAATACTGCCATGCTGTTGTTGCATCCCTCCAGATATCCCAAATTCAGTCTGCACCATTTCCCCCGAAAGTCCAGTGGCAGGAATTTTAAATCTGAGCTCTTTTTCACTCTGCTCAACATCTCTTGTAAAAGTTGCTGATTTAGCATGTCCCATACTCCAGTGTTTTTCAGATGGGCCAGTGACATGTGAACCTGTGACTGAGACATCACCTGGGACCTGTATCTTGAATTCTGGACTACCTATTTCATATTGCTGCTGTCCAGGACTCTCTGGCATGTCCAAAGTGTAGGTAGTAATTCGTCGAGTGATGGTTGTAATTGTGCTTCCATCACTGCTTGTGCTGCTGTGACGTTCTGTACGCACGTCTACACCCTCAGCAAGGTCCTCTGATTTCAGTCTCGGTTTGATCTTCTTGGTGTAGATTCGTCTGTAGTCTTCATCATCTCCACTCTAGTATTTCAAGAATAGACAATAATACATAAATGTAGACCAGAGTATACAATATTTACAAGCAAACATGTAAAGCATGTAAAATGAAGATATTTAATAGACTAAACATTAAGCAACTATTTATTTCTTCAAAAAGCCTCACCACATAGATTATATCTTTAAAAGAGGACAACAGATTTACTTTCATCATGCAAATCTATAAATTTTTACTTATTTATTTTATTTTATTAAGTTTTACAGTTATTGTTTAAGGTGAGATGCATACATAGTAAGGTTGATATGCTGTTGCTCAAATACATGGTAAGCTTTAGCATTCAATTCTGTAAGAATTTGTTAGCTTACAAGGATAATGTCAGGACTCGATCCTCCAAATCTTGGTTTGCCTTCCCATGACAGTGTGCCCATGGGAGACCGGCATGGTGATTTATCTCCCTTGTTCTGTAGTTTTAGCCCAACTTTATGTCGATTTAATGTCTTGAGTAACTCTTCTGTTTCCTCTGAGCTCATGTTGTCAAAGTAGATGGTTGCACCCACAATTTGGTCACCTGAACAAAAAAGTGATAGCGGTAGAGACAAATACAGAGGGAGACAACAATCACTTTGTTGCCAGGATACAGATACAATGGCGAGTTAGACAAAGTTAAAGGGGGAATGTGGATGTGTCAGTACCCAAAGTTGAAGGTTATTCACATATAGTGAATGGGCTTTTTAAAATTTGAGAGCAGGCATGAATTTTACCTTTGTGGACTTTCCCAGTGTGTGCAGCTGGGGACTCATCCTTCACGTCTTTCACAAAAATCTCTCCCTCGCCCGATTTTTCAATTGTCAACCCATGTTTGTCAGCACCCATCCATTGTGGGAAGAGCACTTCCCTCGTGTCCTCCTCTTCAGCCATACTGGTGGAGAATGTAATTTTTGATTTGATTTAGAAACAGATCTAAATAAAGACAGTGCATCAACAAAGATACAACATCAACACTTATTTTTCATAAAGGTTTGTCATGTGTAGTCTACATATACAATAAGAAAGTAAATGCAATAATTTCTTGTCAGCGGTCTTAATAATGGAGTGTGTAGGAAGTATGTATGTATGTGTATGCATTTCTTAAGTAAAAAGGATGAGACTGCTAAAAGCATCTAGCACTTTAGTGACATCTGGTGGTTACTTTGCAAGACTTTACAGTAGTAGTTGAAAAACGAAACAAATTAAGCATTTCCATTTCAGAGAATATGACATGAGAGAAAAGCATTCAGATTTTCACTGACCTTACTAACTTCTTTTTTTCTTCTTAAGTCCCAGCTGGTGTAAAGTGACCGTCTGATGTCTGTTTCCTGAGGCAGAAATGAAATTGTAAATACACAAAAAAGCATTTTTATTTCAGGAAAAACATAATTATCCTGTTCACTTGTAAGGAATGTTGTTATTGTAATGCACTATATTGGCTACATGGCTTCCTTTGCATGTATTAAAGCACTACTATGGAGTTTTGGGTCTAAAGGCGACAAAACCTTCCAGACACTTTGTAGGGTCTTAATAGTACTGCTAGAAGATGCAGTCAGCAATGTCATTCTATAAATAGGTTTGTCTTTTTTTGTGGTGGTTTCCTACCCTCCAACCAGAACTACACAGCACATATCCTGGATGCCTAGAGGCCATAACACTTCTTTACCCACCCTTCATATGACTATAAAATAATTTGGAGATGGTACCAAAACCAACTAACAGATTAAAAAGATACCTCAAATAGTAGTGGAAGGTTAAGTTGCTTTAATAGGTATAAATATTTGTATTCAGACAAAAGACCACTGAAGTCTATTTAGAGTTGTATACATTAAAATGTTCTTAGCTCTGTATTATCTCATTTTAGCTCAATTTTACATCTTTGTTGCTGTCACAGGTAACTGACAGTAATTTTATGTGCCTGTGATGTTTTCATAATTGGCATACAATGTCAAAAAAATCTATGAAATGAACCACATAAGGAACTATAAATTGGGAAAGAACTTACTCAACAGGATATGACTCACAAACATGAAATGTACATTTGTTTTCTTGACAACCCAACAATCAAAAATTATTCAGATGTTCAAATATTCTCACAATTGGCTTTATGCCACTTTGAACTTGTTGAAATGGTTATTTGACTTAAAATTCAATCAGGCTGAAACATCACTATCTCATTCAAAAATGGGAATGACAGGCCAATCAGTAAGTATGCACAACATAATGGTCTAATGAATAGATTTGCAGTTATATGGTGCAGTCCGTTTGTTGCTAAACTTAGTTCTAATAATGTCTTGATGCCACATTGTAAATTACTTACATTACTCTATCACTAAATGCACATTTAGGTAATACAATAAGAACAATGGCTTGAATTCATTAATCCCAAGCAAAGGAACACCCCTATCCAAAGGTTCTTGCAAGGAGGGTCAATAAATGGCCTTAGCAGTATTGTAGAGAGACCTTAATTTCCTCAGCCACATTCCTCACACATTCTAACCAGTTTAATGCTCGGTGAGGCTCTCTGGCATTGTAAACAGCTGGTACTTGCAAGAAATACTTTTTAAATGCTTTTAAATTTCAGGTTTCCACAAAATAAATGTTTCCCTAACTAGATGGGTTATGTATGGAATGCAATGACACAAAAAATATACTGTAAACACAAATATATAACAATATTATATGTGTATCACACATCATAGTTTTAGTACTATTTGAGTGCCGTGTTTTTCAGTAGCCTCATTAAGCAGTGTAGCATGATGTAGAATGTTTAAGACGGCCTGTGGGTTTCTTGATCAAAAATGTAGTTGCTCTTTCACCTAAAACTATTTAAAAAGTGGTGCTCTTAATATTTGCATTGGCCCTTGTCAGCTTAGATTTTTCATGATGTGCTCCGCAAACAGAAAAGTTTGGCCACTCATGCTCTAGGTAAACCAGAAAATCAGTTCAAGGTTATGCCACATAAGAAATGAGAAAATTATTATCAGGTTGAATATTATAATCAGGCTCCATATCCTTTGGTTATACCCCAGCAAACACCACCTAACATATACTCAGGCACAGCATGCATGTTTGCCTATCTCCCCTTCCGTCTGCCTCTTAAGCCACACACAACAAACTGAATGAATAATTCTGATGTATTAATTCAGGCACGTCTGATTCAAGTAGTCAGATTTCTCATTATATTTCAAAGACCCAGATTCAACATTTTTTGCAATGTCTCATCCCATTCTGGAGCTTCATCAGCTGTTGACACAGTGAATGAGTCCCAGGTAAGCTCAAGTGCCACACTCTGAAACAAGTCTCGTTGTTATTTTTGGCAGGAAGAGGTATTTACTGAACCACTGGGAGGGAAAAACCAACAGCTATGTGTTTTCAAGGAAAGAGGAGGAGTGAGGAGCTGTTCTTGCTGTCCTCAAGGCATGTTCTACAGCCTGAGTGTGGTGCCACACCCTTTCCTTCTATCTCCTGTCCCCCCAGCCTTTCAGTACAAACTCAAGCACTGTATGCATATTTTTCTACTGCCTTCAGCCTCAGCTCCCCAAAAGACACCCATCCACCTCTCTCAAACGTTATGATCTTGAGAACTCTTTCGGGCAACCCACACTCTCACTGCTTTGACATATTCTTGGCACCAAGTGTAGGGAGCTGCCCATGAGATGGAGTTGGAGGGTGGGGAGAGAGAGGCCTAGAGAGAGAAGGAGGAACAGCAGGGGTGCCGTGATGATTACAGTGCCTTTACAACCAAAGGCTGTCTCTCATGTCTATCAGAGGATGGGGTGTTGGGTGAATGGGGTTGGGGATCGGGGTGAGGGAATGAAAACAAAGCATCATGGGCCTGGCCTGCAGGGCAAACACCTAACAAAGAGCTCAAACTACGTCTAATCATGCACCATTCCATTCATTCATTCTTTTAAATCAGAAGTATTTTTTTTATGTTTTCTATGAAGTAATTTATCTATTCTTTTTCATTTATCATGACAACAACGGGTTGTTCTACAGATAGTCTTTATTTCCAGAATCTGGCACCTCTCCAAAATCATATGATCAACATTAGTCAGGGCGTCGGCACATAATGATACCTTTCGTGATCACATGTTCATAAAACAAGCTGACACACATCGCTTAAAAAGCACAAGTCGGTAGAATAACCTCTCTCACCTAGCAAGGAAGGCGTGTGACATAAAACCTGAGATGGCAACAGACAGAAAGAAATGGTCTGGAAAACATGTATAATTTTCCTGATGGCATAAGGCGGCATAAGAACCTCATCATCCAGCATACCACTCATGTGTCACCACCAGGACACGGCAGGGAGAAAGAGGGAATTTCCCCACGTTCCCTTGGATCAAACCCCAGCTTTGAGCATTTTCTTGTTTATGACCTTAAGGCAAAATTTCCATATGTTGCAGCTACTGTTTAATATTCATGTAATAGTTGCTTTGACTCCTGCTACCCAAGTTGCCACAGCTGTTTTTGGTCTTTTCTGAAACACAGCCAGCTGAGCAGCGCTGATACGCCTGTTCATAGCTCAGGGAAGAAGGGGCCCCCGAACAGGTGGTCACGCAATAGCCAATGTGCATGGAACAGACACGTTGGCCAAGGAGTCAAATTACTCAAAGCAGGCCTTTCAGCGCTCACAGGCTGAGTGACCTTCGAGAGTCAAACATAGACTTTAATAAGAATCATTCCAAAACTGCTTCAGAATTTGTGTTAAGAGGCCGCCTTGGCTCAACTATACCCCTCATGAATCATCATTCTCCATTATACGTTCATACAGAGATTAAACCATCTCATCAATGCAGGTTAGAAAATATCATGATTACATAGCTGTTTACACACGTCCACATATACATATAACTAAACTCTATATACATATAACTAAACTCTATATACATATAACTAAACTCTATTTTACAAGGAGGAACATACCTGTTGCCCAAGCACCAGTTAAGGCTCACACTGTTCTGTCTTCTGTTTTCTTCTGAAATGGAAGAAGGACAAGATCAGAAAGACATAATTTTACATTCTGTGCAGCAGACACAACAATAAAAACCTAAAGTTTCAGTAACAGTAAAAGAAAGATAGATAGATTTTGCTGAGCTGTAATGAGCCCAAGCCCTCAATCAAATGTGTTGTTCAATCAATCACCCAGTCACTTCAAAGGTGTCTGAGTGTGTATAAAGTACTGGTGAGATAATTTTTCAATGATTAACGGATGCCAAGCCACATTAGAAAGATTAAAGAATAGAGTTCCAATCATACTGGCACACCCAAAACTAAAGTAAATGTATCCACAGCTAAGCTCTTAAGTAAGACTGTATTCACACAAAAAGTCAACAATGTTTTGTGATCCTAAATTGTTGTTACAAAACCAGAATTGCTCATTAGAATATAACCAAATGTTTATTCAAAACAGGCAGCTGCAGCCTTTTCTATTTTGTGTGTTCTTTTCAAAAGAAGCACCACACTTCAAATGACAGTGCAATGCATATAATTAGGCATATAAGTAGGTTTCAGTTTTTGTTTGATAGGCAATACCTAAAATGTAAACATGGCAACATAAACAAGCTAATTCAATTAGAAAGCATGCTAGTATAAGTTGATTGGGTTGATTGTAAACCAACTGAGCAACCATCTGTGTTATTAGGAGGGAAATTTAAGACAAGTGTGAATCACAAACATGTGAGATATGTGCCTGTAAATTCCATAGCTGTCATTTCATAAGAGTCAGTTTATGGCGGGCACAGTCAGAACACTCCTCACAGACAAGATGCTAGCAGGGGTCAATTAAGTTTCCCTTCAGGCAAAGCAAACATTTCATGTGCAAATCTTCATGTTATTTATACAGTGTTTTTATTATACACTCATAGTGATCAACTGAACTATAAACACTGAAAACACTGAAATTTCATTGTCATTTTTTTCAAAAAACTACAGGCAAATGAAAAAGGATTTTAAATGGCAGCAACTGTTCAGCAAAAAAACTTTTAATGAGTCAAAGCTTTGAAAGGAGAGCCCATAAAATATCAATAAACTATAGCAAAAATCAAAGATCCAAATCTGGCAGAATATCTGATGAAAAACAAGCAGGGGGAACACAGAGTTCCTCATCATCATTACGTCAAGTAAAAGTATACTTAAGGCTATGTCCTTATCCTTGAAGTCAATCTCCTCCACAAAACAGTCTTCAACACATCCTCACAGATAGCTGCAAACAATGATGTGCCTGTTTTATAGCTGTCGCTCAGCCATAAACATACCCACGTGACACGGGAGTTCTACACACTCACCCAAGGGACTACAAAACACTGTGGCATGACAAGCAATGATGCAATTCTGTTAACAGACACAGGCTTGAAAAGATTAACATGATCAAAGCCTCAGTTGAATATAGAATACCTTTCAGGCCTGCTTTTGGTACTGCACTCAGAATCTGACTTTTCTAAAAGCAAAACCTCCTCTTACAGCTTTGTTATATCTTGAGGTATGCTGAAAGAAATGAATATAAGAGCTATTAGGCATTGCACAAGATAATGTTTCAACATGGGAATGTAAGAAAACAAAACTGTCTGTCTTGACATGACACCATTGAGAACAAATTTGGGAATAAGCCCAGACAGGTATGTGCTGGTAGTAACCTACTGAGGAATGACGTCTGCTATGATCAGTCATCACTATACTCTTGCACAATAAAGAGTCAAGAGTGAGTTCACAAAAAAGACAATTATTTCCAAGAAGTGTGGAATACAGTCAGAGGATAAATAGAGAAATTCATGTGTTCTGTTAAACTCTGAGTTGCACTAGAAAATTTTTTGAAAGTCAGACTCTAAACTCTAAAATTTCACCATGATTTCTATCATTTGTTTGTGGGAGGTGCCACAAAAATTGTGCCGCAGGGCTTAGTATGTTAAATAAACCTTTATTTTGACAGCTGAGCATCATTCCCCTTTATTCTTCTCGTTAATAATACTGCTTACAGTTTGTCATCTAGAGCTGTTACTGAAATAGAAAGGGCAATAAAGGCCATGCTGGTTGGGGTTGTCACAGTGTTTGCATAGAGCTCCAAGCAGCTGTGTAAACTCAACAATACAAGTTCCACTATTCTGCTATTCAACACTGTATTCACTATATCTGACTGGCAAAATGGACAAAACTAAAAAAAGGGTACACTTACAGTACATAAAGTCAAGTATATTTGTGAGATTTTATTTCAAAATGATTTTAGTCAAATTGTGGCTTTGTGGCTTTGTTAGCATGATATACTTTTGGAAGACACTGAAACATAGGTCATACTCAATACTCAAAAACAGCGACCTTTGAGAGAAAAAAATTAAAAAGACTAAAATATTATGTCATTCTCTCCCAGATCGAAATGAACCTCTTCAGCCAGCTTTAGCAAGCTGTTTAAACAGAATATCTTAAAAGTCTCTTCTGTAACTCTCAATTCTCAATGGGACACGCCCTTTTTAGACCAAGAGAACTGCAGAGGACGCACCATCTCAGAACTTGCAGTGAGAGCAAGAGGCCCCACCCTGGCCTCTAGTCAGACACATTCCTTGATAGAGCCGTCAGGCCAGCTGGAAATGTGCCCAGCCTCTCCCGCAGTGACTAACTCCACAGATATGTCCTCTGCTCCACTCTGCCACACAACTGCTCACGCTGAGTAACAAAGTAGGGAGCTCAGAAAGAGGATGGCCATTTTATAGGATTTTGCAACTGTCATGAAAACTACCAATTGTGCAAACATTATAAGATATAACTTATAACTGCCCCAGTGGATCTGACTGTATTCCAAATCTGAAGTTGCTGATTACCTTTAATTGGTTAACGCAATCAGTGTGATGTGCCACAGGGCTGTGAAAAAGGCATGAGGTGTCTAGATTGCGCACAAGAGCCAAGCCACTTCCATCAAGACTCCTTTGAGTTGACCTAGTTGCCCCACCCCTGGTTTGAGGCAGGTGAGCATAAGAAATACTGAGCCAAACAGAAACAGATCTTTCTATTCACGCCTCACTGGTTTAGAATGATACAGTATTTGAGGACAAAGGATTAAGATACTGTAACAGCAACACATGGATGTCAAACTTTAATTGGGGACCTCTAGAAAAATGGCTTCTTCATAATCCTCAAGCACTAGCTGAAGTTTGCTTGCCATTGTAATATGCCTTTCTACATACTGGCTGGAATTTCAGTATTGCAAACAAAATCATCTATTCATGATCCTCTGACAATGGCACTCTGTCAAAACATTCTCTCAAAAACAGATATCCATACTTACTTAGAAGGTAAACTGAATAGTGAATAACTGAGGAAAACATTTAGCAGTGTCTAAATGTGATGAAAACCAAACTCAGACAACAGCGGACCCAGGAGAAAAACAGCCTTACAGAGGCAGCATGACAAAGGAGAAAGTCAGTCAAAATAACATGTTGCCAGTCCTGAAACTGACTAAAAACCAGAGGTATGGTTAAAGGAAAGGATTTCGCTGTAGGGCCATAATTATTGAGCAGAGGGAGGGAAAGGAGTGTCAGTTTGTGTCTCATACAGAGATGAAGTACATACTAAACTGCCTGAGAGAAAGCTAACTCTTCCTACAAGTGAGACTGACCCATGCAGGACAGCTGATGTTGACTTCGGGGCATAGGCAGCACACATATGTAGGTGTTCCAATTCACAGACATTTAGCACACTCTGCTAGACTTCATTACAGCCCAATAACTTGGCAACCTGAAGTGACACCAGTAAGGTCTATAATCTGTTTACAATTACCAACTAACAGGCCATAAGTTAACTGCTGTTTTTAACATGCCTGTCATAAAAAAGGTCCTTTATCAAAACTTTCACGTCTTTGCTTCTTTGCATCAAATTACTTCTACTAGTAACTAGTAAGTACTGAGTAACAGAATTTGTAACTAAATAGACCTTTAAAAGATGCATAGTTTGAAATAATTTAAGGTTCACTTTTTCCTCCAAATTTTGGCAAATGAAAACAGCCCAGTCATTGTGATCACAAGGTTGCATTCCTTGTTTTAGATCCTTTATTTAATTCTTGTTAGTGATTCAGGAATGGGTGAGGCTGTGTGGTGAATCAAAATACCGAACAACAAAGTACTGTGGAAACAAAGTAGCAGAGTGAGGTAGCATGGGGTGATTTGCATAAATTAAAAACTGATGAAACCGTCTGTGTAAAGCTGGAAAATCAGAGCACACACTGACCTGCTAGTGGACTGTATGTGTATGACAGTTAGGTACAAGTTTTCCAAACTCAATCTGGATCCTTCATTCAAATAAAAAAGCGACCAGATAGCAACAACTCGAAATGGCCTTGCCATTGAAAATAATTTCAACTGGTTTCCAAATATATATACCTTTTTGCCTAAACAAACAGTCTGGCCTGTGTACTGTAGTGCTATGTTGTACAGAGGTTGTCATTAGAGGTGTGTATGTTGTGCTGAATTCTCCAAAGCAGTATTCAGCGCCACACAGTGACAAATATTCCAGCTGGAAACTCTAAGAACAAATCAGACAAACACATGGGCAACACGCCTGCTGATATTTGATCCCACCCATTCTTGTTAAGTCCTATCTGTTGAAAATGAATTGATTGGGTACCTCTGCCATAACAAGGAAATTCTCTTATTTCTTCGCAGAGATATAGCTGTTGTTGCCTTCAGCACAGTTATACACTATTTAACACCCCGGGTCAGAATGTTCTGAGAGCTTGTTACGGGGTACTGTTCTCTATTCTCCACTCACACCTTAGGGAGATGTGAGTCCCTTCCATTTCAAGCTCTTGGTGTAAACAATGTTAATTTTGTCTTTGAGTCTGACTGAACAGTATCATAAGACTCGATCTCACATGCACCAAGATGGACCAACCCTATCACAAGTCTCATGTCAAGCCTCGTGCCCTATGATCTAAATCCCTGTGGCTTCCCTAAAAAAGCTTTCCAACCATCTGAATAACTGAATAGTGTAAATCTGACAGTGAAGCAGCCCAGAATAAAATGGTCTGCACAAAAGTATGGATATCATTGCGGATTAAATCACGTTTGCCCTCTTTTAATACAACTAATGGACTTGCAAACAGATTTAGCATATTCTGTGATTGAGAGGCCTGGAAAATTGGGCAAGATGGATGTTCTGCTGGAGTATGACTCACTAGGATGCTGGCAGAGGCGTAGCCAATGTCTCATACAGATTCCATCTCCTATTCTCTGTCTCTCAACTGCGTGACACAATGATAGCTTCTCCAGAGCAAGCTGAAACAACTACAGATAATGCAAGAACGAAAAAAAACTGTGATTGTGAAATCTGGGTGTATCAAATACACAGCCAAACTCCATTTGGTGACTCAAAGTAAATCCTTCCACACTCATCCTTCCAGTTGTTTCATGGGGTGATAACTTTGAACTGATCACTGTTTATCTGCAGAGGGCCACTCCACAAGTCATTTGAGAGCAATTCTATAGATGAATGCATTAAAGATATATCATGTCAGACAACACATCATCGCAGAGTGGATTACAGTGGAGTTTAAAACAGTTGTCACAAACACTAAGAAACAAAAAAGCCTAAAACGTGGCACTCGTTTGCTAGAAAGCATTCCCTCATATTTTCCATGACTTCGTTTAGAAAGCGACCTCTGAGAAAGCCTGCAAGGAAATGACAGAGGAAGTGTGCGAGAGAGATTGTGCTCTTTCCGTTTCACACTGCCACAGAAAACACCCAATGAGTGGCACACTCAAGTCCCTCATATCAGCAGCAGGCAAGAAACGTCAGGGTTCCTCTTCAGGACCCTACTATGGCTGGATATGACAACCTGTACTTCATTAAGACTTCAGAGAAAAAGTCAGAAAAGTAACGTTATGTGTCTATGAGCTTAACACCATTAATAACATAATTTGCTTCAGACAAGCTAGATACACAGTGATAATTACTATTCCAAGAATGTGCTGCGTAGGCGTAAAAGAAAACAAAAACAGAAGGCATTTATATATGTTTTATAGTAAACATCCAACAAATGGCACAGGCAATTACAGCAAAGAGATTTGGACCCTGACAGTGCCACGAGGGCAAAACTGCAATCTCACAAACATGTAGACTAGAGCTATACTTGATGAGAATGTCTGACTAGTCGGTTGCTTTGCCTGCAACGCCACAGAAGAAAGTCCAGGGTGTGGCTGCAGGAGGGGGATGGGCTTCCAAATTTGTACTTTACTTACAACAATCCCATGGATGGATTTCTCCCTCACATGCACTCCTTTTCTCAAATCACCAATTCTCTTTAAAGTTATAAACTAAAGACACTGCTTAAATATCTAACAGTCAACTACTAAAGTCCATATGCATTGTACCATGGAATGGCTGTGACTTTACCATCACAATTTAGAGAAATTAAACTTTATGCTGGAGCCAGAAAGGAGGTCTGTAGATAAAACACTTAATTCTTCCAACTCCACAGAGTTCCTTGCTTTTCCTCTAGTGCTTCAAACCTGGTTTCAATTAGTTAGTCTTTCCAAACCACTACATTCCATTACCCACAACCCCCTCCCACCTCCCTTCTCTACACTCTGGCTGGGATCCCAGGTTAAGAAAATCGAAGCAAATTTGAGTGAATCCCCAAACTCCACCCCTCAAAAAAGTTTTAACTTTTAGCCCATACGTAACCTACTTGTAAAGCTTCGTTTAAATTAGACTGTAAAAAATACTAGTGAGACCTAACAAATCCGCACACACATGTTATGCCTTTTCTTCATATTCTGCACAAAAAGACTTTGCATAACTGCTGACGTCCAAAACGTTGGTTTTCCAATTCTACATATGGTAGGGCAGGGTGATATTCCCTAACTTGAGGGCGGGGGGAAGGAAAGCAAAGCGCTGAAAAAAAAATCCACACCCTAAAAAGCTCCACGCGCAACAAACAGAATATCTTCATATCTGAAAGCAAATATATCTACGTACCACATTTTAGCTCTATAATGCAAAGCTATTTCAACTAAGGTGGTAGGTCTACATTTTCAGAAAAGATCATTTTAATTTACTACGTCGACAGAGTAGGCTACGCACTTTGTGAGTCAGTCAAGGCGAGTAAATATCCACGTCGTAAAGCTGAACTTGTATGCACTATCTGTTGGAATGTGCCAGCGCACAACTTTTTCTGTTCACCAATTTTGTTTTGTTCATAAAGTTTTGTTCGCCTGTGTGTAATATAGCCTAGTTTCAATGTCTCTTCAGGAATCCCGTCTCTATTTATTATAAAGAGTTGACTTTTATGTGAATAAGGCAGCTTAGGCTACTTGGCATTTGTAACAAAAAATCACCCACTGTATCAGAAGGCTTTCACTGTTTAGCATATGCCACATGAAAAACAGACACGTTTCTTATCAACACATTCACAAAGTTTACGGGGCTGAGGAGGCATCACTAGCGCTAGCACCATTTACTGGGAGTGACGATACACACCCACCTTTCCACATGTTCAGCCATACAAGTTCATGCGCCACTGAGAAAAAGGATGATTTTACTGAGTTTACGCGTCCTTACGACTGTCAAGTAATGTTGACACAGCTAATTCACACAATATAAGACCTTATACAAGCAGTGAGACTGTTTCTGTTAAGTTCATTACAATGCACATGAAAGCTCAAAAGGTCAGTAGACCACACAGCAGCCGAGGGGCTTAAGAGATGTGTTACAATAAATAAATCTATAGGAAAAAAACTGTTTCACTCACCTGTAGACAGACCAGACTTTGTAACTTTACTGCATGAGCATCACTGACACTTTACACCTCTTCGCCACAGCCCCAAAGTTGTTCTTGTTCTTGTTTGTCGTTGTCTAAGTTTTTATTTTAGTTCTCTCTCTCGGTCTTTCTCTCTGCATGTAAGACAAGACACCTCTTTATACTTTTGTGTTTTGTACCTCTCTACTTCTCTCTCTCCCTCTCACTTCTAACTTCTGTTCTTCAGGGCTATGTGGCTGTAACTCCGGGCTATGGAGAATGGTTGGGTGTGGGACAGGGCAGAACTCTTCAGTCAGGTGGGAGGGATCAACGGTGTAACAGGGAGTGGTCGCGTGTCATCTGTGTTCAGCCCACACAGCACTAGTCCCTCAAAGCTAATATTTGCTCAGTTACCATGGCAAAAATGTAATATCTTTAAAATAATTTATCTGTCTGCTTAATTAATATGGAAACAGGAAACTTTGAACTTTGAACTTGAATCTCTTGATTAAGTGTAATAACACAGAACCATCAACAGATCTTAAGTGATGGATTTTTCATTGTACCTTACAGTGGTACAAACTGCAGCATTCAAGATTCAAACAAAAGTTGCATATTACACTATGTATATGCAGCTGATGATGACCATAAATGTCTGCCTTGTATGTCAAACACTGTCAGTGCCACATGTGACATAAAAAAACTGACATATTCATCTCAGCTTGTGTGCATTTGTAAAATTGACCGTGTTCCAGTACGACGCTGCATAATTAGACATTATTGTTTATAATTAATTAAACAGAAGAATTGAGTCTGTCAGATTTATCAGCAGGTGTTTCTTCCAAATACCCTCAAGGCTGCAAAATGTTTTAGTTGCATATATACATATATTGCTCTGTGACAGTAAATATTATTTGGCCTAATAAATGTCTCAGGATAATGCTTATCTGTCAAACTGAACTTTCTTAGAAATCTTGGGACAGAACCTCCCAAGAAATGTCCCAGGTATGTACGTATATGTTTAAATTCCTCTGAGTATCTCTCCCTCTCTCTTTGCATGTGTGTACAAGAGAATGGTGTGGTGTAAGAGGGTGTTTGCGTAGGTGTATGTGTGCCTAATCTGCCCTTGAAGACATTCTCTCACAACTCTATGATACACCCAAATTCAATGAAGCACACAGTAAACAGAAAACAGTAGATGGATTCAGGAAACAGAGAGGGAGTCATAACATTCTGTGTGTTTGTAGAGAAGAAAGGGAGTGGCAAACCGCTAGGAGTAAAGAGAACTCTGATTTCAGTTAAAGACAAAAAATATGGAGAAGAGCAGATGGCCCAGTCTTGGAGACGCTCAACAAACTAAAACAAGCATTGCCTCACAAAGTAGGGAAAACACAATGAGAAAAAGATTACTCTCAGAGAACTGCTGAGTGCATAGCTAAATTGTCTTCTGGCAAGCAGTCAGTAGGAGTTTGTATTGCCCCCCACACCAATAAAACTTCTTCTTTGTAAAAACAAGTCTGAAAATGTCAAGGAACAAAAGAAAAAAGATGTTTTTTTCACCAACACTGAGGAGTTCTGAAGCCACACAGGGAAAATGACCACAAGACCTCCATTGAAAATAAATTAATCCAACATGCATTAGTGCATTTTTTAGAGATTAGTCTGTTCAAACTGCAGTAAAAACTGTCATAACCGCATACAACTTGCAGGAGAGGCTATAATGAAGGTCGTCAAAGTTTTGCAATAGTGGCACACCACAGGTTTGAATAATTCAATACTAGGATATGTGGGAATGGGTGTGTTTCCTGATGAACTTGACATAGGTGTGTCTGCCTGTGTGAAACAGTGCAAATAACATGGGTGCGTGTGGTGTCTCAGGGCTTCAGTGACTCATAACCTCTGACTACAATGCATGCAAGGCAACACATGCCGAGGAGTGAGAAAGAGGGAAGAGGGGGGAAAAAATCGAAGAGAGGCTAGAGGCTTGACTGGCTTGGGTGTGTCCTGTGATCAGCCACCACGGATAAGGGAAGCTGCTTTATTTGTTCTTAAAACACAGCTCACTGAGGAAAACAACAGAGTAAAGTAACAGCAACAGAAATGTTACATATGACATGATAATGTGATAAGAGTCATCTGGGGTTTTTTTTTCAAAGTTGAGTTTTGCACATGAAAAACATCATGAAACGACATCTCGTTCTTTGCAGACCACAGATTCTTTCCATCTGAAACAGCTGAGGATGAAAATGAGTTTTGAATGTTTTTTCACTGTACCCAGATGACAGACACAAGCCAAATTCCCCTCCGATTCAACAATAAAGTCAGTGTACTTCAGGGGGAGTGGCCTCCTCCTCCTATGGTTCGTATCAGAGATGTGTTGATAAATAATGGGTTGGTGTCGGCTCTGGTCCCACCCTGGCTCTCTCCTGCACAATGCTGTAAATACCTATCTTAAGCGCTTTTAGCATGTGTAGTCAAATGGGCACTACAAGAGATAACATGAAGGAAGCATTGCTAGGATGGCAATCAGTTTGTGTTTACAACACAGGCCAAGAAGTTGTGTGATGGGAAAGTACTCAGAATTTTCCAGGTAACTAGCATGCTACCCAGGTTACAACGTGTGGCTCATTAACTCAGCGTTTGGGAAGGAATCAAGGAAATGCATTTGTACTTTTATTTAGCAGTTAATCCAAAGTCAGTGAAAACAGTCCTTCAGTTCTGAATCTACAGTACATCTAAGGTTTTATTAATAATTAATTAATTAATGTAATTAATTAATAATAGTTTTGTAAACTTTCTGCCTTGTCAGAAATAAGTAACATTTTCAATCCCTCTTGCGGGGGACAACAATCTTATTACCCATCATCATTTCATGTGAATGCAACCTACATTTTCCTGACATTTGGTCCAACATCATTCTAAATGACAATTACAAAATCCCAGAATAGCAGTTTAATGACACTTTGAAATCACCTAAATTGTAGTTTCATTGGCACTAACAAAACCGCATTGAAACAGTTCAAACTGAAGTATTTCCTCTCTTTTCCTGAAACATTAAAATGACAATCAGGAAACAGAGATAGTCACAGAGATAGTCACCAGTCATAGGGCAGGCTCAGCAAGAGGTCAGACAGTGTCAGACCTAAATTTCCGTAAGGACAAATCTATCTAATCAATCAGTCAAGGATCAAAAAACACCTGTCAACAGGACTTATCTGTTAATGAAAGGACATCAGTATGCCTGGCTTTCATGTTCACTCTCTCACATGTGTCTTGTACCAGAACAAGGTGGCATGTAAAAGCTACACTGGCATTCTTTGGATGATGACAACATGCACACAGACACTCATTGCTATGTACTCATATCTGTTTCACCAGGCGCACTGCTATAATGCCAGCACAACCAGATAGCGTCTAGAGTTGGTGCCTTAACCCCCAGTAGATATTTTTTACATTTCATGCAGAATAATTTGACATCTTTCAAAAATTAAATTTTAGATTTCATAAAAAAATGTACACAAGTTCAACATAAATCTCCCAAAGCAGAAATGCTGAAATCAAACATGAGTCACGGTGGAGCCCCCTCATCCTGACAACTTCTTCAAACTGCCAACCAAGGAAAACAGGGAACAGCATCAATGCCACCAAATGGGAGACTGCAGCATGAACATCAGCCAGCTAGGTCAGAAAAGGGGCTGTTTTAGCTTAGCTAAAACCATGGACAACTGGGTAGCCTATCATGGTTACTACTGATTGTACTTTTCCAGCATGACCCCTGGCAGTTGGGTTAGCTCCTTGAGTTGTGGATCTGCCCAAGATTTCTTCCTAGACTAACTAAACATAAGGGAGTTTTTACTTGCCCCTGTTGCTCTTGGGTGCTCCTTCTTTGAAGTGCCATGAGACAATACTATTGTAAAAGGCGCTGTATAAATAAAATTTAATTGAATTGAATTTTAATGGAATGGCATACAGAACGCTGGTGGCTAAGACTGAACCTAAAAAATGGAGCTTTCTGTAAGACAGTCTGTGAATCTTACACCATCCGTGTGGTCCTCTAGTTATCCATTACAAAATGTGAATGCTGGGCTAAAATACAAGCATAATTTCTTCAGAACCCTGTACTCTGCCCTCAGTTTTTTACATCTTAAATTTGTGTCTAAACAACTGAAACAACAGCAAAGATCAATAATAAGATTGTGACCGGAGTGCAGTAAAGAAATTGATTGTTTTTTTTTTTGCTGTTGTTTACTTTTTTAAACCCACCGTAATTAACTAATTTTTAAAATGAACAGTAATAGCATAGCTTAATTTTCCATGATGAGAGATCAAAGGCAAGACAGTTAAATGAAAATGTTAAACAGCCTGGGCCACACCTGAATTCAGGTATAATGCCTGAGAGCTGTAAGCCTTGGAGACAGTATGGATTTTGAATGGAATTTTTGAACATATACAACCCGAACACTTGTCTTCGTCAATAATGTAATCTGCCTTGGTATGTGACACCACACACATCACCATTTATCTGTAGATGTATCTTGCAAGGAAAAAAATGCATGCATTCACTAAGGACTGGGGGTATACATACCTCCAGCTCATCACTATACAACAGAACCACACCCTAGAGGTATCTGAGCCAACTTGTAAATCAAAGTTTATTGTTTCCAGGTTCATCACAACATGCACCATCAAAAGCCAAATGGTGAGCTTGCCTCAATTCACAGGTAACTTCACAATTTGTAGTTTTTTGTCTTTTGCATTTTAAAATGACTGAGATGTTCAAATGTCTTAGAGTAATGACATTCATCTCTGTCTAATGACACAATTATGCTGACCCTGACTTTGCTGCCATGGTTACAGCTCATACCAGCATGTTGTTGTAGGGATCCCCACGCACTCATGTGATTCACAAAGGCTATCCGTCTCCTTTCGTAAAGACACTTAAAAAAAGAGAAAAAGGGAATAAGAGACAGATTGAATTGTAGTTTCCCCTTCAGATTGTGAGTCACGAACACGAGGGAGGGACTGAGAAGGACTATTCCGGGATGGCTGCCATAGCAACATAATAAGCAAGGGGGCAGGTTATTGCCAGAACGTTTCCATAGCAATGCCATGTGTGTGTATATAAATACGACCTGCCAAAACTTGACTAAAGGAGTAGTGACGAGTAGTAGTTGTTGTTGAGGCATCATTGACAGTACGGTAACTTAGCAAAGGCTGTTTACTAACAGGGAACTCAGGGAGCATCTAGGCATATCATAACTACTTTTCTGCTTTGATGAAATTTCTCTGTCTTCGCACACTTTCACATCTCCAATTCACAAGAGACCATCCACAGTTTGCTCCTAAGGTAACCGAGTTAGAGTGGCTCTTTCTAACTACAGCAGTATAAAGAATATAATGTCCCAGTTCAACTCTTTCCCTCTCTCAGTATCCCTGAAATCGGATATTGTTATCTAAAGCTTTTATTCAAGATAAACAGACATGGATTGCCTGGTTGAAGCTCAGTTTATGTAAATGATCCTGTGATTTCAGTGAACTCCAACAGAGGATATTTGTTTAACAGCTTTCATGTTTTCGCACAGACAGCTACCTTCCTGTGAGCAATACATTCCTGTCATAGTTTTAAAGTGTTTCAACAGTCCAGCCCTTTATTGGTGCTATTCAAACCTCATGCTCTGCATAAGTTGAAACTTAGCTGGCAATACAGCATCTGGGGTAGTGTAAAAGTGGTGAAATGCATTCATGGGCAATGTGAAGTTAAAAGTTGTCACATGTCTTCATAGACCTTGTTTTTTTATTTTAGCACATCTCTATATACTTTGTAGGCATATACCTAAGGCTATGCATGCATTAACCTAGTAGTCATGCTGCCACTGTGCACGTCTAATCAGTGTCTGAGTCAGTGTATTAGCCAACATCTAAAATTCCACAAAGACTGTGTTGGTCTATGGTGGTTTGATAATGTGGCTCCGGAATTCCTGTTATGTTTGTGGGCAGTGCCTTGTCTCTCTACACTGCCGACCATAGGATTCTCTCTGTTGCAAGCATAAACACTTGCACTGTGTGTATATATAACGACATAAAGACAGTGACAGACATACAGACAGACAGACTGTGAACTAACTAACCAGCCAGCCAGCCATCAGGGAGAAACAGGCAGGACAATTAATTATGTCATTGTATACTAAAACAATTAACCAAAGCATGAAGGAATAATCTCTTCATGCCATGCTATTGAAAAAATAACAACTTCAATAATACAACAAACTATGTCTGAACATTATTCATTATTCAAGCAATATAGCTCGGTAAAAAATACAAGTCTCCACTGATGCTAACTTTATATAAATGATTACAGGAAATATCAGGGACAATTATGGTCTTACAACAAATTGCATATACTGTCAAATCTTTCTTGTTTATGTAGAGGTGTAATGTTGGTTTTTACATTCGTGCTTGTTTGTGTGTAATGTAGTTTGATGACATTTAGCATTACAACAGAGATGGATACCGCACTTCTGATGGTTGACATCACAGAGCATTGTAGTAGTGCTTCTGAAGAGACCATCAATACCAGTGCTCCACCTCCCCCATTGGTAATATGAGACTGCAGAACTATGTATGGGGCCTCATGTCCAAAAAAGCAGGGGCTCTCTGTTTTGCCTTTTCCTCCTGCTTCTTTTTCTATTATCATCTTATTGGAAACCACACTCTTCCTCACTTATGCGCAAAGCCCTCAGACATATTGTTTTCATGGAAACAAAAGGAGGTGCCGTATTTCAATTTGGAATTCTTCAGTCTTAAAGGTATGGAAGTCATCTGTGAATGACAACGGCATTCCACATTCTCCCCTTCAGCACCCTGACCTCCAACCACCTCAGCGGAATGCAAAAATGCCTCCCTGCATTACAACACCGCGGAGAACGCAGACATCCAATAGGTGCCTAGCACAGATATAGACAAATAACACGACACATTGATTCACAGGCTACAAAGGAAAATCTTGCGCTCAAACACCAAAAAATTATGAATATTTAGTGAAGAGGGACTTTATAGCCTGTGCAATTCATGTTTTCTGCATGAAAATGTGAAACATCAAGGACGCAGTTTCCGTAGGGAGAGAGAATATTTTCCTCAACCAAAAGCTTTATTTTTTCCTGCCTGCAAGAGCTGCCAGTTGAGTCCAGGGGAAAATCCCAGTATCAGCACAATGCAGCACAAAAACCACTGCCCACAATGACTCTACTCGCTTTCAACTTAGTGCAATTTTGGACAATCAATAACACTAACATTGTTAAAAAATGTTCTTTGACATGAGCAGTCTACAGTCCAACACTAAAATACCAAACACAAGAAAGGTTGTTGAATGTTTTGAAGGTCTTTTGTAAGATGCTCTTTATAAGACAGAACTTGACTAATATTTTTAAAAAGTGCGTCATGATTAAAAAAAAAAACTATGTTTGCGTTTTTTCACACAACTCTCGGGTGCAGCAGCAACAGCAGCAGCAGCAGCCCCCCTCACACTTACCAGATGTGTGGAGCAGATGCTTAGCATATGCATACCATACTATTCCTTAGCCTCACACATAGGACAAGACTGAACGCCAATCACAAACACAGAGCCTTTGTGTATGTGTGTGTGTGCACTCTGCTTTGTCCTGTGTGGCAATGGCATACCAAACAAACGCCTGTAAACCACAGCACAGAGACATGGAGAGTCAGTAAGGAAGAGATATGGGCGGGGAGTGTGGTGTGAAGCCAAGACAACTCTGAAGAGAGGAGAAGGTTGGCAGGACTGGAACTGAATGTTGCTGTTGGCATTACACAGTGTATTGTTCTTGTAGCTGCACAGAGTTTTTATCGCGTTTAACCCTAGCATCTCTGACACAACTACAGAGGAAGCTAGATTTGGCTACTACATGAAATTGGGTGGTTTTTTTGGCATGCACGCCACCACCATACTACTCACTTCCCTTTGGGTTTCCTATTTCCAACAGGCTTTTTTCCATCCACCCATAACCTAAAATGCTCTCTTAACAATACAAAAGAAATATTTCAGTGACTTGAAACTCCAGCACTTTAGAGCAGTTCAGTATACTACTTCAAGATAAAGTTAAAATGTGCCTCACAGAGCTGTAAAACCCAAATTAATGGGCAATACCTACGTTTTCTATTCATGTCCTCAACAAATTCCTTTCATTCCGAGAGGGAATGGTTTAAATGTGTCTGGATTTACTATGCTATAAGTAGCATAAATGTATTTTGAAGAGATTAAAAACATCTTAAAATAACTTCGACATAACTTCTCTATCCTCATTCTCAGCTATTTACTCCAACTATAACTTGGACCATTTTAAGCAGCCATGCCAGTGGTCTCTCTCTCTTTCTCTCAAGGCAGCAACAAAATGGTTGACTGATTTGCTTTCCACAGAGCTCTGCTGGGCCTAAACAGCTTTGCAGCCATAGGGCTAACCAACTTGCTGTCCACACACGTACACACACATACACACCATGAAAAAGCAGATAGTTAGGGCCAATAGGTCAGAGCACCCACCTTTGCAGGAATGTTTGATGGCAGACTGAGCATGGGGCCCCACCCTACACTTTAGGTTGCCCAAGGGGAACTTTATTTTAAAACAAAGACCAGTGAGTTGTTTAATTGCGTGTAACTATGTAACTAAGAAAATATGTAAAAGAAAATATAACTTTGTGCATATTAATTGGCTTTATTATTTGCGCACTGAAAGCCATAACTTCTAATAAAAGTCACATGCCTTGCATAGACAGTGTATAGCTTTGTGGTGAGAAACTTGACAGTTAGGAGGAAGAACTTGAAACAGATGTCAGTATAGCAGGAATCTACACTACTAATGTGATAAAGGTCTGTGTGGTAAAACTAAAAACACACTGTTTGAAAACCAAGCCATCCTATTGTCAATTAATGTCTATTTTGCCTCTTAGTTTATCACTTAAGTGCTTACTTAGCAGTTTATTCATTCAATTCAAACCATGTCCTCCCCCTTGAGCTTGGTTACCTGATTAAAAAAATGTCTATTGAAGCTTTTCTGTAAAAGAAAAAAAGAATTTGATCAACAACTGTTGCTCCAATTAAGTGCTAATGCTATCCCACATTATGTTTGATAGTTCTCCCTCTGGCATGACAATGGCCACAAGCACCATGGGTAGTGTTGGTACCCACTGCTACAAAGTTTAGTTACTTGGAAAAGATTAAGAGATTGTCTGATCATAATACAGCATTCTTTATCAGTTCAGTATTGGTATGCCATACAAAGTTATACAAAGGCTCAGAGGCCATGTTCTACTAGTATATGTTCATTAAATGTTACATGGACTTCAGGGTGAGCAACCCAATAAAAAGTAACAATAGTTGTCCTGTTGTAGGCCTCTTGTCCTCTGAAGGCGTACTCGTCAATAGCAGATTAGCCTCAGTCACAACCTCCTACAAAAAGGGCCCTTTTCAAGCTGCATAACTTTGAGCAAAGCAGGAGACTGTCAGAGGAGGAAACAAGTGGGGCAGCTGCACTGTCTTCTAGATGGTGTTGACAAATGACAGATGGACTGAGGACAAAGTAGGTCCTCAGTCTTGGAGTTTCACAGGGTACTTATCTCAGCACAGGCATTCAGGCTACAGCAGTAGAGACTACAGTGGAACTGAGCTTGAGGGTGTGTGCTCACCCCTCACCTTTCCACACAAGAGCCAGTGTGTTGCAATTACAGAAAAGGTCTAGTAAAATTGCTCTTGAATTGAGCCCATATTGCCTATTACAGTAGATTATTATTGCTCACTGATTATAATTGCATACACTGCTTATTACAGTAGAATAAAATTGCTCTTAAGTTGCTGACACTGACAAAACTCTCAAAATGTGTAGACAACCCAAACCCAACATCACCACCTCACAATATGATAATACTGAACAGTAAAAAATGATGACTAGTCATTTACACATAAATTTTGCTTGGTGACTCGCCCTTATAATCTGTGAAGGACTGTGAATGTCTCTTGCTTTGTTTGCGACAAACTGGGAATCCATTTTGCTCTCAACCTTAGGACTCCACCCTTTTAATTTTAGGGTCAATGCACCACCTAGTGGAGGATATAGATCACTGCATAAGAAGGTTGTACATCAGGCAAAAAATCAATACCCCCCCTTACAATTTACAGACATGTCCAAAGGAAATTAAGACGTAAAGCATCTGTTTTTTTTTTAAAAACACACACCACTTTTCCAAAGCTGGTTAAATCTCTAAGGCATGGGAGTTGTATGAGAGACACAACAGTTGAAAGGAATTAAATTTGAGATTGGCTTTTAACCCTAAAGTTCACCTCTCTCCTTAGTGTGGTAGATGAGGTTTTGAAAAGGAGTGTAAACAGGAATTGAGCACAAAGTCTCTTCTCCCTGGTAGTGTCGTAACGCTTGGGACAATTGCTTATACCTGGTTGCTACCGAGTGCAAGTCACAACCAACTTTCTGCACTTTAAGGGGCAGGAGAATAACCAGCCACTCGGAGGAAAGAGTAATACTTCCCCTGGTTAGTACACATTCTCTCCACCAGGCAAGAGCCATGTTAATTGACTGCAGTATCTTCAATTAAGGCAACAGTGAAGGGTTCAAGAGGGCCAACTCACAAAATCTAAATAAGTAATATTAAGTGAGTTATGTGAAATCCTTGAAAAAACAAACAGAATTTTGAAAATGCCCCCTTCTGTCAGACCTCCCTGAAGTCATTCTGAACTCATTCCCCTTTTATAAATGACAAACATTGTAAACCCCCTTCCTCTTTCGGCCATTTAGATGCCATGGTCAAGAACCTTAGACCAGTTCAATGTCAAACCTTGGCCTATTGCCCACAGCTAGTCATCTTTCATATTAAACCAAATATGACTGTGGATCTAAAATGCAACATGGAAATCTGATTGCATCTGGAACCATGAAGACTCTCTTGCGCAAACATTCCAACAGACAAATTTGGACAAGCTGTGTGCAGAGTGGAAAAAGTGGTGTCATTCTAAAACCTCTCCCAATGCCTTATGGGTAAGTCATCAATTTTGGTCAATTCAAGCACACAGTCACAGAGTGCAAGTATACGTGGAGGAAGAGGCTTTATTCCAATTGTTCAAAAATTTGTAATGCATCATCTCCTCCATGTAAGCAGCAGTGTTGCAGGGCATAAGTAATTTCCCAAATTGCAAAAATAAGTGCTGGAGCACATAACATATCTTAATGAGTCGAGGCAACAAAAGAATTGCTAGAAAGGTAAACTGAAATATTTGAACCTAAACAACACTTTTGAAGGACGGAAACAAAATATGAATCCAAATAGATTACGAAAAACATTTTATTTTTCCACCTCAACTCCACATGGGGGCATACAACACACTCCAATTCTCATTTTGTTCCATTGGGGTTCAAAGTGGTTGCATGTCCATACATTTTGCCAGATGGTGCACTTAGCGTGAAACTTCACTTGAAGATTTTGCCCTGGTTGAAAGACTTTCCAACATGCTTGAAGTCACCCTCCCATGCAAAGTACTCCTTGACCATAGTTTTGCACTCATCACTGTCCACGTCCAGCTTGCGCCAAGAATAGGACTCGTAGTCGATCTGCCAGTCGTCGGACAACTGCAGAAACAAAAAAAATCTATTACTCATCCCAAAAGACATTGTCAACACGGGCAAACAATTGTCACTCAATAGTAGTTCTAACTTTTACTTTGACTACACACATTACTAAGCCTTCTGCATTTAACCTGAACCTGAAGATGAACACACAGGCGTCATTTTGTGTTTAAGAAGCATGAATCTGCTGTGTTCTAGCACACCACTCACTCACTCCGTATACCACTGGGCCTTGTGATATTTCTGGATGGTGTTAAATTGTTGCTCCATGTTTGCAATTGACACAGGATCTGCAGAGTCAAACAGCTGCCCGCTTGACTTCAGTAATGTACCAAATGGCACATATGTTGCCATGTTCATCCCTTATTACACTGCGCCTTCACCAGATGCAAAACGTTCATGAGATCATACGATGTGAACCTCAGGGTCCATTTGGATGGACATGGATTGAGACTAGTCCTACATTAAGTGAGAACTTCAATGAAGAGGACCTTTAATTAAGGACTACGCTTAACCAATTTAGAAAACCCGTCACCGAGGTTTGTGTTTGTTCTAAAGGAGCCCACAGTAGCCATTTTTTCCAAGACCACACAAAATGCTGGGCACAATGGAGGTTCAACAAGTGAGGCTCTGAAAATAAACTCTGCTACCAATCAACACAGAACACCTTGGAACAAATAAAGCATGCTGCCCACAAGCAGATATTTGTTACTTTTCAGGTTTACAGCATAGATTGACTAGCCTTGTGGACCAGATTCTCACCTTATATACATACAGTAATCCAATTCTACTTTTGAACATGATTTAAAAGTTCTGCACCACCTAGCTAAACCAATGGACTGTTATATTGCATCCCAGACAGAGGTTGGATCATTACAGTGACGTTAAATGCACAGATAACTACACAACGCTTAACATGTCATTCATCGAGCCAATATACTGTACACCTAAAACCAAAACATTTGGTGACAGAATTAAACTAAACAAAAATAACACCACTTAGAAATAACTACATCAACGATCGTCTAATGTGAGGGTAGATGAGGACAAGTCTTGTGAGAAAAACAAATCGCATTGCTGCGCCTTCACATAATGGGACCGTTAACACACCACAGATGTTTTTATGACCAACGTCCACTTTATGGAGTCGTAAACAATCAATTTCCCATTCAATCTGAATACAGATCCAACTAAAGTGATGTACACTGATGTACACAGTAGAAGCTCTTTTCAGAGGTCTTGCCAATATATTGCACGTCTGGTTAAAATCTATGTCTCGTGGCGCTTGCAAAGGCCAATTGTTTTAACACAACACTACACAATGGACAATACGGCTTTCATTTTAGCAAGTTCGGAGCAGGGGTTTTCAACAAATCCAAATTACCATTTTATTATGATTACAGAATACAAATGCCAATTTGTGCTGGCCTATTGAGGGGGAAAACTTGGTTGAAATGGCTTCCTAAAAAGCAGACATTTACCAAATGTTACAACCCAACAGCAAACTTAATCAACAATATCCCTTTATCTACCCTGTTGTCTGACAAAAAATCCAATGAAACTGAAGGCCAACAAATACTAGCCTTGTGTACACATCTGGCTTCAACAACTAGCTGCATGGCAAAAAAAAAAAAAAAAAAAAAAAAAAGTACTTCAGAGTCTTCAAGTGCTTCAGTGTGTCAAGGCAGGAAATCTCCAGTGGTCACATGACACTGTGTACTAGTTTCTCGTCATATCCCTAGAACATTCAACTTGCTCAGAAGGCCACATGCCAGTTTAGGGTGGGGTAGGGGTATGCTACAGAAACTGTAAAATGTCACATGGAAATGCGGTCCTAACTCCTCAAACACCACAACTGAGTATACTCAAAGCTGTATACTACTTTCATGTTAATATGGATGACTTGAAATTGTTTTGTAGTGCACTTGACTTCCAACTCGCTCAACTCAATTACTTCAAAAGCTAGAGTGCACTAAATGAACTAGAGGAGAACGGTCAGGGAACAGTCTGGGGAGCCTAGACACACTAGCCAGGCGTTCAACTTGTCTGGAGACTGGACCACAACAAGCGCAGAAAGTTTGTGTGAATATTCACTTGACCAGAGATCTGCATCGTGCCATGTTTTTTCCTAAATAACATCTTAATAGTGGAGTCTTGATGGCCACACAACAGAAATTCCACTAGGGTGACGTGCAACTTCAATCCATTTAAGACGCAACACGTCCTTTTCATCCTTGTGTTATGCTGAAGGCAACACACAGCATCACTGAGACCCGTACACAAGGGAACAAAAGGCATACTATATGATGAGGCCAATTAAAAGGGACACTTACGGTGAATGCCAATTCTTGACCTCTGAAGACCCAGATGCCGGAGATGGAACTGTCGTTGTTTGTGCCAAACAGGATGACGCTTGCAAAGGCATTTTTGCGAAGCTTGTCAAGGCGCTGGAACATTCCTAAAATGAAATTGTTGACAAAAGTTAAAAATAAATGTAACCTCTATACTTGCAGTTAAGACATTGGCAGACAACAGGAAAAGTAAACAGTACACCTCTACCTCCAAACAGTCTAACCATTTCATACGGAATGCAGTGCATGTGTGGATGCATCGCTATGCAGCCAATTTATTCCAACCACTCCGGTCATTTGACCTCAGGCAAATTTACCTGTGATGAGATTGCAGCTCATAAATGACTGGGTCAGCTCTGTAGGGAAACGGTACTCTGCATACCAGATTGAGTAGCCCTCACGGTCAAATTGCTCCCAGAAATGGGGGATTGCTACAGTCAGGGTGTCCTCATTAGAGTACTTCCTCTTGAACTCATCCAGGACAAATGGGCTAGAGCAAGAAAATGCCACATATCCGTTAAAAAAAGATTCCATTAATTGGCTTCTGAGCAAATTTATAGCTTTATAGCTACTAGGAAAAGCAATTTAATGTTCAAGACCTTCAAACATCACTGATCAGTGCTATACTGCATGCGAGTACATAGAGGACCAGAGAAATCCCTACTCGTTTATCACTAGTCACCTCTTTGGAAGATGTGCGAAGGGGTCCTTAGTTTTTGGCTCGGCGGCAAGGGCTGCCTCACACTCATCCATCTCCTCTGCAGGAGGGGCAGGTTTTTTCTCTTCTTTCTTCTTCTCCTCCTTCTTTTCCTTCTTCTCCTGCTGCTTGCCTTCCTTGCCACCCTTTTCTTTCTTTTGTGGCGTCTCCTTCTTGGGCTGCATCTCGGCAAATTTCTTAGCTAAGGACAAGGTAGAAGTAACAACAATCCATCATGAAGGCATCAAGCAGACCCGCCTTCAAGACTAGCCTGAAGGCCATGGAAAATGTCCACACTGCAGATTGCCCATCACACTCCCAAAGTCCAGTTACAGACCCTTTGCTTAATAGTTTGGGGTCAGTTCAGTTACAGAGCAAGACCAAATAAAGCAACAGCAACACCACATACAAAACAAGCAATGTATCAAATGAAAAATGTAGTTATGCATCAACACCACTTAGTCCAGCCAAACCACTTTAGTTTTCACAAGCAATGTCTCTAGCACAGCATTGCTCTTTGGAGCCAACACAGAAACGCAAGGCTGGAGGTCCAATTGAAATGTTCTCGTCTACACACACACATTGTGCGAGATGGTACCCTAAGTGACCATGCAGTCCAAAATGCAATCTTCCTTTGCACATTCATCATTAAAACCTACATGAAGTACTTTCCAGACGAGTGTGGTGGAAAAACCCTCAAGTCCTCCATTCCCCAGCCCAGTACACATTTACTAAACGCTTATGTGCCACTGGGAAAATCAGTCACTGGGCACCTATTTATTCTCATGCACACAGCTACCTGGTTGCAGAACCACACAAATTTCAGTAAGAACATAATGTTGTAATGCCATTGGCTGAAATTGATTGAGAAAACGTGTGATTAGTAGGTGTGAATTAACAGGTTGATTTTTCAATTAGTTTGTCCTCTGATTTTAGCCGTTTCACAGAAATGGCATCACTTTAAACAAACGTATGAGCTGACAACTTTGTTGTCTGCGTTTTAATCCATTATTGGTTGTGTGCAACGTGTGGTATCAGCATCCTTAATGTTTGTCCAGTTTATCAGTCTGGCTTGTGCATATCGGTAGCATCTTGTCTTGCATATATCTTATCAAATTAGAGCACATTGGTTTATAGCCTCCGAGTAGCCAGACACAAGACAACACTCACCATCAAACTGGGCCATCTTCTCACAGAGCTTCACATCCCCAAGAACAGACTTGAACTGTGGCTGGTTGATGCAGGTGACGAACCAACGGTTTACATTGGGGTAGGGCTGACGGAAAGCAGGTTCCAGAACCTACAGACAGCGGAACATTTAGCTGATGTTTAAGCACGAAGCCACAGTAGACCTAAGACTAACCTGGCAACGCCTTACCTGCTTGTAGAGCCAAAGCAGAGAGCAGACAACTGTGATGTCAGCCAGGCTTACTCTCTCGCCAACCAGGAAGGTGCGGGTGTTTAAGTGCTGATTCAGGTAAGCAAGGACGCGCTTCACCTCCTCTTTTGCCTGCTCTGTGGCCTTTACAAAGGAAAACCAAACAATTTAAGCAAGCCATCTTAAACCAACTGGATCTGTACAGGGGTTTACAAGCTACCTAGTAGTCAAAACCAATACTTGCTCTCTAGATTGACTGCTCAATCACGTGGATAAAATATGTCCTGAACAGAGCACAGTGAGTTTGTAAGTAGTGGGGGCCAAACGCTTAAGACAATGCTCACCTGTTTGTTGAACTGCATGATGCCAAGGGTGGGGAATACCCATGCGCTAGCTGATGGGATGATGTCATTGTCCGCAAAGCTCACCCACTGCAGCACCTGGGCGCTTACCTGCGGGCTGGTGCCACGAAGAGCCTCACTGCTCACTACACAAAAGGAAATTACTTTACAGCAACAGCAACTGAAGATCCGTCATGTTGACGCCATGTAAAAACAATGTGAACTTACAATAGTAAGCAATGGCATTGCTCTCTGTCAGACAGAACCCATCGTCACCCTGGTATGCTGGAACCTGGAGAGGGGCCCATATTATCAAACAGTCTAAAAAAGCCACAGCTATTCATGTCATCACTTAAAGAGTCTGATCACTGACCTTGCCCAAGGGAAAGTTGTTGAGGAAGGAAGGGTTGCGGTTTGTCTGCCCAAAGGTGAAGGCAGGGGGGGTGCTGGCAACCTTAAGTTTAGCACCACTGTACTGGGCTGCAATTTGGGCCTTGAAGGCCCTCCAGTTCTCTGGGTATGTGTAGAGAGTCTGGAGATGGATGAAGAGTAAAGAATATTAAGACACACATAAAATACTTTAATTGCTTCAGGAAAAAAACGACTGATGGCCAAAATGATTAAATAGCTTGCTCTGGCACTTCAAAATAATCTCTTATAGCAACTACGACGCAGCAAATTCTACCATGACTTTACGATACATACCACACGCATCCGACGTTGAAATAGCGTTAGCAAACTCTGACTACTCATGCAGATAAAATGCTCACCGTTATCACACAAACTTTGTCACCTCTTGTACAAAGAAAGTAAGACCAGGGGCAGAAGTTGCGCGAGCTTCTCGATGACTAGCACCTTCTGGTCCAAACGTCAAATGAGCGATTTTTTTCTGGTGCAACATTTGTGGAGGTGACGTTACTTTAATGCTAAAATGAAGTACAACGCAGTTCTGCTTAAAGTTTAGAGTAAACCAATACGTGTTTATGCTCAAGACAAGTATGCTGAAACTTTTTAAAAAGTACCCTACCCTAGACTAAAGGATATCCAGTCTGCATTGGAGTTGGCAATTCATCAGTGCTTCTCGAAAGCAACCAGCTGACATCTACCTTGGAGGAAACTGAGCTAATTCATTAGCTCCATTGCCGTAATGTCCTGCGCTACGCGGACAAAGTAGTTTACAAGGAACCTAAATCATAACGTATTCCCAAGGTTTGCCGACAACGAAGTCTATAAACTTTTCAGTTAACATTGGTTCATAGACCCAAGCCGCCGGCATGTAAAACGTGGCATAAGAGTAAACCCAGATGCGATAGCCTTTATATTATAGCTACAACTGCTAACACAACTCCGAGCCGCAAAATGGACATTTCCACTTCATCTAATGATACTAACAATTATGTTTTGAAGCATATTCTGTATACAGCAAAAACGATGGACACGATATCCATTAGATTGTCTCAAATGGCTTAAACAACCATTGGTAGAGTCCCCCTTCCATCTTACTCACCCCCGCCGCCATCTTCAGGATGAGAGAAAGGAAGACCTCAGGCGCGTCTGCTTGACGTATAGACCAAGAGTCGTCGCAGAAATAAAACGTTTCACGGTGTGATTGACGAATGTGTTCACAATTATATCAAATTATTTTAATTTATCAAATTATTAGTCAATATATTATATTACATTGCAATTATATAACATACAGTGTTACAACAAAATATGATGAATGTGATGCCCACTAAGTTCGTTATATGATAGTCATATGATATATGATAGGGTTTACACTTGGACCTTATACACTTTTTTTCTTATTCTTAAATTTGTTGACATTTTTAAATGGTCTGACGATAACATTTTATGAAAATGAACAATTATTTTGCACAAAAGTTGCTGGTTAAGGGTTCAAGTGCCTAAGCGTGTACATTTTGTTCTACCTATGAACAGATAAGAAAACATTGGTGAATGCAAATCTTGTTGAAATAGTGGCGTTTAAGAACATCTGGTGGTTTTAAAGGACATAATTTCCGGTTGGTGAACGAGGCCTATGGTCTTCTGCAAAATAATGCGAGCCTGCACAGTAATTTTTTTTTTAAAATTTTTTCAGTAAGCTTCATCTGGCTGTAAGACAGTTTTATTTGTGTGTACTATTAATTTTAATAAGAACAAACACCGTTCACACACAGAGTAGAACTTATTACAAGAAATATTTATTCAAAATATGGTAGAGCGACATACTTTGCTTATACTGACTTGAGACCTGAATACCTTATCATATTGAAAGGGTCACTGATGTTATCAAATATCGGTAAATAGACATTACCTAGCACCATGTCTTCGTGAGCAGTTCACACAGCTGGTTTTAGGAGTTTTAAAATCAGAGCCAAAACAGGCCTGATTCTGACTATTATTAAATGTTTCCATAATTTATAAAAATGTCAAAAATATCAAACCTTGCCCGCTCAAAGACCAGTACAAGAACTTGTCAGGTATTATTATTAATATAAAATAAACATCTTAAAACATAAAATCAACATAAGTTGTCATCAGCCTGTCACTATTACCCACAATCGGTAAGTTGAAGATGTGTGAGTTCACTGAGATACTCCAGCTTCAGCATGAAAAATCAGCTCAATCCTACAATGAGGTCAACAAGAAAAAAAAAACACAGATTAAGATGTATACTTCATAATTATATTATTATAATGCAACAATAACAACACACATATGAAATAACACTGCCAGAGCGATCCATTAAAAACAATCAGTCTACCAAAAGGTCCAAAAATTTGGATGGATTCTTTGGAAACAATGTAACAATGAACTACTAGTCTGGTTGTTGACTTCTCAATCTGTTGATTTTTACCAAAAACACTGACTCCAATTAATTGAGATACACAGTCCTTAGGAAAAATATGCAGCCACATTTGTGTTAGATTTCACTCTTTGGTGTTTTACTGTCTCCATACATAATCCTAAATTACTTGCATAGCAATTGAAATGTCCATCAATACAAATATCATTAATACTGAGGATATGCAGTAAATAAAACTGTACCCAACCCGTGTCTTAAAAAAAGCTAATTACCTAGATAATCATCCATAAGAGAACCTATGGCAAACTGGAAGAAACACAGAAAAGTATAAATGAGAACACTCACAAATGGCAAAGCCAAAGTAACAAGTGCATTGATTGTGTATATTTTTCATGTATACAAACGTAATTAAAAACTTCTTGGTCCTTACAATATCGTTTTTGTCCACTCGAGTTCCTACAATCTTTAGCCTGATTTCATCATCCTGTTGGATTACAACATCCTTGAAAGAAAGTGAATCATTTTAGTAACAACACCCATGACATTGAGAATAATCAAGTAATGCGGCACAAAAGATGACTTACTTCTTCAGCTGACTTATAACTCGGTGGATTGGAGGATGGGTCGAATTCCATCTCTGATGGAATGGACTAAGGAAACACAGAAACAAATGTGTACAGTTGTTTTAATATTTCCTACTCTCACAAGAAGATAATGCATAATACTGTTTGCTCTTCAGAGTTTTCATGTACTCGCTATACTAAATTAGTTATAAAAGGTGAACATTTATACATCAGCTTTTACAGGAAACATGGAAAACACTTACATGCCGAGAGATAAAACACGACATGGGTCCAATTTCTGTGAATAGCCCAACCTAGTAAAAAAAGAACAATGTTTGGCTAATGCAAACAGCTGATAGTAGCACTTAAATTGCCTCGACAGGAATTGCACCTACTTTGTTAACCTGTGTGACGACAGCATCTACCACCTCTCCCTTGAAGGGACGGAACACAATGGCCTTGTACTTCACTGGATATAATACAAAACCCCTGCCAGGCTGAATAACACCTGCTCCTATGTTGTCAATTGTGGTCACAGCAATGACAAATCCATACCTGAGAGGAAAAATATTTTAATATATTTAATTATAAGCTGCATTCTGCATCATCAGAACTGATAGAGTGTAAAGGTTTCATCATACTCACTTTCCTGTACATGTCCCCTCCACCTCAGTGAAAAGCTTCTGTTTCACTGTGTTCAAAAGATTAGGCCCAAAGTAACGGGGGTGAAGTAGAATTTCGTGTTCTAAAGAGATCTGTGAAAAGTTTTAGACTATTACATGCATCTTATTTTTGTCTTCAGCTTCCCCTTTATGTTATTTCTCCTCTGCGATCACTTAGTGGTATTTCTTGTACCTTTCTTATTGTTGGTTTCATGTGTAAATCACAATAAGCAGCCTTTATATAGAAGATGCTTTCATGAAATCATGGGAACGGACAAACTACGAGTTCGGAAAAGGAGGCAGCAGCGTCTCTGGCAGCAAGGACAAATCTCAAAGTAATAATCCTTTTGATATTTCAGCCTAACTTCAGCAAATTCAATTCCTAATTTCCAGCCATCTAGGTTATAAATGGAAAGCACTCTGCTGAACATCAGAAATATATAAGCACCATTTTTAAACGCTCTTTCATTGTTGATGTTGAAGTCATACCGTGATATTACGTTACGTTAACACCGCTTGGAGACTAGGTCATATTTACATTCGTCCCATAGATGCGTGATAAATCATGAATGGCATCCAAGTTATCTTTAGTAACAAAACAAGTTGTATCGCCTTTGTAGACACCTTTATGCCAACTAGCCCCTGCATACAGATGCATGGCTAGCTGTTAAATTACAATCTCAATGCTAAACTTACGTTAGTTAAATCAGAAATCCAGAATAACAGAGCATTACTTGTTAAAAGCAATACGTTTAAACAAGACGGTCTGACAGCTCATGAGTTCATTTAACATATATGGTGCAACGCTACCATATGTGAAATAAATAAACCCCACATGGCTGGTATTAGCTATGATACATAGACTGGCATGTTAGACCAAAACTGTGCTAAAATAACGTGCGACTTCAGCGCTTTCACACTGCCCTATAGGTAAATGTTACAAATACTTTGGCGCTGTTACTTACGTGGTAAAACATGACGTTCAAGTTTAAATTTGGTACTAAATTCAAACCAACCACACGGACACAGGCGCGTAACGTTAACGCTTGTATTATTTACTGTGACAAATCAATAGGCGGAAAAGAGAAAAACACTCGACTTCCGCTTCCTTGTACATTATTTCATAATAAAAGTCTTCACTAAGCTCACAGGGCCAGCAGGGTCGGCACACTAAAACCTTCAATGACAATGCAGTGACAGTAAAGAAAAAATTGACAAATATATCAGAAATATTACTGAAACGCTTTAGCCACAAAAATTTTCATCCATTCTTAAACTGGCTTTTGACAAATGCACTCATATTATCTACAGCATTATTGTCATTTAAATGTCTTAATAGCAAAATTTCCATCTACACAAAGGAGGGGGCATGGCAACATCATATACACATTCTGGCATTTACCAGAGCAGATCAGAAAACATTTGCACGTGCTCAGAAAATAATATATGTCAAGTAATCATAACAGGACAAGGGCAAAACATAAAAAATAAACATGCATCATAAAAGTGTAACAAGCAAATACATACAATCTAGAACAAACAAGTATCTTCAGGTCAGAGGCAGAATGTCTGGGTATGTATCTTTGGGTACAGAACTGATTACATTTTTGTCTTGCATTACACAATCACTATTAAAAGGAAGTGCATATACCCCAAACATTTTGTAAACAAATAAACCAAATAAACTTAAAAAAAAAAAAAAAGTTTCTTCTTATGCCTTATGCTTCCCACACTGTTCAACATGTCCAATTGAAAGATCATCAGCAAAAGCAGAATTCCAGTCTCTCTCAAAAATCCCCTGTAGCTGACTCTGTATAGTCTTCTGTCCCTCAGCAGTCTCAAACCCAGTCTGATTAACCACCAGTCCAACACCTGCTGTCTGGGTAAAATAGTTCTCAGACCAGTTTGAAGTTCCTGATGAGGCAAAAAGTATACTTAGTGAAACACTGAAACATCCTGTATATGTCCATTCACTAGAACTCTAAATTAAATTTTCAAGCTGTTGTTACCATTATTATTCCTTACCAATATATGCAACACGATCTGTCACCATAAATTTTGCATGGTTTACTCGAGCAAAGGGGATCTCTTGCTGTGCTGCTGTAGATGGCACTTGAAAAACTTTCTGTTGAGACAAATCAGCACAAACACAAATGTCAACTTTTGTGCTTACCACAGTAGTGGTATTGTAGAATAGGGGGGTATTCCAAGAAGGTGGTTATGTGATAAACCTGGTTAAATTACACTAGGGAACTTAAATTAAGCTAGAGAAAGTGTTAAACCTCCAAATATAGTAGCCTGCTTTGAAATTGAGGACTTCAGGCTTTTCTATTATCAGGTTTACCATTACCTCCAGCTTAATTTACTCAGGTTTGTCACTTACTTGGAATACCCCCCAGAATGCCAAACATGGTCACTCACCACTCTGATTCTGCATTGCAAAGGAGGTTGGCTAAGGACCCGCAGAGACTCCAGGAAGATGAACATGGATTGTGGAGAGTGGCTCCAACAACTGACCATAATATTCACCTCCACTCCTCTTGCACACGCTGCCTCTCGTATGGCAGTATCTATTGGAGGCCAGAACCTAGTGAAACATTTGCAATAAGGGATAACAAATATGGTCAGCATGAAGTATTTATTTATTTAAAAAAAAAAAAAAAAAAAAAAACTCTCAAAACCATTTCTACATGTGCCGGGTGTCTGATGTATGTTCACTACAGTAAATGGTTCCTGGCAGTTTTTAATGGTAGTTGCACCTGATAAAGAGCACTTTGGTATTAAAATGTTGACTGGTAGCATGTACTGCACTGTGCGGACATCTTTTTCTTTGTTCATATTAAATCTAAAAACACACAATATGTTGAAAAACAAATGAACAAAGAAAACAACTAAACAAAATACCTTTAACTAGTCACCTCGTGTCACAAGTGACTGGTGTCTCATTTGTATAGAAACACCAATTGTTTTCTTTTCACTTTTTAAAGTTTAAAGGGACACCAGGCAAGTCCAGTTTTTTTTTTATCTACGAAGCTCCCCCTAGAGTCACCAATATGATTTGTAACTTACACCAATATCCTAAATTCTCACCAATTCATGTGGATTTGTTTACAAACCAAAGAATGGGGACCAGTGTTGATATTTTTTGTTTCTGAGTTATGTTGACTGACAAGGTGATAAACACGAGGTCATAAAGCTCATATGTAATCTCTCCAAAATCTGTTCCAAAATACATACTGTATTAAATGTGAATTACAATATACTGAATGTCTACCATGTACATCTGTTTTTAGACTCATAAGACATTACTTCACTGGCTCTGAGAACTGCGAAAGTGGAAGATAGTCCATCACTGATATGTAGACAAATTTTCTGGCATCAGCGATCACAGACAGAATGGTTGAGACATCATCAGAACGTCCTAGAGCAGACAGTTGGGGTGGGGCACTCTGGAGGAAAAGCAATCAGGATTAATTTTATTATTACAGGGAAAGCTCCGATCAAAAAAGATTATGGATCATATACAGTACTATTACAAATTATAACCATGAAGTGTATCTATTCGGCACAGATTCAACACAAGGTCTACATGAAATAAAACCTAAAGTTATTAAATTATCTGCACCTATGTCTTTATTGAGTTACACCAAGAACTTGTCTTAATTAATATTTGCTTTACAACTAAACTGAGACTGACATATCTAATCAAACACTGCTCAGTGCCAATCAGAAATCAATGACTGGTACAATTTATCACTAAATTGATGCCAGGGAAAATAGTTACTAGTATAAGAGAAAGTAACCAAACACTGTTAGTTCACATGAATTCATGATGATGCTTATTCCCACAGTGCATGAACAATGGTGAGGCTAGTAAAGGGACTGGCTGATTAACAGAAGTAAATATGAATGTTACAGCAAGTGGAAAGTGTTGTTTTAATTAGGGTTAGGATTCAAATGGACATTTAAGAAAGATTCAGATCCATTTTGCCAGAACCAGTGCTGTTGGTGTTGTATCGACAGTACGTCGATACAGTTGCTTTTTCACATTCCATTGCTGTATTTTTAAGTAATTTAGTAAGTAATATTTGGACATTTTAACCTTACACAGGTTACACAGAGCTCCTAAAAACGTTCACTGCTATACAGTGTTGACACAGTAACTAGCTATGTGAGTGCAAAAGAGATCAGATAATTCAGTGGGGCAGGAAGTTTGGTTTTACTGATCACATAAAACAAATTCTGCTTGTAGCATAAATGAATAGGCTCCATCAAGAGGACAGAAGTCAATGATAGGAGCTGATGCAAAGCAGAATCATGAATGTGCTGTATAGCACATCACGTTGTACATGTAATATGTAATATGTAAGTGAAGTTTCTGGAGAGATCTGCCTTCGTGTTAATCATCAGCAGCTGGCAAAACAGTCTTCATGACAACCAAAAATATGGTCACATATTCTGTATGAAATATGCAGCACACACAGACATAATGATATGAAAAAGCAACACAAAATAACTCACAGACAGATATACATGTGCAGGCACACCGTTGACATTAACAACAAGAGGATGACTGGCACTGGACAAGGCAGACAACCGCCCAGGCCAGTAGGGCGGAAGAGAACCGTTTTTCCGATCACCTATATCCCAGTAGATCCCAAATATCCGTGCTGCATCCTGTGCCAGACAGCTGCAATTCTCCACAGACACTCCCACTTCCTTCACCTGAACGAGAACACAATGCCACAACCAGACTCAAGCCCTGAGTAACCAGGAAAACACTACAACAATACATAGCACATACCAGAACGGGCAAGCCCTGACCACATGAATCAACACTGATAAAATGTTTTCATCATCATGTGTTCATCATTACCATCATTAAGCATGACCATACATTCACCCTGAAGGAAACCATTTATCTTTTAACAGTTAAACGTTTAGCCTTCAAAACCCTTTCTTGCTGGATGTTATGTCAGGCAGGCAGGCATCCATCCATGGTTATTGCAAATACCTGGGTGAGTGACCGCCAGTCCATATTTGCACTTCCAACATAGAGGTGCTTCCGGTCCACTACCAACAGCTTGGTGTGGATAATACCTCCTGTCACAGACTGGAGGTCAACAGGTCGTACTTCTACACCTAAAAGATTAAGACCAGTCCAAGAGATGTTATTGAATCACTTGAAAATCACTTGCATTATTGAAAGCACTCCTGAGAGTGTGGGGATGAAAACAAGGGTTTATATTCTGGTTATTCCAACCTGCAGAGGTTAGCTCCTCTGTGTCCATTGGATATGACTGAGGACTGTTAACGGCTACACGGAGTTTCACTCCTCTCGGCTGCAGTTGCATCAGCTTGGCGAACACCTGTCTCCCCTACAACAAGACAGTCACACAAGGAGACAGGCGTATGATCAAAAAGTCTTTGAAGATTCCCTTCAATACTGTGCTAAAGGCCGGGTATGTTATACGAACGAGTGCTTTCATTCAAGATCTGAGGACAGGTTCCGGTAGTCAAAAGTTGTTGCTTCAGTAAGCGGCCTCTCATGGTACAACCAATTTCAAACACAACAAAACAGACCACAATGTAAACAGGGCCACAATTAGACCTGCTAGAAGTGACTTAAAAGGTATCCCCACAATCTCTTACCTCATTTGCACTGGGCTCTGTAAGGCCCAAGTCAGTGTCTCTAAGGGTGAAGTAGAAAGCTGCAATATCAACAGATTTGTTTGACTTGTCTAGTAGATCCTTCCATGTTTGAGAAATGCTTGGCAGAAGTGGTGACCCAGGTGGAAATACTAATCCTTCTGGAATACTTTCAACTAGACTGAAACTAAGACAATAGGGAATACAGGTATGATGAAAAGAATTATTTATATTTTTATTTTGTATTTACTATTATTATTATTATTATTACTACCGAATTATGCAAACACAAGAGAAGCTGAAAAAGCATCGTATTTAGACAGTGTGGATATACACTCACCGACAATCTGAAGAGCAGTGTTCTTGTGGCATCCAGAAACCCTCAAGCCAGTGTAATTCCAGTTGAGCCAGTAGGTGTGACGTAGATTTAGGAATGCCATAGAGCCATACATGCTGGCCAAATCCACCCAAAAGCAAGAGAGCGGTTGGGAGCAAATAAAAGAGAGCAAAGCTCCCACTCTGTCTCTACAAAATTCAGAAAATGGAATGTCAGTTCACAAAATTCATCCATGACAACAATCACTGTGATAAATTAGTGAGCTGAATGCATGTTTGACTACCGTGAAAATGAAGGCGTCCATTGTAAAACAAAAAAAAATGTATGCCTTGCTCCATCTATTCCAGGTTAAACATTGCAGTGCATCTATAGTGTTTGTCAACCACTGTATTTACTGCCAACCTCGTGAGCACCAGAGATTACACCATCATAAATCAGAAGCATGTGTATTTACCTCTGGTGATGGTGAAGAACTTTGAGTTCCTTGATGTGAAGACAGATGTGATTCAACCATTTCCTCCCCTACCTCATATGGCGAAAGTTTGCTTGCAAGTGCCTCAGAATCCTTTGACAATTCTGTATTTCTATCTAACGTACTTTTGGCCTTTTCTTGTGAATAACATTCCATGAGTGGTTGTTCAGTCTTCACTGATTCTGAGGGTGCAGACTTGACTGTCTCCCCCTCTGTGGTACATTCCTCTCTAATGAAGTCCTCGTGATCTACTGTCCCTTCAATGAGACATTCAGTGTGTTTCAGAGAAAAAGTCTCTTTCGAGCATTCCTCCAGACCTAAGGATTCCTCTTTCAAAGTAAAGGGAGTTTCTTCATCAGCATTACTGAGGTTCTCTTGTGTTACTTTCTGATCTTCAAAATCTGCATATGACACCACCTGCTCATCCTCAGATGTGGCATCTTGACCTGGACATGAAGCCTCAGAGGTGAACTCAGAGAGAGTCTCAGGTTGTTCTGTTCTGCCAAACCCAAGATCAGACCTGAGTGAGGGTCTTTGGAGCTGCTCTGAAACTTCTTGTTTAGGAGAGCCTTTCCTGCTGAAGGAAAGTCCAGATACCTCTGAATAACTGGTTACTGGGTCAGCATGATCACCATCAGCATAGGCATCTGGAAGACGAACAGAGGGAAGGGGTAGTGCCGATTCTCTGCCACTAAGGGATTTGGATTTAGACATTTCGCCTACATGGCTTGTTTTTTCTTTAGTCTGACTGGGTATGCCTGATGCCTCCTGTCGTATCTGACTTGTCGATTCTGCACTATTTCCAGGCCTTTTGCGGGCCAATGAACTATGAAAGGTTGGAATGCGAGATGTAGACTGTTTGACTGTTTTCCGTGTCTCATCATCATCTTCGGAGGTACCTTGCATGCTTACAGGCTTCTTTATCTTCTCTGATTCCTGTAGGTGCGGGCAAAGTAAATTAGACATTAGTCGGTTAGGCTAGTACCTCGCATCAGTTCTGTTTCCATGCAGTGCAGTTGTGGTGTACGATAGGCTTTTCAACACCTTGCTAGCTAGCTAAACTGCTTGATTCACAAAACTGTAATGGTAGAACAAAATACGTAGCCGACCATGCGGTCAAAAAAATAAACAGTCAATTGGTAGCGATACCAAAATTAAGTTGGGTGGCAAACAAGGAAGTAAAATTATAACGACCAACTGAGTGTTGATAATGCAAGCTAGCTGGCTATCGCTAGTTGGGACATGAATACTCGAGCAAACTTACCATCTTTATTTTGTCCAGTATTACACGTTAAAACTACTTTTCAGCTGCGGATAATTTTAAGTAACTTAAACTTTGGCAACTATTTTGCATGTAGGAAAATAAAGAAAATACCACAACATAAGCTAACTAAGAGCTGAAAACATCATCACTGCTGCTACGTGGCCATGAAAATACTGTAACGTTACAGGAAAAAGTGAGGCGGAAACTTCATCCAATTTTAAAATACCCACCTCTGACAAAACACACATGGTTCTGATTCGAGCCGATCGTCGCAAGCACATTTCGGGTCCGACAGAACTTTTCCGCCCCATGTTTATTTATTAGAAGATAACGTTGGCTTCGTGAAACTTGGTATAAATATAAACAGAAATGTAAAACCACCGACAGTTTGTTGTATAATTGTAACACAGCTATCAAGTTGTCATTTTATTAAAATGTTCCTCACGTGATCCCCAAAGGAGTTGATGTCATGTAGTCTTCTATTGTAAACACGTCGCCACCCAAATAACGGTTTAAATTAAAATAGCCGCGGTTTTTCTCTTCTTGGTGACAATTGGAGGTCGCGTCAGGTGGCATCAATGATTACTGCTCCATCTAGAGGAACACTGAGAATACGACATTTCCCTGTCCACTTTTGCAGTCCTCCGTACTGTAGCCTATTGTGGCCAATAACTGTAACGCCACTTATGTAAAGGCGAGACAGGCCTACACATTTGCCGAGCACAACCAACAGCGCAGACTGACACCTGTCGATAAATATTCACTTTAATGGATCTTTGATCAAGTTGTTCTCTTCAGAGTACAATACAATATGACGCAAGTTGTATTTTCAGAGTGGGCTACAAAAAGTCGTCTAATTGAGTCCCTCAGTACATAGGCCTTAAAATTGCTTTTAGAATGAGATAGGATCTATGTCCACCTTACATGAGAAATTGTTGAGCATGTTGATGTTTTAGATAATTTGGACAAATAAGTAAAATACATCCACCACTAAATGAATGGTCAATTTATGCTGTGTGTATTCTACCTAGCCTAAAGCTTGTGCTCACGTTTAAATGAATTTATTTGTGTTCACTTTTACAGGTCTATAAGTGTGCCTCTCAGAGTGTGCAGTCATTGTTCACAAATTCAGCGCATCTGTCTAACAAATGAACCAACGAATTTTGGTAGTCAAAATCAGCCCTTCTTGCTGATCTGACAGCGGCACATACATAGGCCATATTTTTCCACAAAAAATGCACCTAGTTAACTAAACTACCTAACTAAATCAACTCCCTTGGTCTCATTCTCATTGACCACATCTGGCCTCTGTCTTGCCTTGAACTTTCTGTTGAATATCTGATATGTTCTGCTGTCTGAGACTAGTGGCCTACTTCTACTACTACCAAAGATGGTTTAATATTGACCTCTACTTCAACCCTTTCTGCTACTACTGCTATTACAACTATCACTGAATGTCAGATTTTCCAGCCTCAGTCAGAGAAAGGTTAGAAGACCACTGACCAGATCTTTTATTTCAACTGCTCACAAGAGAGTGATAACAGCTGAGGTGGTGCATTTTTGAATTTTTAAGGAATTTTGCAAAGGTGTTTGTATTTTATGCAAGCAGATTTACCACTGTCTATTAATTAGACATGTGTTAATTTATTGTCTCCCCGAGTGGTCTGTATGCTAGTCTGTTATTTGCAACCTGTGTGAAGAAGGATTCTTTTTTTACAGGATGTGACATCAATACATCATTAAATTGTCAGAAAACTGCAAGAGAAAAAGTTCATTAAAAACAGACACAATCTTGTATACCACTCAACAGCTTTACTACTATTATTTTTGTCCTTAATTTTGTTTAATTTGGTACATGTTGAATGGCAGCTGTGTATGATATGTGCTATAATAAACTTGAACTTAGTATCTCAATAGGTAACTGGACGTCAGTGATTCACATATGCTGCTGTCGAAACCCATAAAATAGCTTCGAGGCAGAGGACCCCAGTCCAGCGTAACATGGCGTAGAACGATGTGCACCAAGCGTAGTGCATCACCTTCCCATCTATACATGGATTGTTGTCAGCTACTTTCTAAGTAGACTCAGTCAAGATACTGGACAGTCAAGTTTTATTTATTTTTGTAAACCATCTTTACTCCCAAGAATATTCTTTACTCGGCTATTTTGAGCCAGAGTACAGTGCATTAGTGGGCAACCCGGCCTAGTACGCGTGGGAATTTAGTCACGGCTTTTTAAGTCATACTTTAGTCACACTTGCGCTTGACTGTTTTGTTTTTGCATGGCAAACACGTGAGTGACTTCCTACACCGCTGGTGGCAGTAGTCAGCGTACAGCGGAATCCACCAGACATTAAAAGATAGGAAGCAGAAGTTTGGGTATGGGATCATACACAATGGAAGTCCACAGAGTTGTAAACACACTCAGAGAGGTAAGACTAGAATTTTGATTTTTTTTTAAAAATAACTTTACTCATAAAGATGTAGAAGTCAACCAACTGGAATGAACGCTTTCCGTGAACTTAGTCCATCAATAACAACTAGCTGGTTAATGTTAACATGTCGTGCTAAACAGTGGGCTAAACAATATGGTGGCTAATTTTGAGAGAAATTAAGTATCATTATCTTTGTGTTCTTACTGGCAAATATTAGTTCAACTAAACAGATAAAACGAGAAAACAATGCCAGTGTGCAGCTTTGGGAAAATAACGTTACATTGTAGCGGAACAACACAGAACAACAGTGACGTAAACTGAGAGCTGTTAGCTTGCTATGAATCCCAGCTAGCCGAGGAGGTGACAGAAACAGGTTAGTGTTAACTCCTCTGTGTAATTCTATATCATCAGTGTAATTCTATAATTATATATTATATAGTCGTCGACTGTGCACTTTAGGCCTGGAGTATTCAATAAGTACACTCCAAACTACTTACATAATCACAGAACAGGAAGTACCTATCCCAGTTAACGTTACAGTTCATAACGAAAGTACACTGTGGAACCAGCTAGTGTATGCAGAGTGGATAACACGGGATTTTCCGTTTTCTTTTCTTTCAAGGACGTGGACTTCTTGAAATTCCTTCAGTGTGTTCCTGGATCATAAACTTCGAAGTCAAGAGAATTACAGAAAAATCTCGTTCGAGTGGATATTTTGTTTTGAAATATGGGAAATTATAGACCTATAGCACTGTTCTTAAGTTATGTTTACACTTGTGTTGAGGGAAAATCGTTTATTATGATGATGTAACATGACAACTGTAACACGTTTAAACGTTTAGTATAAATCAGTGGTGTCAGTTTACCATATTCCTCAAACAAAATCTTTGAATCTTGAACTTTTTCTCTTTTCCTGGTGGTAATTAGGGGCACTGGGTCATAAAATTGAAAAGGGGTTACCAACTAAGCTTTTTAAACTGTCTTTTATAATAGTGTTCTGTGCAATCACTGCACAGAACTGCACAGACTTCTTCCTCAGATTCACCCATCAAAACGCCCTTGCACTTAGTAAACCAACTACTGAGCAAAATGGAAAACCAAGCTTCAACTACTGTTTCACCCAACTCATCCAACCCTTTTCCCATTCAACCTGCAATGGCCCCATCGGTGCAGTTGGGATTTACCACCCTGTATACTTGCTTATATGGAGGTCTCTTCATTATAGTGTACATCCAGCTCTGGCTGCTGTTGAAGTACCGGCACAAGCGCTGGAGCTACCAGAGCCTTTTCCTTTTCTTCTGCCTTTTCTGGGCAGCCCTGCGCACCACACTTTTTTCCTTCTATTTTTGTAATGCTTTGGCAGCCAATCATTTGCCCACACCAGTCTACTGGCTTCTGTACTGCTGCCCAGTTTGCTTGCAGTTTTTCACTCTAAGTCTCATCAACCTGTACTTCACGCAGGTAAGTGATATCTGTTCTTTGTCTATTGATTTGGCTTAAGTGGCCAGAAGGTAGGTGGTTACATCTGAATTGACATGAGACCCATGTATTGTACAGGTCGTGCTGAAAGTGAGGGGAAAGTACAGCTATGAACCAACCAAAGGACTGTAAGTTATCCAGATGTGAAAATAACAGAAATTCCTTTTGCACGAAAGAAAGTCCCAGTTGAATTGAAACATGAAACCCTGTTCGCTCATGCAGGTATGTGGCCCGCTGCGCCTATGCTGGTATGAGTGTGGTTTTCCTCTGCGTGAATGTGGCGTGTGCGGCCCTTGGAGAGCGCGGTGAGGGCGGGGATAAGGCCTGGAAACTGGTGCTTGTGCGGGTCCTGGTCAACGACCTGCTCTTCATCGTGGAGGCTATCTGTCTGGCCGTCTCTCTGCTTCTTCTGACACGCCTCTCTCCCTCGACCAGTCTCTACTTGCACAATAAGGTAAATGCTTGACTTCATTCAGACTATTCACTGTTGAGATTGCATAAGAGATGAAAGAGTATGTTCCAAGCCCAAATGTTGTTTTTGGATGTTTGGCTGAACTCGTGTTATGTATTAATGTATTTGTTGTTTGTTGATGTTGATGTTTGTTGATGTTGATGTTTTGTCATCTGGCCCAAATGAAGACTAGTGCCTTTTGTATTTCTCCAGGGTACATCGGTATGCCAGACGTCAGTGCAGGGAGCAGGAGTGATTTTGCTATTTTCCAGCAGGGCATGTTACAATCTAGCAGTGCTTATGTTGTCCGTAAATCACAAGGTGGAATCCTTTGATTTTGATTGGTACAACGTCTCAGACCAGGTACATGAATCCATTGCTCACACAACTCTGATAACTGAAAGCCTAGATGTACTGTATGGCACTTTCTGTTGGTTCACTGTTTTTGAAGTAGTTTTTTCTCAGCTGGGCAAAGTTGCAATCTTGAGATTGTGTGTGTTAGTTCCTAGTATTGTTTTTGGTGAATATGTCTGTGTGGTCCTGAGTACTGTTTTTGGTGATCATATCTAGTTATTGTCTCATTGAATGAAAGGCTGACCTACGCAGTGAGCTTGGAGATAGAGGGTACCTGGTGTTTGGGGCAATCCTTTTTATCTGGGAGCTGCTTCCCACCAGTTTGCTGATTCTCATATTCAGAGTGCGCCAGCCTCCACAAGAAGTGGTAAGTATATATGCTCACAGCCATTGTTTTAATTGCTATCAGTTGGTTTAAGATTCCAGTTTGAGAAATAGTTGTTGTGGTGGTGTAGAATTACACTCCAGCAGTTAACAGTCAAGGACCACGTTCCTACTTCTTTGATGATCCTCGGAGAATGGACGACAACGGAAGTGACCCATTGGGCTTCAACCACCATAATAGGTAACAGTTACCATTGCCCCCCCGCCCTCCTGAAACCCATTTCCCCAAAGCTTGGGCATCACTCTTAAATTGTAGTTATATTTGGGGAAACCATGCATGGAAATATAATTGGCAAACTTGTTTTTGACAGCTCTTTTCTAAAATTTTATGCTAACCTGGCTCAAAACCCTGACACACCTATCCTGCAGTCAATGGGCGTTATATGATTCACAGCTAATGAAACCATCTGCATTACTGTCTGTGGTTAAACTATGGACATGAACATGTTTACATGAAAGATGCATTCTGCTCTCCTGGATAGTTTAATGCTTCAGGTTAACTGAAGATCTCTTGCTGGTTATATGGGTATTCCATAAAAAGGGTGATATTTTTATGATACAAGTCAGTGAGAGGCAAATATGCTTACAGGACACTGTCCCATAAACCATATGTACGCCGTTTTGATAATGTTGGACTTTGATCGGGTTGGTACAGAGGCCTGTTAAACTGAATACTGTTATGCTTTTTTTCCTGATCTCTGATGTTTAGCTGGTATGGCTCAAGTGAGACGCAACCACTTCTCTTTGCCAATGCCAGTGACCAGACCAACCAGCATCACTCCCTGTACTCAACTCCTCAGAACTAACCAACTGACATCCTTGGACGTCTCCAAAACGCTCAGCGGGAGTTATTTGCACTTAAGAGTCTTCAGGCACTTCTTTGAGACAACCTGCACCTTTACATTCCATCTGTAGACCAATACTTAAGACCATGAGAGATACCCGATTTCTCTTAATGAGATGAGGTCGTCTGGGGTCAAGTAGCACACTGGTCTACAAAATAGCTATAGGGAAACAAAAGCTGACATTTTTACCCTTTTTTGAAATGTTTGCCAGTTTAGTTCATATGGATATAAGGGTAAAAGTCTCTAGAACTCGCCATTCCTCAATAAGGATTTTAAATGTAAATCTATTGTTGTATATTTAATATTTCAACCTGTAAAGATTGTCCTTTAAATTATTTTCCTACGACCACACAATATATATTTTATGATATTTGATAAGGAAAAAGGGAACAAAAATTAATCAGGTTTAAGGTTGCTGTGCTATTAATGTATTAATATGTTGCTCCTGAATAACCTGTAAAAAATGGCATTAATCTATAAAATACTATTAAACTATCCTGTCTTCTGAGTATTTCGTCATACTCCATGTGTTGCAATGTATTGCAGAGTATGTGTTAGATGATTCAATGATTTTAACACTGAGCGTGTGTTACTGTGGTCTCCAGAAGCTACAGTTTTAATACAACAAATGCAGAAACTAAACCTTTTGTGCAATCCTTGAGGTCAAGCAACGTTTAATTTGAATTATTTACTCTTCAGTATGTACAGATTCTTCTAACACTCTTTATACAGTATGTACAGTTAAATTAGTCCTTAAACATTAAGTCTCAATCTCACCACACAGAAAATGCACTTCCCCCAAGAGTGGGCAGGGAATACACTGAAGATACAAACAAACTGTATGCCAAATTTAAGGACACAATGGCTGTAGCTAAAACCAACTCTTCCCAATATGCTGCAGCTGTAACATATACTAAACAAGAGAAAATCCTTTTTTTTTTTTTTTTTAACAAAGCATTCGAAAAAAAGTTCTACCCAAATTGAATCGTTTAAACAGGTAAAGCAAAATGTTGCCCGACGTTGGGGACAGGGTTATTGGTTCACCCTACGTAATAAGTAGAGCCCTCTCATCTTTTGTTCAGAAACACAACTCTCTGTGTGCAGAAAAGAGTGTTACACACATACACCACAAGGGCACATTGGATCTCCTCCATGTGAAAGTCTGGCTGCGAAACTTTTCCAGAAACAGAAATGAGGAGGGAGCCATAAAGATGAACTCGGCTGACTTGAGTCTTTGTTAAAAGTGATCGTCCAGCATTGTTTGGTTGGCAATCAGTGGTCTGGGGGTGGAGTGGTCTCCAGCTTCCGGAGGCGTCGCCGCCTGAGCTCCGCAGCGTTGGGCTCCCCGTCCTCCTCCGTCTCTCCCTCAATCTTCTTCTCTTCCACAGTGGTTGAGTCAGGCTGAGAGAAACCTGTTGCCCCCAAAACTGGTTCAGCTGTTTCAACAGACAGAAAGGAGGAATGTGTTTTGTTTTAAAGAATTCAAAACATGTAATCATGTCTGAGACACACTTGATTTACCAAAATCTGATAATTATGAATAAACTGACAAATGGAGTATGACTCAACACTTTACAAATATTCCCCAGGAATCCAAAATGCAACATGAAATTATAGAAGCTAAACCATAAAAATCAAATGACCCAAAGCTCCATCAGTTAAGGCCCTTGGCAGCTTATCTAGACACATAGACTGGTGATACAGAAAACTTGTAAAAGAAAACACTCAATTCCAACCTTCAACCTCTTTCAAAAAACATATGAACTGAATTCCATTCATATTTTGAGTCAACTCTCAACCAGCTCTTTTATGAGTCACATTAGACGGTCTGATTTTGCTAATTGATAACTCACGGCTTTGAGCAGGGGTCTCCTGGCTGGAGTTCTCTGTGGTGTTGGTGCTGTCTGTGTTGGAGGAAGTAGAGGGACCACTGGCCTCTGCGGCACCGGCTTCCGGCCGAGGGGGACTGAGCAGACAGAAAAAAAAAAGCCACCCACACTTATCCTTCACATTCATGAATGTGTTACATGATCTTTGACCTCTGTGGGAAAAAAATCTAGCTACCTGAGAGTGGCTACAGTGGTAAGGTAGTGATGGATGTTGAGCATGGCGGCATCCAGGAGCGTGTGAATGTTGTGGAGGCACTGAAGACGGGCCTCCAGACCCCGCCGGCCCTCCTGCTCCAGCTCCCGAAGCTCCGCATCAGACATGCTGGAGAGGGAGGATGGTGGCGGAGGCATTGACGACACTAGCAGGGGATATCATACGTTATGATTAAATAATGAGAATGTGGAAAAATAAAAAAATCATCCCAAATCTCTATGAAGCCAAGATTGATTACTTTCTGTTACTTTCAGGTGGTGGTTTCATATCAGCTTAACAATTTTGCAAGTACCATTGACCAGAAATGCGTGATCCGTCATGGAAGCAAACTTCCTGTCATGCATCAACACATGCCAACACATTAGAGAAAACAAAACCAGGGTTTCCACAGGGTCTTTGAAAGTCTTCACGTAAAAATATGAAGGTGAGAATTATTACTACAGGTGCACCAGTGCTGTGCATTTTGTGGGGACCATGCTACTTGCTGAAAGTGCCTTCTATGGAAGTTTTTTTCATGTGAAGTTGGTAGTTGTAGTTGATAGAATCGTTAAAAAGTACATCCTATGGACTTAGAATCCATATATTTCACTTCTCCAATCCAACAAACGTGCTAATTTTTTTGCTGAAAAGGGCGTCATGTTGGTCTAAAATTTCAGTCATAATGGTTTAATTTCAATCATTTCAATTTCAATCATAAAGGTCTTAAAAAAGTCTTAAATTTAAGTCATTGAAAGCTGCACCTGAAACCCTACAAAATGTACTGGTAAAAGAAAATGTATCAGATAGTCTATACAACATGTCATGACAGATTTGCCAAATATTACATTTCATTGATAGTTTACCTAGCCAGCAAGTAGCCTGAAAAATTGTGGGTTTGAATCCCAGCTGCCACTGTTGTGCCCTTGAGCAAGGCACTTAAGTTGTTCTAAGGGAGACTGGCCCTGAACAATTGATAGTTGACAAAAAATGTAAGTCGCTTTGGATAAAAGCGTCTGCTAAATGCATAAATGTAAATAAATGTAAATGTTTACCTTAGTTGTCCATAACTGCCCTGATAGGTGAGGAAGTAGAATTCCACAACGACTGGGTATTTCTAGTCAAAAATATGCAAGTTGTATAAAAGATCAATTTCCAAATCAACTAACTTACTGAAGGGAGGGGGTGGTGGCATTGGTAGCCATGGTGCAGAGGGAAATGGTGGAGGAGGGAAGTTAAAGGGGAATCCTGGCATAGCACCTCCAGGGACAGAGGTGTTCGATGCCTCTCCATTTGGCTGGGCAGATGTGCTGCTCCCTGAGGAATACACAGGAATATTGAATATTTGAATGATCACTCAAATGTATTAAAGTTCATTAGTTTTTATATGGTTCAAGAATACCTCAATCACCAACCATTTGATTTATCAACTTGATTAGACTAGATTTTTCAGAAGAAATTTAAGAAAATTCATAAAAACATATTGGTGAATAAGGCCCAATGTTTGGACTGCACCATTGTTGCTCTTTGAAAGTATATGTAACTTGCTTGCGAGTCAGCTGGGAAAGTAGAACATGCTGTCTAGTTAATCTGCACTTCTCACCTTGCCCTGCAGTCTGGCTGGTGCTGGAGCCAGTCTGGGGGGAATCCGCAGCTGCCTGAGCAGCAGGTGCGCCGGCTGCGGGAGGGGCGGCCCCAGGAAACGGCCCCCAGAAAGGAAAGAGCCCAGGGGGAAAGTGAGGCATCATCCCTGGGGCTGCTGTACCGTAGAGAGGAGTAAAAAAGGGCTTGAGGTTAGAGGTCAGATAAATAACAATGCACAAAGGTGCTTGTGGCATTTCATTCTGCTTGTAAATGAAGCCTGCTTTGTCCACATAGGCCAGTAAACTGACTCCAGGCAATGTGACTGAGTCATCAGGGAATCTTTACACTACTCTGAACTCTGTGTGTGTTTGTATGTGTACATATCTGGGCTGGTGCTCACCGTTGCCGGGCACTGGGACCTGTGCGTTGGCGGGTGGGGCTGGAGCTGGCGCCTGAGCAGGGGGCGGGGCAGGTGTCTGATTAGGCTGGGAAGCTCTCAGGACATCCATGCGGCATGTAGGACATGTCTGCTGCCTCTGGAACCAGGAGCGCAGGCAGCTGAACAGTCCCAGGAGGACACAGACATTAGCTCCAACTCGACAGTATCGGTGAGGAATCACCTTAATGACCACACAAGTCAAATGCTAAAGGAAATCCAATTAGATTGTAGGAGAGATCCTACCCAGTCCATCAGCTAGATACACAAAAATTATCTGGTTCATATCACATTTCACAGAGGCAAAATGACTGTCTGGGTCACCTGGAGTGAAAGATGTGGTTGCAGGGCAGTTTCTTGGCTCCAGTCACCATTTCCTCTCGACAGATGATGCAGACATTATCAGAGGCCTGCAGGTCTTCAGGTGTCGCATCAGGATAGCTGGGGAAACCCATAAAACCAAGTATCAGTACATTGTTACAAAAAGAAGAACCCCTCAAGTCTCTCTCTGTATAACAGATTGTGAAGGCTGTCTGAAACCCAAAGGCAATGGACTGGCTCCTGAAATGTCTACAGTGCAGTACTCACAGCGTGTTCATGTTGCGGATGGCTCTCCGAGACATAATAGCATCGGTCACAGCTTTCTTGAATTGTCTAATAAATAAATAAATAAACAAACAAATTAAAAATACATATGTGTAATTCTTTTACTTTACCTTCACACCCATTTTTCATTAACATTAAAAAAAAAAAGTTGGACTCAGACAAGTCGATGTGAAAAACCCAGTAAGAAAGATATTAGACAGAGTTTGGCTCCCAAATGACAAATAACAAGCATATCACATAGCACAGCAACTAAACAGGTTTCCTACCTCATGGCAAGATACATGGGGCGAATGGCAAACAGAGGGAAGGTGTGCACTTTGATCATGATGGTCATGAATGCCATGTACAGCAGCACCTTAATGAAACCTACGAGATAAAAGTTTACCTGAGTTGCGGTTGTCTTTTGTAAAGGGTAAGCTCTTTGAATGGTTGTGAGAGAAGAGAGAAATAGAGAACCACCATACCTGTGAAGAGCTCTGTGTACAGCATATACACGGCTTTGTTATCCCATGGATTCTCACTCTGGAGGTCAATTGTGTGAAGCATATATTTGATGAAGGTCGTGAGAACCATAGTCAACAGAATTGCATACTGTACAGAGAAAAGCAGTGGATTAATAGAATAACACGGTAAAACTTCTATTAATCATAGCATTTGATAGATGTGCATAGTAGATTAGTCTTTACACTTATTTCCATACCTCAAATCCAAACACCAGTTGAACCGAGGCACCCCTTGTGATGATGCTATGGCAAGCATGATTTACAAATAGAATGTCCAGTACTCCCAGTAACAACATGAGAGCTGCACCATATAAGATAACACAAGCAAAAAAGCAGGCAAAGTTAAGTATGAGGAAAATAAGACCCATAAACAGCAACAATGAATATAGTAACAGGTGCACAAGGCATATTTGCATAGAATTGCACACTCAAATGCTGGCTGGCCGGATGAAATGAGTTTCACTTAAAACAGGAAGTTTCGCAGTTTGATCCTTAGCAGAAAAGACTGCTGACTTTTGCTTCATCAATGTGCACGAATGACTTTGCTAGTCTCACAATTCAGCAAATGATCCTCAAAAGTCTCCAGATACTTACACAACACCCTAAAGTGAAAGATCCAGGAAATATTTGGACTCCTCTCCATCTGGAAGAAGAGTTTAAATAAAGATGGTTACTCAAATATGCTAAACCTCAATGAAGCTATGAATTTCCCACATTTGCACTTTGTTACTCACAAAGTCAACTCTGTCTTCTGCCAACCAATGAAAGCACTTGAGAAATAACAGCAGTGTAAAGAGGGCAACAAAGCGAGGCGAGAAATCATCCCGGAACACAGTGAAGGCAAGGCACGTCTCGGTCACAGCGTACCAGGAACGCTCAATTAGGTGCTGAATGTGTAAAAAGAACAGGGGAAAGTGAGGTGAACACCAAAGGCAAAGTACTGATGAAGACAACACTGAATGGTAAGGCAAAAAAAAAAATATCAAGAATAGAGAATTCACCTCCATTTCAGCAGCCCGCAGCTGTCCAAAGAAGACTTTGCGCATAAATTTCCCCAAAAGAAACACCAGCACAAATGCTTGGATATACAGCACCTGGTGGACACAGAATATAACAGGTGAAATTCAATAAATCATTAGGAATACGCCTGAAACTCAACAACATTTTATCAAGATTACTGTGAACGATGCAAACATTACCTCTTTTTGCAATGTATTAAAGGAATCCTAATGGCTCAAACTCAGTTTTGTAAAATGTGAAAACTCACGCCTTAACTTAATCAAGAGAAAGTTAACATACTTACTGCCATGCTGGGGCTGCTTTTCGTGAGATACACCACTGTGGGGTAGAACTGGTGCTTGAGAAGATAGGCATGGGCTACCACTGCTGCTGTCAACACCAGACTGGTGGCTGTAACCAGGGCTGCTCGCACCATCTTGGGCCAGGTGCTGTAATGGGGACGAAGTTATGAGTGGAACAAGTGGTTCTGACTTCTGAGCCACTGTCATTTAACTATCTGCATTAACGCATTAGGCTACTGTAAGCATCACTGTTTGACGGGTCAAATTAAGCTTTGGTACAATTTCGGTTCAATTAAATCAATTCTAAAGACGAGACGAAAAACAATTGTGTAGGCCTGCTTCATCCTTCAATAATAGCGCAATATAGCGGTCACCATTGCACGTCAGAAGCGGAAACTGTATGGCACTCGTCACTTTTTTATTTAACCCATGACAACTTGACAACTGACCGGTTTATCCCCAGCTACATTTGCCAATTTAGTCAATGTACGAACCTTGATTTCTAGCATTAGTTATAAGGTTGTACAAAGACGATGCAACCCGTCGCTCGTGGAGAATTTATATGCTCGCCTTTTATACATTCCATATACCTCAATCAGCATTAATTACAATCTCATTGAAGCGTGTATACCAGCTTAACAGATCATTACTGAATGTATTTAATGATATTAGACGTCGCTATGCATAAATTGGCCTTTTATATTAGCTGTGGCAGTGACAGCTAAGTTAACCCTGCTAGCGTACCCTAAACTGTATAAACTACCATATGGACTCGTCTGAAACGAATGTGGCCAAAACATGAATATCAGTGACTTCAAATTTTATCACTACCTTCTTGTAATTGACGTTGCAAAATTTTAGAGCTTAAAAACAAAGAAATGATTATCAAGATATATCCTAGCTGGGTATGATAGTTAGCTAAGTTAGCCAGTTCTTCAGAAAATGGACTTACCGACTCTGCCGCTGACGCAAAATGTCCCTGATACAAAACTTCTTCTTCACGCAAAGTGGTATAGGGCTGTTCTCAGTTCCTTTGAAAAATATAAATTACAGTTCGACTAATCTCCAAATAATGCCGAACTGTCTCTTATCGTTTATTTCAACCATATCCACCTTTCGGGATACGTGTTTATCTTTCGCTTGTTCAACAGAGCAGCCACCTCATTTCCGGGATATTCCAACCATACAAACAAAAGGGGTGTCCGTTACCCTTTTCTTTATATCACGGAAAATTAAAAAAACATCACCGCAATATCAAACGTTTTCATTGCCTTTAAAATAATCACCAAATATCTAACCACCCAATGTCCGGAAAACGTGTCATTGCTTGTGCCATCCAAGAGCGGCAATGTTTCCTGGATCAAAGTTCAGGTTAAAAATTGAAGTTAAAGTTAATTTTTTGCGTGAAACAATGACTCCACCACGAAATGAGCAAAACAATAAGAATAAAAAAAACTAATGTCAATGGCCAAAACTTTAACACAGGAGAGGGGGCGTTGTTCCCCAGGCGTTTTTTTTTTAAACTCACCCTTGTTTTGAGCACTTACGCGGACCAATAGTATTTCACATCCGGATATTTATCCTATCGCATTTTAGCATGACCCGACTACAGGCAATCCACGACTGCAGTTTTGCTGAAAATCCAGTTCAAACCAGCAACTCTGAAAAGTTCACCTGACCCAGCAGCCTGGCCTCACGTCATGCGGCATCTACATGTATAATGGTCATTACACTAAACCCAAACTTAAAGCAAAAACATTAAAAATCGTACAGCACAATTCACAAGATTTGTACACGCTACTCATCACAGGAATCGTAATTTGGCTTCAATTTAAAGGAAAACAAGCAGTTATTCATAAAACTTGTTGTAAAAAGGAAATGTTAAAAATATGCAGTTTTTCTTCCAAACCAGCACTTATCCACGCACTCATTTGATTGGATAGAGACTTTATTTAAAAGCAGTAACTTTGAGTCTTGTCTCATTGCAACAGGGACTATAAAAAGGAAACATCTGTAGTGAATTCTGAGTCTAGAATAGTAAACACATAATGGCAGCTATGCCTTATTGTAAATATGTGGAATTAGACAGCATACCACCTAAACATTGTTCACAGAATTAGAAAGCTGCAGGTCTGTCGGTTTTAAAGTGAAGTAGGGATGCATCAAAGTAAGTAATGAAAGTACTTTCCATCTACTTGGTAACCTACTCATAGTGAAGAAAAAACAAAAATCACACATACAACCGTCATTTGAAAACATTATGCAAAAAACAAACTGAGCAGTAGTATGTCCATTTGTGTGCCACTGCCGTGAATTCTCCTCTGCCAGATTAGCTTGTAGCCTTAGTTCATTCTCATAATTGGCTGCCTCAAGGGCTAGCTCATGGTGTAGGTAGTGTAAACAGTTCAGCCTTTAAGACCTCCTCTTCTCAAAAGTAAAAATGTTGAATTAAAAAAAGTAAAAAAAAAAAACAGAAAAGATACTCCCAGCCTATGTAAGGCCATTATTAGGAAACTGAAGAGATGGGGTTGAGGGGAGAGCCCATTTGCGTTAGTACTTTATCCAGCCACTGGAGGGGGCCGTGCAGATGCACTTCTATCCAGCAGGGGGTGCTGGTCACATCCTGTCGATGATACTCTGCACCCCAGCCCTGAAAGCATTGCAAAGAGAAAAGCTCAGGCAATCACATCCAACAAAAGAGGCACTTGCTAAGAACCTGAAGATTGCAAGCGCAATTAACAGAAGACAACACTACAAAAATGTGTACAAAATTTGTAAAATGTTACAAAAAGTTCCTGCAGTGTTGAAGGAGGTTCTAGCGTACCTTGACAAAGCTCATTCGGATGGTGCACATCTTTGTGAGTTCGTAGACAGCCTCGAAACCGTGGTTGACAGACTGGGCCAGCAGCTGGGCAAACTCCTGGTTGTTAAAAATCTTCAGGCTGCAGCCGCTGGGAATCTTGCAGACAGTGGTGGGGTGGAAGCCGTGGTGGTAGTTGCAGTTTCGACTCTGGACGAAGATGCTGGTGTCGCTGAGGCACTCAGCATAGACCTCTCCTCCGACATAATACAAATGCACACCTACACCGAGGGCAGACAGAGGACAAATGAAATCATCGTCAGGTCTAGAGGTTAGCAGCAATGTTGCAATTCATTGTGAAGATGTTCAAGCAATGACTGATGGAGTCCCCCCCCCCCTTTCATTTTGTTTCTTTTACGTGCCTACCTAGGCAAACAGGCCTATGATTCTCTGTGTGTGTGCACGCCTCACTTCTTTTCACCCCTACTGACATCAGAAGCATGACGGTGAAGGTTTGACAGAGAGGCACTGAACCTCAACGGCGTACCTTTGCCAATGTGCCGGCGGGTGTTCTCGATGGTGGAGTTGCGGTTGACGTTGGAGAGCAGGCCCAGGCAGAAACGGTTCTTGTTGTTGGAAGGGTCGGTGAAGCCATCCACAAGCACACTGGTGGAGGAGGCATGGTAGGCCTCTCCCACGCGGTTGTTCAGCTCATAGTACACAATTGAACACCAGTGGACTGGTTCCTCGTACTCTACTGGTTGAACGTCTGTACAGCGAGAGAGATTATAAGATGTTGAAATAAGAAAATGTGGCCACTTTAATTCAAATCGACTTAACACCAAGGTTCACAGAATTTCAACATGTGATAATACTGCAACCTGTGGGAGCCATGTAGGCAAACTTGGTCAAGAAATACTCAATTTTTCTGTAGCAATGATGTCTGTTTTTACAAGTACCAAATGGTCACTGAGGGATTTACAATCACAAACCGGATGTAAGTGCATCCTGCAATTCAGTCCAGAACCAGAAGAGATTGATGATTTTTTGAAGCACAGTGTTCAGCTGTCTCCAATTTAAGAAAACGATCCTCTTAAATAGTGTAGCAATCTAATTTCACATGGGGCAAGAGGCATTTCTGCTGTCACTAGAGCATGCTTCCCTTGTACAATGCATTACAGATGTTTGAATGCCTTTTGCTGGCTATGTCCTCAGCAATCTTGCCCCCAACATGTCTGGCCCCCTCCCCACCCCAAAAGAACAACATTGGCAGGGGAAAAAAAATGGGCCACTTTACTCTTCTCTATTGGATTTAATGACAAAATTACTTTGGTGCTTAAGTATGCTAACTGCCAACACAAGCCAAGCAATGAAAAAAGTTGTTTTTTTTTTGCATTGAACGCTGTACACATCTCTAATGCAGGCTGAGACGATGGACAGCCACAGGGTTTGACACGGGGGAGGGACACCCTTACCTCCTCTGGGCATGTTCTGGGGTACCATGCTGCTCCCTGTCTCCATGGACTGAGAGCCATCCTGGCCCATCTGCTCATCGGGGGGCATGTAGGCAGGGGGTGGGGTGTCAGCTGCAGAGAGGACAGGGTCATAAAGAACAGCAGGTCAAGATCGAGATGGAAGAAGAATGTGTGCGTGTGTTTTGTGTGTGTGTGCATGTTTGAGAGAGAGAAAGAGTGTGTGAGCATGAATGTGTGTGTGTGTGTGTGTGTGTGTGTAAATGAAAGAGAAGGAGAGGAACTGTGTGTGTGTGTGTGTATGGGAGAGCCCAGCTGCTCAAGGCAAATGGTTAAAGATCCACTCTATTCCCCTGAGTGAGGGCTTCCGATGGATCTTTACCGGAAGCTGCACCACGCAGTTTATGGAAACCTTTTAGTGTCCGGTTACACTAATCTGTGACACCAAACACCCATCTCAGGATGATCCTTCAGAAGGTCTAAAATAGCCCATCTCACTACTGATAGATCCACAATGAAGAAAAATAGGACACTAATGTTTTCCATTTGGATTTTTTCCTTGGCTGCCTATCTTAGCATGGACAACTTAAGAAAGGGCATTTATGCTGGCCGCAAATGGGAGACTTGTAGGTAATGCTGTTACGGAGCAGGTAATATCATTACAAAAAGAAAAATGGCCTTCTGTGGGCTCTGTGATGATGCAATTTGTTAATAATTACCACCGCTGTAATCACATCTAATGCAAGGGAATCCTTTTTCCATTTTGAGGCTCACAAAGGTAAAACGCCATAGGCTCCAATTAGGGGGAACTTCCACAATTGCCCAGAATAAACAGTGAACGCATGCCCAACCCCCTAAGACCTAAAGCAAGACGACCAGAGAGTAAGCAGTCGGCTTGATGTGCTCCACACAGGTAGTTCTGCAATGGCCTTCCGTTTCTGCTGATTCATTGCAATCCCAAATTAATCTGTGACCAGAGTACACTGCTGGTGTTAGGGGTGTGTGTGTGTGTGTCTGACACTCCAGTGATTGCAGAAGCATATTTGATACAATAATGCCATCAAGGAACACTGCTTTAGTCTCTCCCTAGAGCGTTATCAAACATTAGCTTCCCTTATGCCTGACTGCATCCCAGGCCAGCGGGTGCATGCATCAGCAAATCTGTGATCCAGAATGGAGTGAAGCGGCCGGTGCCCAGTACTGGGCATACATCACTTGGATATCCAGCTCACGGGACACACTCCAGCTGGGCTTTGCAGTGCTGCTTAGCTGGCTTTTCAATTGTCCCCACGTAAAGGGGGCCGATTTGCACTGTTCCATCATCATAACTCATCACGGAATTAGGGGCCAAACCCCAGCACAACCACCACACCCACCAACTTTGATTAGCCATTACATTTTAGCCTCCGATTAGTTAAAACACTCATGTGTTTTGCATCTTCTGCTCTGAGAGCCTCATGTAACACCTCCCTAATAGCTAAAAAGTCACACACACACACACACCAAACAACGTACTGTAAAAGTGGGAGAGTCCAATAAAAGGTATAAAAGGGAAATCAGAGCTTTGTCAATTTGCCAACACAGCTTCCACTAATGTTACTTGATCACGACTGTGTGTGTGTGTGTGTGTTTGTGTGTATACATACAGCGTGTGTAACAAAGTATGTGGGGAATACGTGCAAGGCAGTGACATTGATTCGTGTAAATATGCTGTTCTGTACCGATAAAACTAGTTAATCTCCCAAACACAGAACTACACTATCTTCCATCAGCACATTAAGTCCACTCTAGAGCTATACAATTATTGGAGTATTAACTGAAATCACAATTTGATGTAACAGAATTGGCAATCATAAATTGTCCGTCTTGTCACATCTGTGGTTTTGTTTACAATCCTACAAAACACAGTGAAACTCGCCAGTCAGGAGTGCTGTGTTTGTCATGCACTAAGCTCACTCATTAGGCTAATTAAAAGTAGCCAAATGTAAAGCAAAATTTGAAATATATAACCAAACTTTGATTGCAAAAATTCCCCAAAACATCAATCACAGTCAATTAGCTTGTTCCCTCCAAATCGTGCTGCCCTTGTACACCCATCCAAATGTCTAAAGAAGCAATTGCACACCTAGCACTGACCTAATTTTAACACCTCAAGTCCTACATTTTAGATGGACAGATAGTGAGATGTGTGCATACTGCTTTAATCATGTAATAGGCCAAATGCTAACACTGCAGTGTGCTGCCATGTGACGTGTCAAAAGTGTGTTGATTCAGTACCTGGAAGCTGGAAAGGGCTGGAGGGTCCTGAGCTGGCTGGGGAGTTGGGGTAGGTACCACTGCTGGTGGGCGAGGGTGGGTAGGGTGAGTTGGGCGAAATGGGCAGGGAGCTGCCACTACTGTGCTGCTGCTGCTGCTGCTGGAAGGACTCAGGGAAGGTGGCGTTGAGTGGCATGTGTGGCTCGTGATGGCTCAGGTTGCGGAACTGCACCAGCAGACTGTGTTGCGGGTTAAACTCACTGTGTCGGGGGACCAACACAGGTGGAAGCACTGTTAAAGCACAAGTGAAAGGGGGGTGGGGGGGGGGGGGGTAAAGAGTTAGCACAGCCATATCAAAAGCTAAGTACAGAGACAGGCGTGCTGCTAAGAGTCATCACATGCTGACTAGTGGAAAAAGCATTTCTGGTGTGCTGGCATCAGGAAGAATCAGCACTGGTGTGTCTGTTCTGCTCTGCTCTGCTGTGTCATGTGATATTTGCCCTTGAGTTAGTCATCAAGGGCCCCTCAATCACACAGCAGTCAGGAGATAGAGAGGAAAGGTTACACAATGGCGAGAAACTGGAACTCAATACTGCCATCAGTTTCAAACTCTATGACAGAATATCCATACTGAACACCATGACCGTCTCTAGAATAACATGCTTCTCTGTCTACTCAGGAAAATGACACTCAAATAATATATCTTTGACATATTTACTAGAAGATGACTCAGCATTTCCTGACACATCATCCATCATGTGACTCATCTGGACATCTGCATCAATTTCCTTTCTCTACAAGACTATGCAGGCTGACTCAGAGCTTACCTGGGCTCTCCACGCGCTTGTAGTGGTATGGGTTGATGCACACTTCCTTCTGTTTGGAGCCGAAAGGGTACTCGCACACCTCCAGGGGCTTAAGCTCGTGGTGCGACTGCAGGTCGGGCCAGCGCCACACGCGGCAGTAGATGACGTGCGGCAGGCCCTTGCGGTGCGACACTTGGAGGCGGCCGTCCAGAGAGCGTGGGATGGTCACGCACTTACTGGGCTGGCCAGGGCAGCTGAGAGCCTTCTCCAGGTCCTCCATGGCACCCTTCTTCTTCTTGAGCTTCTTAACCAGGGCGTCCACCGCCTTCTCTGCCCACTTCTCCTCCTCATCACCCTGCTTCCAGCCTAGGAGCCGCTTGACAGCCGGGCTGGTGAAGGAGAACAAGCTGGACATGGAGGTCATGGTGCTAACCGAGAAGTCTCAGACAAGGAGATGGCAAACTGATCCACGTAAGGGGAGAAAAAACTGGAGGTAGGGGGAGAGGAGGATGGGAGGGATGGAGGCACCTCCTCAGAAGTCCTGGAGAAGCTGAGGTCAACCCTATGAATTTGTATGGTGGGGATGAATCGTTTGGACAAAGAAAAGAGATGAGAGAGAGAGAAAAGAGAAAGAGAGAAAGAGAAAAAGAGAGAAAGGGGGAGCGAAGGACAAAGAGACACCAACTTGGTGGGTATGAACGAGACTGTGTGTGTGTGTGTGTGTGTGTGTGTGTGAGGGGGTGGGGAAGTGGAGAGGGCCTTAGCCTTGCACGACCAAGGACAGGAAATGGAGGCAGGACGCAGCTGCCGGCACTCAGGAAAGCCTGCAGTGAAGGGGAGGAGGAGAGGGGTGGAGCCAGGTCACAGCAGACACATTGGGAAATGGTGCAAAGGGGCAGTTTGGGAATCTAATGGGAAAGGACAGTCTGATCTCTTGTCCAAAACAGAGGCTCTTCAAAACAGGGTTACAGTTACAGGCAATCTGTGGGTTGGCTAATAGTCCATGCCAAGCACAGAGCTGTGTCCAAGCAAGTCTGAAGATCAGCACCTGGAAGCAGACAGATATAGACCTTACTTCACTGTTGAAGAATAAAAATATCACAAAAAAGTTTGAGAAAATGGCTTGCATACTGAAGACTTAACAGAACAAATGGTCAAAGAGAAAACTAAGAATTCTCAATAACATATTCTCCTAGTTGGATAATGGTCAGTTGATGGCTTGCATGGCTACAATCCCAGTTCCCCTGGCTCAAGATGGCTTTGTAGACAGATGTGGCCCATCGTCTCCATAAACCCTGACAAAAAAAAAGCTCTGCTCCACATCTGGGCAACCCTGTGACCAATGGAAAGCAATGTGTTCGCTATGTGTAGTGTCCTTCAACAGTGGGTCATTGTGCGACATCATCTGCAAGCAGTGGACCCACTCGCCCCACCCTGGTGTGTTCTCTCACACTCACTCACTCTCACACACACTAGTTAGCACACCACGCACGCGCACACACACACACACATGCACACGCACACACACACACACAGAGGGAGGAGCAGCCAGCAAACGCACTGAATGAAAACACTACGAGAGCAACTAAGACAAAAAGGATGTCAGGCCATTGGGAGTCACTTCCTCCAGTCACATCTTCCTCAAGCCCACTAGCTTTGCCTCCGAAGCCTGCCAGCTCCACCCCAACCCCCTGCAGCCTGCCAAAAACCCCACCTCTCTGCCGACCATCTGCAGTACACGGCATCCACCATTTGTGGGAAATTTTTGCTCCTAAAATTCAATCTTCCCAGAAGTGTAATGTGGAACTCTGCTCTTTCAGATTTGAGGATGTACCACTGGTGACATACAACCCTAGGGGCAGAAGTTGCAGTCCACCCAAAAAGAGCATTTGGATTCAGCTCAAGTGCGGATGTCAGAGTAGGAAGGCTTGCCCCAGGCTTCATCTCCATCCACAGGGAAAAATGAATGTAGGTCAGGTCACCCCTTACAGCCCCAGCTTCACACCCTTTAAGGACAGAGCACCCGTTATCTAGTCCCAGCATGGCTACTCGCACCCAGACCGCTGTAACAGAGGCAGGTGCAAGCACAGAGGGTGGACCACTCAATCTACTCAACCCAACTGGCAGGACTAACACTGTTTCAATTCCATCATCCATTTTTTCTTTCCTTTACACATGTTTATCCAATTTTTATTTTTCTATGGCTTCTGCCATGCTACTTCCAGAGCGCAGAGCAAAATAATACGTGGACGGTCTTGGTCAAGCATTTTGTTCAAAATAATGTGCTCATCGAGTTAATAAGCACAGATGAGATCCAGAAGAATCCAACACTGCAATGTGTCAGCATCCTTGCAGCCCCGCAGTGTTGTACCAGCTGGCCGAGGGAATGAGAACCACTCCCCGTCATCTGCTTTACAAGTAAGGAAAAGGGAGGGAGATCATACCGCTCTGTGACTTACAGGCTTTGTGCTCCATGGTTTACACTATGAGCAGGCTCCCCATAGCAGTCACACAAGGACACTTCTCTGCAGTTAGTTCTATTGATTTCCCTCACGGTCTCACACACAGAGTGTTATCTTGCCTCCCACATGCTTGCAGTGGCAAATAAAAGAAAAACTCCTGTTTCATTGCATGCACTCATGCAGGGATCAGGTGGGCCACACTGGACAGGAAAAATGACATAATGTCTAATTTTCTTCAGGCACTAACCTTCAGCTGTATGTTGCTTTGTATAAAAGCATCAGCTAAATTAATAAATGTTATCCACAATTCATCAAGTTAAGGGGGGAGGGAAGGAGGAGGGGGCTTGCTTTTGCACCCCCTGATAAACCCAGGAGCCAAACCCTGGGAGACAGGGTTCAGACTGTCTAATTGCTTGCTGTCTAATTACTCGTGACACCATATACACCCACTCTGTCCCTAGTGTCTGACATCATCCACACAAATTGGAGGGGCTCCATTGTTTGACACCAGCAACAACACAACCACACACTCAAACTCTTCAGGTCGAATTTGGAGGGAAATGTGCAAAAGCCTTCTCCTATGCTCTCCAAAAAAAATAGAAATAGTCAGTTTTGAAAACAGTGCTTTATAATAGTTGGTTCAACTGTCCTCTGTAAGACACGCGACACCATAGTAGGAAAACAAAACTTGTCAAACATAATACAAGACATATCCTTAATTCCGTCACAGCTATACTTAGTACATGTGGTACTTAGAGCATAACCAACGTGTCATGCTTCAACACAGAGAGTGACATGCTCTGGGTGAACACCGTTTTGCTTCCTGGCTAATGATATGTCGGTAAAACAGATCACTTCACCCCTTCGGTCTGCCTGTTGAGCAAGGAGATCACCGAAACCTACACAAACTCAACGGTGAAACAAGTAGTGAAACTAAGGGACGTTTTTTTTACTACAGAGTATCTCGGACAAAACGGTTAACCTTAAGCCTGTGACATGTATGAAATAGGCCAAGTCATGTTAACCAAATTCTTTGTTTTTTTCCTCCCTCCCTGTCACAGGCAACACAAACATTCAGTTACTTGACATAGGCCTAACTGTCAACATTGGAGGCATTGCTCTGTAGTTTACTATAAAGTGATCACCTCGAACACTGTCAAACTTGAACAAACATTTCAGTAGCCATAGCAAACCAGTGTCATTGCTATTCTGGGGCTCCAAACGTCAATTCATTCTGTCTGTAGATTTAACCTGGGGGCGAGTAGCGTTACAACAATACCAGCGTGGTGAGTAACGTTATAGATGGTAAAATAACATTCAATGTACTTAAAGTAGCCTAATCGAAGGACGTTGCCGTTAACAATTCACTACCGGTTTTCTTTGACGTTAACGTTGCATGCATTAGCTATATTTGAAAGAAAGACAACGTAGTAGCTATACTCAGCCATGATGCATACCATGACAAAAGTTGTGTTCAGCCAGAAAACACTGCAGAAGTTCACAAACTTGAAGACCATCCATTAACTGCGATGTAAACGTTAACAGAACGAAGTTTAACCTTAATAATCCTTGGCGGGTTTTGCCTTCACTGTGGTGCATAGTATAAACGTTAACTTTACCAAACTTTGGTTACAACACGTTAACTTCAAATGAAGGCTAGCTAGCTAAAAATGCTGAAATGTTGAGCCACAAATAAAGGGCGCATTCCACAAAGGACACAATGTTGGCCTAGAAAACCATCCAACTCAGTCAAAACTCGTTAAATTCTTTGGCTAATGGACCATACTGTAATGTAAAGAAAAAACACAGTTGGAACAGCCTTGTGTTTAAGAAAAAAGTTCCGTATCCACGCCATCACAATGCATTTACGTTGACTTACACCAACGTTGATCAGCCAAGTTAGCTAAGGTAGCTTGATGGAAGATAGACGACAAGACTGCCACATTTGTGGTTGGTGTGCTTGAAATTACTTTGAAATCAAGTTCTTCTAAAAGCTGATCAGATATACTGACCGCTAACTAGCTTTAGGTGTTAGCCATTGTTACATTCATTTCATGTAAGCTAGCTAAGTTAGTTAGGTAGCCACTTCATTTCTCCTTTCCCCCACCCCCACTAGAAAGGGGGAAAAAACAGAAAACTTTTTTTCCAATCAGTTCAACACCCCACCCCCTGTGGAAACACCCTATTCAACTGATTAAAATAAAGTTGTTATGTAGCCACCGAAACAAGTTTGTGTAATGAATCATAATTTCATAATTTCATCGCATACCTTCGAGAAAATGAAGACGCTTCTCTATTCCTTTCCTCTTGTGAACACACTCCGACATGAACCTGATTTTTTTTCCTTTTTTCACTCTGTCTTTACCCGACTCCCCAGTCTCTCATGCCCTGGCGTCAAAAAGACTGGAGGCGGAGTACAACTCCTCATATTCATCCGCCAAGTTAACAGCTTGCTACGTGCTACGTCCCTGCAGAACCGTCTATCAAACTGTTAGGTATCACGCTGTCTGCGAGAAATTACGAATATACCGTATACCGAATATACAGTATTGAAAAAATAGGCCAATGCGAGAACAGATAGACCATAGCACTGATATTTCTTGGTATTTACTGTCTTAAATCTTGACGCTGTGTAAATTAACGAAGATCAGCCTGATTGTGCTTCAGCATAATTAGTTTGATCTTTTTAGCCTCTTTGACGGAAAGATGCAGTGTCCACCCAGTGTAGGCTACTGCATATGGAAAGCAAATATCTTAAAAAAAAACTTTTTCCTCTCCTCTACTCTTATTGGCGACACTGTGTATATTTACTTACTTAAATTTCTGTATCTTTTCCCAATACATGATTAATGATTTGGCGAGAGCCAAAGGCAGTTTTTATTTTTTCACACTGATTGATACGTCGTGCAAAATTATACTACAATTGTACTCGTAACAAACACATGCCCGCATCATGCTAACATCCTAAGGTAGCTTTGGCCTAAACCAGAGTATATTAGTAAACTGCGGAAGAACACAGTGAAAACCCTCTGTTATTTCAGTTTCTTCCAGTAGTGCTACGGTATGGTGACGTCACTATATGTGGCTCCTCTCTGTCTAGCGTTTAAAACTCTTCAGGAGTGGCTGACCAATGGAAAGCCGGTAACGCCGATGTTGCTATCTGTATACCGGCATGAATAAAAATGTCTCCCCTTTCTAGTGCCACTCAAATCACATGGCCCTCGTCTTGAATCGGCAATGTAATTCATTTCTAGGCACTCTCCGACTTATGAATCTCTGTGGCTTGCGGTAATTCACTCCCTAAATACTGCCCATCTTCCCTCTGCAGAGGGACCCTTTCACTTTAATCAGGTAACATACAGTCACTGTGGAAACGTTTTATCAGTTGTACTGTGCACAACCACTAACTTACAAGTCAGGCCTTTACAACATAAAATAGCTTGAGCAGCGAAGGCTGAGCGAAGATGTGCTGGATAGTTGGATTCTTAAATGCAATGAACGTTTTTGGCCACCAGTCGGCAGCCTTCACTAAGCAGTTTGGCTGTGTGTAGGCAGAGACTCTGGTATAGGCCCCTGTTCAACATTCTCTGGCTGTGTCTTCATTTCCAAGATCCTGAGAAGGTCAAGACCCATCATACTATACATTTTTATGTGTGGATCTAACAGCCTAACTGTTGTAAATCAGACTCAGATTATGCCAAAGAACCAGTCCAAACAATATTTTTGAAAGCATGCATGTCTAATCAATTTGTGAATTGCACAGAAGAAGCTGTGGGTTGACTATCTTACAATAGTAATGTTATTAGCCTACGACCTTTGGATAACTCACCTTACTTGACACAACTGTAGGTTTTCTGGTTTTCAAAGTTTCAAGTCTAATAAATAATAATAAAACAACTAGCTTACTTTCTGTGCATACATAAACATGAATAGGCCTAATGTTGTTTCCCCCACATGCTGAAAACATAAAAATAATGCATAGGCTACTCCAGCTCAAAGGTCTCCTTCACCCTGTTCACATAAATATGGCAAATTTGTCAGAAATAACCTTACAATGCCTAAATTGGCAATGATATGCAATAGGTCATTCTTGATATAAGTGCTCTGTTTAGGTTCAAACCATTTGCCTCTGTCTTTTTCCAGAGAAGAGATGTAGGCTTACTCACTGAAATTTGTTTTCATTTCACCTCTTATATAACTTGCCAAACCTAGCATAACCTAAGGCTGTTCCTCAAGTTCCTCAGTTTGAAAAAATCAAAGTGTCCATCTATCGATCTATCAATCAATCAATCAATCTATCTATCTATCTATCTGTCTATCTATCTATCTATCTATCTATCTATCTATCTATCTATCTATCTATCTATCTATCTATCTATCTATCTGACTGATTGTGAAATTAATTAGATTGAGATTGAGGAGACCCCATTTATGCATTTATCTCTATTTTTCACATAAAACCACCAAAATGTAACCTATCTGTTAGCACTTAAAGCCTTCCAAAATATAATAAATGCATTTCGATGTTAAAATTGACAGATATTTCAATTCTATGTTTGTACCTGTGAATTGTGACTGTAGCTGTAATAGGTCAGACAGTGGTCTTTTAAAAGACTACTGGATAAGTAGGAATATTTGACCAACAGAGCCCGGGAGCACATAATCATGGGGTGTTAATATCACCACATATGTTCTGTATTAGTGGCTCTTTCACTTAGTCTGTCATTCCAAAGGGGCTTGCACAGGTAGAGCATACATAAGACATGAATGGCAGAACCATGAATGTGCTGACACATACACTTAAATTCATGAGATTAGACTTAGACAATGACACCCATTATGCACTGCTGAGCTGCAAAAAGATTGTGAAGAGTAAGTGTGGAGTAAGTGTGATCTTCCATTTCAAAATGCAATCAAGCAGGAGAAGTTTCATGCTAAGTCCCAATGACATCCCACATTCTAATCCCTAAATTTTGAGCTCTTCATCCCAACAGGCTACAAATGTAATAACAGACTTCAACTTCGTCTAGTCTGGTATGTTTTCTGACATGAGTCAAAGAGTTGTGAGTTTACAGTGAGTGCATTTTCTTCATTCATGCCTTTTAGAGGAATTGCCAAGTGCTGTCCGTGAGCTTTTCCATGCCCCCACTGAAAGCCATGACCTTTGGTTTATGCATACTTTATCTAGCGATATTTAGACTTGTTAAACTGTTTTTGGCAGGGGCTCAGAAGCCCCCTCAGCCACCTCTGGAAGGATTGGCTGTGAGCCCCTCCCTGTGCCGAGCTTGCCTGTGTCTGGCATTAAGAGTGTAACAGCACTGGAATGTTTTATTCAGGCTTCCGGATTGCTCCTCTACCTTGCCAACTGGGAATGGCTGACTATGTACATATATTTCCCTGTTCTGCTGTGTTGACTGGCAAAGTACCCTACAGTCCTACCCTCCAGATATTTCCTTCCTGCAAAACTATTCCCATCATCAACAGTTAACGGAATAATCTTAACTCAAGTGAAAAGACTCAAGTGAAAAGACTTTGAGTGCCTACTGGTATTGTGATTTAAAGCGATGGGTTGCTGTGGAAAAGAGAGAAATCAAACAAGCATAAATAAATAAAGTGGTCTAAATGTCTAAAACGTCTTCACACAAGTTTTCAGTATTAATCTTTCTGGACAGAACACATATTTCAGAGGAAGAAACAGATGACCTTTAAACATTTGAAAAAGAAATACCACAGTAACTCTGGGTAAAAAAAATGAAACGTTTTACTTGAAAATGTGCAGACATTATTGTTTGTTTCAACACATGTATCACTGCCACAGTAATGTACAAATGGTTTGTGTGTTATTTATGACTTGAAACTGATGAAGACACAGAAGATTAAAAAAACGATCAACATTATATCAACCTGCATTGGTATGTGCCCAAATAGCATTTTTGTTCCAGCTTAAACCATGCAAACATGCTACAGGTATATTAAAACAAGACACAGTATACAATTTTCAACATCTGCTCTGGATAAGCGTTTTTTAACTGAGAAACAGAAGTCATTTGAATGAATATTCAAAACTACTTTATAAAGCTACATGAAATCATATCAACTCTTGGCCTTTGTTATTTAAGGTCAAGCAAATCATTTCTGCCTGCTAAAATTGTTTTTCGTTTGTTTGTTTGTTTCTGTCAACAGGTTCGTTGTCTGTTGAACCGTTTTCACAAGAATTAACATTCTATCCCCTGAAAGACCAATATGAGCATACAGTCCATAATCCAAACATTACAACTTCAAATATTGGAGGGTGAGCTTGATATTTATCCCTTTGTTTGAAAGGATTTACTGGACACGAGTCATTGTTTTACTGGACCGACTTCGCATAACCTTCTGGAAGAGATCATCTGAAACACAAAGAAAATGTATCATTTACTATGCACTTTAGGAAACACTTTGGTGCTGTGGTCAGACAAAATTTATCAAATCTTCCAGGTGTATTGGTTCTGTGCCAAGTTTGACATAAGTGGTATTGGAATTTTATTTGGAGTACACATTCCTGATGCTGGTAAGTAAACAGCACTGTGCCAACAAAATGAAAATCTGTTTCAAAAATTGGCAAATGAATATCATGTATTTACATTTATGCATTTAGCAGACGCTTTTATCCAAAGCGACTTACATTTGTCAACTATCAGTTACTTCCCCTAGAGCAACTTATGGGTAAGTGCCTTACTTGAGGGCACATCGGTGGCACTTGGGATTCAAATCCACAATTTCCAGGCCACTAGCATGCCAGCCAGGTTATGTAACCATACGCTACCATCATATATTATGTAAGCTGATGTTTATTGTCTCTCTTTAGAGAAACACAACATACACAACAATATTGTAATATTCCCTTTCACTGGAAAACTACTTGCTGCCCACATAAGGTCATGAGATAAAAGCAGTGATCGTGTTTGTTCCTGATCTTATTGACAACATTTTTGCTTGAGAATTTGTTATTTTCTGTTATGTTTCAGCTTTAACATCCTTGGTGTATTGACTGCAGATTTGTTTTGAAAACTGTTAATAGTAGAATTTAAAATAAAATTACCACTTCTCAGGACTTGCGTGCCAGACTGCAAAAAAACAAACATAGGGCAATTACACATCAAATGTTAAATACTCTGCAAACACTACAAACAATTGTGTGTTGTTTGCTTAAAAAGCTAATGATCTATAATGGCTTGCATTCGTGTAATGTCTAAACATAAAGAGAGTAAATTCCCTATGCAGAGTTAATAGACTCTGAACAATTAATCATTAATGTGATTAGAGGATGACAACTTACTTTCACTGCAGCTGTACGTGTCATTACAACAGATCCAGCAGCCTGATCACTCTGAACCTTGGGAGCTAAAAAACACGAACACAAGACACCCACTGAATCAGGGACCTGTGACACAATAATTAAACGATGGTCAAGTTGCAAACACTGTTAAATGGTTTAAATAGGTAGTGGCTTACGGAGTGGTTTAATGAGTGTGTTTATGGCATGAACAACCCCATTGGTGGCCATAAGGTCAGCCTCAACAACAGGCACTCGGTTAACATACACGGTCTGGTTCCTCTGAAAGACAATACAAAATGGCATGACACCAATAACTGGAAGTCACACAGAATATATTTGTTTTCAATTTGTACTATGGCATTTCCTTATTAGAATTTCACTCTTATTTCTAATTGATAGAGGCTTTCTGTTGTGTAGTGGCTGACTGAGAACCAACCACGCCAAGCTCCAGTCTCTCTCCCTGCATGGGCTTCACCCGTGTGTGAGAGGTCACTCCTCCACTGACCAGGAGCCCCTCACCCATATGGTACTTCAGAGTGCTAGCAAGCTCCTGGGGATTACCTTTTAAAACACACATCAATGTCAGGCCTAATGGGCACATTCACTACATTTACTGCATGTAAACAAAGATTTTAAAACTTTTTTTAAGAGCAGAGGTAGTCTGGAGTTAGAGGAACAATTTAAAAGTATTTCAGAAGAAACACTCCCGAAAAGTTATTTCAATTCAGTGCTTGTTCAGCTCTTTTTTTCCTCTTTATGTATTGTATTCTGTTTTAGAATGAAGTCAGCGTGTATGTGTTGGCAAGACAGTAAGATGCATTACTCATGAGTCTGTTGCGATCAGCCGAGGCCATGGCCTTGAAGGCATCATTGGTGGGAGCAAAGACGGTGTAGGCACCCTGCTTGTTCAGCAGCTCAGTCATACCCGCCCTCTGAATAGCATCAACCACAGTGCTAAAATTAAATAAATAAATAATATTTTACACAGTGGCTTTAAGAGAGCAAACTTGAAAAACACACAATAACAGTCCAGGGATCGACAGGGAAGTACTCCACAAAACTAACTGAGAAAACACAGAACATGTTAATTCATGAGAGCTGCGGAAAAAGTGTTGAGCACGCTGACAATACGTCTTTGAATGTGGGTGGGAATGTGCAGCTGCATATTCCCCATCAGCTTTGTGCTCTGTTAAACCCATTACACCTTTTTTTTCTTAGGATATTTCCCTGCAGGGTATTTTCAGAGCTTTAGGGCTTCAAAAGAAAATTGCAAAACGCAAAGAAGAATTCTAAGACGGGCAACACCTGCAAGGTATCAGCTTGTGAGCATAAGATGATATCTTTACCTTTCTTTCGACTTCAACGTCAACAAACTACATACCCTCAAGGCCAGCACTAATCAGAGGAGAAATATTAGGGAGGGGGGCAACTCTCTCTCACCTAAAACGATTATCTGCCTTCAGTACATCCATGACTGTTCCCATGGGTGGAGTCAGAACCTTGTCAACAGTGAACATGGTGGCGAATCGTCCAGTCTTATCATGTGCAGCAATGCATGCATTTTCAATGCACAGGTTCTGTGAGAGAAGGATTAAAGATTGTTTTTCAGGTCAGACATTAGTACGATGTTGTTTCATGTGAAGCCTCATGATTCAAAAGTGGTCTGTGGAAAGAGTTAAGTGAAACGCTGAGAGGTTGTTTCCGGTGGTCTGTAAATTCAATTGCAAAGCTGAAATGTGAGAGTGCTACACATTTCATCCACCAGCTCTGTATCATACAGAACATGGCTGGAAAAGGGAGACCTGACAGCACTAAAATATATTTAATTTTTTAAAAATATTTTTTATATATATTTGCTCAATATTATGTATTTTGTGATTTTTTTAAACAACTTCTTTACGTTACATAAAAGTAGGCCTACTTACATTTCTGTACACAAACACTCTCAGATTAAGTCCTCCAAGGGTCTCAAGCTCCTGTCCATGATAAAGGCCTTTTGAAGAAAGCTTCTCCTTCAGTAAGTGGTTCCTCATCAGTTTCTTCATGTCCGCAGTCATAGTTAAGCTGCCTGTGACCAAATTCCATGTGGTTGTGAGACAAAATCCCACGGATGAAGAGCAAAAAGGCCCCTTTGACCAGTGGAACATTTTACAAGCATACCTTTGAAAGCGTCGTTCAGAGGGGCAAGCATGGTAATGGCCTCAGAACCAGTAAGATGAGGGGAAAGACCCGCATCAACAAACATCTTGGTTGCTGTGGTGACTGTGGATCCGTCTGCAAGCTCCATGAGTGTCTTAGCTTTGAAGATATACGACTCGTTTAGTCAGCAGGGTTAACCAGAACTGTATGAGGCAGTTGTTCAAGTATTTATGACCGACACATACTGAGATGACAGCAAGCTTACCTGAATCGGGAATAAGGAGCTCATTAATGTAGTGGACCACACCATTGGTGCCAAGTTTGTCCTTTGCCTGAATGATCGGTTTGCCATTGAGGGTCATCTCATCTCCTTCGCAGCCCACCTCCAACACAGTACCCTGCAGCGTTTCCATGGGAGTTCCTGACACTATGGACTCCGAGCAGTGCATATTCTTGAGGATATGGTAATTCAGCATGTCTAGAGAGTGACGAGACAAGTCAGAACAGCGAACAGGAACACAGTGTCAAGAATAGAAAATTATCCTCTTAAACACTTCTGTATGGAATTACTTTAGAACAAAGCTAGCTTTGCTAAAAAGGAATACTGATAACACGATAGCCTGCTATTATCAAATTTGCATAATGAAACATTCTGTCAAAACAAAGGACATCATGTTTTGATGGAGAGATATGTAGAAAAAATGACTGACTTTCAGCAAAGTGCACTCTGTCTGGCAGAAATAAATTACACATTACCACACACAAAGTCTTATTTTAAATGTGCACATTTACTTAGAATAAATCACCTTTTAGGGCTACAGGGTCTCCCAAGATCCTGGTCAAAGTATCTGCAGGAATCTTCTCAAAGGCTTCATTTGTTGGGGCAAAGATTGTGTATTGGCCTTCACTTTCCAACATGGTGGTGAGTCCTGCGGCAGCGACAGCAGTCTACAACAATAGATAAAAAGTAGCCAACTAAAACACTTACCGGTAAATTTATAATAATGTTATCAGTTGAGGGTTGAGGATTTACTAACAAGACTCGAAGTCAACACCAATCACGGTTTATTTTCCACATCATTACTGTGTAGCTTGTTTGGCATAACACTAGTGAAAAAGATTCGAGTCTTTACGCGCAACGTCTCCAGTTCATCATCGGTTTCAAGTAAAGTGTTGACATCATTGGTGATGGCAGTAATGACTCGGTCGACAACATGGACAATTCCGTTGGTTGCATGCTGGTCTGTCTTCACAAGGCGGGCACAATTCACTGTGATGACCTTAGAAAAGACAAAAAAAAAACATTACAAGACTGCAGAATCTGTAATTGTGCCTCTACATTTTGTTTCTCATCCTGCTCTCACCCCATTGGGATAGTGGTGGATGTGAACATCAAAGTCTTGATACATGGAGGGGAAAGCAGCGCCATGTTTCAGGTCATCGGAGGTCAGACGTCTGTTGACCATGTGGTAGTGCAGAGCGTTGAGAAGCTCAATGTTGACATTGCTCACCAAGGCATCTAGAATTTCCTGCAAACAACATGAGGTCAGACACATTCTATTATGGTGACCACATAAACAAAATTGCAGACTGCCTCATCGCAGCCATGTTGTATGGTTTTCTGGCATGCCCCAAAATAAATAACAAGCATAAGTAAATAGGTTTTAAACATATAGGTTTTTTGTCTTCAGATCACAGCCAGCTGCACACTGTGAACAAGTTCTAATACTCACAGTTGGCAAGGCAGCCCAGGCCTCATTGCTTGGGGCGAAGAACGTGAAGCTCCCAGGCCCTTCAATCTCTGGCCTCAGCTTGGCCCTGTCAGAGTACATTTGAGTGGTAGTGGCTCCAACTACGCCCAAAGTGTTGTAGATGTTCACCAAGGGCAGTGCTGCAAATCACAAACAACACAATCCTTCCCATATTGAAAAAACGATTTTGTTCTGACAGTATTACATGAGACAGAGCAGGCAGAACACTAAACACTGGTTTGAATGTAAAAACTGTGGCACTTCCAAGTGGAAGGATATCATCCTGTTTACCTGCGGGGCAGCCCTTCTCTCCCGGCACCTTTTCATAACCAGGACAACACTCATAGCTGATCACCCTGTAGACACAAACAAGCCACAAAATTACTATTACAAACTGTTACACTGCTGTTTGTAATGCTGATTTTAAACTAAATACTGTAAGTAGCCCATAGGCCATTGCTGAAATAGCATTTAAAAATGTGATGCCAGTTTTGTGTCTTATGTTGTATACAGCAGCAACCATATCTATACAGTCCCTCTCTCCATTTTGTTCCTTTGTATTTCTATGGTAAGTCTGTGCTGGGCTTGAAACGGTCTGGGAAGGTCATAAAAACTCATTTCCTTCGAGAGCCCAGAAATCCAGAGACACAGAATTGGCCAGGGGAAACTCCAAAGAGGGAACAAGGACCAATGCTGAAACAGGATTTTGCCAGTATAAACAAATGTGAAATTCTTCAAAACCATCTTTGTTGGGTACATTGAGTACAAACATCAGAAGTAGTTCTATATATTCTCATTTCCAACAAGCAACTTCGTGGTGCATCATAAAGGACAGCAACACAAGCATGTCTTTGGGCTATAATGACACCACTTATCCGTTTTAGGAACTAAAATTTGTTGCAACATTGAGCCTCCTGTCTAGAAATGCTTGCTTTGTGACAGAACGAGACAGGCAAGTAAATTTGCCCCTGCAATATTGTTCACATTTCTCTTTACATTTACAAAAGGTATAAAATGAAACTCATTTCATTTATTAGTGGATGTCAATCATCTGTAACAAAAACACAGACTTGGATTTAAGCGATCAGCTGCTAGAAACATAAAAACGGGTGTAAGGCTAGACATGTAAGTCAAGACAAAGAGGACAATCCTGACATTCAGAGTGGGGGTAGCCTTGTAAAACACAGAGGGCTGGAAAGCAGACTGAACTGATTATCAAAACAGATGGTAACTCAACTCCTGTTTGTTCTTTGCCAGCATAAACAAAAATGGTAGCCATGGATTTCTGACAAAATAAACAGATAGGTTGTTCAATTCAAAACACTATGTACACTGAACTTCCAAATGGTGTGCTCCTCACAAATGATACAGAAGCGGCAGGTTTTCTTGAAAGATGCTTGAGAATGTGGAAAATCTAGAAGAGCAGATTTCCAACTGTCATGAGTGCCTTGAGTACATCTAGAACTTTACAACATGGAAAGTGAAATTAAATGCAATCCCATATCCAACAAAGGACCCAATCGGAATTTTTATTACAATTGATTTGAGTTGTCAACTCCCATTTAAAGGGAATTTCACAGACCATGTAACCCAGACTGACAAAAATCATGTCTGGCTAGAGGTAATGATTCCCTGATGAAAACGGCAAAAAGGACACGGCAGAGGAGTGTAGGTAGGTTATTGGTCAGGAGGACGGCTATTACTCTCCCCTCAAGTGACCTGGAAATAGCTTGCCTCACTGCAATGCCCATTATGAGCTGGTTACACAAAGACAGGGATTGTTCACACAGACTGCACCCCCAACCCCTCCACCCTAAACTTCAAAACCCCTCTGAGGTTGTCTGTAAATCAACATAAATTCAACCTGATAATGATTAGTCTCGTTTTACAAACCAGACTATTGTGCTCTCTATTCATTCTAGTCTAGTAAATGGGAGTTTCTGTGATGAAACAACACACCAAACAAAAACAAAACATTTGGTAAATTTTGGAGATTTGCGCATCTTTAGGGATAACAGCTCCTCTACAGATCTCACTAAAGCCGTCATTTCCTAAGACGCAAAGTAGGAAGCAGCAATGAAAGAAACAGTGTTGTGAAATGCAATGTGGAAAAGCACAAGACCTCCTCTGTTTCATCAGCTACTTCTCTTTTCATGTATGCTGATACTTCATTTATTCAGGATGTGGTAAAGTGTGCTAACTGTTTTTCCCAAATTTGTGAAATTACTTACTTATGAACATAATCCCATTATCTGCTACACTGACAGAGAGGCCTATGCCATATCAAAATCACATACCATGTCAAAATCCAAGAGCGACTCTAAACTTCTAGAGTGTATTAAAGTCTATCTCTACTAGTGTACAAAATGAACTGATGTGTGTGTGTGTGTGTCTGTGTGTGTGTCTATCTGTGTGTGTGTGTGTGTGTCTATCTGTGTGTGTGTGTGTGTGTGTGTGTATTGGCGGGGATTCACAGCATGTCTGCCTCCAAGTGGAAAACCAGAGTACTCCATAGAGCGGGTAAGAGAATACTTCATATGCACTGACTAGCATCCCACTCCTATGGGTATAATCTCTGTATCCTTGACATTTTTAAAACAATACCTAAAATCAAAATGAAACAGTGCAGCTGATTTAATATCATTTAGCGTGCCTCTAAGTCAATGGGCAAAGCCAGGGAAATCAAGACCCAAGGAGGGATTTAGAAGCTTAGGCCCACCAAATTCATTTTACACTTTCAGTAATTATGACTGCCTTTTCGCCATGTGCTAACAACAAACATCCTGTTAACAGAATGTTAAGTAAGTCTTGGACAAGCACCCAATTTGTGAGACCAACACAAAAAAAGAAAAAAAAAACACCAAGGTGTTTATGGGTCTGTTTATGGGCACCTGCACCAATTGAAAAAAAGATAAAAGCTTGTAAGACAAACATAGGAGGATGAAATAGTCTATTTTGGCTATAAGAGGATACCACTGATCATATCAGTTGTGATCATACGTATTAGATCACTTTATACCACAGTTGTTAATTATGTAACTCTGAAACCTTGCAGCTAAAAGTCAGCAGCCTTCAAGATACACTCACTCATAAACCGTATACCAAACAGTTACTTCCTTACAACATATTTTAAAACCACTGTGTACAGACAGTGCAAGACATTTTTAAACAGAGAGAATGAACACTCCAAACTTGTTCCTGGATCATCATAACAGATCAACTGGGTAAGAAGTCGAGGGATGGATCCAACACTGATGGTGACTGAGGAACCCACACCCAAAACACCAGTGCATCATGGGTAGCCTCCAAACCCAACCCAACTACCAACAGGTAGTTTTTTTAGCAACACCTAAATGTGATGACAGCAGCATGCACACACAATCAGGCGTTACACAAAACTGACAGCCCAATATACTGCACATGCATTAATTCAGATGTAAATAATGATAGTCTGAAGTTAGATTGAGTGACATTAATTGATGGTTCTAATAACTTTCATGTTCAACTGAAGGCAACTTTGCTGTTGACTCAGGGAGTAATTATGGTTTGCTACCAAGATGTTTGGGCACCAGTACGAGGAAAGAATTTAACTTTTTAAGCCTCTTAAAAATAGTGGTCCCTTATTTTTCATGCTTGTAGAAGTTCTCCGCGTCTAGCATGCTGGCATTTTGGCACAACAAAGCACTATCATTAGCCACCCAACTACATCACAGACTACGTTCCAGCATCAATTTAAAGCAGCCAGGGATCTAAGGGATAAAATTTTCCAGCGGCATCTTAGCTGTCCTGACAGAGGATATGTTCAGGATAAAATCTCATACTTAAGGAGAAAATCCCTGCCTTATATTTCCGTACAAATTGCATAGCCTATCTAAAAGAACCGGAGCACCTTCAGAAGAATGCTTGAAACAGGAGAAAAGTTCAGTGCTTCATGAATGCGTATCCATCCAAGAGTGAACTTCCTCAGTGGTACCATGCACTGAAACTTTCCTGAAGACATCAGGCTACATCAAAAGTACTGCAATGTTAAAGAAAAGCTAAGAAAGAAACATTTTTTTCTGTGGGTGTTTTCCCACTTAAACTCACGTTGGCTTTCCACAGATTTTGCGATGATACCACTGTTTGCAGTTGGTGAAATACTTCTTATCCGTTCCCTGAATCTTCTGCATTGCACAGACGTTAGGGCTACAATGGGGAAAATCTGGTAAGATTACATTATCCCGACAAAGGCTCACAAATAGACAACAAAGTTTTATGTTTCATGTTTCCCAATAGACAACGTTGTATCTTATCGACAAAGTTAATAATCTATAAAGAATTAGCAATCAATATCTTCAATATATCTTCCAAAACCAAATCTATCTATAGCCTAAGAATTGAAAGGATCTGATCAGGACGTATCATGATCATGACGAATTTAAAATGTATCTAACTTAAACTGCATCTCAACTTCCACTTTTTCTTTCAAAGGTTAGGACTACGTTCATTGATTAACTTAACTGTTTAAACTTACCCATGTGGCCGTCCTCTTATTCTGCTGTGCTGCAGAACTGATTGATATGGCGACTTTGCAACACATATCGAAACAATTAGAGTTAGTGCCAGAGCCAACAACGTTAAGTGCTTCATTTTGATCCTCTGACCATGAACGCTGTTCTCCACGCTGAAAACGAGTATGTTATAGGTGTCTTCTGGAATAAATACTAGGGAGACTCCTTCCCATCAGGGAGGGGCTTCGACGGTAATATGAATAGGTAATATGAAACACCCCTGAGGAGAGGAAAATTATCATTTTTCTTCCCACTTCTTGACAGGAACGTGTCTGCTTTTTAAAATGACTTCAATGCCCTGATGCTCCATTAAATATGTTAATCTGACACATAATTCACTACACATTTTTCATTTACAACGCCCTAAAAACGTGTATAAAAGGTATATGGAAACAAATGTAGAGAAAAACTGTCCAAAGGATATATTACTTCTTCTGTTGGAGCAATATGTATACAAAATGGTGAGATGGTTACAACTGTGAAGAATTCTTTCACCATATCCTGAGGCCAGGTTGAAATTTTTGCAGAGAGTTTAAATTAGTTCAAAGGAACTCATTAGTTTAAAGGAATGGATAAGACCATTAAAGCACCTTCACTTAACTGTTAACACCTTCACTAAACCATAAACAGTGGTGACCAAGAGGTCTTTTTTCCTAAAATACCTACTCATGAAGAATGCAATTTCAAGTATCACTGACACTGTTGTGTTAAGAGGTCAGGAATGTAACCTCCTGTTAGGTCCTGATCTCTGTAATGAAAAAAATACTTCTGTAAATAGGTTCACATGAAAGGTTGACCCTCGTTTTCATAGTCAACTGACAGCAAACAGCAAGTGAGTGCATGGTATTACACCCAAAGTGCCTGGACAGATGGTTATGGGCCATCTGTTTTGGACTGAAGTCAGTGCTTATATTATATAACAATAATGACATCATAATATTCATTCCTGTTTTTAGTCAGCATAAACAAAGTCCATTGGTATGTTCATGGTAGTTTTAGGCGTTGATTTAGGAATAGAATTGTCAGTTAAACTGTAACACACAAGTGTCTGCTACTGTCTGCTTGCTAAACGTAGTGCATGCCAACACACTTCTGATACTTGGCACAGTGCATGCCAAAGAGTGATTGCTTTCCAGTTTCATCTCCTTGACAGCTGCCTATCATCTCTTGCCTAATGATAATATTATTTTCTCCATCCCATGTGTGAACACTGATATAAAATCCTCACTCTCTTTGCTGCCATCAGTGTAATGGAATGAACTCATGAGGCAGAGCAAACATAAGATCATATCCAGAATCCGCCTTAGATCCATCTGCTTACATCTGTGAACATGCCCATTTGGTTTGCTTTTGTCATCCCATTGCTATCTTTATTACAGTGCACCAAATGAACTCTTCCCTGTTGAACCTCAAACCAAACTTGTCTGCCAAAGTGCAAGTCATATACTTGGGACTGCCAACTTTGTCTCAGTCACCACTCTCTCTGTCAAAATATCCGGAACACCCACACCATGATTCACAGCCCAATTTGAGTGATTTTATCAAGCTGCGTCTTATCCAAAAAAAAAAAAAAAAAAAAGACACAGAATCGTTACTGAGGAGACCCTGTACTAAAAACAGAGGATCAGGTTCATACTTTAAGTTCACAATGACTTTAACAGATTCGGAATGGTAACTTCTGCACCTTCCTCTCCCATAATCTGCTCAGCAACTGCAACCACACTGTCATTTATGGCATATGCAAATGCACATGCACTTTCTTCCAAATCAAATCACAGTTGTGGCGTAGCGGTCAAGGAACCTGGCTAGCATGCTAGTAGCCTGGGAGTTGTGGGTTTGAATCCCAGCTGCCACTGCTGTGCCCTTGAACATGGCCCTTAACCCCAAGTTCCTCTAGGAGAAACTGGCCCTGATGAAACTGATAGTTGAAAAATGTCAGTCACTTTGGATAAAAGCGTCCACTAAATGCATAAATTAAGTTAATGTGTTGTCTTTGCTCTGAGGGAACATGAATGCTCTGCATCAGTCTCACTGTTTTCAGTGGTGTAGCCACAGGATGAAAGCAGTATACGTCTTTTGGAGGACTATACTTTATCCAGCCCTTCTGCAATAGTAGAGGAGGGTGAAGGAGCTTTTGGAAGCTGGCAGGCAGCAGTAAGTAATGACTGTATAGTCCAGCCTTGTACCACATGCATTCCTCAGGTGTGACTGGTGACCAGCAATGTGACTTCAGTTCTTTTATGTCTGCACTGCATTAAGAGATCCCTGGGAAAATATATTTAATGATTAAACTGCCTGGATTAAACTGTTTGGATCAGCCTCAAGCCCCCCCACCCCCTTTTATACTGCAGAAATGAAGCCGAGTCATTCCTCAGGCTTCACCAAGACATGGCTTCAATTTTAATGCCACACAGTACACTATTAAAAGTTTCAAAATGTAGAAGAGGAATCACATAACCTTTATGCAACCCACAAATCCACTACTGTAAAAGAATACCCCCATGTCCTGAAATCTCGTACAGTGACACTGGAGCTGATAAATAAATTAATGTTGACTCTGTGCAACCATAAGTATTTGGTAAAAGTAAAAGGCCTCAGATGGAACATGATCAACATAAAGTATGCCTTTAGTAAGACAGGTTTTCGAAATTATTCCCACAGAGCAAACCCCTGTGTCACGTTCTGGGAGATGCCTATAAATCTACAATACCAGTCTGTAAAAGACCCACTTGTTCTCCCCTGTGCTACCATAATGGACCATTGCCCATGTGGTATTTTACTACAGTCTCGTCCATGGCAGAGTCTTGATGGGTTACTTACGCATCTCCTGCTGAGGCACTGACAGTGTGGTGAGGACACTGGACATGTGTTCACTGAACAACACATGCCCATGGTGGGAAGAGTCACTCTGGACACCACATCAATTACACCTCAAAGCCATTGAAAATACAGAATCACCAAAGCCTACAAAACTAGAGCTCAGCTTTCCAGGGTGTCTTAGAGGATTCTTATCAACACATTGCTCACATTCTTTTTACTAAAAGAACTCCTAACAGTGTCAACCATGTCAAGATACATAATATTGTCTTCTGCCAACATTTTTGGTAATTGAACAGTTGATGCTCTCCTGTAAGTATGGCAAAACATGTGATGAAGTAGCAATCACTATGAAATCCCCCTCTGGACCATGAGAAAAATTCAGTGGAAAACACAGCAGGGTTGAGGATGCTGTGCACATAGCAGTTGCAGATCTGCCACGTCAACCTTCGTGCCATACATCAAACATAAAGGCTCACACTCACAATGGCGTCTGGTAACCGACATGCTGCGTTCAAAAGCTTCCCGTGCAAGAGGACGCCAGACTATATAGCTCCTAGACAATAATTGCACTGCAGAGCTCCCACCGGACTAATATAAAGGCTTAACCAAGCGTTTCCAATTAAAGGTATTTAAAACTTAATGGCTTACCAGGTATGCACATAGGCTTCGTTTGTGAGGCACAGTTATTTTTACTGGCTGGCAAGTTGTGGAGGGAAAAACAAACAATTACCACCCAACACACTCAACCCTTTTGAGAGCCATTCTCTTAAGTCTTGCTTGGCTACAGGCCTCTCAATTGGCTGCTGGAGACAGTAGAGATAGAGTTACTTTTGAACAACATAGAAGCTCCAGAGACCAATTCTGTCTCATTATCTCCTCCTCAAACAAATTGGTTAGCGCATAAAGGCTTATGTATCAATAAATATTGTACAGCTGTTATGGTTCACGAAGGAACTGACAGACTGATTTGTTTCTGTTGCATTTAATTGCCTGTTTTACACAGTCCCGTTCATCCCAGATCAACTAATAGGATGCAATTTAAGAATAATTATCTTTAATGCAAATTTATCTCATTATTATCACAAAATGCATGTACATAGGAAGTGTTATTTTGGTTGGAGTTTGGAATTTTGTGAGGTCACCATACTCTATGAATTAGCAGAAAAAATGCAAAAGGAGAGAGAAGGGGTGATAAGAGTTCAAATACAGACCATTCAAACAAATGCGATCCTGTGTATACACTGTGGTTTAGTCTATTAATTTAAAAGTGCACAAGATAAAACACAGAAAATGTCACTCTAGTGATCTCCCAAGTAATGAAATGTGATTGACAATCTAATCTAATTCTTCAGGCTATACATCTTATTTGTTATTTAAAGTCAGGGATGAATTATGACATGTTACCTTGTGGAGGTCTGTTTCTTCTATTACTTTTTATGGCCATGTCCAACAGGAGCTGCCATGGGGCCTTGTGTTTAATGTTTAACTCCACGGCAGCCAGAGAGGCACACATTCCTTTGCAGAGGCTTCCAAAAGGAATGATAATACTTTCACTATGTAAAATTATTTTCCTTAAAACCTTTTTATACGTCAGTCCCTTTATATTTAGAATTCTTGTAGGCAATGACAAAACCAAAAGTATTTATATTAGTTGTTGATTTATCTTTAAACTTTAAAATGTCTGAGATATTCCATGTATTTTCGTAAACAGTTTTCTACTATTGCATTATATTCTTAGCTTCCATTAGCTTTACCTAGTTCTCAGGGTATTTTTCTAAAATATTAAATTTACATGACATAGGAGAAGTGCTTTCTTTCTTTCTTTTCTCTACACTGCCTTTGGAATGATTATTTTGTCAACCCAGTGGTGTTGATAATGTTCTAGAATGGCACACCACCATTTTTGATACTTCAACTGAAAATTGGCCAGCACTATTCCAAGTTTCTGTGGCTTCACAAAAAGGGCTGTGCTTTACTCCTAGAGTGTGCTTTAGCATCTCCTGTCACGTGGATGCTTTTCCATATCAAACCACAAGGGTACATGAGTGGATTACCTTACGGGGAAATAATTAAGTGTGTTTTTCCAATCTCCTCTGGGGTACCAGAGGTCTCCTTTCTGTCTGGCATTGCTTCCTGCTTCAGCATTAAGACCAACTTGAGCCAGAAAACAATTGGTTACCTGGGTTACAACTTGAACTCTTAGACAAAACAAAAGCCACTCCTTTTTATCAACTAAAACTATTTAATTAGTGTAAATTTTATTTGAATTGATTAGAATTGATTTGCCATTCTGAGGGGCAAATTTACAATTACAAAGGACACTAACTTTCACTTAGTACACATAGGGCATAGGAATGGATGTTTGGTTTTATATTTTTGTCCTCTCAGACAAAGCTGGTATCCTTGTATATACAAGTGAGCTCTAGTGGTTCTTGCATAACTTCAGTGGAATCCTTTCATTAAACAATCCTTCAGCATTCTCCTCCTGTTAATTATGGCACAAAATGTCTCAGTGACTCCATCACATACTCCACGTTGAAGGGCCTGTAAGAAATAAGAAATTGTGACAATGGTTATTGTGGTGTTTAACAATAATCTCAATCTAAAAGTTTCAAGGGATCAACGCCATGTTGTAAGTAAAATGGGAAAGGGAAGCAATGGGAACGTTACAGGCCATTCAGATCAGGTTACATGAGCAGATGCCTGGAGAAGAGAAAGGTTAACAACCAGGGAAAAGGGACAGAGCTCAGTCATATTGTTAGGCAGTACTAAATGAGCTCCAGTTTCATGGTTGAACATCACATATTTTTAGAGGTTCACTGCACAACATTTCCTCACACTACAAAGAATCTTCACTAGTATTGTAATGTGAGGTTATGAGGTAACTTCACATGACAACTCTGATCATTAAATATTTTAATAAAACAAAATATATATTTTGCTTTACTGCTTCACATCATCACGTCCATCTTCATTTGATAGGCCCAATAGATGCGGTACAGCAGTACAGAGAGCATCTCACACTACCTTACGTGTGAACTATGGCAAATCTTTTAATATATGTACACTGTTTAACTTCACTATTGAGTTTACTGACACCATAAAAGGTAGTCCATCTTGTGGAAGCATGAGTCCCATTTAAAACAGGAGAATGTCAATGGTTGCTGTTTTTACTGTCATGGCATTAGGCACTGTGTGTTAGTATATGTAAATCCTCTAGACTATTCGGCACATGCAAATACACTAACCAAATATATCAGATCACCAAAATGAAAAAAAAGTGTCTGTTGTGTCCTAGATGAGTGTTTCATTTGTGGGTTTACTGTTGGTTTATTCTCTGGAAACACTGACTTGGTCAGTCATCAGGTGAATCATCCACAAATGATGTTAGCCTCACAGAGAGGTTTTCAGATGAAGGATCAGCTACTTAAAAAATCTTGTCTTTGAACCTCAAACACAACAGCACATCTTAATAGCTTTACCAAAGTTCAGCGGCAGCACAGGCCTTTACAGACTCAGGCACGTCTTGGACTGTGGAGCACTAACATGCTCAGTTTAACAACGCCAGCTCAGGTTGCAGCCATGGTTGACACACACACTGGAGAGACACAGCCAGCAGCCCACCCCCCACCACCACCTCCCTACCCCCACCCACACACATACACACACACACAAGACAATCAGGAGGCTGAGGTCATCCCAAGGTGTCATGCCAGCGATATATGCAACAGCTCCCAGGCAGGCCCTGAGGACTGAGACTCAATGAGGAGTGGCAACCAGCAGCAAGATATGGAGCCACTCAGTGGAGTCCAGAGGAAATCCCACAGAGACAGGATGAAAAGCTAGCTGCTTCACGGAGGGAGACAGCAGTGACACTGCTGGATGTGGATGAAGGGCTACATGTTTGGTTTTGTTGTGCTGCTGCTGGTTTAGTCTGGGAATATATTGCTGTCTCAGAAAGAAATATCAGTTTGGCTTCATTTCCGTCACCCTTCGGGTTAAACAGAATATCACGTAAGAAACATTTTAAAGAAAATCCACCAAATAACCAATATTAAATGTAAGAGCAGACACAGAGGCAAGACATAAATGATAAAAACGTTACGCCACAATGCAACTGATGCTGTTGAAAGATCTGCTACAATGCTTGATTTATGGTGTACTATCACAATTGTGTCCACTTTTGGTGAGCTTGATGAAAGCACTTATTTGTGGTTGCTTGAGTGTTTGAGTATCTTTATTTTATTGTGCTGTGGGCTCTGGCCTAAAATAGCTATTTCTGACATAGCTAGAGTGAATTTACTATTATGAGGGATCAGAAATTCCAGTCTTTATGTATCCACTCTCAAGGGCCTTAGTTCAAACAGACTGCTTGACAGACACTTAAATATTTTGTTCGACCAGTTGCCATAATATTTTTCCATTATTATTACATGTGCAAAACCTGCAAATCCTTAACTTCTGGTTACAGTCAGCGCATAGCCTATCCAACAAAGATGGACGTATCCAAGGCAAATAAAGCCTCTTCAAAAGGCTAGCCTTAACATGTATGTTTTTTCCTTTTGTAGAAGTGTAATTTATGTTTCATTCTATTTCATATTTCCAGACAACTTTTTGTGAGAGAGTGAAAAGGATTTCCCAGCTCTGACAAGGTGTCTTATCATCATACATATTCACAAAAATGCAACACTACAAAGTGCATGAGAGCACCAATAAGTTTAGCGAGGGCAACAGAAAGTGGGAGAACAAGTTCTGCTGCCAGCGAAAAATGAGCCGTATTCCAACCAGCCATGGAGGCTAAACAAAATTGCCACAGAAAAGAAGTCTAGTACAGGGCAAACATGACACCCGATCTGTTGTTCATCAGTCAGTCTGACTAAATGTGTACTCGTGTCCCACCTGAAAGCGGGATGTCGGTAACGTGACTCCTTACCTATATAATGCGCTCTCATCAATGTGAAAGGGTGCCTGAACTAGCGCTTCACAGCGGTTGCTGGTACACCTGCTGGAATAACGTTCCGTCATCAACTAGTTGTATTTCCGTGTAGCTAATGTTAATCGTCGCTTATTTTATCGTTTACCTGGACACAGGTAGGCTTTAGGCTAACACAACGCACAACCAATCACCACAGGAAAACAGCAATAGAACTAGGAGATCTTATGAGAATCGGGAACTCTGCAGTCAGTCCTCACCGGTCCATCTGATCGATTCGCTGCACGGGAGAGGGCAAGATGCCAGTCCAGATTCCGGATGATACAGATTTCGCCTCGTTCAAAGAACAATGTGAAAACCACGAAGGATGGATAGCGCGGTACAGCAAAGGAGGTGTGACGGTGTGGTGTAGAGACGGCGACGATGGCAAAGGTGTTCAGAAACTGAAGGCAAGTGTTCTGCATTTTCCCCAGTTCATTTTCACTGCATTGCGGACTCTTTCGCATTGAGAGGAATGCTTGGTTCTTCATAATATTACAGTTTAACAATTTTTACTCTGTGTATTTGAAGGAAACTGAACATTTGCAGTGGATGAAAAATTGGGAAAATGCAAAGTTCAAAGCTTCGGTTTAACTCTGAGAGCATAGCTTAGTTCTCGTAACTAACGTTACCCGACGAAACTAAAAGCTGTACGCAGTATGTACGTTTTTAAATTGATCTTTCATTCTTTCACTCAAACGTCAGTCAAGTTTAATTTAATTTCATGAAAGCTGACTGATTTGTTACACTTTACTTTTTAGGGAAATTGGGTAGCCTACATTTCCTAACTAAGTTTCTCATTGCTGTGAACATTACATTCATGATGAGTGAAAATCAGGATATCACTCCTTGATGGCACGGCACAGTCCAGGGAGTAGCCTATGTGCAAACTACAGTATATTACATAAGGGAAAATCTACTTTAGACTGGCTTTGAGCAGCGGGCAAGGTGGGGGTGGATCGATTGTTGAAGTAGCCTACGTTATGTTACACTCAGTGCTCTGCTTCAGTCCTGTTTTGTTCCCCCCTGTGATAGCAGTTCTTTGCTTGCAGCAGCAGTAAAATAACTGCTGAGCGCAGTTATATGACTAGAGTGGTAGATCTAAGAGATGTCGTCTGTTACCGATTCCGGGTTTTAATCACTCTAGTGAAATCTGCATAATGGCTCCTTCCATTTCGCTGGATGCTTGCCAGTATGGAGACACTAGGTACAGTATTACTTATGGATGATCTACTATATTTTGTAAGAACAGCATCTTTGGCTTAGGATGGGGACATCCAGGGAATGTTCCCAGGCAGTAGGCCTTTCCCTGCCGTCATGTTTAATTAATCCAGGCTTGGAGTAGCAGCCCCTATCACGTTGCTCCTTTTGAGTGAGGACATTGTGCCATCGAGTTTCAGAAGCCAGGGCCCGTGGTGCTGTTCCCCACCATTACTGAATGTTTTTAGAGTGCTTCCATTTAGTTATTCCTTTGTACTCACAATGCTCTATATCAATCAATATTGTAATTTCATATGTTTTGGACAAATATTGCCTGCATAGCTTGGTACACATTTTGTTTGAGAAGCATTCATTACTGCAGTCAACACACCAATACCATACTTGACAGGTACATAAGGAATGTCTCTTAAAGACACTCACCCTCTTTCTCTCTCTCTCTCTCTCTCTCTCACACACACACACACACACACACACACATAATGATTTACCACATGTGTGATGGCTCATCAGCAACCAGAAGGGTGGCTTTGCATCCAACCAGCGGAATGAGTGGGTCCAACCCCCTTTCCCTGTCCTCTGCCCATCCCCAGGAGCCTTCGTGTCAGTGATGAAAGAGCAGCAGCTTCTAAGAGGCAGGGTGCACGCAGGAGACATCCTGAAAAATTAAGAGCGGAAAACTCGTGGTAACTGCTAGCTCAGATGCGGAAACCTGAGTCCCAGTCACGGCTCAGCCGGAGGGTACACTTTTTTTTTTTTTTAAAGGAGCACTACAGTTGACCTCCACATCAACGACTAAGGGGGGAACAGCTGGTGGAGAAAGATTGACCACTATTTGGGGCCCCTTTTTTGAGCAGCTCCAGGGGCTGAAGGGGAAAATTGTTTAGACCCCAGACAATCGACAAAACAGGGATGACAGACCTGTCTCAATAATTAATAGAACTTTCTGGGGTAGTGATGCGCTTCTTGCCATGAATTATTGAGAGTGTGTAGGCATTGACGACATTCCATTCATAGAGACCAAAGAGAGTGTGTTTCAAGAAGCCCAGTGGAAATGGGGACCAACACTGTTCACGCTGGGTTAGGCAGAGGTGTCATATGAATAATTTAACTAATGTCAGGGGTATGAAGGATTGGGTTACATTACTTCTTGCGCTTTCTAAACAATATCTTATCATGTTGCACCTGATGTTTTTTGGTCTGGCTTGACCCACAGACCAAGGCAACCAATCTTTTGGAGGGTAGTGGACAAGGTTTTGAGTTTGATATCCAAGTGCAATTTTCGTCTTCAATGTGCCTTTTTTTCCTGACTCTATAAAAATGATTTCTTGCTGCAGTGGCCATGAATGGAAATCATCCTGGGGAATTTCATAGCATGTTGACATATTAAGTTGTACATCCCATTGTACATCCCATTACTTTATCCTGAGTATTTGACAGGTCTGATGGTGGGAGGTATGTTTTATGTGGATATGTATCCTTGCAGAAAAGTGCACTCAAGGGAGTCTTTTTCATTGTTAGACCTTTGTGCTCCTTGGTTGTCTGTTGGATTTCTCTTTCACCTTCTTGACTTCAACCATAGTAAATGAGTTCTTTATGGACTAAGCCTGCTAGAGGTCCCTGACCCAACATAAAGTTTCCTTTCTCAAGGAACCAGAAATCTTTAATTGATCATGGTGTTCTTATTCACGCTACTGTGTACATGGATGGTGTTATGCTTTGTGTAACTCCAGTGCTGTTTCATTCTAGGATCTTTATGGACTCATCACTGAAACTCAATCAAGTTTCTCTCTCTGGATAACATACCATTACAGAGGAGAGGCCATAGGGATCAACCCACAAAGGTCACAAGGTCAAAAAGAAAACACAGCATGTCCCAAATATGACTGACTGATGTTTTTTTTTTTTTATTCTATTCTCTCTCGCTTTCTCTTTCTTCTTCTCCTCTCTCTCTCTCCCTAGATGAAAATTGTGTGCAAAGATGTCACAGCAGAAACATTATATGATGTCCTTCATGACACCAGCTACAGAAAGAAGTGGGACACCAACATGATTGACACCTTTGACATTGGAAGGCTGACTGTTAATGCAGATGTGGGATATTACTCTTGTAAGTGACAAACCCCACAACACCATCTAGTTCCACCCCAAGCTCACTACTGTGTGTCCCTAGAGTCACATTTGGTTCCATTTCTACTCATTCTGTCAACATAAAAACAAGATAAATTTAATTCCCTGCCAAGAAACAGGAGGTGAATAATTCTTTTTAAAACTCAAGATACCAGAAAGCAAATTAATTACATAAACATTTCTAACAGTGTCTCCATTACCCTGAGAGCTTTTACTGTCAATTTGTTTTGTCAAAATTAATCTCTCCTGCATAGCATTCACAGAGACATTATATTTGGACAGATCGATCATCCTCCTTACGCTAAGGCCATAGAATGCCTTGTGCAGTATTAAAGGGAGCAGCACGTGATCCTGTTTATACTTCTGACTGCACATTTTGTGTTTCTAGGGAGGTGCCCAAGCCCCTTGAAGAACAGGGACTTTGTCACAATGAGGTCATGGCTCCCCCTGGGCAATGATTATTTGATCATCAACTACTCTGTCAAACATCCGGTGCGTACATTTGAAATGTTTGTTTTGGAAGAGTCAGGATTAGTTGAGTCTTGTGGAAGTAGATATGTTGTTATGTCAGTTTTAGGCCCACCCACAGGTAACAGAAGTGGTTTAGGCCAGTGGCAAAAAGTCTAACCACGGTGTCAAGTGAACAGAGTGGTGATTTAATCTCCATGTAGCAATGAATAATTACGGTATGTGCCCTGTGCACCGTCGGCAGGTCATTTTTCGCTCAGTGGAATGAGCAGAATAATCAAATCTAGCTGAGAGGGGTTCTTCCATGCACACAGGGTGTCAAAGAGTTCAGCCCAGAACTCTGAATGGATCCCCCCTGTCCAGGAAAAGTCTGTCTGACACCAGATGTTGGGAGTAGTCACTTGTGTCACTCATGCCTAGTTTAATTTTCTTTGGGTGGAAAAAGTTATGTTAGAAATTATGAAATCCTTACAAAATCACTAACAGATGAAAGTGGAAGGCCTGTAGCTAAATGTGACCCCTGACAAAAGCAAGCACTGGGTTAAATTATGTAGTTATCATTCCTTTTACCTTCAAAATCTCAATGCACCATGAATTACACAAATTCTGTCCCAGTTGAGATACTGCATGATGCACAATGTTACTGTAAATAAGGTCTTGTTTATGATGTTATGTTGTTTTAGCAATACCCGCCAAAAAAGGATTACGTGAGGGCAGTGTCACTCCTCACTGGTTACCTGATCCAGTCCAATGGGCCAAATTGCTGTTCCCTCTACTACTTGACACAAGTGGACCCAAGAGGTAAACCTCCTTTCACATTCCAGTATAGCCTCATGTTAGAAACATGTCTTTTGACTGTTGGGCCATATGGATAACAGGTTTTCAGTTTTTTTGGCACACAACAAACAGCCATTTCCATTACTCCACTAGTATCCACCAGTAAGATCCTCAAATCTGAATTTACACCTCTGAAAGCATGGTCATGAAATGTTATTCATAATAATATGTATATGTAATATACATGTAATATAATATGTAATATGTAATGTATTTAAGTGAAGCACAATGAAAGCATCTCAAAGTCCAAAGACCAATCTGCTATTGTACAACTGCTAGTATTATTATTTTCATCACTCGTTTATATTTTTAAAGCCCATCATGTTCTGTGGTTTGCTCTGGGCCCTTTAAGGCAATTGAAGTAAATGAGGCCCTTCACTCCTCTGTTCATGTGCAGAAGATTTTAGCATGAACTGTACGCTTCAGGAACTGACTCCATTGGACAGAAGCGAAGTCAGGAAGTCTTTGATTCCCGAAAATAAACCCAAGCACAGGACATATTTCATAAATCTGCTGATGTCATCTTTTTCCCCCCTCACTGCTCTGAGACATCAGTGGGATTATTAATGTCTTCCACTGCCACGACTCACCAGCTGTTGGTGACCTGTGGGACTGCAGTTCAGCTCCCTCCACCCATGCACATCATTCCACAGGGCTGGAGACAATGGAGGCCTTCTGCTTTTAATAACACCCCCAAAATGCTGATTGATTTAAGATGGCTGCACGTTATTTGTCCCACAACAGGCAGGGCTATTACGTGTCAGCAGCACAGTACAATAGCATGATTATAACCTGTGTTGCTTGGCCTGGTGTTTTTAGTTAAAAGTATCAAAGCTGACAGGGTAAACTACTTGTGATGAAAATATGTTCATCATGCATGTAACCTCAAAGCCTGTCAACAGAACGTGATTAAAGTTAAATGCTTGTTGGTTTGTTTGTACCCCAGGGTCTTTGCCCAAGTGGGTGGTCAACAGGGTCTCTCAGATTGTTGCTCCAAAGGTAACCTAAAAATAACAAATTTTTCCTTTAAAATATGCTTTAGCCATTGCCAATGGAACTACAGTATCTCATGTGAATCGTGAATGTCATGTTCTAGTATGTCATTATGCTGCCACCTACTGGTCAGTCGAAACTAGTACAACAAAATTGAACCAAAACTGGAGAAGGCCTTTTCAGCATTTTCAGTAATGACCTCTAACTAGACCCTCTCTCACTTATTCAGGCAATGAGGAAGATTTACAAGGCGTGCCTCAAGTACCCAGAGTGGAAGCGGAAGCACAACCCCCACCTAAAGCCATGGATGTATCCAGAGCAGAACACACTGCCCTGCATCAATGTGGCCGACCTGACCGTGCAGCGGGCTGACTCCCTGGAGAACATTGACGAGAGCGGTCTCAGCGAGGAGAAGAACCAGCACCACAGCGATGACGACGAGAGCTAAATGCTCTCCTGGGACTGCTTGCATCCTTAAGTGCAAGTGTGCAAGTGTGTGTGGCGGAGTGTAAAAAAAAAGGCAATGTGTGTGAGAGTGAGGGTGTGTGTGCATGAGTACAGTTGTTATGCGTTACATGATTATTTTCCTCTTTATCTGTCTGTTTGGTCTAAATATGCAGTAGGGTTTGCATTCAGTACGATGACAGAATATAGGTCTGTTGTACAGTTTCTGGCATGTTTCATCTTGAAAGGGGGAGGAATTAAGCTGTATGTATATATGTACAATTGAGAGGCATATTGTGATCAGAAAGTATTGGCTACATCTAAATATTTTAATGCAGAGATCTTTGCACAAGGATGAACTGTGGGAAAAGTATTTTGTGTCCCTGAGTTAGAATAACTACTGAAACAGTTTTCCTACCGATTATCTAATAATACTGATTATTGCTCAACCTCCTCTTGTTTGGCTTGTGGCTTGTTTCAACTGTTTTGGCAATTCAAGTTAGTTAGTTAGTTCAGCTGGAGTCAAATTAACTTATAAAATTCTACTCATCTTCTCTGCAGTTTACCTGTGGATAAAGCATGTTCATTCAACATGTTAATGGATATATGGTGGGATTTAGGTTTGTATTGTAGTGAATGGCATTATGGTTAATATTGAGATATTAAGATCCCACACAGTCCTTGACAATGGCAAGTTCATTAGAAATGTCAGACCTGCTGATACACTTATGGATACAGTACAATATGCTGTTCTTGATAAAAAAATTAGAAGTTAGACAAACCTGAAGTAGAAACACTGGATCACTGTGCCTTAATTACATCATGGCAATAGGTCTAGATTTATTTTATTTTATTTTATTTTATTTGTGTTATTTATTGTTGTTAACATTTTTTAAAACAAAGAATGCATATAAGTATTTTAGTATAAGGGGTCTTAAAATGTTTAATGATGACTATACCAGAGGTCTTGGATTTGACAACATCAGTGATGGCAGGGTCTGGCCTGGGGAGCCTAACTGAAAATATATTTGGTATAAAAGGGAAGGAGTAAAAGATGCTAACATTTCTTGTGGTTAGTAATGGAAAGAATTTCAAGTTAGACAAATATGAGTCTTTCTATTCTGCATGGACACTTATGCAACTATAAAAATTGAATTACATACTTGTTCACCTCAGGGGCTGTAAAATCAGGTGTGTGAGTGTGTGTGTGCGTACACGCGCGTGTATGCGTGTGTGTGTCTCTATCATACAAAGCGTTCTTATTTCCTTTGACTCACATAGATTTGATTCACTCTTTTTCCCTCTTGCCCTGTTTCTCTGTTATGAATAAAGATATTATGTTTTGTCTTGTAATTGCATTGGATGTATTTGACAGGATGTCACAGGATAGATTATGTACAGGGGTGGTTGTGTGAAGGAAATGCCAAAATTATTATGGCCCTTGATAAGGCACAAAGAAAGTGGGTGTACTGCTCCTTATCTTAAAGTGCACATTTTTGGATGGAAATATCAGTTCATGTACTGTCATGGATGAGCTACTCTATAACTGTATATTATTGTACATTATTCTATCAAAAACAACCATGCTGGCAAATTGAAATGTCAGTCTTGTCAGATTAAAATATACAGCAGATTGCTCAGACGTTGACAATGTACCACCACCACTGGACCGACTGTCTTAGGGTGAAGTTGCTGAGGGATATTAAATAGGTTTGTGTTGTCTTGGTATTGCTTTAATGCAAAGGTCTGACTTGGAGATACAATGTCCAAGGCAACTGTTAAAATTTCAAGGTCTGACAGTCAAAGACAAAGCAAGTAATTCCATTTTTGTGCTATAGTGCTTTCCTACAGTCATGTTCAAAACTTTAGGGTTTTAACTCTACCCTGGGGTGAGTTTTCTTGGTTGGGACAGGCTGAGGTGAGAACAGACTGACACGCATAATGGTCACTGTGATCATACCTCATTGTTGCACCATTTTTACCCTGATCACTGAGAAAACTGTATGGCTGCACATGTTGCAAAATTTTAAGTGTTGTGGCTGTTTATTTACTGGTTATTTTGTGATGGTCTGTCACATGGCCTCATGTTGCTTAAAGAATGCAATATGGTTTCACCTACAAAATATCGCAACGGTTAGAAAGTTTCTATCCTTTGAGGATGAGGAAAAATTACCTCCAGGCTTGATTATTGTAATGCACTGTTCTCTGGGTGTAGTAACACCTGTATTATAAACCTATAAAATACTGCGGCCCGAACACCAAAAAACGCCTAAAAAATATGAACATATGTCTCCTATCCTCACTTCCTTACACTGGACCCCTATTAAAAGTCTATTTAAATACTCCTCTTAACCTATAAAGCCCCAAATGGCCTTGCTCCAACATATATTAAAGACTTACTTGTCCCTTACTACCCTGCTAGCTAGAATGCTGGTCTCCTTGCAATCCCAATACGATAGGAGGAAGAGCTACCGTGTGCCTCTTTTGTGGAATAATCCCCATCCCCAAATTCAACAAGCGGACACTCTCAATACCTTTAAGTCCATTTAAATCTTCCTCTTTACTGCTCACCTGTTAGGGATGGTGCACGGTAAATCATCACTCCTCATGAGTCTTGGGAAGAACTGCTGTTGCCCCCACCCCTGGGGCATGACGGCCACTGACCATCCTTGCTGTAGTGTTGGGTTGCCATGCACCATACCTTAGTTATGATGCTATAACTTAGTGCAGCCAGAAACCTTGTCATACCGTACTACTCTCTGTCTCTTCCTCTCTTCTCTTCCTCATATATATTTACACACACACACACACACACACACATATATATATATATATATATATATATATATATATATATATATATATGTATGCACATACAACAGATCAGTGAAGTGTGAGACTGGCCTAACTCATTTGCTTCCTCTGTCCTTTTACCTCATAATTATCTCTACTGAGTGTCATCCCTGCCTCCCACTAGCTCACTCCTGTCACCAACTCCCCCTGAGTGAACTGCGACAAACTTCAAGGGAGATCCATGCCAGGACTGACTCTCCTTCCCACAGGCCCTTCCTAGACACCCATGCCAGGACTGTCTCGCCTTCCTAGAGGGCCTGCAACTGACCCCTCCTCACAATGGCACTGTCAAAATGGACCCTCCCAATGTTACCCTCATCACTGATCTCACTCCTTGCCTTTAACATTATGTCTGGGTGCTACTACTTTTGACAACCACCTATGGCCTGATTACCATATAATGTTGGGACAATATTTTGGAATTACTATGATGCTCAGTTGAATGACAAATTGTAGTTTATCATGGTAACTGGTAACGCTAACTTCTCCTGCATGACCCCTGGCAACTGGGTTGTCCCCTTGAGCTGTGGATCTGCCCAGGGTTCCTGCCTAAATTTACTACTACAAGGGAGCTTTTCCTTGCCCCTTGGATGCTCCTTGCTGTAAAGCGTCATGAGACAATACTATTGTAAAAGGCACTGTAAATAAATATAATTGAATTGAACTGAATTAAATGGCCAGCTTTGGGTGATTCATCCTTAGTTTGTTAATATTCTTCCTCACCAGTGGGGCAAACGACAAAAACACATTAAATGTTAACATTAGCAAGCTATCTCACATTACAAAACTGTATGAACTTTGGACAAACTTTTAATTTTCTAGCCTACACAAACTAGGCCTATACTGAATGGCCTAGTGAATGAATTAAGATCTGGGTCCACCTCTATGTAAATAATCCATTTAGAGTGTTTTCACAGATGTAATTATAACAGCTTATGGCATAATTATAAACTGTTCTGTTTACCTATGATGATAAGTGATGTTTTGCGCACAACTGCATCCTTTTTCATACATGAACTTGCAGATGGGGCCACTCCTAAAAATCTGTATTGTCTCAGGCTCTTCCTGTTTCCTTTTTGGCACACTTCCTGTCGACATCAGGCAGATTGTTCCTTGGGGAAGGAAAGGAAACTCCGCAAGTAAGGCTGTCTGATTTCTCACAGGAGGGCTCTGTTGCTGTAGATCTTGAAATTCCTGGCTTCCTCTAAAAGCTCTTGAATGACCCTACTTAAAATGCACCGTGAATGTACAGTGATATAAGTCAGTGTTACATTGTAGCCTATTTGGTGCAGCGTATAATAAATGCTCAACAAGATAGCTTGGCCCTGAGGCTTTTGGAAAATACCCCTTATCTTCAGTAGACCTACGTGATTTAAACATTGTTGATATTTGCTCCGACATCAGTCTGCTCTATTTCCGATAAAGTGATAGTAACATAAAATGATTCACTATGCGAAAATAAACCTTTTAGCTTAAAGTTTGTAACTATTTTCTTTTCTTTGCATATTCAGCTTAAAAAGTCGGCGAAGATCAAACGGCGCCTATCCCTTTAAGGAGTCACTCAAGATTTGTCGGAGTTTCAATAAGCATTGGCACAACCCATACTCCCAAAGAGCTTCCTTTAGCTTCGGATTGTCACTGACCGCCCTGACTTCATCCGACTTTCAATATGCTTTCCATTTTTAGCATGTGTGAAATACAACGCGCAACAAATTAAGGTAATGTAGCATAGAACATTGTTACAGAAGTTTCGTTTCATTCACAGAAACTGAGATCGAGGACGTATGCTGCTTTTGCTGGACGCCGTTTTGTTAAAATAATGTTGAATTAACTGCTTGATGAGTGCGATACAATTAGAGGTTCTTTCTTCGTTGCTATGAATACTACGTTTTCATCTTTCAGTTCTTGATGCGCTTCAGTGTATGTAAATATAACAGTTACATTAGTGTTACCGTGTACGCTCGCACATAATCGTCTCATAATCGTAACGGGCCAATTATGACCCTGGTTGTAAACTTTGTCAGTATCGGTGGTCATCCTATTTAAGAAAGTGTCAGGGATTTGAATTTGAAAGTTATAATGACTCATAGCGTTATATCCAATCGGTTGTGAATGATTGTGTCTCAGATTTGAACTAAAAACAACATCTGACAACAATTGGGTGGCACAGGCTTACAGCAGAAAGTCAATTAACAGCAGTAGGCTACACAGAGGCACTTTCATGGTTATTTGTTCAGCAGAGCTGTAGACATAATTAGTTTAGTGGAGTCACAGATGAATTTGTCAATTAAAATGTTTTTCGATGTTGTGGATTGTGCTGCAGCCATGCAGCTGAACTCACTGTCCTTCCAAAACGCTCCAGTGTCACTTGTGTTACTATTTCCTCTCGCTGACCTCGTTGAACAGACTCAAAATCTCATGTTAATGTAACTAAATGACTGTGATGTATGGTAGTGTTCCGTCTGCATGGTATGACCCATATTCCTCTCAAAGCTGGTAACTGGGATTAAGGCATGTAGGATAATTCAAGATCCACCACTGAGCTGACTGGGCTAAAGAGACTAAATTTGTTCTCATGTTTTGTAAATGTGTTTGTGATCCGTCCATGCTATTTTATTTCTGTCAGACAGGCGTCCATGTCCCTAAACACAAATACACACATTATCACAAGCATTAGTTGAATTTGTGTGGTCTGATAGATGTAGAAGTGACTCATGTGCCTTAAAATTAGGCCTACTGGAAAGAAGTGATCCTTTTGTTTAAAAAAAAAATGCAACGAGTTCCTCTCAGATGCGTCTCGCCTGCAGTGACCAAGGCATCAGTAAGGCAGTGATAGCTGGCAGTATTCTAGTGAAGTGGAAAGAGTTCTTTTTTTAGGATTCTGTGGGGCCAGAATGCACACGGGGCTTGGGCTCTGTGCATGTCCACAGTCTTGCTCAGGCAGCAGAGAGTGTAGGCCTGGCTCAGACAGTGTGCTTTTAGTGCGCCGTGTACATCTGAGTGTTGGAAATGTGATGGAGCATATTAAGACACAACTGTGTTCTGTCATCTCGGCTGCGCTGCCTCGGCCAGCCCCTGAACAATGACATATTGTGTCACACAATAGTGCTTCACTGTTATTTATAAACACCCCAGCACCCTGCATCCCAACTGCCTCCCTGATCCCCCCGCCTTTCACCAATTGCTTTAGACTCTGTGGCTTCCACTAATTGTTCAAATGGGAGGACCTGGGATGTTTGACCAGGACAGGATTTGTGGAAGATGTTTAGAGATGTTTTTTTCCCTCTGATTACATCAGGACAGAAAAGTTTGTGAAGCGAAGACGGACATGCCACATCATGACAGTTTGTAAATCGTCTATTTTCATGACTAAATCAGTAGTGTTGTATGTGCATTCACTGCAGAGCAAACAAAAACAATGATATGATAACAAGGATATGACCAGCGAGTGTTGTTGTTTTTGGTTTTATGTTTGTGTTCTGACAGTGGCCTGCACATTCCTTTAGGTTATTTACGAGCATATTTAAGTTGTTTGTGAACAAATACTTCACAGCTCAACAGACCGCAAAGGTACAAGTCAATGTTCAAGTCAGTGTTCACACCAGCCCGTTAATCCATCATGAATGGATAACCTACTATCAGTGAAATAGTCTAAGAAGCACTATGCATTTTGCCTGTGACGAAAGGTTACCTAATACTTAGAAAAGAGCCACAAGTTGATGATCAGCCACGCAAAGGATATACATAAAAAGATAAAAAAAGGGAAGGAAGTAAACAAAGGAAGTAAACAAACACAGGGAGATGGTGAGAGGCAAATTGAATTGAATAAAGGCACAAATATCTTTTGGTAATGCTGACCATGGTTGTCATAGTAGTGAGTGTTTGAATGTCTAATCTTTTAGACTCATCTATGACTTGAGTACCCTGCTCCCTAACTTTAAGGGTATGTACCAACTTAGGTTGTGTCCTTATCTGTGGTGCATCTCGACATGGTTGACATCTCTTTTCCTCTGGAGTGGGAGGGCCGGGGGTGGGGCAGTATTGCTCTGCCGCAGTTTGAGAGACAGCTGTATCCTGTGTTTTCAGTTCTCACAAACCCCAGATCAGGCATCCTGATAGTCGTGGGTGGGTCGCAGGGGACTGGGGAGAGGGCGAAGAAAAAAAAAAAGAGACACAAAATGAAACAAAAAGAAAACACTGATTTCTTTTCGCACAGTTGCCACGAGTGAAAATTTCCTAGTGCTAATGTGTTTGCTTTTGAAGGCTCTCTCAGCCAACTCCCCTCGGATTAGATGAGAAGGGCGAGGCGTGAAGGCTGCGCCTTTTGCGGGGGAAAGTGCTTACCAAACTGCCATGGAAATCTGTGCTGTCATCTCTGCTGCCCTACATAATGTTGATGGCCTGTCTGAGAGAGCCTTCTCTCCTCTCTCCTTGCTCTTACCCCCCATACCCCCTCCACGCACACACACACACACACACACAGAAACACATCACCACCACTTTTACTGTCAGCCTAATCCCTGGTGCCCACTAGTTGCAGGAATTTGGCTGTCAGACACCATCACTGGTGTTCAGACAGTAGTCCCCTGACCTCTGTCTGGGAGGATGCATCACATCTGTGCAGAGAGGACGTCTTATGATGTTGTGTCTCTGACTGCAGAATCAGAGCAGAAGTTGTGGTTTTAGCCTGCTTGCCTGGTAACCGGTCTTCGCGCTATGGCGCTATGATGAATTAGCAAAAAAGTTTGTTAACTAGTGCATGTCAGCCTTGTAATCTGATCTGATCTGAAAAAGGAGGTTGCCGTTGTAATGAATGTACTTTCATGTGCAGGTTGCATATTGTATGACTTCTAGTGCAGTTACTCTACAATAGAGTTATGTTCAGTCTGAATATGATTTTCTGAATGTTCTCAGAATGTTTTTGGTCATAGTTTACAGCCTTAATGAGAACAGGATGTGATTGTTAATGTTCTTCTGACTTTGAATAATTTTTGAATGTATTACTCTGTGATGTTTGAAAAACAGCGGGTAGGCATCTAGCTGTGGGTATAAAATCTGGAGGACATCCCATGCCAAACACATTCCAGAGTTTGAGAAAACACTCCTAAGAGGAAACCATGTTTACAGTTTCTCCTGTAACATTTCATCCTCCCTCAGACGCTAAGTATAGCCTCTACCCATTCAAATCATACAGAATGGCCTGCGATATTTTTTTCTCCTCGTGATTTTACCATTGAGTGATTTTGCACCACGATGACAGGCCTGTCGCACAGTGATGTTCATGTGTTCCCTCCCCTCACACGCACACACACACACACACTCACACACACACAGACACAAAGCCACGTCTCTCTCTCTCTCTCTCTCCCTCCCTCCCTGTCTCTCCCTCTCTCTCTCCCGCTGCGCTTCTCAGGTCAGGTTTTATCAAGCCCCTTCACGGGTTTCCTGCCTCCCGTCCCAGCACAGGGATCCGGTGTATCAGTGTGCTAGAGCCAAAGGTTAGCTTCCAGCACACAGACAAAGGAAGAGTAGGATGTGACTCACAGACCCCTTTTCATCAACCTTCCCACCGTCTGCTATCCTGCTCAGTGCCTTTGGCTGGGGAGTGGCCCGCCATGTTTGCTGCTTAACGCTCGCCCTGTGGCGGGAGAAGCACCGAGTTGTTTATGTTACCTTATCATGCTTCAAACGATCTCTCAGACGGTCAGAGAGGGAGCTATCAAATGACTAACCTTGAAAGTCTCTATTTTGCAACAGAGAAGCGTACAAAAGCAGAGCCTGAGAACTTGTGGACAGTGGACAGTGACATACCACAGAGACAGACAGTGTACTCTCAGTAATAAGTGTGGCTTAAGAGGGATATTGTGCTTCTGTAGATGGTGTTTAGGTGGTGCGCACACATGAAGGCTTAGTCCAGATGAGGATGTCTAAGGGAGACAGACAATAGACACACAGTAGACACACAGTAGAGTTATATTTGTGTGTGTGTGTGTGTGTGTGTGTGTGTGTGTGTGTGTGTGTGTGTGTGTGTGTGTGTGTGTGTGTGTGTTAAGTATGACGTGCCTGGAGCGAGGGAGGGGTGCCTTCAAGGTCTTAACCCTTTGATTAGGAAATAATTCACCACCATTGCCAACCCCTCCCTGACAGAATGGAATGTGGCCTCCCTAGGCCTTGGCCTTCCCCTGGTCAGTCAGCCACTGGCCCACTCGCCAGCCTTGAGCACTGTCCTCAGGCACCATCCAAGACACATACACACACACACACGTATACACACACACACACACACAGATTGGTCAGGGGAACTCAAACCCCCATCACTGAGAACATCCAGGAAGTGTGTGCAGAGAGAGTGAGGCCTCTCTCTGCTGGGCTTCAGCCCAGAGGTCTGTGTCTGTGTCTGTGCCAGCTGCCTGCCTGCCTGGGGGCCTCTAGCGAGCTGCTGAGAAATTCTTTCAGATGCCATTGACCTGTCAGTGACCACAGGAATAACCTGGGAATATTGACATGTCACGATCATTTGTGCTAGTAAGCTGTGGGAACAGCTGTGGGAGGCTATTTGTAGTGAATTATAAGAGCTGTAGAAATCTCCAGGGAACTGCATTGGTTGCATTAGCTTCTTCCCACCGATTGATCTCATTAAAATCCACCACATTTCGTGGCATACAGCTTTGATTGGTTTAGATTTCTGTCATGTTGCCTTGCTCCCTCTCATCAGAAAGACCTAAAGACCTAACTAAAGCAAAACAAAGAAATGCCGTTGTCTAGTCAGTCACATCAGGCTTTGTTCCAAACCAGTGATTTTAAGGGGCTGGAAGAAGGGTCACGACCCCCTCTGGAAATGTCACAGTGATGCCATTTCCAAGATTCCAAAAAAAGCCCTCACTTGTAAAAGACTATTAACTCCTTCCTGTCCGTGGTTGGTCTGTGGTGATTATACAGGGTTCTCACAAATATGACATGGGCATTAAACTCTCAACTGAATAGGATTTCTGTATAGGACCCAGTTTTATGATGCCCGGTGGCATATGACTTTAATCTGCGGGATTCTGTTTGTGTTTCTCTTTCCAGATGAAGAAATGGTGCCTTATTGTCCTCTTGGCCAATGTCGCTCCTGCCTGCAGGCAAACTCCGTAGCCAATGTACATAATGGCAGCCATCAATGCAAGCACAGATGTAGAAAACCTGCTGGCTTCCATCCATCTCGAGAAGTACCTGGACAGCTTCCAACAAGCTGGCTTTCTCTCCGCCCCAGACTTCTGTCACCTAGACAACGAGACTCTGAGTGCTCTGGGCGTAACCGCCACCGGACATCGGAAAAGGATCCTTAAACTGGTCAGTCGCATCGAGCAGGTCTGCAAGGCGCAGAGAAGGGCACCTCCGCTGGACCGCTGTCAGTCAGAGAGCACGATTTACGCCTCCGAGGCCGGAGAGAAGGTTTTGGAGGCTAACGCCGCCCCATCCTTTGAAGCCTTCCGCAACAGCTCTGTTCCAAACCTGCCATCGCTCCTGACGCCGGGTGCTGCCACCGCCGAACAAAGCTGCTCTGTCAGCAGACCTGTGCCAAAGCCCCGAACTGTTTTCAACAGGCACAAAAAGGCCACCTCTTCATCTTCACTACAGGAACCTCAGGAGACAAAGACGCCCCCTCAGGAATCCCTGGGCTTCACGGTTCTAGAAGGCTCTGTGGTTGGAGAATCCAGTGTGGACTCTGTGAATGCCCCACCTGACCCCAAGCCCAGCCCTTGCGAGAGACAGCTCAGCATCACCACCTCCATCCCAGAACCAAGTGGCTTTCTGCCACCTGTCCCCCCGAGGCTCCGCCGCGGAGTTCCCCCTTCCACCTTCCTGGGGTCCTCCTTGCCCGGGATGGCTGAAGCTGAGCACCACCAGCACCACCCCCCAACCACCCCATCCCTGTCCTCCTCCCCTGACTCACTCCACAGCTTCGAGGGGTCCCCCTTCTCTGGGACGCCTACTTCCCCACACAGTTTCAGGAGCTCAGGCGTGGAGATGGTCTCTAATGAGATCTACTGCGGCACTTTACCAGGCTCCCCAGTGGCCCGCTGGTGCCAGTCTGTTCCCAAACCTCCCCCGCGTCAAGAGCGTAGTGCACACTCTGACAACGACGGGTAGGGCATCAATTTTTACTTTTGATTTATGCGATTCTGACAACATTTCTGCCAACATTTTTACTTTTGTCTTACCCATTAGCTGTCATAGTTTGTGTGCTTGTTTACTAATATGTTTAGACAGTTTTTAATACAATGCTATCACTCAATCTGTTTTTACCTTCTGAAGCACTTTCAACAGTGGTTCACTTGAACGGCCTAATCAACTGATGGGTAAGAAATACCTTTCCCTAAAATGATCCCCAAAGTCCTCAAAAGTTAAACTATCTCACCATGATTTTTTTGCCCTTGTTTACTTATTTTGAATAAGTATCTCTAACTTTGTATCTAAATGTATTGTTTTCTGGTAGCACCTACTGATGAACAAGACGAAATGATTAGTCCATACTGTGAAACAGTTTTCCAAAGCAGACGGCAATATCCACATGATGAGGTGAGTTTGAGCTTCTGAAAACATCATGTTTCACAATGTCAGTAGTAGAAATCCTGTTGGCCAGTGCATGGTTACTGCAATAAAACTGAGCTGTCTGTATTTCAAATGGGCTTGGACAGGCGGAGAGGACCAGGAGCATTGAAAGTTTGGGTCCCAAGAAAGGAGAGGAGCGTGGGTAAGATTGTGTGCGCCTGGAACTTCTGCACGCACAGAAGATGCTCAGAAATTACTGAAAGTTTTATCAGTTTATTTTTTTAATTGTGTTTACACATATCCAGTGGAATCCAGAAAATACAGCATTTTGAAAACTCTCCACTTTGGAGGCTGTTTTAAAAAACATCCATTTGAGGTGGCTAAAACTCTGTTTATGTGTAAACAAGAGACCCAAACAGATAAAAAAATATGTCCATTTCTAAAAATATCTAGATACGTGTAAACAGGGCCTAAGTACTTTTAGATTTTATTTCGGATGACATCTTCATAAATACCAACCGATTCTAATGGATCAACCTGAGCATTTGTCCCTTCTCCCCCGCCACTCAGGAACCTGGCCCACGCCTGGCTCCGGCGCCTCTCCAACTCCCTCCACCATGACGGCCCTGGCTACTGCACCGTTGGGGAGTCGTCACACTCCTTCTCCCTGCCCCCGCACAGCATGCACCCCAGCGAGCTGGAGGAGGACCAGTTCATCTCGCCCTACGCCAGCTACACTTCTCTGTCTGAGCGAGCGGTGCCCATCATCTACGGCTGGCTGGATAAGCTCTCGCCCCAAGGGTACGGCCCTGACCCCGACCTCCTGGGGCTGCTGCTCTCCTACTGTCTCCTCTGCACGTCTGTCCCTCTGTGGAAATGTCTGTGCCTCGTGTCTGTCCTCTCCAAGCGGTGTGTGTGTCTTCCTTCCTTTTGTCAGCTATTTTGTCACTTCCCTTTTCCACACTTCTGTTCTTCTTGCTCTGGCCTCTTCAGATTTTAGCAGCATGTCTGTTAGGTGCATTTAAGTCAGAGTTTGAATGCACTGATTGTTCTTCAGTATGTCCATTAAAAACATTATGTGTGTACCATATGAAATTGTTTTCATAAATGTGAAAGAAATCCATTCATGAATTTAAAGATGTTATTTTGAGATTGTAAAAACATTTCACTTTTCCATGTGTTTTTATATTACAGAAATTATGTGTTCCAGAAACGCTATGTGAAATTCGATGGCACAAATCTAATGTACTTTGGCAGTGAAAAGGTATAAACTAAATGCTAAATAACACCCCTCTGTCAAAGGTCCCGTTCATGTCTGCTTGAATATCTGGTTCTTTTCTCCGGTTCTTTCTAGCTCAAGCGCTAATCTCCTCTTTTAAAGCCTGCTCATTTTTCTTCTTTTGTTGCCTGCTGTCTTCCAGGACCCTTACCCAAAAGGTGTGATTCCTCTGGCAGCCATACAAATGGTTCGCATAGCCAAAGACAACAAATTTGAGGTTGTGACCAGCCACAGGACATTTGTCTTCCGTGCAGACAGTGAAGGTAAACAACATCTCATCACCACCCTGACTGAGGCCGTCTGAATCCTCAGCTTTGCATGTTTGCATTGAAGGTGCCAACATAAGGACAGCTCTTTTGAAGATGATCTTTTTCTGCACTGTATCATAAATGTTTGTTTTACAGTTCTCACTCAAGTGTTCAAGTCTTTTAATTGTGTAATAATGAAATTGTAACTGCCAAACTCATACTTTAAGATCAGTAACAAAGGAAGGCATTAGACTCAAACATTTAGTACAATAGCACAGATAGAACAGCAGAAAGGGAAGCCAAGACTCCTGGGGGGCATGGAAAACAAACTTTTCGATTTCTAGCCCCTTTTGACAATAAGAATGCTAGCCCACTCTCAGAATGTGAATGTCTGCCTCGCTGGAGTTGCAACAAATACCAACCTACCATTCCCGCCCCATACCCCCCATACCCCCCCCCCCCTCAGTCCACAGGAGCAAGTGGTGCAGCACCCTGCAGGAGCGGGTGAAGGAGCAGCTGGTTTTTGGCCGCCCACGCTTCGGCCCCGGCAGCCACTGCCAGAAGAGCGGCTCCCTCGAGCTTAAAGGGACCAAGTCCAAGATCTATGTGGCCGTTAACACCGAGCAAGTCTGGCTTTACAAGAACGAGCAGGTAATTATCCATTCGTGACACACAAATGGGTGTGCAGAGTGGCATTCATGTGGGGCTTTACAGAAAATGCCTTTCTGTGTGTGTTACGGATTAACTTGTGTGTGTGTGTGTGTGTGTGTGTGTGGTGTGTTTGTGTTTGACTATGAGAGAGAGACAGAGAGAATCACAAATTAGGTCTGAGCTCCCTTCTCTGTTCCATGCTGTGTTGTGTTGCCTCCTGCAGTGCTTCAAGAATGGCATTGGAATCTCCGTGATAGAATCTAGGGGGGCCACCATCAGAGATGGGAAGAGCAAGAGCTTTGATCTCATTACTCCCTATAAAACATTCAGGTGAAGCTCCATGAACAATTTCCTTCCGTTTTTATGTGGGTCTGGTTGGTAGGATCTTTCAACTAAATAGAAGAAAATTAGTTTGGGATTCTTGATCACATGTTGTAATTTAAATTTAACTTTGAGAATGGTTATTTAAAGCTTCTGTTTAAGATGCCAATTAAAAATGGTATAGATAGTAACTGAACAGAAAAGCTGAGCTTGAAGTTTCCAAACTATTTAAAATTAAATTTTGTTACCAGTTAATAATCAAGATAAAGACACTGAATTTAAATAACTATAAAATAAAATACATTGAAATCTAAAACAAGAGTCTTACAGTAAAACATGTCTGGCTGATGAGCATGTGTTTGTGTGGCTTAGTTTCACAGCGGAGTCTGACCGTGAGAAGCGGGAGTGGATGGAGGCTATGCTGGAGTCCATCGCCGAGACCCTCTCTGATTACGAAGTGGCTGAAAAGATCTGGTCCAACAGGTCCAACAAGATCTGCGCTGACTGCAAGGCCCTCAATCCTGACTGGGCCTCTATCAATCTCTGTGTGGTGATCTGCAAGAACTGTGCAGGTGGGTCACTGTGGTGGATGACCAGATAAGCCCAGGTGCTCTTTCAGTCACTGCCAATCATGTCGTAAATCGGTTAATCAATCAGCCGTCAGTCATGATCAGTATCTGTGTCCTAGTTCATCTCTGACAACCTAAATAACATAATTGGATGTTTTGTTTGTGGTGGTGATGTTTCTGATAAAACGTCTGCTTGCTTTGACCTCTGGAGTAGAATTGCAGGGTTTTGGCTGTTGTACCCCATTTGTGTTCTGAAATAGATTTGCTTTCACAATGAAGACGTAATCCAGTTTCAGTGAGTGTCTTGGCAGGCTTGTGAAGCCTGAGCTGTGCTCATCATAGCTTTTGTTCTCTTTGAGCGCAGGCCAGCATAGAGGACTGGGAACAATGGTGTCAAAAGTCCAGAGTTTGAAACTTGACACCAGCGTCTGGAGCAATGAGATTGTTCAGGTAAAGAAGCTTACAACCTCTCTGCTGAGACCTCTTAAATATATGCCGTTTATATTTTGGCAGTCTTGTGGGCCACATTCTGTTATTTCACATCTGCCAATAGTGATGGTTTCTCCTTCCAAGTATCCCATTGAAAGCAATGCTTTTAGTCATGGTGTGTGTTTCTGACACTGGTTCTGTTCTCTGTCCGTCAGCTCTTTATTATGCTGGGGAATGACCGTGCTAATGAGTTCTGGGCAGCAAGGCTGACCGTTGTGGACGAGCTTGACTGCGACGCCACGCCAGAGCAGCGGCGGGAGTTTATCACCCAGAAGTACCGCGAGGGGCGCTTCCGCCACCCCCACCCCAGCTTCAGCACGCAGGAAGAGCTGCTGAAGGTGCACCCCCCACACACACACTTAACTACATCATCATTCGCCTCCCCAAACTGTCATGGCTGTTGGTACAGTGCTAAACTGTGAGACTGTAGTATTCTACATGCCACTGCAGAGAATATAAGTCCCCTTATGCATCCTGTGTTACTTAAAATAGCCTGGACCATCTGAGTACACAAAGCCACCAGTCATGGCTGGGTTGGCATTCATTGTGCTGTCTTAGCTAGCGACAGACCAAAAGCATTCATTTAAGGCTGCAGGCTAGCAGTCAGGCCATTTCAGCTTTCACAAGGGGATGGAGGGGGTCAGATATGTGAAAACTTAACAGAACTGACAAAAGAATGGCCGTGAATGGGAGAGTCTTTTTAGCTTTTTTCGGAATGGGGATACTTTTGAATACCCTGTGGCTAAATGTGCTCTTAGTGATGCTTGTCTTAAGTGTGTGTGTGTGTCTGTGTTATGTGTTTGTGTTGCTCCAGGCTCTTTGCACCGCGGTGACCGAGCAGAACCTGCTGAAGACTGTTACCCAGATCTTTGCGGAGGCGGAGGCCGCTCGTCTGGCAGATGCTAACGGCCATGACAAGCATCTCTCCCTCAACTACTCTCAGGGCATCTCAGGTGAGGCCTGCCCCTTAATCTGACCCAGCTACAGCTTAAAAGCAGAGAGAAAAAGGCTTTCAAGTCATGCCCACCATATTGCCATATTGCTCTCTGGCAAGTACACTTGCTCTTGGCATTATTCATTGTACGGGAGGCATTTTTATTTATATATGATGGTCTCCCTCTACTGTCTTCACCATAAAGTAACTAGAGCAATTGATTTGCAAATGTAGTTTATTATTAAGGTACCGCATTCTCAAGTTACAAAGTCTTGTGGTGTGTGTGTTTCTGTGTTTCTTGCTGTGGTTTGATATGGTGATGTGTTGTAACAGACTCCAGTGTGTATGATGAGATCATGCAGCCAGTCTTGCACTCTGGGTACCTCTACAAGGCGGGCTCCTCGAACAAAGGCACATTATCCCGTAAAACCAGAGAAGGTAGGCGAGTATGTGCCAGTACACTCCCTTGGCTCAAATTCAGTGACAAAGCCCCCCCTCCAAATACCTCTGAAATAATGGTACTGTTAGGACAAATGTATACAAATGTGTTGTATTACATTTACGTAATATGGGAAGACAGGATAAAATGTGTGGCTTAGATTTCAAAAGAACTTCTGAATGAAATGAGTTTCATTGTTACCATAGTAGGTCTCATGATCTCTGTGGTTACTGTTTTTGTAGTTCAGGAGAAAATCAGTCTCACTTGCTGTTATGGGGAAATAAATTATTTTTAAGCCTAGTTGTGCAATTTCGTTTTTGAAAACTAAAGTCAATACAGTACAGATGTATTTGATTCCAAATGAAACTGATACAGATCCATCAACCAGGAGATCAGTTGTAAGAAAAAACAATGCCGTGTTGGGTCGGGTTTTGAATTGGGTTTTGTCCCTCAAGATTTCCAGAAGTTCTGGTGCTCTGTGGAGAAGTCTATTCTTTTCTATGAGTCGGACCGAAGTCACGAGCCCAGTATGAAGATCGATGTCAAAGATATCATCTGTCTGGGAGTCAGCAGACCAGACTCGTGTAACAACAACAATGGGTTTATTGACCGGTGAGTTAACATCAGTGATGCTGGACAAACAATACAACAGATAGGGAAATAAAACAAACTAGTGTTGTTCTTATGGCAACCCTAACTACTATCACTCGTTTTATTGTAGGTTTCGTTACACCTTTGAGCTTTACCTTTCAACTGACAAGCTCATTCACTTTGGCCTGGAGACTGCAGATGCTCTGCACAGTTGGGCAAAAGCCATTGGAAAGGTAAGGATGGTGTCCCTCTGGACTCATTGGGCCTCATACACCAACCATTCTCACAAAGAAATGTGTTCTTAAAACCCCTTGGGCATTTCTCAAAGAGATTTGTATTCACCAATGCAGTATTTTTTAACGGGACTTTAAGAACAAATGAAAGAAAATTCTGAAGAAGATATTGGCGAATAAGGCCCATTTGAATGTTCTAGACTCTCGTGTGTTTGCGGCTTTTAAAAAGCCTGTATTTTACTCTCTGGGTCCATCCTTTGTCCAGGCCACCACTCCATTGAGCTGCCACTGTCTACTGGTGCGGGAGTTTGAGCGGGTGGGGATGTTGAGGTACAAGAACATGCTGGACCCCCAGCAGTGGAAAGAGGGCTTCTTCGTTCTGCAGAAGTCCAACCTGTTCATCTGCCCCCGCACTGATGGCGCCGCCGAGGACATCATCAACCTGAAACGGCTCCAAGAGCTCAGTGAGTTATGCAGCTATCAATTTATTATATGCTAACAGACAAGCGTGATTGACAGGCATTAGTCACATCATTTTTCTTTCATGTTCTCCTCTCTTGTCTAGGCACTGCTTCTGAGACTGACAATCATGAGAAAAAGGACATTCTAGTGCTGGTTGAAAAGGGACGGTAAGCACATTAGTGGGAATTGCATGCCAGAATTGATTCCATTAAATTCTTAAAAATCTAATGAAAGCTTATGCAGGTTATGAATGAAAATGACATGTCCTTGGAAAGAAGAGAATCCCTTACAGACTGCTTCATTGGAGAGCATCATGCTTTTTCAATAATGGAAACAGTCCACACTATTTGTTTCCCTGAAGAAAATGATTTGAAATGTAATTAATTTGATAAAACCCTGGTAGGGTTGTGTCCTGAAAGGACAGTAGCCAGAAAAGGATAAATTAAAAAAATAATTTGCATGCATGGCCATAATTGACGGCACAGTTTTGTCACTACCCCATAGAACACTTCATTTGCATGGCATGGGCCGCACAGACTTCCCCTTGTGGTTCGCTGACATCCAGAAGGCCGCCGGTGGTAAGGGCAACTCGCTGCGGGACCAGCAGCTCAGCCGGAATGACATCCCCATCATCGTAGACAGCTGCATCGCCTTCATCACGCAGTATGGTAAGGGCAGGAGCCTGAGAAGTGGCAGGCCCTCTAGTGGCAGAGTAGTTTAAGTCAACTATCTTGCCTTAGTATTATTTGCTCTAAAAATTAAAATTAAGTGCTCTAAAAATACTCTAACTAGCATATTTTGTATTGTATCTAGTGAAGTGTGATGAATGTACATGCAGTGTGATATGCAGAAAATAAGAATTAATTAGAATGTGTGAAGTATAGTACAGCACTATACAATACCATTGAAGATATACAGTTGGGTTTTACTTGGGCTAAAAATTATGCCTGCTTCGCACATCACATTGGATTTGACTACCCCATGTTAACAGCGTTGCCATGCTATTCTCTCTGCAGGCTTGGGCCACGAGGGCATCTACAGGAAGAATGGAGCCAAATCCCGGATCAAACTCCTGATGGAGGAGTTCCGTAAGGACGCACGCAACGTCAAGTTACGCATTGGGGATAACTTCATTGAGGATGTCACAGACGTGCTGAAGAGGTTCTTCAGGGAAGTTGATGACCCCATTTTCATGGCAGACCTGCATCCATTTTGGCAAGAGGCAGCAAGTGAGTCCTAGAATATTGTGACCTACCTGTTTACCATACATGTAGGACAGTACTACTTAGATGTACGTAGGGCTGTGATATGTAAACTAGTGCACAATTAGGCCATTCAACATTGACTGTCTGAATGCAACTCATTCATAACTTCACATCCTTGACACCATGACTCTTGTTTGTAAAAGGAACACCCATTAACTGTTTTTTTTCTACTTCTGCCTGCAGAGATTTCCCATAAGACATACCGACTGGACAGATATAAGGAGCTGATCCGAGGCCTGCCCCGCGTCAACAGAACCACACTAGCTGCTCTCATCAGTCACCTGTACCGGTGAGTGTCTCTCACAGGCCCCTTTAGAGCGTTCAGACCCAGTGTGGTCCTTGAGCCATAGAGATGGATAGATAGATGGATAGATAGATAGATAGATATATAGTATAGTATAATATGTATGTATGTCTGTGTCTTGAGCACAGTCCCTCCCTCTCCTGTCCTCTCCATTTAGCATCTTTGTCCCAGTCTCCATTTTGGACCAGTTGTGTATTTGTTGTATTTGTTTGCAGTGAGGCATCTGTTTCTGACAGCTGTTCCCTCCACTGTATGTAATGTGTGTATTATTTCTTATCCCACTGTTTTTGTCATTCAGGGTACAAAAGTGTGCTGACCTGAACCAGATGTGCACCAAGAATCTCTCGCTGCTCTTTGCTCCGAGTCTCTTCCAGACTGACGGCAAAGGGGAACACGAGGTGAAGATCATTGAGGACCTTATTGACAACTACCTTTATGTGTTTGATGTGAGTAGAGCAGACTAGTCCATCCATCTCCCTCCTCTTTCTCTCTCTCTGATTTTCCATGCACCAAACTGTACTGAGATCAGCCTCTACTGGTAGCAGGTTCTAACAAAGCCTGATGATGGTCTGTGTTCAGGTGGACGAGGAGCACCAGACACAGATAGAACTGGAGATCAGTCTCATCACCACCTGGAGGGACACACAGGTATCAGTGCACACTGCATGTGCAGAATGGGCTTCATTCACTAACCATTCTTACGAAGGGATTTGTTCCTAAACCACATTTACACAGTTTTTAAGAAGATATGGGGATTCACCAATGTTTTGTTGTCATGTTTAGATAAAAAAGAAATGTATGCATACTTGTAAGAGCACAAAACTTTGAGCAGTGGTGTGTTTGTGCAAAACACTGGAGCTGTAGAATTGTACAAAATTCTGGAGCTGTAGAATATTACAGGTTTTAAATCTGTTAAATGGAACCTGAAGAACAAGCTTAAGAAAATTCTTGGGAAGATATCGGTGAATGAGACCCATTTTGTTTACTGGGTGGAACATACAGAAACACGGAGGAAAATGGCTGCTTTTTGAAGTGTTGCCTGTGTCTGAATTCCCTTTCATTTGTTGCTCCCAGCTCTCTCAGGCAGGTGACTTGATCATTGAAGTGTACCTGGAACATAGGATACCAGACTGCTGCATCACTCTCAAGGTAGGTATAGACCCCTCAATTCTGCCCATCCGCAGAATTCTAGTCAAGTTTAGCAACTGCTTTAAATTGCATTTTTCTAAATGTAAGATTGCAATTATACATCTCCACCACAAGGGGGCATGAGAGCGCCACTGAAGTGCTGTCGTTCAGGGTGGTGATGTTCTGTGTGATGCCCCCAGGTGTCTCCCTCAATGTGCGCTGAGGAGCTCACCAACCAGGTTCTGTATCTGAGGAACATCCCTGCTGGAGAGAGAGACATCTGGATGACCTTTGAGGCGATTGAGGATGGAGAACTTGGTAATGGGGGAGCAAAGCCACTTTTTCTAAAATGCAGAAGTGAAACTTCTTAATGTAGTGTTGATGCAATAGCTGCCACATTTAAACTCGGGTTCTGAGTAATTGATGTTTCAGTTTGATTTTTTTTACCCTGGGAGAGTGAACTTAAAACACTTATTTGATTAATTGGAAGCACAGTAATTGAAGGACACTAAGCTGTGGTAGTATTTCGAAAATGAATTGGGCCTAATACCATACCATTTGGTGTCTGTGTATGTATATGCATATTGGTAACTGTGTGTTTAGTTCAAACATTGTTTGCTAACTGTATTTAAGTATGGTGAATATGTTGTACAAATATATGTGCATTTGTCACAGAACGGCCACTTCACCCTAAAGAGAAAGTTCTGGAGCAGGCTCTCCAGTGGTGTAAAATGGCAGATCCCAGTTCAGCCTACTTAGTGGTGAAGAAGGTTCCTAAAGGAGAGGCTATCGACATTTTCACCTGTGAGTATGTAGGACACCTGGATGTATTTGCATAAAAGTTGTTACCCATTGATAACTGACATCACTCTTTGATTTTCCATCTTTTTGCTTGTATGTTCCTGTGTTGTTTTCCTACTCAGCATACAAGAGTGAAATCGTGAAAGTGGGAGTTCTGAGATGCAGAGAGGAGCCTCCCAAACTGCTGCAGGGGAACAAATTCCAAGAGCGGATATTTCAGATCAGGGATCATAAACTTCTCCTGCTGAAAGACAAAAAGGTAAGCCTGTGTCCCTCATTATATACAGTAGTAGGAAATCCACAGTTCCCTATGATGGTGCCCTAACCTGGGTGTTCAGTGTAGTAAGATGTGTTCCTTTGTCATTTAAGACCAATAAACCAGAGAAGGAATGGCTGCTAAAGACTTTGAAGATCTATATTGGAATCAGGAAGAAACTCAAAGCACCTACCAAGTCAGTGACAATTTCTTTATTGTACATACTACATAAGCTCAAAATCAGTACAAGTGTCTGGTATTTTATTCAGTGTAAAACAATTAGAATTATTGATTTCTTTTCCAGATGGGGTTTCACAGTCATTCTGGACAAGCAACAGTTGTACGTATTGTAGTCTTTATTCTTTAGCCTTTCACATTCTACCTTCCTTATCACTTACTAGTCTACAGTAAAGTTATTTCCATCTTTCCCCAAGGTGCCTGAGCTGTTCATGTGAAGCTGAAATGTGGGACTGGATTACAAACTTACTGAAGGCACAGGTGCTACAAACCTCTCTGAATTGTCCTGTAGAACTGCCTGTGGGAATCTGAAATCGTGTATGTGACTTGTATGTGTCTCTGCGCCTTGTGTCTTTCTGTGGCCCGTAGGATGACGACCTGCGACCGCCCGTGCTACGGAGGCACTCCTCGTCTGACATCTCCAAACAGAAGTTTGGCACCATGCCTCTGGTGCCCATCCGAGGGGAGGAGAGTAACACCACCAACACCACGATGCTCTCAGCCAATCAGACACTGGTAACACAGCACAGTGTTTTTTTTTCAGCTCCTTTTCTAACTGGAATGTATTGTGAAGTGAGATCTGCATATTCATGAGCCATCTCCCCAAAGAGTGAATATAATGCAGAACACAATTAACAACATAAGACACATATTACACATTAAACTGCAAGGCTCATTTTCCATATGTAAACAGTGTAGATAACTTTCTAGATCACCGCCATACTGACCAGCAATATACTATGAGCCTGTATAGTTAGTATGACATTGTGAAGACTGATTTGGAGCAATGGAAGATACTATGGAAGAATTTGACCTTGTATTATTTCATGGATCAATTTTCCAAGCACAGTAATCAGTACAGACAAAAAGCTGAAAAAAGTGATATCCCACTCCAACACTTTTACCCTTGCAGAACAAAGTTTCCTCTCTACACAGGGTGCGGTGATTCAACCCATAGCCCTCTAGTGTAAACGTAGCTCATTTACGTCACAAAAAGGCATAGGAAGAGCCCGGAGCTAAAGTCCTAGAGAGAGAGTGTGTGTGTGTGTGTGTGTGTCTGTGTCTGTGTCTGTGTCTGTGTCTGTGTGTGTGTGTGTGTGTGTGTGTGTGTGTGTGTGTGCTTCTTGCACGACCCCTGGTGTTCTGCTTAGTGTAGCACTCCATGGAGTCCTCAAGGTCTCACGGGGGAAACCCTGGTATCATTGTGTCTCTGCAGCAAAAGCTCCACAATAGGAGGACGCTGTCCATGTACTTTGTAAGTAGTCTGTGCACGTGTGAGTGTCTGTGGCACTCCTGCTTGACTCTCTCGCATGCACACGCATCAGACTCTCTCTCTCTCTCTCTCTCTCTCTCTCTCTCTTTCTTTCTCTCTCTGTCCCTCTCCCTCTCTCCCTCTCTCTCCTTCCCGTGGCTGAATGACTCACTTCTCATGCAAATCACCTCACTCCCCAGCAGTCTCACCGTGATCTTTACAAGTGGTGGTGTTTGGTGTGCGTTCTTGCATGTCCCAGTAATTCCTTTAAAGTTTCATTTCCCCCTCAAATACTCACCTTATGATCTGTTTACACCTCTATTGGCAAGACTGATATGAACTGTTGACTGCTGGTTTCACAGTAATAATACATCTCTCAAAAGTCCCTCAGCTTATTTGAAAAACATTACATCTGTTCTTTTTTTTCTTCTTCCTTCATACCTCTCCTTTACTGGGAACTCCCTGTTCCTTTTGGAAGTGATCGTTTCCCCCAGTCACACTATCAGGATGTTGCCTTGGATGTTTGAAGTGTAGACAACAGGATGCATGGGGAGAAAGAGTTGTTCCAGTGTATTGTTTTGCATCTATAGCCTTGAGGGAAGGCTGGGAGAGCTGAGCTGCCTTCTTGTGTTGTGGGAAGGTGGTGGCGTGGCTTTTGGTTTAGCCCCAGTCCACTGGTTTTGCAACTGAATTGTTTGCATGCATTTTCCCTCCCTTTGTCCGCTGTGTATTCAGCAATTATCTTGAGGTTGTCACTGTGATACTAAAACAATGGCCTAGGGCCTCGAAAAGGAAGTTTGTTGTTTTTGACGTCGTTGAAGGGTGAATTCTCCCAGTCTGGAATTCTAGCGACAACAAACAGTGTCTTTGTCCATATAATGGCAGTTGATCGGCCAGATATTCAGTTTAGATGCAGTGATTGCATAAAAAGATCACATGGAGGATAAATCTGAAATTCCTGAATTTGCCCAAATCATAGCACAAGTTATATATGGCCTTGCAACCCTTATGAGGTTTAATTTAGCATCCTAACTGGAGCCAGCGCCTGATCTCAGACTGTCTCTCTGCCCAGCCCATGAAGGTACAGCGAGACTCCTTTGAGGAGCGTCCTGAGAGCCCCGAGCCTCTGTACGAAGAGGTGGGGGACTTCGGCCTGCAGGTGCTCAAGTCCCTGGAGACCAGCTTCCTGTCGGGTGGCCATTCTGAGACTCTGGAGGTGTCGGGCCGTCCCATGAGTCTGAGCCCCCGCCAGACGGCCTCGCTGGACGGCTCAGTGCTGAGCTTTGCTGAAGACTCCTCCCCTACATGCCCGCTCCGACAGAACGAAGGCTTCTCCCTGGAAGCGCTGGCGCCAGAGCTGGGTAGGGACCCCCATGGTAACGACAGTGGCAGTGCCAGTCCGGTACCACCCCTTCCCCGGCGTCGGCAGCGGCGGCCCTGCAGTCCATCCCAGGAGCTTCTGCTGCAGGAGCTCTCCAGCGTCTTCACCAAGAGGCCCGAGCCGGATTCCCCACATCCAGCCGAGGACGAGGCCCTGTGAGACCAACCGCCAGAGTGTGCTCCGGAGCAGTGACAGAGACATCCAGAACAAACAAGGAGTATGCAGGCCAACTATTTGTACAGCATGATGCCAAATGACCAACGCCTACTCTAATGTCGAAGGAGGTGTTTTTATTACTTGAGCTTCTCTGCCATGGACCATGGTGCACTAGTTGCAGGAGCAGATGGGCCTGAAGCCTTCACATCCACACAAACGTTGGTTCTGACATGTTGCCCAGATGTTAGTATTTATCTGTATTTCAAGTTCTTTCTTGGGTTTCTAGTTGTATTAATTAGCCCTTCTGTCTACTGTCCTCCACTGGCCTCATCATTCCTGTGAAGTTCAATTGAAGTATTTTTTTTTTTAAACAGAGGAGTGGTTTTGATCTCGTTGAAGTATGGAACAGGCGCCTTGGAAAGATTAAAAATTAGTATTTATTGTGCACATTAACAGAAGCTGTATCACTTGTTAAGCTGTTAAAGCATTTTTATACTCCCCAGTAGAGTTTGTTTGTATGTATGTATTTATGTATGTTTATATGACTTGTCTAAGTTTTCAAAGATTTCAAACTCCTTTCATCAGCACTAACGTTAATGCCCAGACTTATGTACGTAATTAATGTGGTGCTTACCTAATATGCAGTCTTTTCTTGTTTTTGCTCTCCCAAATGTGATTTGCTTGCTGAATTAACACTGTTTATGTGCACATAGATTCAGGACCACTGTAGGCTACAAGTGTATAACTTGCATACTGGAAAAGCATGAGACTACAACATTTCTTTATAAATTCTAGTCAGGATTAAATATTTGTTACTTTATTTATTAAATTATTTGCAGAGGGTTTTTTTTTTTAAAAACAGTCAAGCAGCTTTTGTCAAAAACACTGTGAATGCAAGTGGAACTTAGGATGGATATTAGCATTTTACTATGTCTGCAAAACCTCTTTTTATCAGTAGGTGGCAGTGTAGACATGTTTCTTCAGTGTTATAGACTTGATACAAAACCACTAGACTTCACTAGATTCTTGTAGATCACTAAGTCTTGGCCAACTGTGCGTCACTAGGTAGACCATAATCATATTTTAAATGCAAATTACTTGTGACATTCCAAATGAACTCTCTCTCATGATGACTCAACAACCCATAGCATATAGCGCAAATAAAACTTTGAGGTCAGCATTTCATGTGTCTACCATACCTGTCATTCCTGGCACACTGGCATACTATGTAAATATATAAAGGTTCTGTTTGCTGGTTAAGCATTTTATTCCCTGAATTACTTTCATGAAATGTATATATTGTATATTGTTGTTCCTAAATTCAACCCTTTGGCAGTAATATGTTTATTTTCATCGACTAGTGCCATACCGTTTCAAATACATAAACACTTTTGTAAGGTGTGCTGCTTTGTGTTGTTATTTCATTGGCTTAGTTAAATCCTCCATGGGAAGTAAATGAATGATGGAGAGCAGGTGATTTCACACTTGTGGTGTTAAGATGACACGCTGATCCTTTGTGCTTGTACTGGGCCTTTCAAACCCTCTAATCTCACCTATTCTAGGCACAGATACTGCATGTCTGCATCTAACTGGCACAACATAGCCATTGTTTTGTGCTATGAGTGCATTGAATATTCTGTGAGATATACCTTGAATTGTTTCAGTATATTTTACCATTGATACGTACGTCACAATGAGATGAGATGCATGAATGCATACATATACATAAGAATAAAGCTTCATTTAAATAATGCTGATTTGCAGCAGAAATGGCCCTAGGAACTCGCCGCTCTCGAGTCATGGGGTTTCGATTCATTAGCAAACCTCAGGAAAATTAAATTAAAATGAAAGAGATTAGCCCTACATTTTATTCTAAATTTCAGTCTATAAAAGTAACAAGTGAAGTAGGCCTACCAGTGAAGCAGGTGATGATGCCAGTGATGTATTTTCCAGAACAGCGCAGAGGCATCTGGCCAGGGGAAATACTCACCCAGAGTGTGTATGCAGAACTTACTGTGCTGGCCTCTTGACAAGTTTACTTTAGCAAAGACTTTACTTGTATAATAGTTCTAATATAATCAAAACATAATTATATGATCATAACATAATACAACATTCTGCTAGATTACTTTGGAATGCTTCAAAAACATGAAATAAAACAAAGATGCAGAGGAAAGAAAAAAAGAAGAAAGACTTTTCGTATAGCTACTTAGAAGTTGCAAGTGTTTCTGGAAAGAGGATTAATTCTTTGAGGCAAGACAGAGCATTTGCCTTAAAAAGTCCCTCAGATCAGTCAATCACTCCTATCCCCTCCGCTAAAAAAACCTTTAAGAGTAATCTCCTTATCCAAGCTTTTAACAGGACACCTCCAATCCAAAGCCATCACCAGCCTTGCCTATCCTCTGGGCAATCATGCAATTTCCATTAGGTTAAGCTGGCCATGACAGTCTACCTTCTAACCTGAAGACAATACTAATAGTTTGCAATGAATCAATCCCTGTAAAATATTGGTCTGGGAAAAACATTCTGCATTAAATTTAATAGCCTTTCAAGCTATGATACACACAGAGCACACACTAAATAGCCAAACAGTCCAAGAATTTGCACAAGATGGTCTACAGTACTTTGTTTACGACTCCTGGGGAAAATGCCAAGAATGAACAGATAAAAATATGCTTTTACAAGCATGGCAATGAAGGTAATGAAAGACTAAAGGACCTTTTGGCAGACACTGATGGAATAAACACACTGTCCTGTGTTCAACGTTGGACTTCTACAAAACAAATAAAAGTGGTCCTTCTGTCTATATATAATGTTGTTTGTACAGATCTTGTCTAAACTACCAAATGTAACAGATAAATAGCCCTGTTTCAGCTGCATGACAACAGAATAAGAAAATAACTCCATGCAATGTAACATTGTTGTATACACCAGCATTTATTGTGGCTTTAGCTGGATCAACACTGAGGCAATTCAACAGGGCCCTGTGTTATGAACAATCTAAAAACTGCAGCACAGGCCATGGCAAGCCTCGTGTGCGTTGCTTTGTGTGAGTGTGTGTGTCTGTGTGCGTGCGCTCTGAGAGAGGAGCTGGAGCAAAGACAAGCCCCGACAAGAGTTTAGGGGATTAAGTTCATTCTCACTGCCAGTTTGTCACCTTCCTGCTGCCCTCTGCCAGGACGCTCAATGCACCACAGTGTTTTGTGATGGCGGTGATTCACTCCATTGCACAATCATAAGAATGTCCAGCTCCTAAGAGAGGAGCCCGGGAAAATATCCCCAGGGTGGTAGCCCCACTCTTTCTTTCCTCCCTCTCTCTCTCTCTGCCTCTCTTTCAGACTCCTTGTCCCTTTGTCTAAGTCTTTCTGGTCTCTCTCTCTCTCACTTGCTCGGGCAGTTCCAGAAAATATGTGCAAGTTAACACAAAATCTTTGCTTCAGGTTTGTGATATTTCTTTTAATTTCAAGATGTCCCTTGTCGACAACAACGGGTCATGTCACAGCTCAAAAACACTCAGCACTTACACAAAGAGAGGCATCACTTATCTCACTGTCACTTACATGTTATTTTTTTGGAGAGCTTCTTTCTTTTTTCTTGTTTGGCTATGACATTATTTTTTGAATGCACGTGTCGAGATGATGGGTGGTTGAGAGATGGCACACAATGAGCTGCCTTCAAATTTTGAGGCACCCTCATGTGAGCAAACATGCATTGTTCAGTGCTGCAGTGTATAACTCCACCCCCCCCCCCCCAAAAAAAAAAAAAAGTCTTAAAAAGGCTTCATTGAGTCTGTGCTAGGATAAAAGGAGGATCCGTCAGAGGAACGAGCCAAGCAAGTTTAAAAAAGGAGGGGTAGTGTCAGGGTGGGGGGTGGTTGGAGTGGTAGGAAGGGGGTTCATTGGTGTGTCTGTTTGAAAGAAGGGCCTCTTCACTACTGAATTCGACGGGGAGTCAACAGGCTTGTTTCACTGTACTTTGGGAGCCTGTCTAACACTTGAGGTGTCTGCTCTGCTCCAGTGGGGAGAGCAGTGATTCAAAAGGTGAAGAAACCACAGGATTAGCAGTGGCTGGGATCAGGTTTCAGTCTTGAGAGGGGAGCCCATCTCTGAATGCCCCATGACAATTGTGAGTAATTGGGGACTCCTGTCTGCGTAGTGCTCCTTTAAAGACGAGCATCTCAGATGACCACCATTATGATTGTCCTCTGGCTTGGCAATTAGGAGCTGAATCAGACTTCAACACACCAATAGCCCTGACCCCTCATTTTTTTTCTGACCATGTCAGGGGGAAATTACTGGTTTGAAAGACTGGGAATAATTGACCATGGAAAAAGTTCAGTGTTATAGGTGGAAAATGTTTTTGATAAATGAAATGTGTGCCATTTAACTGTGCACAAATGTAGCAAGATATCTACTGATGTCTAGGCATTTTCTCTATACATTGTCAGAAGTGGGAAGGTACTGTGAATGAATACCATGGGTTTTATATTGACCTGTGATTTGAGAAATAGCGTTTACCATGATCTACTAAACTGTCAAGTCAGAATTAGTTGATTAAGGTTTGTCCTCTCCCACATTCTTGTGATCTGTATGCTAAGTAACATAAATAAGGATTAATGTGTTTTTGCATAATTACTATGGCTAAGTAAAGACTAATAGAGGATTTTATAGAGGATCATTTGTTTTGTTAAATAATTATCCATCCCATGTGTGTGTGTGTGTGAGAGAGAGAGAGAGTGTTTGTACTAATGAGAGTATGATTTGCCATTAGAATGTAACCCGTAAAGAAGAGCCTACTTACTCAACAAATCGCATCCTGTTAGTTGCCCCAATTATTTGAAACAACTCGGGACTGTTTTGACTAGGCAAGAGTTATGCAAATCTGTAATGGGTCTGCATTGTTGCACACATATCCCTGGAGGACCGCGCCTGTAAACACCATGGCAGCATTCTTCTCCTGCCCCAGATATCCCCCCAAGCACCGAATCAATAAATAAAGGCTACGTTAAATGGGTATAATCCCAGGGATGACCCCGCTTTGTCACGTCACCTCGGCCAGGACTGAATGGGGGGTGTGGGTGGGTGGAGAATAAAAAAAAGAAAAAAAAAAAAAAACGGGAGAAAAGAAATGGTCCACATTAAATCCACAACAGTGCACGCCTAAGCTGTCACCTCTGTAAATGACCTCAGGGTTCAAATGGGGAAGAAGAGAGAGAAAAAAGGACACACTTTATAACTCCGACTTGAAAAAAGACCCCTCCTCTGCAGGGGAAAAAAAGGAGACCCTCCTCTTATTTTGGCTGTGCGGGGTGTTGTAGGTGGCTTCATCGTACATTAATCTTCAACCCACTCCCCAACACCCCTCCAACACACACACACACACATACACACACACACACACACACAGAGCCCCCTCAACCCCACATCTTCTTCTCGACAGCTCCCCCTATTGTAGCTGTCCTTATTGTAATGTGAGCCTGACTTCATCTCTATGCACCGGCAGGCAGCACTGTCTTTTCCTCTTCTCTTTTTTTCTCTTTTTCCTCCGCCTCGCCTGTCCCCCACCTCCCTCTCTCCCTCCATTCCCCGTCCTTAATTGCCTTAGACCACCAGTATGTTTCTGCTGCAGATGTCTCCCCCCTTCATTTGCCTAGAGAGCACAATCAGTCCCATCTGCTGCAGTTTTTACTTTCCACCACGAGGTCTCTCCACACCCACTGCACCCCCCACCCCCACCACACCCCCTCAAAAAAAAAAGAAAAATCACCTCTGCAACACCCCCCACCCCACTTCAACCCACCCGCCCTTCCCCTTCTAAATCTCCACAGTAAGCCCCCGACGCCCCCTCCACCAAAAAAAGCCACAACTCCTACTCCTCCTAAAGAAAATCTTGTCAGTGGGGCTGGGATTGAAAGCCTATCAAAAAGCTATAGAAGAGTGCTTTGGTCTGAAGGGGCACAATCGAGGGGTTGGTGTGAAATGAGGGCCCCCTACTAGTTTACTTTTTTTCCCCTCTACTCCCTGTCAGGCCCCTGAAAGAGGCTCAGGCCGGAGAAACGTGGACAGATGGGAGGACTTTGGGGAGGAATAATCAGTGCGAGCCATGGCTCGATAAAGGTAGCGCGTAGCGCCGTTGTTTATACAAAACAAAATAAAATACACAGCCATGAATCCCCTCAATGAGGCCTGGTGACACACGGCCAAAGGCAGACACCCCCTCCCACTGGGGTCTTAGACATTTCCACTTGTTCCAAAAAAAAAATGCACAACAAAACATGCACCTCATACAACAAACAAAAAGAGAACACATTCTGTTCAAAATCTCTTTGAGAAAACAGTGAGATCTTGTGATTTCTTTATTTGTAACTCACTGTTTGATATATTTGTGGTCCTTCTGTTTCTACACCACTATATGATTTTCAGACAGACGCTGGTCTGGACAGCCTGCAAAGCCTTTCCAGACAAAAATTGCCTGACACAGCAAGTTTCTTGCATGTTTAAAGGCAGTGAGTGATGCCTCAAACTCACAGATTCCCATAGAGGGCTGTGATCGGGGCATCAAGACTTGAAGGAATGATTGATGGTGCATTTTAAGGGGCTGAAACTCTTATTTTGCTCATTTTAATATTTTTGAGGATCCCTTTTTGTTCTATCAATCACGGTTCTTTCTCATCACGTTCCTTTGTGTCTGCACCTAAAGTAAAGTAATGACATGAGAGGAGGCAGTGTCACTCTCACACGTCTGTATTGTGTGGTCTACAATAAGCATTCAGCTCAACCCATGTGCGTACTTATCAACCATTCTTTTAAAATGCCCTCTGTAAGAACATTCAGCCTCAGTCTGCATAGTAGCCAATGTGATCTGCAGCGAGGTTCTGGCTCAGTGTCTTGTGTCGGTGTGTTATTTAGAAATTCAGGCTAGTTTTTCAAGCAGTGATACACGCACAGCATAACCTTTCACTGCACAAATTGATTCACTGTATAAATTCACCTCTACCCACTTCTGCCCCTTTTTTGAATACTTTAATCCTGGTGACCAAACTCCACACATAATCTCTACTCTTATGAAGACACAGTCATTTTTGGCAGAGTCGGTGGAAAGTACTGCCACGATCCAAATATTAACATTTACTGATCTCAGGCTGCAGTTCCCTCTTTTGTGGTGCACACTGTTTGAAAACAAGCAGAACTTTCAGATCCGGGATGAAAACTTCACGATTTCATCATGCAGTCCGCCTCTCTTCACACTCCATTGGGTGTGGACTGTGTCTGCTCTGAAAGCCAGTGAAAGGCTATTGTGGAGGCCCGTTGCGCATGTTATCTGTGGCTGCCTCTCATGTCACTCAGGAGTCGTGGGGGAGCGTGGGGGCCACGGGCCCGTCCGAGGGCCTCCACGGTCCCGCCTCGTTACCATGTCCAACTGAAGTGGCAGGGGGACTGGGCGCCGAGGACCACCACAGCCCCTCGGTCATGGTTTCGCCTCATTCAATGACAGTTTGTTCTCAATTAGATTGCTTTGTACAAACGTGAATGCCATTTTAGCCAAATTCTTTCGACGCCATCTGGGGAGGGCTTTCATGGGCATTAAAAATAGCATCCTTAACACCAGTGTCTCTGGCACTCCACTTGCCTGACTTTTGAGTTGAGTTTGAAAGCTATTCTGATATGAACCAGGATTAAATCACTTTGAGATCAACTTCACAAGCATAGGAAGATGACATACTGCAGTTGCCTTGTGTTTTGCCCTTTTTCATATCTTATGATTGAAGACTATCTGCACTCATTAACCTCTGAATCTGAATTGATTTTGTAGTATCCTGTGCGCAGATATACTGAGAGGCATTTAGCAGTATTGTCCCATAGCAGTAGGTGGCACTGTTTGATGTTTGGGACATGTGTCCTTTTGTATCCCAAATCCCAACATACAGATGAAAGATCAGACTGTGTGTGCCACAGCACATGTGCACCCAGCACATATAATACCTGTGGATGATTTTTGTGGTGTTGGCACAATAGTTGTGAAAGCAGCTGTACAATGTAAATAAACTGATGTGTTTCGAACTGTGTTAAAAAATGCTACAAATCGTTGGAATGTTTAATGATCCCAATCCTCATATCAAATCAGAAACAGTGAAAGTTACTTATTGATAGTGTTGCTTATCAACGCATTTCTTCAGATGGAATGATATGTTTACCACGATAACATATGTTTACCACGTTAAGTGCTGAGGTCATTTTTAAATAATAATATTTCATTTTTTATTTCAACCACTATAAACCACTGGCTGTCATGAATCCGAGAAGACAAAAAGATATGGATTAGTTTAAGGACACCAGGCAAATTTTATGCTGTTTTTAGGTTAATTTAGTCTTTAAACTTTGATTGTTAAATGGCATTACAGGGTGAATGAAGGCTCTCCAGGCAACCCTTGGTGCTGCTAAGTGGAGTTATAAGCACTAGCAATATGACAACGAGAAAATGAAGCGGAAACTGAATGAAACCGCAATCATGTTTATTACCTTGTCAGTCAATATAACTCTTCGCAAATGATCATTGCTGGTTTGCAAACAAATCCACATGGATTGGCAAGACTGTTGGTGTTAGCTGGCAGTTTGCTATTTGGTGTATGTTGTGCTAAATTCTCTTTCTTTTCATAGCAACAGCACTCAGTGACCTCAAACAAGAAGGCTATGTGTTGAAGTACTTTAAACTATCGTGTACACAGCTATGATGAATTGAGATAACAGCCATTCATCTCTGTACATTCACTCCATTATCTCTGCTTAGACTTATTTACCCATTTACCCATTCTTCAATTCCAAAAATACAATATTGTTTTATGTTTCTTTGTGTAAGAAGTTTAATTCAGAACACTTAAAACTTCCTATACAGATGTAGGAGCCAAGCTGCTCAGCAGGCCAAAGTTTCCTTGGAGACATAAAAGGACATCACCTTAAGAACTAAAGTAGAACACAGACCAAGCCGACAGTCAGATATCTGATCCTGTCTGGCCAGTCCATGAGCATAAATCCAGCAAACACTGTGTTAACTCATTTGCAGCTGATTCAACATGTTGAATAGGTGTCGTTCCCTTAGGAAAAGGGTTACTATAACTGTTTAACTTGTTTAGCCAAACTTGTTACCAAAAATCACAATGTAATCACCAGGTATTTCCATACAGAGATACAATCCCAACAGATGCCTTTTGGATCACCCTTCACCTATATGTCTGACAATGCAGGCTTGATGTATATGTAAGTCTTCAGTGCACAAGGGTAGTGTGGAAATGCTAACACTGTCTTGTCTTAAAAAGACACCTGGCAATTTGGATTTTTTAACTACAGAGCTACCCCTACAGTCTGCGATTTTTTATGTACAACTTACACCAATGTCAAAAATTTTCACCAGTATATATAGATTTGTTTGAAAATCAAAGAATAGGAACGGGTAATAAGAGTTCTGTTAACTGACAAGGTAATAAACATGATTTCATTTTCAGTTTCATTTTGTGGTGAGGCGACTCAGGCTTTTTGCAAGTGTTGTAATTCGTATAGAAGCGACAGGGGGAGCCAAGGGAGTCTTCATCCACCCTGTGATGAGTCATTTGACCATTGAAGTGACTATGAAGCTTGTAAAACAGTGACAAACAGTGTCTGATTTTGCCTAGTGTCCCTTTAACCCTAAAGCTAACATTGTTACATCTGGTTTCTCAGCACCCATGTGCTGTATATCTACATATTGTGCTAGCAAGGGTTGGTCAACCATTATAGATGCGTACCGTAGTTTTACCCAGTTATTAACAGAGGTTAATAGGCTACATTGATTTGGCAAAATTCTTCAGCTATGAGGTTAATACATGAGTGAGGGCTATACAGGATTGCATTTCTTTTCATCATTCTACTTGATCTGATCTGATTGTGATTCAACAGGCAAATGCAATAGGTATAAACAGGTTAATACATGGGTAAGATAAATACAAGGGTGAGGTCAATACATGGTTTTGTTTTTTTAGTTTGCATAAAGCACTGACCTGAGGTTTATACATGGTGCAGCTTGTATTTGGGAAATTACTGTTATTATATCATATATGTTATTTCTGCACACACACAACCACTGCAAAGCAGCCCAAATGGATTCAGTCACATCCATTGTCGTCTCTCTCTCTGCTTTCTCCCAAACCTGAACAGAGGGATCTATTCTATCCTATAGCAACAGCAAATTACACAACAACACCCATCTCATCAAACTAGTGGTTTTAAGGTCTTATTAGTATGTAGTTACTGTTATTTCTACCTCTTGAAAACATCTTTACCTCGAATCAGCCGCTGAGCGTAAAATTCTGAAAATAATTTAAACTTTTGTAAAACTAAATTTAAAATACCTCGGACCTTTTTGGTATAAAATTATATAAAATTATTTTAGTAACTCAACGTTTGAAGGGTTTATATAAATATACAGTTAAATACACAAATGGCAACAGAAAAGTGTTTTTTTTTTACTAAAAGTCAAGAATCATACACACCCTTATTCCTGTCAAGATGTAGTGAAGATACTACTGCTATATTCCTATTTCCCAAATTGTTCCTATTATCATACAAGTATTGACCTGTTAAACATGTCCACGACTTTTGACACCACTTAAATTGGTGTGAAAAAACAGTTGAGGATGTATTTCTCTTGAGGTTTGCGCTGGTCGTTTCTGTCCTGTTTTGTGATGCGTATGTGTGTGTATGGTGTGTATGGTGTGTGCGCGTGTTTCTGTATGTGAGCGTGAATTTGTGGTATTAGTATTGTCTTGGGAATCCAAGGCCAAATGTGCATGTTTAGGTTTTGTTTTGAGTGCGTGCTTTGAGAATTGGAAGGTGTGGAGGTGTGTGTGGAAGTCTGAAGGGAATATGTGGATACGTGTGTGTGTGTGTGTGTGTGTGTGTGTGTGCGTGTTGGGGGTCTACTGAGACAGCCCCCCCAGAGAGTGTGCTTTGCTATGGAGCACTACCCTATTGTTTGCCATTTGTTTACCTTGCTTCCCCAGACCTCAGTGGCAAGCACAAAGCAGGCCTAGATCAACAGCACTTTCAATGGAAGCGGCTCCTTTATCTAGACCAGAACACTGGTTACCTCAGAGAGAGAGAGAGAGTGATTAAGAACCCCGACGGGCTATCCCCAGTTCAAAAGCACAAAGGCACTCCACTTATCCAATCAAAAAGTGCTCCACGACCAGCAGCACTCACTAGGCAGACCAGTAGCAGTAGCAGTGCAGGCAGCCTGGCTTATCTGGTATGATTGATCCAGGGTGGGAAAACATCTTCAAAATCCCCTATAATGCAGCCGATATACATATGATTTTCTCAGATTAGGATATTTTTAACTGGAGGAAAGATGGCTATCATCATCACAACCTCTCCTAAAATGAGCTTTTGTTATTTCTAGCTAATACATCTATTCGCCAACTGCCTCCATGTTACCTCAGTCACCAAGTTTTGTGGGTTTATCCTGAACAATATTAGGAAAATCAGATACAATATACCAACTTCTCATGCAGGTCATGGATCTATTGCAATTGTTAAGTAGACTTAACAGATGATTAAAAAGATAGTTAAAGATAGTCTTTAATCAGCCAAATAAAATATATGTTGCTCTGTTAGTTACTCTTCATAGTCATCAACAGCCAGGATTAAATCCAAGTCCTCCAATAGGACACTTAGTGGACCCCTCTGGATCTGCACCTTGCTAGCTAAATTCTGTGACCCAGTTCTGCATCTCCTCTTGATTCCTGCTGACGAGCATCAGCTCTGTTTACTATTAATGCTAAGAGGTCACAGTCAAGACTCTGTGATTCCTAGGAATACTTTTTCTAATGTCTATTATTGTTACATTATTGTAACAAGATATGTTTAATGACTATCTGCTCACCTTTAGTTATATTTAGTTATCTAAGTATTATATTTTAATGTTTGTTTATGTTTTGTTATAAATCTCATTAAAATGCCATTGTTGGTTGTTTGTTGTGATATTGGTATATCTATAAAAGATTTAGTTGTTATTATTGAAATTCTTATTACGCTAATGACAGTTTTTTGTAATACTTAAAACTTGTTTAATTAGTAATGTTGTGTTTATATACTGGAAGTCGCTTTAAACATGGCAGACACCATAAGCATGAACATGAATACGTTTTTGTTTAATCATAAGTTAAGGCATTATGGACAGTGCCTTCAACTTCTATCACTTCACAATTTAATATTTAGTTTTGTTTTATTCTGTAGCATCCCGTAGCAGTGCTCTTTTGAGCAGTGTGTGACCTTGGACTATGTGATGTATTGTGTTTGCTGGTAATGATGGTGGTGGTTGTATTTTGTAGGTGAAGAAGGCGGGTGGGGGGTAGAGGTTGACTGGTTTTAGGGAGGTTTGGGAACCGGCAGGCTAAACCAGCTGCAAGGATAAAACACCACCCATTCCCCGCTCGACAACAAAAGATGAAAGCACGTCCTGCTGGGTGGCAAAGACACCAGGTGACTGCAGCAACCTGATGGGTATAGCCCGGTGCTCCCTAATGTGTAGCCTCAGATCCAGTTGTATGCAGACTATTTAAGTCCCTGTTTTTTCCAAAGGGGGGTCTCTTCCCATTGCTTTTTAAACGTGACCACATAATCTTTGCCTCCAAGTTACAGACAATGAAGTGGTTGGAAGGTAGCACCACAGTGGCCCTCGCTTAACAAGAGCCAACCATTCGGCACCAAAGCACACGTGTCAGGTTTCACATGAGAAATAGTGGATTTTAATGAAGGGCGTGTATTTCCCATTTCTATAGCCTTTTTGCTCAGTTTAATTGGAAAGGGATAGCTTTTAACTGAAGATTGGGAACAAAGAACAGACCTTTTTTCTCATCCTGTTCCTATTTTTCTGCAGACATCTGAACAGCTCAGGAAACTTTTTCAGCTTTTTCTTTTGCATTTTTGTGATCATTTTTTCCCACAAATTTGTGTTTTGACTTTTGTTTGTGAAAAACATTTCTGCAGATACCATCAGAATCAATCAAAAGAGTGGTTAATTACTTAGCAGGTTTCTGATTTTACAATAAAAGATCAATGGTAAGCCATGTTTGCAAGCAACTCAGTCCTTTCAGTGAAATTTGACTTTAACTTTATTCCATCTCTGATAACCTACCCAGTATGGGTGCAAACGTGCTTTATCACACTGCACCATTTTTTCCATTCTGTGTGGAATACAGATATTCTCCAGACCATGATGTCCTTGCTATGACAACAGCTAGTGTTAGTTAAGTAATAGATGCCTTAACTGGGTAATAAAAAAAATTACCTAAGGACTTCTTGGCTCAAGAGAAACCCATCATGGCATGAGTGGGAATCATTTATGGCACAAACACGTGCAATGTATCATTCCGCTCCAAAGCATCCCGTCACGACAGCCAAACTTTCCTCCTTTGTTCTGACATTATATGGCCCAAGTTAGTGTTGCTATGGTGTCAGGGTGAATTTGTGTTTGTGTTTACACAGTGGTTTAAAATAAAGGGTTCAGAAGTTCAGGCCATAAATGCAACATTCAGAGAAAGTTTCAATTGTCACCCACCAAGAAAGGAGTCTGCAACAGAGACTTAATATTCTCTCTTTATCTCTCTCTCTCTCTCTAGTTCTCTTGCAACCTCTCTTTTTCTCAGACTCTCTCCTCGTCATTCTCTCATTCTCTCTAAAAATGTTGGGTCCTTTGAGTGTTTACGACATGTCCTCTGAGCTGAAGTCTAGGAGGCTCAATACAAGTGTAATGGTCCCGAGATGGTGTAAGTGCTGTGTCTGTATCCACCTGCCAAGCAGTAAAGCATCCTGTTGGGAAAGTTCTACGCTTGATGACCACAGTGGAGTTGAGTGCTGATATAAGATACAGGGGAAGAGAAATATACATTTAAAAGCAAAAGAAAATCAATGAGTCAATGTGAATTGAAAATGAGTTTTTTAACTGCTTTATCTGCCCTGCCTCCGCCCTGGCTTTCCATTTGCCTATGAAAAGAGGTTGGCACACTTGGTTTGGTTGGGGGGCATCTGAAGGTTTGTTAATCATTCCCCTGTCAGGAAGATAGCGAAAGCCAGTCTGCAGCCACAGATCGACAGGCCCTCCAAGGGACTGACGGATGCTCCCCTCCTCTCCAAAGAGCTCCAGAGGAGTGATCAACGATCTCCCCCGGTTCTGGCAGAGCGAGCACAGGAAGCCTGGGCCGCCGCCGCGGTGCTACGTCAAAGTGTGGAATGGGCTGACTCCACCATGAATACGAAAGAGAGAGGCCAGGATTGATCAGCGGCCTTATTGATCACTTCTCCCACTGCTTCCCCAGGCGTAAAATGTCACTCCTACGGAGCTGGCAAATCACATGCGTTTCTCCGTGGGTAGTTTTCAGAGCTTTGACAGCGCATCTGAGACCACTTAAACAGCCTTAATGATCCAGTCTTGCGCATCAGTGCACGTTAAGTCCTTTGCAGCGCATATTTTCAACATGATAGAAGACAAACATTTCAGCAAACAAATTTGAATGCAAGAGACAATAAATCTATAGAGGGAATCATTGCTATAGCAACTTTGTCAGAATCACATATAAAATACTTCCCATGGGAAAAGTTGCGTAAAAACACAAATTGTAATACAAATATCATTTCTCATATAAAGAGGTTGCTTCATAAGAAGAATGCACTCCGTGAAGACTTGAATCCCCCACATTGGTGATGAACTTTGGCTGCACACGGTCGGATTAAGTGTGGAAAATCCTGCATATTTCAACAAAGAGCCTCAGTCTACATGTGAAAAGCTGTCTCTCTATATTTTCATTTTTTTTCAAACTAACCAAAATCAAAAAAAGTGCCTCTCCAATTCAAGCGTACACCATTCGCACCCTTCCTCTGCCTGGCCTTTTGACCTCCTCCTTCTGCCCTCCCTCTCTCTCCTGCCAGCCTCACAGGGCCTGCAATTATTGCAGATTTCCAGCTTCTACTGGAACTAATGTGATAAAATCTAAGCAAAATACAGGGTGGACAAAGAGAGAGATGTAGCCGTGGGCAGGACGGCGAGCAAAGGTCTAAGCCAAGGCAACAAGTGCCTTTGGGACCTAATGGGATTTTCAGGGGCTTTCCTTGATCTCCTGCACACTCATTCAGGGAGTCTTTTTGCAGTCTGGCGGCACACTTCAGCCCCGCCGTTCTCCCCTGTGTGCATTCAGCGGACCCCTGCTGAAAGAACTGATCAGGCTCTGAAGTCTTCTCTCCAGGTGACGCTCCATCTTCAGCGTCCAGGAGAGGCGGCCAGGCGCCAGGAGTGTCAGAATGTCAGGGACAGATGTGAAAGTGGCTGCTGGCTGGATTTGCAAGTATGATTCTCCATTCTGATACATCAGCACATGGAATGGGGCTAAGGGTTTGGTCAAGCAATACTAAGCAATTAGTTCAGCAGATTTGGTAGATTCACACTATTCTTTAGGAATTCTTAGGAATTCTCTATAGGAATAAAAATGCAATTCTTCTTGAGGAAGATCTCCAAACTTGGGTTTACTTGGCACATAGTCAATAAGACATCTAACCATTCCACAGATTTGACAGATTTGTATTAATATTTATTGAAAAGGAGTTAGAGAAATATAAAATAACATGTGTATTTATTTTATTTATTTAATAATTTTTACACATGTTTACTTTTACTATTTAATTTATTTAACTTACATATGCTTACTTATTTAGTCATTCTTTGGTATTTTTCTTTATTTTCTGAGAGAATCATCCTCAACCATATCTTCCACAAAGTTCAGGTCCACAGGTGTCAGCAGTGTAGTGTGTGCACTGTGACAGAAGGGAGCATTTTGTCTGTGCACATGAGCACTGGGACAGAAACACCTCCAGGCTATGATGTGAGGGTGGGCAAGTCTGACAGGCAACTCTTTGAGCTTCTGTGTGTGTGGTGTGGTGTGTGTGTGTGTGTCTGTGTGTGTGTGTGTGTGTGTGTGTGTGTGTGTGTGTGTGTGTGTGTGTGTCCGCGCACTGGAGGAGGGGTGGTCAGCGTTCCGTCAGGCAATCTTCAAGTGGCAAAGCTTTTCAAAGCTTTGTTATCCACTTTGGGCTGCCCTCCCTGACCTTACTGTGGACGTGCTTAGCCCTTCAAGGAAATGGAGAGGGGTCCTGGTCGTACTTTATTGTTGAAGGGGGGAAGCAGGGTTCAAACGCACATGACCAGCAGTCCCTAAGGAACGGTAAGGGTGAAGACCCAGCACAAAGGTGAATCAGAGGAGTTGTCGTCGGATGCATGAAAAGGGTGGAAAGGCAGGAAGATTTAATGTCCACAGGCGACCCCCTTGTTTTGCAAGGCTGTAATACACAGTATCCATTCTCCCTGACTTCTTTGTCTTAGTATTCCCCTCTGGTGTAAGCCCCATGTTCCACATCAGCCTTGATCCTATGGCATCTAGGTGTTTCTTTCCCAAGGATTTTGATTAGATATGATAGCAAAGATATTTTTGTACTTCATGACCAGGAAGATGTGTAAGATGATGAGCAAAACTTAGTCTGCTGAAATCTCTTCCTTCAACTGCAAAACCTCTGTAGACTGGCAAATTGTTGGTGCTTACAGTTGGTTTTAGACAGATTTCAGTCTCTTCCAAAACCATGCTGTGTGTGATTATGTATCTGGGGTAAGGCACTGGACCATAAAGGACCATTCTTCTTTACTTTGTAGCATCATACAGACTTGCCTAATTCGTTCCCAATTAAATTGTGTCCTTCTTAAAGGGAAGCCTATTTTTATCCAATCAAATGCATATTGGGATCACGGCACTGAGGCACAGTTTGAGCGTTTCCATGCCACACTGAATGGGGGTCTCACAGGAGGATATGTCTAGAAGCAGGTGCAACACACTTCCCCCTGTGACCCAAAGCAAACAGTCTCACACTCTGAAAACAGAGCAGGACAAACGCAAAGTTACAAATATCTAACCGTGTGCTATCAGGAGAGATAGTGACAAGCTAATCTCAGCTCCATTAATCAATCCAAGTTATTGGAGAAAAAGAAATCTGTAGTTCTCAATGTTTTTTTATTCACTCCCTACACTTTGAGATGTTTTATAGTCCTGCTCTAGAAGTCCTGCCTGCATATAAAAATGCAATTAAAAAGGGGGAGGGCCGCAAGGGTGTGTGTGTGTGTGTGCGTGTGTGTGCGTGTGTGTGTGTGTGTGTGTGGTGGGGGTGGAGGGGTCTCTTTCATTCACCGTCCCAGACACTTTCTCTCCGGCTTAATCCAACCCCCAGCCCTAAGACTCCTTATGTGATCTGGGGCACACGGCTTCCATTCACTCTGCTTCATCCCAGCCTTTTGTGCTCTTAATCGGTGCTCGGTATTAAGCGGCCTCCGCGGCTGCAATCCCTTTCCTAACACTCAGCCACTGCACTTTGTTCTTCGACGCGCAGCCTCTTTCCTCCACCACCAACATTCTCAGGCATCACACACACACACACACACACACACACACATACATACCACACTCACACACAGTGGCCCTCTGTTGTTCTTGCCCCTGTCTCAGGAGACCTTCTTCTCACATTGCTGGCTTGATCCCGTGTCGCCTCGCGTGCCCCAAATGTACCCACACACACAGGGAGGACCCCAGACTGACTGTGGCAAGGACTCCTGAAGTGGTGATGTCCCATTATCACTCCACAACATCTCACACACAGTGCAGGAGACATATTCCACCATAGGCATTGCGCCCAATGTACAAGTGAATGACTGCTGACAAGGTTTGCCTTTGGAAGCAGATAGCATGAAGACTCTACAACAGGTCTTTTACAGACAAACGTGTAACACTCTGTATGTTGCACCTGTTACATGAAAGTTTGCGATATCAGTTTGAAGCAGACACATTTAGTATTACAGTATCACCATGCCATAGAAGACAAAAGTCTTTTTTGCTTGTTTTTTGCTTCATAAGGATAATGGTAAGAATAATGGAATATACCATGGTATATGTTAAGTTATGTTACATTACGTTACGTTACGTTAGGTTACGTTATGTTATGTTATGTTTCTCAACTTTAGTAGGCTACATACTGACTGATAATATTGCAATGACACCATCATTACAAACACAGAAACAGAACATTAATACATGGAGAAAAATGTAAGAGTACTGATACATGCCATGTTTTGATTTGAAACTTTGGCATACACTGATACACACTTATGGTCTGCACATGAAAACAGACAAAAGTGTCTGGCTAGGACTATAAGACATCTTTATTTAGTCTCATTCCATTGCATGCATTTCTTTCTCTTTTTCCATCCCTTTGCTTTCTGAGAGCTGTTCACTTCAATGAGTAAGAAAAACAGTGTAGAACACTGCAAAAGACATTAAAAGAATATTTTCCCTTCTCATTGTCTGTTGTTTCTCTCTGTCTCTCTCCAAGTGCTCCTCGACGCTAACCCTGGCCACACAAACAAATGCAAATGGCTCCCAAAACTACATAATGTAACTTGGAGCCCTATTTTAGAGATGGGATGAATGGGCCTTAAAGGAGGCCTAATTAATCTAAGTACAGAGGCAATGGGCCCACTTGGAATTTTTTCTCTCCTTTATCTGGAGTAAGAGAAAGAAAAGAATCAAGCCAACCCTTTTTTTCTTTTTCCAGGGAGGGGTCTGCCTCATTCAGCCATTTATGTTAACATTTCAGAATGTTATACCCCATGGGTGAGCAAAATCAATCAATCCTTCTCTATTCCCCCTGCATATACTCCACTGTTGTAAAATATTCAGGATGGGGAGAAGGGGGTAAAAAAGAGAGAGAGAGAGAAATATATAGTGATACTCTAGATTGTTTAGGGCCTACAGAGTTTTGAAGGAGCAAAAAGAAGCCTGGTCCGGGAGTTGTCAGGTGCTGGGGTGGCAAAGAAGAACAATGGGAGAGGAGAAGCAGAAGGCTGAAGATGAATGCGTTGGGTAAATCAGTAATGGAGCTAAAGGGCATACGCCTGTGGGGAATTTGCTGCCCTATAAAGGAGCTTTAAGAGGCCTCCATTCATATGGGCCCAAAGAGATTTGAATTGCCCCCTTCACAATCACTTGAAAGACTGAGCTCAGGGTGTTCCGAAACAAAGTGGGAATCACGCTGCCTTTCAATGGCTCTAATAAGCTTTTAACTGTTTTACATTATGGCGTTACCCTCTTCTTCTCTTCTTCTCCTGGTATTGTTTGCTGGCCATGCAGCAGGCCAACTTAAATGTCTGATTTATACTTTTCTTCATGGTGAATTTAAACAAAAAAAATCTTTCTGAATGCAAAAGAGAGGTCCAAATGAAAGGGAGGGATTCAGTTTTATTATTTTGGTTGGAAAATGGGATTCATTATTTAACTGACAGCAGGGATCTAGCTATATAGGATATAGGGGGTATATTTTTACAATTCAAATTTCAAAGCTCAATTTTTGCAGATGCAACATTAACTTTCTTGCTATTGTCTTGCTTTCTGAATAGCACGCTTCATTGCCAGTGTAGTCTCACGAGACAACCTAAAATTGTATTTTTTTCTCTCAGATATTGAACTCAGATAGTACGTAACATTTCTGCAGGGTCCTAAGTAAACATGGCTCCCTAAAAAAAGCCAAACAAAAAGAAAATCAATGACATTAGGTCCGATAGGCAGCCAAAGGCAGTCGCTCCTGTTGCTAGGGGTTTGCTAAGGGTTGTTTTTACAGCACTAGAAATTGCCTCTTATGCACTGTCTGACAGAGGTCAGGGGTTCAGCGACGGAAGCCCCACCGTACCTTCAGCCACTCCTGCGCCTGCCCACCCTGCTCTGACCCAAGAGGACGGGTGGTGGAAGTGTGGGGCGGGGAGGAGAGAGCCGCACAGCCAGAGCCGTCGCCCTCTCTGTGACACTTTTAAATTTGGGTTTCCCTTGGCTGTGTCGACATTAAGAATTTCATGGTAATTGTTGAAGACAAGGAGGGGGTCTTGACCTCTGCAGCCCTGATTAAGTTCTCATAAAAAAGCCCTCAGTCCCAGGTCCCAGTAATAGCCCCCAATAGTAAAACAGAAATCATCCCTCGCCATGGGAGGGTAACCATAGACCCAGTCCTTCAGTCTGTGTGTGGGAGCTGGTCTACTGTGAATATCAGTGATTTTGTTTTTTTTTCTGTTTTCATTTCTATTTCATGCTTTGTATGTGTCCATCCTGTTGTGCTGTTTCTGTCCATGTGCCTAAGAAGTAAGCCTATGGAAAATAAGCCTTGAAAGAAGATGAATGATTCTGCTTGCATATTGACTACCAAGGCACTGTACAAGTGTTTGCTAAATCAGACTGATTTGATTTTTATCTTTTTCAATTAACCCCCTAAATTTGGTAGGTGGTTATTAGTTATCAAAGAATAATTGCTATTATATTCTAATTACCATTGTAACATCACCATCACCATCAGTATTATCATGCAGTTTGTTTATTATTTTTGTAACCTTAATCTGTTCTTTGTAAGTCCTCACTGATTGCCTCATTGTTTTGGATATGGTGTATAGCCTAAGTATATATACATCATACTCAGTTCATTACCTTTCGAGTTTTTACATCTTAATTCAAATTCTAAAACAAAATATAACATCTACTGTATATGTCAAAGTAGCAGTAACTGCAAAATAGAGCCTCGTAGAATGTACACAAACACCATTATTGTTTTTAATCATCAACCTAGATTGCTAGCTCCGAAGATAACAGACTCTAAATGTGTATATTTGTATTTTTGTTAGAACATCCATATTCATGACTTCCTCTTTAAATACATAGCATTTTTCCTGGTGTGACAAAAAAAGCTATTACTCTTTGACAGTGGCGTGTCAGCAAGGCAATTATTCAAACAAAATCAATTAATGACGTTACCTCAGGGACTGCATCAAATAACAAGTGTGCGAGACAGAAGCTTTGCCATCAGTCTTGGCATGATGGCATGGCTACAGGTGCACTAGCAGCAGGAGTTGGGAGGAGGGGAGGAGAGAGGTTATCTTGTGTCGTATTGAGGGAGCATGGGGGAAAATCACATCTGTTTATCCAGAGCCCTGGATGGGATTGAATTTCCCTGATTTTTATCTCTGCTGCTGTCTCTGAGGACCAGCTCCCAAAGTGGGCGCGAGGTTAAAAAGTCATCTATTTTGGAAGGGGGGTGGGTTGCTGCTGGTGAAGGTAGAGGAGGTGGTGGTGGCAGTGGCGGTGGGGGGAATCAAAGTCTGGAAAAACGGGCAGCTGCATGGCTACCCTTTTGATTGACACTTTCCTGTGACTCGGTTCTGCCTCTGTGGGCATCAGAGCATCTGGTTGTTCCTCTTGCCCTAAAGAAAGGCTGCTCTTAGGAGGAGGAGAAGTGGGGGTGGGGATGAGTGGGTTTGGGTGAGGCGTAGGTGACAGTGCGTATCAACTCAGGTAGGCGCATCTCCACCCCCGTGTCACCGGCCCCACTCTAGGCCACTCCAGGCTAATTAGGCAGCACTTAACATGGTCGAGAGCACTCGTAACTTAGTGCCACACTCCACAACTGGCCTGCCTTAGACATCCCTTTCAAAACTCTGCCAGGAAGAGTGCTTCAGTTTACAGTTCTTTTGAGAGAGAAGCCATGTGAATGGAACCTTTACATTGAAATAGCTTGTGTTACTTGAGGTTCATAAACTGCACACATCTCATTATGCCTAGATTAGACATTTTCAAATCAGGCCATGTCAACAAGTTCATGCAAAAAAATACATCTTACATTAAAGTTGAATTAAGTAGTCATCGCCTTTCATTGCCTCATTATTCCTCCTGCGGTTGATAGTGTTTAATCAATAGCTTTCAGTATGGCTATTTAGTCCTTACACCTAATTGAAATAGGTATGTCAAATATGTATAGTTCATTATATTAGTGAAATATCCACATAGCAATACCTTTTCTCACACATAGCATCACTTTATTTTCACACATTTTCCAAAATTATATAAATATAATATATAATAATAATAATAAATATAAATAATAAAACATAAAAATGAATAAATTAATAAAGTTTTACTTCTCAGCTCTTAAACTTTTTTAAACTAAGTTGTTCAGATCATGAAATCTTGACAGATTTTTCATGACAAGTCAATTGGAATATATTCACAGCATAGGTATATAACTACAAAGGAGTGTCTGTATTTTTGTGTATGCATTAGTATGTGCATGTGTGTGTGTGGTTGGTGGTGGGGTTGTGTCCGTCGCTCTGTGTTTGTGTCTTTCCATTACAAATGAATACAAGATATCTCTACATACTGCAGGCAGCCACTTGGAACCATTAGCCCCAGGGCGAGATCTTTCTCTGAGTCTTTGTGTCTGTCTCGCTCCTAAGTGGACAAGTGGTCTCAAAATGTGAGGTTGGCCTCTACCTCGGGTTATGGGTGACATATGCCTAATCTAGAGCACAGGGGAACATCTGCGCTCTTAACCTGTGTCTCAGGTGGAGGTAAGGCTCAAATGACACGGCAGATGATGTCATTATAGTGACAATGCATCATAACATGGTAAATTTAATTAAATTAAAACTCAGTTCCACCTGATGAACTGAGACACTCAATTTGCTCTTTGCCGTTTACAAGAGAACTAGTCACAAAGACACAATAACTGGTCTCAGGTCCATTAAAAGAAACAAACTCACTAGAGTTGTTTTTCTCTGCAAACAGCGGCAAAGATTGGTGCCGGAAGGTATTCTCTAAGGTCAACTTGACTCTACAGGAGCTTGGTGGAACTACATTCAACTGAAAGGACCAATGTTTTCAAAGCATTTGCAAATCAAAGTTACCAAGCTCTCAGCATTACCATCCAAAATGATTCAACAATGTTGATTTGAGCAAGAGCAAGAGCAATTGAGGGGGCTACATCTAGCCCCCTGCATGGTACTCAGCCCTGGGAGCAGCCCTTGGGCCTTCTATGAGTAGTCAAACACTAATAGATTTATTTCCTCCTCATAAACACTGTCAGGGAAAACAAAGAAAGTACACTGGGCCTGCTCAAATGTGAATGGAATGAGGCTCAAGGCCAGTGGCATTATACAGGTGGACTGGGGAGGAAATAACTTCCACCCCAGGAGGAGAAAAGGGCAAGAGGTCCTCATTGACTTCAGACATTCCTGCATCACTGTGGGTGGACTTCTTGCACAGACAAAAAGCTCTTGCCCTGTCATAAAAGTTCCCTTGCAGTAGGAGGGCTTTGGGAGAACGGCCTGTAAGGTAGAAGCTTTAAACCCCAGCTGACAAAACATATACTGTGGGTTTACAAATTGAGAACAATGTTGAGGAATTTACAATAGAGGTCAGTTCTCCTCTACTATTGTGACTAATTATTAATTCCAGTGGTGCTGAAGACAAGGGTATTTTACTGTAAGGGTTGCTGATTCAGGGAAATGTAATATAATATAATATGATATATTGTAATAGAACTTTATATCAGCACACACATATTCACTATTAACAAGCTGCTTATTAACATGCAAATTGATAACTTATTAGCCATTTGTTAGTCATTACAAGTCTGTTATTAATACATTATTCTACATGACCTTATTCTATGTAGTATTCTATGTAGTGTAGTGTACCATTAACTAAGAATTTCTCCAGCTAAATAAACTAACTAAAGCATAATTTCTCTGGGTAATAAGGTATTAATAGCTGATTTTTGATGACTAACAAATGGTTAATAAGGTATCAGTTCACATATTAAAAAGGCTAGTTAATGGTGAATAAGTATGTGCTAATATAAAGTGTTACATATTATATTATATTATATTGTTTATATTGTCATTATAATAGATATATTGTTTATTATAATGTTTAAACTGTTGATTGTCATGTTCTGTCTTGTGTTGCCTACAATCCTAATTAGACTGAAAATAAGCCTCTATTTTATCAACAAACCATTAGCTACCTTAATCACCCTCATTGCCGTAAGGGATCTTTCCCAGGACTTTATCAAATAGGTGTGAAGCCTTCTGTCGAAATGCTGAAGGGGAGAGAGGATTGGCCTGATCTCAAGAAGCGTTTGGAGAGGCTTGTTCTCCACAGTTGTCAGCACTCACCTGCTAATCTCTGTAAGGGTTGAGTCCACAAACAGATTTAGTCGCACAGCTATGTGGTTCAAGGCAAACAGCCGACAACCCAAAACAAGCAATCAGGGTAAAGGCTCACTCATCTGCCAGCAAAGAGAGAGAGAGGGAGTCCACACATAAGCAATGCATTAGAACTGCTGGGCTGCTCCAGGCAGATTACCCTATGGTCTGGCTTCTAATCTTTTGTTTAGTGCACTCTTATGCTCCTTCTTGATGAACCTGGATAATCAGTGCTATCTTCTGATTCAGTGCTATCTAAATGTCTGGAGTGTGGAGAGTGCTTCACTGAAATTGCCAAACCAGTCAGTAGCATCTGGGCAATAAATAGGCCAGGTACCCATGTGGACCTCGGTTTGAATCTGACTAGTGGTCCCTTCCTAGTCTATCCACGTTGCTCTTTTCCATTCACTTCCTGATTATCCTCACTAACCTATTTGAATACAAGCAAAAAGCCTCCCCCTGCCCAATAATTAAAATAAACTTTGGTGTAAGGAATTAACCCTACCATAAATGCTGAAAGATGGACTGGACCTGGACCTGCACACACTCAGCCACTTGCCAATCACATCTGTAACAAAGGGTTTCTTTTATCTTTCAACTTTCATTCAGTGACTGCTGAAACAATATATACTTCCTTAGAACCTATAGGCAGAATTTCTTTGCTGAAGCAGCATGTGTCTTCTCCTCTCAGCCACTTCTAAGATCCTACCAGCCCACCTTCTGTTTGTCATTAACTTGCAGTTATTGTTTAATTGGGTCATGTATTGTCCCCCACAGCTATGTCATATGACTCTCTAGGTGTCCAGTTAGGTTTACTGGAGGAGACTCATTTATCTTAAGGTGGGGGGGAGCTTTCTTGTTTCTTCCTACCCAGTTGAACTCTCTTCCTCCACAATATGCAGTGTCCTCATGGCTGCCTCTGAAAAGTTACACTGATTTTAGTGACTAGCTAGAAAAGGGGTTAGAATGGTGAATAAATATGAAACAATTGGCAGTTCTATTAGTTTCTATGTATTACAATTAGCAAAAACATGTTACAATAATATGTAATTTAGCCAAAGCAATATTTTTAGGGGACTTTTATTACACATAAGGAAATGCTACAGGCAGCCACCATCTTGCAATCAATATTTCTCAAACAAATCTGAGGAGAGATTGTAAACCATACAGACAATTAGAGTCATTCTGTTTTTGTGAGATTTGCTTGACAACATGCACATCTATGATTTTTTTCCATCTGTGTGTCCATTTAGTTGCTATCCATACTATGTAAATGCTGGACATACATTATGTAATATAGTTAATATATATAACATAGCCAATTTTCTCATTTCTAATTTTGCCAAATGATCAAAGAAATTTCAATTTCCATTATTAGGATCCACACAACTATGACCAACTGTTTTAGTAAGCATCAAAAGGGTCATCTGGGCTTGATAGCACTTGATTTGTGGCTGGTGCCTTTGCCAAGGGCTCGAGCCCAAGCGTAACCGTCTTAAAATCAATATTCCCATTTATGTACTGAGCATGAGTCATCTTGGTGGAAGATCAGTGGAAAGGTCAAGGATACACATCTCCCGAGGCCAAGGGCTGTGGGCACAGCAGAGATGGGAAAGCATATAAGTGTGCACATGGCTGTACACACAGAGCAAGCGACTGTTTTGATGTTTTTGTGCCCGTTGACATGGGAGGCCATCTCCCTGGGAGGTGAGGGGTCTCCTAACCCACGGTGGCCCCTGACCTCTGCACAGGCCCTGCAGTTACTAGCTTTCAGTTGCAGAGATGAGGGGGAGGGGACAACATGCAAGACAATGTAGTTGTATTTTTTTTTCTCCCCTTTTTTTGCAAAACATTGAATAATCTGCTATAGTAGCGAGTTGGTTCTACCTTGACTTTTTACAAATTCACACCTACAGGAAATATGTTTTAAAAATTAGCACCAAAACTATTAAACACTATTTAAAATGTGTTTGTAGGTGGGCACAATGATACTCGTGCACATCTTGCCATCTGGAGATTTATAACCACCTCAAATTACCCGACTTGTCTAAAAATATGTATAATAAATCCGATATAAAAAAGTTTAGAAGTACAAAAATTCCCTAACTCAACTTAATTACAGTTCCCTCCTAATTTAGTACAACGGATGATGAGCCCCGTTTTAATGAAGTATTGGAGTGGCAATAATTACTTTGCAGGTGCGAGAGCAACACGTAGCCCCGTCTCGGCGTTCATGTTGGGAATTGCTCATGGTCCTGTGCCTACGAACAAAGGCATATATTCATACAGCATACACAGATTATTGTGAGTCCCTGCAACGCACTGGCACTCACTAGCTTTGGACACGAAACCGAAACAGGTGGCACTAACGCACGTACCATTAAGCCATGGTACAACTTCATGCTTCCAAACATTCTATTATATTTTAGTGATTAGAAAAAAAACACAAAGCATGAATTAATTAAGGGTTAGTGTAGTGTAGGTCTACTATTTCGATTTTAATTATGCCATTATGCAATCATTTCTTTTTGCAATGTTACACAGAGACCCGAAGGGATTAGGCGTTGTTTTACCCCTTATAGTGTATATTAGTTGGCATGTGTCCTCTCCAAGGCTGGCAGCACCCCCTTATACTTTAGTTTCCTCGCCACACGCAGATACAAGAGACTTAGCCAGACCTCATGCACAGTTCAGTGGAGGATTTAACCTGAGCATCCATGGAAAGAAAAAAATGACAACAGCCCACAATGGCACAGAATTGAAGCTATTTGAAGGATGAGATGAGAGGAAAAATACAGCGTTATATGGCGTATTGAAGGTTGGGGAGATTAATTATTTTTCGACTAATTATTACATCGACTAGGCCCAACGTTTCCCATCAAACAGTGAGTCCGCCAGCCGCAATGTCACAGTTGAGGTTACAGGAGGATTGTGTTCTGAGATTCTGACCCCCAGAACACGCCAGGCCTGGCACCATTTCAGACTGCCCAATAAGCCCAGTCGTGATAGGACGCGCATCAGAAAACTGGACCAATTTTCATCCACCTGCCATACGAGCCCCTCAACCGTCACTCTTCAAGAACGTCATGGCTGCTTTGTTTTACCATGCTTGCATGAAAGAGTGACGCTGCCAGCAGTCCTATTGCATGACTACTTTTAAGAGACCCTATGTGTAGGGATGTGTAAGTTAATTATGCAAACTAAATGACATAGAATGATTGTTTTGCATTAATTTGACAAACACGAAATATTATAAACATTATAGTTTTATTTGTACAAAACTGTTGCACCGAATGTATACTTTAAGGCAAATACATAATAGAATAAATCTCTTTATATACAATAAAAATACATTTCATATCAAAGCCACGTGTTGAATAAATAAAAAAAGAGAAGTATGAAGTGAATGTAAAAACGAGCATCACTACAGAACTGTCTAAAAGGTTAAGCAGGACTCAACAGCGTTCTTGGGGTCAACATACATAATGCATTAGACCAGATCCTTGTCTTTTGACGGCCTTTCAGTCTTTTGTCAGAGCGTTGAAACCGAATTTCCACGCTCGTTTTTCTGCATTATCAGTCTACAAATTGTAAAATTGACTTTTCACCTTCGGCTGCAAACGAAAATCCGTCGTCCTCTTTTAAATTATAATTTACTTAAATAGAGGCAGAGATCAAGATCTGTGGAATGGACCTTGTATACGCGCTGCAAAGTGCAAAGGTATTGAATTCTACAATACCAAACCAACAACAAAAACAAAATGGAATCTCATAGAATGATGGTAAAAATAAAAACAGAATCCATATGAAAATACAGTTAAGGCAAACAGTGAACTTCAGTATATCTTAATCTCGGTCTTTGCACTAAACTGAATCTCAGGCATTCTCCTTTACTACAAAGCCTATTAGACATTCTGCTACAGAAAGGTGAGAAAGTCTTGTAGTTTAGTAGATGCTAGGGACGAAGTTGTGATAGCTGTAAACCACATCTGTTTGCAAATATCCATAGTCATCCATAGCTGCTGGGCTGCCTGGGTTGGAAGTGCAATACGAAGGAGAAGACGAGGAAGACGCACCGGACGACCAGGAGCATGCATCGCTCCCGGGGCTTGGGGCTTCAGCCACGCAGCCTAAAGGCGATAGAAGAAGCGTGGAGTCCCTGGGTTTGGTCTGGCGCTGGTCTGCAATCCGTATTGTTTCGGAGAGGGCCCAGATGTAGTTGTGGGCAAAGCGCAATGTCTCGATCTTGGTAAGTTTGGTGTCATCAGGGAAAGCGGGAAGCACGCCTCTCAGTGTGTCCAGAGCATCGTTCAAGTTGTGCATTCTGTTTCTCTCGCGGTCATTCGCCTTCATGCGCCGGTTCTTCTTGACCACATGCACAGTGGCTTCGTTCCTCGCCCGCCCCCTACGCTTCTTCTTCTGTTGTGGCTCAGCGCCCGCCTCCAGCACGCCACCCGAAGATGAGCCCACTGAGCACGCTGGCGATGCGGCTTGGATGCTGCTGCGAGAGTCCTCATCATCCGTGTGAGAGAATGAGTAGTCACAGCTGGAGCTGTCGATGTCAGAGTAAACGCACTCCATTCTTGCTTGCTTTGAATGTAGAATCTGGAAAGAAAGAGAAATAATGAAATCGTTAGATAGATGCACTTTCAATGCAAAGCACAACCAGAGCACAAAAAGCTGTTTTTATGCGAAGACTCCAAGGGACTTTGACACCTACCCGAAAGATGCGTGGTGAGAGGAGTGTTTTGCGGAGTCAAAGTCCGAAACAGAAGTTGAGAGGTGTGAGGCACGCGTCAGTCTTGCTTTTGCTCTCTAGTATGCTCGTGTGAGCCAGTGAGCTTGGCACACGACTGGCCTCAGATACCTTATATACCCTGATGGAACAATGCTCGTACCCCCCTCGCCTGGGCATTTTGGGAAGGATGAATGAATAGCTTGCATCAGGTCTGCCCCGTGCCGCACGGCTATTCTATTTGCATAATTTATGCTCGTTGTTTGTCCTCCCTTCGAAGCGTGCCTGTAATCATGACTGACCAATCAGAGCGCTCTACTGCTGGCCAGCCACGCGAACAGTGCTGTTGCTATCTCCACTGCAGAGACGGTGCCCACTTAAAGTTAAACCTCTGGAGGAAAATGAAATGGGAGGGCCTCACGACTCACGCGTTTAGCCCCCAAGGCTAGGGCACACTCCACAAGTTCGGCAGGAATAATTTTTTTTCACAGCCAGGTTCTGGAAAACCTACATTGGCAAAAGGCTACCTTTAGTGCAGTCAGTCAGAAAATAACTTCTCAGTGACAGACCATCTTTTTAATTAAAAGCGGTGTGTCTTTTGTGTAAAACAAGGCTTATGATTTATAGTTCGACCAATGTGTACAAAATATGTACAGTACCTGCTATCTACAGAGAATAAATGTTTTAAAATAAGAACCAGCACTCCAAATAACTTTCTACCTATAAAGACAACTGTTTAGAATTGTGGACTTCTCACTGCAATTAGCATAATTTTTACATTTTATTTTTACACAAACATCTGATGGTCTATTAAGATTCATATCACGGGACGCTGTGTTTTAAAATTATACAGCGCCGTTAGACACATTTCTTTAGGTTTATTTAAAGGCAACTTTATGAGACAACCATACAATTGCCCATTAATTATTCCAGTTATTCAATTTCTAGCATCTCGCCTCTCTTTTGAGAAATCTGGACGGGGGCACTATTTAGAAATAGTTTGGAGAGAGACCTGCAGTGCTTTTCTCTTTGCTGAATTATGTGTATAGCGGGACAGTCATTTATAAATAATTACACAATGTTTAGAGTCTTCAGGCATGTATAATATATCAAAGCGATTATAAGGTGAATTGTTCCATTGTACGCTTCTCCCCTCACTTCTTTTCAGTTCTATACGCCTTGTCCCCCTTCCAAATTCTGCACCTCTGAGCTTTTGTCACTCATTTTTTTCGGCCTGAGACACTCCAATGGCATTATTCTTATTCAAATACCCCCAGCGTGAACAAAAACACGCCTGTTCAGTGGATGTTTATATTTTGCTTAGACAGTGAAGACGAAATTATATAAACCAGCATATTTGTAGTGCTAAACCACTCAATCTGTTTTGTTTTTTGCGAAAATAAGACAGAAAATAAATAAATTTAAACTTTACAGCTATTTTCGTCTGCGGCATACCCGGATACGTCCTTGGGGAAAATGAATTTTGTGACCCTTTTAGCATAGTGTGTTTTCGGAAACACAAGCCTGACGGATAGGAGGAGATCAATTTTATTATTACAACACCAACCTGTCAGTAATAACATCAAAGACAAGAAACAGCTTGGATGCCCATTTTGCTTTTTACTGGCGGCATTAGTAACCCGTCCAGGCGACACGCTTATTGCTCTTATAAAGTGATAAAACGTAACTGTTTTACCAATGAACTTATTTCCTTGTCTCTACAAGAAACCTGCAGACTTGCTTTTTTTATATAGAAAGTCTCGAAAGAGGGTTGGAAGAAGGGGGTTGGATGAAGCTTTTCTTGCGCACACTCCAGAGAGGTTTCCAAGGAGATTCCCTGACAGGATTAGGCACAAGTGCAGGAGATGGGATTGCATTTCAATAGCACAAACACGTGAGAAAACACAACAACACAATCGACTCTGGAGGGTCCAGTCTCATCCACGAGACCACATTCAGACTGAGATGACCAACGACATAATATATATTTTTTAATTAATCCGTGCGCAATGGTCTTGCCACATTTGCCACATATAGGGTTGCAGGATTCTCCAGTTGATTCATACCAATTACAAACCCCTTGTTTGTGTTTGTGGCACAAATATGCCATTCATTTGCATGACAGGTGCTAAACTAAATCAACAAATCTCGCACTGTGCACTTTTGACACAGCCGTATCTCTCCATTGAGAGTTGTGAAAGGAACGAGTGGAAGGGTTCATTCTATTCGATGGGGACACATTCACCAATTTATTTCATATCTATTTATACAATTTAAATTAAATTCAATTTTGCAGTTTGCACAGCATTAATCCCTGGGTATTAACGCGATTACTGTTCGTAAAAGATCTTTGAGTCAGAAAGTCTGATAGGAGTTTTCAGATGGTAATCCCTAGAATAATCCTTTCCCCTGGCGCAGAGGCAGGACCGCAGCCAGTGGACCTTTTCTACTGGTTAAAAAAGGCAGAATACGGCCATTACTTTTGAATGATAATTAATTCCTTGCTCCAGTGCTTCAATTGTGCCAGGTTACTTCTCTCCATATCCCAAGCTCCCCTTCTTCTTCATATGGATGTTAAAACAAAAGAAGAGAAACATCTGCAAAACACTATACAGGTTCAGTGATATCCAATATTTATCCATAATATAGCCAATATTTATAAATTAGCCTACTAAATAACATGGCCTATGCAGGTGTTATGTGTGGCTTTGTGTGTGTGTGTGTGTGTGTGTGTGTGTGTGTGTAAAGAAAGTGTGAAAAAGAGAGAGAGAGACAGAGAGAGTATGTTCATGCATGGATCATTTGAAAAAATTTTATAAGAAGCTCAAAAACTCTGCATTTCAAAACATGTCCTATGTTTGTGATGTCATGGAATCTCATTAAAGCCAAACAGAATGCTAATTTTATGTCCTCATTGTTAGCTAGTCACGAAATGTACCGGTTCGTGAACCTGGCACTATCAATCAGATGTCCCGGCCTAAAAGCCAACCCGGGGCGAGCCATTCACTTGTCTTCATGTATTTGTACAAGTGCATAATTTACCTCTAGTTTACCCTACATTAGTGCTTACAATGAAACTTGTGTCTCTATAGACTTTATAATTCAAAGTTACCAGGGCAACTATTTGGTTAAACGTGAAGAAGCTTTGCCAATGTTATCCTATCGTTAAAAGAAAACAAATGTTCAGCAATCCCTTAACGCTGACAAATGGTCACTACACTGACCTCACAGATCTCATTCAGTGGAACATCCGGACTACAGACAGCAAATCTGTTCTGTATCTAGTCCATTATTGTCAGTGTTTTTGTTTTGTCTTTTATCTCATTAGTTCCTTGTCAATGTGGTGGAAATAATCATTCTCCTGCTTTCTCTCTTAAATTTTTTCTTTTTCAGCTTTTCATCCAGGCTCTCTTTTCCTCTTACGCCTCGGCACTTGTTACTGAACTATTGTCACTGGATAGCTCGTGGTCAGCTCTGAATGTGTCTGTTCATTATTTCCAGTAATCAACTTTGGAGAGAAGAATGAATGATTTCCATCAATTGCCTTTCTGATCTCTGGCTTGTGGCACTCGATGCCCATGTCTGAATGTGGGTGCGAGCGATGGCATCACTTTGTTGGAGACGCTCAAATGAGCCATATGGTTTGGAGTGCAATAACTTGAAGCCAGCGCCAACAATGGAGTAATTGAGAAGGGGAAGGGGTCTGAGCTTGACTCAACAAAGCTGCAGAAGCAACTCCCTCTTTCCCTCTAATGAAGCTGTTGTCTGTGGGACTGGGGTGGCTGAGGGAGGGGATGGGGCTAGTGGTGGACGTGATTTGTCATACAATCTGAATCTTTAGGAGGGCAGGAGAAAGACCTCCTCCCCATATGTCCTCTTATTTTGCATCTGAAAGCTGTAGGAGAGGAGAAGTGGGGGGCAAAGAAGGATGTAGGTAGTAACCAGTGCAGACATCAGAGCTCTCTCCTTGGTTTCCATCGTTGTGGGCAACTTAAAACACCAGCACTGGATATTTTCCAGTTGTGGGTTAGATCAGTAAGAGAAACTGTTTCAAAATAAGACTAATAGAAACACTTTACAGTAACATCTTGTTTGCAAGAATCACCAGAAAAGGTCTAGATCTGGGGAAAAATAGTAGTCATTCACTCTTAAAAACAAACACAATTTGACATGAAGGTAACACTTTCCTGTAGGGAAAAGTAATGGCTGACAGTGAAAATATTTTTTGTGCGTGGCCTATTTATAACTTTCAAAAAGGAACATTTCAAAGAGCATGTCAGTATTTTTGTCAGCTTAAATAATGTAAAAATTGCTGGAGTGCTTTACAAATTGCTTCTGTCATAGCATCACACTGTCCTCCTCAAGTGACTATTATTCTTTAAACAAAACCAGACCCCTGTCTTAGATTAGAACAATCAAAGATCCAAGGCAGTTCTGTTTGATGGAATGCCACTAAACAATGGAAGCCTGGAAACAAAAGCATTGCTCTTGCATTAGGTGTCCCTACTGAAGGAGTTAGACCACCAAGCAATGTAGGACTTCTGACTAGCTAGGCAAATGCAATTATGTAATAACAATGGCAGTGATAGTTTCAGAAGAGAAGGCCTGCTCCACTACAGTGTGGCGCTAATCATGCTCACAGAGAGAGCAGGTGTAAAACTACAGCATCTGAGTGGCACTCGATCTCAGAGAAGGCTCTGGGATTTGGGGTTCTCAGCGAGTTGATCCGCATTAAGTAAAGAAGTTCTTTCATTCACAAGAGGCTTCCAATAGATGTGTTGGCTATAAGGCCCTCATTGACCACAGTGCTTGCAGTGAGTCTGCTCTCTCCAGAGTTGGACCAAAACACTGAAATGATACTGAGGCTTAAGAAAATCACCCCAACTGAAAGAAATATACACTCATCCCAATCCAGTTATTTTTGAGATGGTGAATGACTCAGCTTAATTAATTTGTTCAATATTGTACCATGTTTATCGCTAAGATTGCAGCAAATATGTTCATATTAATGCAAAAATAAACCTTTTGTCTAGGACATTTCTACCATTTCAATAAAGTTGCATTAACTTGTATCAATTCTTAGGGGAACTCATATATGTCTGATTACCTGACAGGATTGTTCTGAAATAGCAAGACATGCAAGTCTGTGGGCCTCATCTGTTTTAGTACAAGCATTTCAATGAGTATACACAGCCAAACAAAGCTCTGTCTCTGATTGAACTGGGAGGGCATCAGGGGCTAGGGTTATATCTAGCCTCTGTCTACAATACACAAGGGCCATGAACTTGTGACTGCTGGGACATCTGCATGCATTCTCCCATTGTTCTGTGTTTCTTTTTGATATCAAGGTTAATGATATGAACGAACAGCTCTGCACAAGAATGTGGCACAGGCTAAATGAGGAAGTCCCTGAGGACGTTCCTCATGTTGGATAACTCTTTTTGTTGGGAACACCCTCAACCAACCCAAAATATTCGTGGACATCTGCCCAGGCTCATCAATATGCATAGACTCAGTCTGGGGGTATCTGACCTGCCTAAGCAACAATAGAGTGGCAGTCTGATCTATGGCAGACCACTGCTCCTGTCTTTATTCTCCAGTCAAAGAACAGCCTCTGAAAACTGTCCTTTTGAGCACAAACTTGTAGGACTCTTTTCATCAAGAATCTCTTCACCCAAACCGTCCAGTCATTTGCCATTGTGCCTTCTTTTCACAAGACATGGATTTAGTGCATAGGACCCTATAGGGTGAAGGCCGTGACATGCAGCAAAATAATAGATAGATTCGGTAATTCCACCTGCCAATATTGGAAGATGCAGAGGTTTTATAAAAAAAATAAACATAAATGTATTTTAAGTATTATTTGTTATACACAACATATTAAAAGTATTTCTGCCTTTCTTTTTTTGTTGTTGCTGTTGTTGTCAATATGACATGGACAAACAGAAGGGCAGACCTGAGAGACGTATGAGTAAAGATTGGTGAACATCACCACCTAGTGGATAAAAAGAATACAACACAGTGTTTACATTTGGTATTCAGCAAATACAGTACACTAACTAATAACAGCCACAACACCATGTATTTCGAAAGGACCACAAATATTTATTTATAGATGTATTAAAAATATACATATTTTACATAGTTTTATATTTTTTTTCCAGCATTTTTAATTTACTACATGGCAGTGTCAAATGCTCAGTTGGAACATAAACAACAATTTAACAAATGTCACAAAACCACAGAAAAACTGTAAACAGTAAAGCAATAACCAAAACAAAAGATAAAAGCAAAGATGAGTGATTATGAAAGAAGAGCATAATTTTTTAACAGCAGTTGATTGTTACTGCTTTTATGCTAAGTAACAATAGGACGAGATTATAACCAGTTTATCTTGGCTAGCAGTGGTTTCAGGCCTCAACATTTAACTAAAAAATAACTTGTGATTTCAAAATGAAAAACAAAGCATGATAGTGTATCTTCAATAGTTTTAAAGATGTACAACTCCTGTGAGGACTTTTACATAGCATTATATGGTTAATGAAAAAATATTTATGTGCTCAGAACAAAATAGATATGGAGATAGTCTTACATATAACTACTTCAGAGATATATAGACTTGCTCCTTCATAATGTAATTTCCTCTTAGTTTAAAATTCTTGCCATATTTCTTTTCATTAGTGAAGATATTTTGATACGCAACATTGGCAAATGCCCAGTACTAATACATAACTATTCATAGAAATTGATGAGTTAATACTTGGGCCTCAACCTTACATGTAATTCACGGCTGAAGAAAAAGAAAGCATTATCAAGGCTGTGTGATATTATTTGCACAGCATGCAAACCTTCTGGAAACTTTGGCAAAGCTAAAAGTGCAAAAAGTGACAGACACTATTGATCTCATAATGAGAAGATTTACATTCACCACAGGCCTGAGATCAGTACTTTACCCCAGGGATAAATTCTTTTGCATTGGGATTCAAGTTGCTGTTAACCTGAAAAATAGAGGAAAAGACAAAGAAAGAATTGAAGTGCATCTGCAGCATCAGCAGCAAAAAATTAAATACTTAATACTCAATTTACACTTAGGGAACCAACACTGTACAATAGTAAAAGCTACTGGAATGTACCAGAGCTACTGGAACAGTGTTACGTGTTCCTGGTTTGTTGGGTATAAAATACCACAACCAGCTTTTCAAGTTAATCTGGTTGTCAAACAATGCTTTAGCACTTTCCCAATGACACATAACTGTTATTTTATTTAGGAACAGAGTTTTTTCCTCCACATTAACAATGACTACTAGGTTATGTAGCACACACATGGAGAACTGACTTACAATGATGTCATTCAACATGCATCCATCCCCAATGACCAGTGCACTGAGCTGCTCCTGCAGCTGACTGAAGGTTTGAGGGAGATCACGCGCTGGTATGAACCACTCGTGTTCCTCCTCCTCCAGCATCTCCTGGAAGCATCTCTCAATGAACTCTTCTTCCCACAGTTCCTCTTCAATCTGACAAAGCACACATAATCCATTAAGGAGACTGGGGATCAAAAGGAGCCACAAACACAAATCACCTCTGATTTAGGAGAAGCAGCAGTGGTTTACCTGTCGGTTGAATTCTTCTTCATTCTCCATCCACATGTACTCTGCAAAGGGATTCTCTTCGCTTATCAGCTGGCCACTAAGGATGATATCACCTGCGCTGAAGCCTTGACTGTTGCTGCTGTGGCCTGGGTCTTTCATTTTGACTCTATGAAAAGTCATACAATGGGCTATATTGAAACAAAAAACATAACAGTTTTTGAAGAATATAATACAGCTTCAGTAGAGTTGAATTAAAATATCTAAAACATTCTCATACAGTCCCTATAGTCAATAGTGAGCACTTCACCTTTACAGTTTATTTATAGAGACAATACCTATATAAATATTTATAGCAGCTTTGGCAAACATTCCTGCAGTCTGCACAGGTTGTTCTGTGATAAAACTACATGTCTCAGACTGACTTTTAACACATGTGCAGTAATCATGGTTTTTAATCAGTAGGCCATATTTCATAATTCCACACCTCCCAGTAGGCCTCTCCACTGCACTTTTGAGCGCCAATAAGCCTTCAGCACAAAGACCTAATCTTGTTTCTTTTACTTCAGTTCATAAAAATTGTTGTATTTACATTTTAGTTCAGCATAACAGAAATAGGCTAAACGTCAAGAAAATGTTCATGTACTGTTAGTTCTAGACAACTCTTGTGTACATAGCATTAAATCCATTTTGTTTTGCAATAGTCGAAGTTAAATTATCAAAATTCTCTGATAACGTTAAGTCGGACCATCTAACTAAGATAAGCCAAAAGTGTAACTACGTTAACTAGGCCTAAATTAGGTCAGCCACCTGATACGTGAGATGACATTTGGATCCTTAAAGGCACATGAAAGAAGAAACTAAGCTAGCCTTTCAATATAGCAAAGTTACCTTAAAGATGAATGGGTAGAGAAAATGGAAGATAATAGATTCGGCTAAAATGTTCGACATAACGTTGACAAGAGCTTCGACTGCCCCCAGTGTTTACCTGAGATCGACAGTTAGCCTAGGCTAGGCACTCTATTTACACTGCAAACTGTAACAAGCTACACATCATAGCTAACTTAAATATCAAGTCAGTTTCTTTCTACGAGTTTCTTCAAACTGACCTAATTCCAAACCTACTAAACACTTACGTTGATATTTCCAGATATACGGTATAGTTTTTGGCACCACAGTGGTGTTATTGCGATTCGTTTCAGTCCAGACAGGAAGGGTAGTGTAGTACAGTGTAATGGCGGCGGTTGTCTTTGTTTACATTTTGATGCAGAACCGTAGACAACCAGAGGGGGCGAAACTCTCAGTCTGAGCACTTCAGATTGATTGGTTAAAAGATATGACACTCACAGTCACGCCCTCCTCACGAAGAATGTAAATAAGCCATCAAACTGCTGTTTACCCAAGATTCGCTCAGGATCCCCACGTCATAGACCCAAATACTAGGGCACACACTGACAACAAGGTGAACACACTTTAAGGCGCTAAACCTAGCTAAATTCAATTTGATGCACTCATCAGCTTGTGAATGAATTTGGGTTAATATCATTATTCATTATTCATTCAATATCAAGTTGCGCAATGTGTCCCAGACACTCATTGTCAGCTAACAAATAGGCCTATATGACTATGAAAGTGTGTTACATTACAAAAAATATGACTTTGCACTTTGGACTCACTTTTGAATAAGAGGATAAGCTGCATGCTGGTGGAGCCACTTTCTGATGGGTGGCCACTTTCTTTGAACTTTAAAGCTACTGGGGCTGTATAGTTGTGCGTTTGACTTGATCATGGACTATGGGTTGAAAAAACATTCATATTTCCATCCCATGGACCCATGTCACAGGCACAGCAGTCAGTTTTCCACTTGTAATACTGTAATAATGTGAAATAGGATTTTGAGCAGAGGTACAGCAAATTTACAAATTTCAAATCATTGTTTTGTTAAACAACATGTTATTCCATCTAATGCCCTGTTTATTATTCCACTGGATAAGTGTAAATGCAAGTTTAAAAATAAACGAATAAAAAATATCAGTTTACAAAAATATCTAGATATGCATAAACAGGGCCTAAGTGTACTGATAATTTGGTGAAGAGAATATTATTTAGTAAAAAGTTTTTGTATGTCCCTAAAATGATTGTCCACCACATTAGACATTTGCTCCTGTAAAGAAAAGCCCCCTGCATTGAAATTGCACAATACCCTTCTTTTTTGATGGAAAAGACCATAATATAATACCTTTATTGCCTCCTGAAGGACAAGACACAAGACAAGAGACAGAAGGACAAGAAATATCTCAACTAATATTGATTCTTTAGATATTTTACTGATATGCTGAGTAGAAATAAGAAAAATGGCATAGTCACAATTATAGACTTCAATTTTTTCGCTTCAATTTATACTCAAAAACTGTATTGTATATAGTTGCTGGTGGCTCATGCCACTCGCCTACTATACTGTGCACTGTCAGCTTGACAGGACAGTTTACCCACTGTCCTGTGCCACTCATCTACTGTCCCATGTACTGTCCTGTGCCACTTGCTAACTGTCCCATGCCACTCACCTGTGCGACTCATCTGCTGCCATATGCCAAATGTTATAAACTTAACCCTAACCCTAAATTTAACCCATATGACAGCAAGTGGCACAGGACAGTAGACACATCCCATGGGACAGTGAGTGAGTGAGTGCCATTGGTCAGAAGAGTCACAAGATGAGCAATGTATGGGACATGAGGCCACTGGAGCAGGAAAGTGTACAGTGCATGTCTCTTGAGGATCATAGCTCATTCATACATGGAAAATTGTCCCACCTCAATCAGATATGGCATTTCAATCATGGTTATTAATTTTGAGTTACCACCAGAGATTCTCAAAAAGATTGAGATCAGGGCTCTGAGAGGATGACATTGATTGGGGTCCTTTAAAATGTTTTAGACCCCGTTGGATGTCTTGCTGAAAGCTTAGCCTATAGGCCCATTTTCCTTATCCTTCTAGTCTGGCTCTCACACACTGACCTGCTATGGATCTCAGTCTGGCGAATTTCATGTCATCTCCAATTTCCATGCGATGGATATGCCTACAACCAATCAGACCAATGATTGCAGAGAAAATAGAGTGGGATTTGTTAAGCCTGCCTCCATCGTGTTGGTGTAAAAGCCAATTTTGATTGGTTCCCTATTTCAGACTAACAGCAAGAAGTGGAGATTAATGTGAAAACCAGGCTATTGAATGTCAGCACAACCATATTTCTTTATGATGCAACTAAAAAGGGTTCTCTATGCCTGAAATTGCAATTCAGTGCTATCAGTCCCTCAGAATCCCATAGACTGGTTTTAGGCTGTATGCTTTTATTTTTCAGCCCCAGGCCTATCTGTGAAGACTGAGCTTGATCTTAAGCATCATGACATGGTTTGACTCTTTAAATTGACATTTTAAATCATGATTCACGAAAATAAATATATTTTTATATCAATTACAGCATTACATCTGAACTAAGCTACGTCGAAAGAGAAGCATTCAAACTATGTAGTTCATCCAATGCTGTAGGGGGCGCTATTAAAAACGAAACGGTGATGTTGAAGGACAAGAGCACTGGTCACTTTGCCGAAGAATCTGGGCTCTGAAACGGGGAGATCATTTTTGGAGAAACTGTAAGTTTTTAGTGGTATTGTGTATCATGTTTTGGCTCCGTGTCGCAATATTGGCATTAAGAACGTAGTTATTATTTGTGTTTAGTTGCCGTTCTGACAATTCCAAACTAAGGTAAACTGTTAATACTTGGCCTTCTCTTCTTGATAACGTCCTAACGTGAGGTTTAGTGGCGGCCATTACACTTAAGCTAATGTTAGCTGGCAGTAGATGAAGAGAGCAATGCAATAAAATGCATTTCCAAATGCATAATGCAAAATGCATAATCGTCACTAATGCATCAACGCTATATGCTTATTCAGTATACAAGTATTTGTCAAGATAAATTTAGTTATAAACATCGCTTTCGTTTTGCGGCTATGTTGTCTACTTTCTGAACAATACTAGCAATTATGTAAACCAGCAAACATAAATCATCGCTGGGTTGTAAAGTTTGCATGGACGCCATTGGTTTTTACTCTAACGTTTTGTTACTCTGTTTACCATTTTCTTTTGTCCTCGTTCAATCTTGAATACAGATAACATTTGTTGATTCCTGGCCGACATATAAACAGCACGTTGGCACGTTAGCTGTCTGATGATTTTCATTAGTTTACCTTTGAACCTTACTCAACTTAAGTCGTGTTCGATCAGATGTTTACCACCGGTATTAACGCTATTTCATTATCACAGCAAAAAGTTTACGTCCGTCCGAATTTAACAAGGAGTTCAACTAAGTCTGCATTGGGAAATTGCAGTAATTCACATGTCCTTAGGCGCTTAAAAGTTAACTTAACTGTAGTAGGATGTGTTGCCTGACCTCAGTGCTGTTGGTAGGCACAATGTCGAGGTTACAGTTTTTGTTGAGTGGATCCATGCTACAGCTTCCTGATGTTATGCTCTTTGGCATGCAAAGTATGCTCTTCCTATCTTAATTTACTTCTTTGTATATAATGCACACATTAGTGTGCGCAATAGACCTAGTTGTATTTCTGTGTCATTGGGCTGTTACCCCAAGTGTTGTGCATAATATATTCTTAGTGCTGCTATTAGATTAAAACTTTCCCTTGCTTTCCAAGTATCTATCAGATCGGTTCAGTAAAGGTTAATTGATATTAAGTCTTTTATACTATCTGAAAGTTCATTTTAAATGATGGGGACGTTGGTTGGTCATCAAAACCTTCTTGGTATAGATTTACAGCAGTAGAGATTTGATCATTTGACCTGTCAAGCCTTTTTCTCACCAAGCAGTCTTTGAGATCCTAATGGTCATATGCTAGCTTAAATATCATTTACAGTTTTGCATTTTTCCCCAATATGGAATTACTCTTTTCAAAGCCTCATTTGTAGTCCTTTCAAATCTGTGATCCCTCTCATTAGTTTCTTGTTCTGTATTCTGGCTTCGAAAGTGATTCTTCCAGCTACATTTTCTACAGGAAAATTCTTGTTTGTTATTGTTGACTTCGTATATCTGCTTATTGAATTGTTATCGCTGACCTATGCCTCTGATATCTAAGTTGAAGGCATGCTAGAATTTACTGCCTCATTGTGTTTCTGCAGACAAATTTCATTTTGCCATAGAAGAGGAGTTATCCTTTCACAGCACTGATTTGTCTTTCGGTCTTTGAACTGAATTTTTCCTTTGGATCTCACTCTTGGGGACTTTTATTCAGCGGTCTTACTCTGCTCTCTTGCCATCCAGAGTACAGCCCTTCCTCAGCAATGTCCCAGAAGATTCCGGGCGACAGTTCTCAAAAAGGCTTTGCGGTAGGCCGCGGGCTACTTGCCGCTGCTGAAACGCTAAATTTCAGCATGGGTGAGCACAGCTCCAACAGCCTGTATGGCTCCACTTCCCGACCAATGAGCAACATGACTAGAGGCCCAGGAGGTGGACAAGGAAAAGACCATGATCCTCAGCTCCCTCGTCGTGTGGGTAGTCACCTTAGCAACACTATGAAGCTGTTCGCCAGCCTTGGTCTGTCACCCTCAGACCTGGATGAGCTGGCTCAGGTTCCGGAGGAGAACATCAGTGTGGAAACTTTGCCCAATCTTATCATGCAGCTTAAGAACCGGAAGGTGGAGGCCAGTCGCCGCATGTCTGGCGATCCTAGGGACATGTCCGCCCTCTCCCCAGAAACGTCATACCGAGCAAGTAGAGACAACTGGGGAGATATGCAGGAAGGGCACCTGGACCCTTCCATGGGGCAAGCAACAGGCCGCGTGGCTCAAGGCGACTTTGGTTACAGTTCCATGCAAGATATGCAATCTCGAGGGTATGACCGAGTCGATTACGGCAACACTGGTGCCAGCAATGGCAGCCGAGATCGTCAGTATTCTGAGCTTTCCCATGACTCTTACCGTGGGCTTGGCATGGGCTCCTCTTCAGCACCTGACAACATGCTCATGCAGAGAAGAATGGGGTCTCCTTCCCAGGGTAAAGTGCAAGACTTCTTGGGAGTCATGCCTCACATGTTTCCACATGTGTGTTCCCTTTGTGACTTTGATGTGCATTCTACCATGGTGAGTAATCCACACCACTTTGTACTCCATATACACATACTCTAATAACTCTCTGCATCGACTTCTCAAAGTGGGTGACTTCATTTCTTTTATTGACATTGGCCTAGCTGTTCAACAGAAGTCAAAATTTTGTTCCCTCTTTTCATTCAACTTCACTCCTTTTTGAGCAATCATGCTACAAACTAAATCTACTTATTCATAATTCTGTTATGATTGTTTAGATTGTCATTTGTATCTTTCCAAGTGATTGGAATTCATTTCATGTTATGGCTGACTATAAATCATAGCCTGGTTCCTTGTCACAGGTTTTGGGTTTGAGCAGATATTTAGCAAGATATTTAACACACTGTTTGTCAGAACAATGAACTAACATTATTCGGTTATATCAGTCTTATCTAAAACAGACCTTTAGTCGCCAGTCCAGAGAAGCCACTTGTATTGATATAAAATATTTTCATTGCCATAAAAACTTAAAGAAGTATTAGCCTAGTGCCTTTTTAAAATGTATGCAAGATGGAAGGTCCTCCTCTTCAGGTCAGATTCCAGCATCTACCAACTAGCATAAACTTTCACACATCACCTGCCATTGGTTTTTGTGAAGCAATTTTTGTAGAGCAGATCGTTGATCGCAGATCGTGGCAAAGATGGTAACTATTGAAGAAATGTGACTAGCAACAAACAGTATGTAAAAAGATCAAGTAGATACACTTATTTAGACCAAATTAAATTTATCAGCAAATAAGGGCAAATTATATGATCATATGTAACAACAAATTGCTGTGTTGTCCTTACAAAAGCTAAAGTACATGTAGACATAGCGATGCACTCAATACTTTGACCTTGTAAATCTACAAGCCAGCGAGCCATCAGTCATAGGCCAACCAAAAGGTAACAACAAGCATAATTTTAAATTGATTGATAGATTGAACAGCTGAAAGACAGTTAACAGGACAAAAATGGTCTTCAGCATCTTTTTTGTTTTAGGCTATGTGAGGTGTTCTATGTATTACGTCTGCCTCATCACAGCAAAAAGCAATGGAGTGAGTGCTAGCATCAGGCCTCACATTTTGCTAGAGGATCTACTCCAGTTAGTGACATTTCTCAGGGAGCTATAATGATTAGTCAAATCTTGTAAAGTGAAAGTGGTTAGAGTTAGCCTGGAATTCACGGTGACTGGTTAAATATGAAGTAATTGTTGCAGTGGGAAAATCCTGGAGAGAATGTAAATCAAGACACACCAGTAGACTATACTTGCTCACGGTCTGCCATGTCCACATCCACATGGTGATGCATCAGTTTACACAATAAATTTTTAACACTACCAATGTACACAGGTTAAGGATTGAATACCGAAACGCCAGGCTCTACCAAGTGTGCCTGACCAGTGGAGCCTATGTTCCATAAGGGCCAAATTTGGTTAAATGTCATGTTATGAGAATGTATGCATGTGAGATCATCAAGAAGCATTTAGATATTGTGTGTGTGTATGTTTGTTTTTCCCCTGAATATTAAGGTGAACCTTGCATCACCACTAGTCAGGGGATAATGAAGTTAGGGTAAATGGTATTGTGTCATATTGAGATCAAATAGCTGGTCAAACCCAAAACAAACAAAAAAAAAACTAACTAATTGAAAATCTGCCTGTTTTCAGACATTTATTCTGAACGTCATAGCAAATTGCTAGTTAATCATTAGCATGTGTAGATGCAAAATAAATTTTACACCTCTCACCCACAGGAATGGAACCAGCATACAAATGGCTTACGCCATTCAGAGAACTGCAGACTGCTCCTGCAGATGTAAGGATTTAATATCATTTATATAAAGAGCTAAATCACTAAATGTATGATGAGATAATGAGATAATTTTCTCCTCAGTCTCTTGGCAGAACACTGTACAACTTCTCAGTTGAATAACAGTGAGAATGTGCCATTTTGTTTGTAGGTATCCAGATTGGGATCCTCACATGTCCTCCAACAGAGTGTATGTACCTTCAATATATATATATATGTGTGTATATATTATTATTATTATTATTTTAACAGTTGAGAAATGAACGTAGAAATTCGCTTTTGTATTTTAAAGATCTGTGCCACATCCAATGGACACACCCAGCCGCTCCGATGGCCTTCTTGGGGCAGCCCCTAGAGGCTCTGGGCTACAAAGAGGAGGGATGAGCTCCGCCTGGGGTAAGTGTTTCTGTGTGGGATCAGTGGGGAGAGAAGCAGGCCAACCGACATACAAGTAGGAAACTTTAAATTTCCCTTGCCGATGAAATGACATACAATTAGGAAACTTCCCTTGCTGATAATAAGTACCCTGACTATGTGTTCCTCCTTACAGGTTCAGATTCTGGCTATGGATTTTCAAACAAATCTCAGCCACTTGGACCTGGAAAGGTAGGTCACACACACAGAAAACACTCAATGCCAGTTTGAAACGACAGAAAAAAATATGCCTCTCATTGCAAAATTTGCGTTTAGTCTGTTCGCGGCCTTAGTGTCAGGCAGTCATGCAAGGCCTCTAGGCAACCAGTAAATCCATTGTGTATCCATGACCACAATTTTGGCTTAGTTTAAGTTTCATGAATGAACCTGGGACATCTTGGGTGCCAATCTCAGCATAATGGACATTGTCCACTTGTAGACAATAAATGAATAGATGTAAGAATAATCAGTGACTTCAGGCATTGCATGTGTTTAAAAGATGTAATCATGACCTTTTCCCCCCGCTATTCATTTCCTATAGGTCAGAAGAGGCAGAGTGGTAGTGATCAAATATGACAGGAAACCACTGTCGTCAAATAGCCTTTTTGCCCTAGCAAAACCTTTTGGGACTATTCGTGAGCATCTGGTACTCAAGAAGAAGGTACTATGCAAGCTGTTATCAGATTGTGCCACATAGTCTTGTTTTTGTTTCTCTTTTTGGCAAATTGAGCATACCTAGTTTGTAATCACTTTATGGCCATGTGCTTTCTCATGCCAGGCTTTCATTGAAATGGCAACTCATGAAGAGGCACTGGCTGTGGCGGAGTTCTACCAGAGGAAACCTGCCATGGTTCACGGAAAGGAAGTCCAAGTGTATTTGTCCAGAGAGATTGCTGTGATTGATGTAAGGCTAACACTGGTTACCTTTAGATAACTGTTCACAAACAATAATCTGCAACACTGAGACAATGTGCCACAATGAATCTTAATCTCATTTGGTCTCAAATGAATGGTGATGCAGGATTTACAGATAAGCACACGTGGTTTTGATTAGCTCTCCAGACTAGGCACAATTTATTGATACGAAAAGTATTTCTAGCATGACTTCAGCAACAGTATCATCATTATTTGCATGCTTTATCAATTTTATGTCAGTTTCCAAGCCCTGAATAGTTACGTCTACCCTTGAGTTTCGGTTTGAAATGTTTTCTGTTTTGTTTTGTTTTTAACAGAAAAGTCAAAGTGAGAAGGAACCCTCAGACCCTAAAGGCAGACAAAGTCAAGTCGTTTTTTTCTCAAATCTACCGAGGGATCATGAGAAGAAATCAGAGTTGCTCACTATCGCCCGTCGATTTGGCACAGTGGAAAAGCACCTGTTCTTAAATGGCGAGGTAGACTGCTCTACACAATTATTTTCCCAGTCTTCTGCACAGCGCATGACCACACAGTCAAATTCTCAACATTCATTTTCTCACAGGCATTTATTCAAATGGAAACTCCTGATGATGCAGAAATGTTAGTGAAGTACTACACATTGAACCCCCTGACCATCAGAGGAAAAAGCATCCGCTTGAATATCTGCACTAAATACAAGACGCTAACGTAAGGAAATCGCATTTCATTGCGTCTGAAAAACAACTTGTCCATATATTTTGTATACAGATTATTACCATACTGAATGTTGTTGCTGTTGTTGTAGGGTGCATCCTGGCAGGGGTGGCCAAAGCAGGGACTGGAAAGGAAACAACTCAAGTTCCAAAACGTCATCCAGAAGCCAAAGGTCCTCTAGTGCATCGAAAGGCAAGGAGAGCATGTCCGAGAAGGCCGACGCGTCCCAAACTGCGGGGGAGGAGGAGGAGGAAGATGGTGTCCAGGAAGAGGGGTCGGGTGATGAGGTGGCCGGGGTCATGGAAGGGGATGACCAGGAGGAAGGCGACCAGGAGGCCGAACAGGACGAGCAGATGGAGGAGTCTGCTGAAGTAGAGGAGGGTGGCCAACTCGAATCGGAGGAGAATGCCGATGAAGGGGGAGACGTGAAGCCCTCTGCTGAAGTGGATGGTGAGGAAGGCGCTGCTGATACCGCTGACATCTCACAAGAGGAAGGCCAGGAGGAGACAGAAGACATCTCGCATGATGACACTGTGCAGGAGGAGGAATCGGCGGCAGCCGAACCATCGGCCTCAACAGAGGCATGCAGAGACACTGAAGCTCAAGATGAAAGTGTTGCTGATGAGTCAACGGAGGACCAGGCAAGTCCTTGTCTGTGTATCTTATACAGCAGGGTTGTGCAAAATTCTGAATCAAATTGCTAATGAAATTTCTCTCAAATTTCAGTTGAATTTTAATTGAGATAGAAACATAATTGCAATCCAAATTTTAATTTATTATTTTACTAACTCTAACCCTAGCATGTAAAAGTTGCTTCATTAAGAGTTGCTTCATTAGTAATACACCTGTCTGTTTGTTGCTTCATTAGTATCACACCTGTCTGTTTGTGTTGTAGGCTGGTGAACCAGATTTTCCTGAGAACATGGATGAGTTTGTTACTCTGGATGAGTTGGCAGATGAAGATGATGGAGACAGGCATGATTCAAAGTCAAGAGGAAGGGATTCATCAGGTGTGTGATGTTTTTTTTCCTCCCCCTGTTGCTTGCATAATTGTTACATATGTAATTGTGTAGTTTTTCCTGTGAATAAACTTTTTATTGTAGTCTTTTGTAGTAATTAGTATGTATATGTTTTTTTCTGTTCGTTTTCTTAACTCTTTGTTTCTTTTTTCTGTTTCAACAGGAAGCTCAAGAAAGAGTGGAGTAAGTGATTTAATGCATTTATAAGATACAGCAAGATATTCTTTTACAATGTATGAGAATCTTCAACACTGTTAAAATTTAATTTTTTTCCTTGTAGGGGCTTAGGGTGGTCAATGTCGTTGGATTTAGAAGAGGTCTCGATTATCTTGACGAAATTTTGTCACTGGCTAAGCCGTTTGGAAAAGTTGTCCGTCACCTGGTTCTGAATGTTAGGCCAGAAGTGAGTCAGATTAACCATTACTAATTGTGTGTGTTTTTAGATATGAAATGATTGATGGGGTTATTTTAATAACTTGCTGTTGTCTTCTCATGTATCAGGCTTTTCTTGAGCTCTCAAATGAACAAGAAGCAAGGGCAATGGTCAGCTTCTACAACAGTAATGTCATTCCGTCGGTGTGTGGCAAACCAGTGAAGATTTACCATTCTCAGACCTACGCAACCATTCAGGTAAGGATTTGTCCCAATGCATTTTCTAAGTGAAGTAAATCCAGGAACTCCATTGATAACCTTTCTCTTCACAGAGTGGCAAAGTCATATATGTAGGACAAATTCCATACTTCAAAACATCAGACGCGACCCTCCTGAAAATTGCAGAGCCATTTGGAAAGATCAGACGATACTACATGAATCGGTCTCGCAATGAGGTAATGCAGTCTGGGCTTTACAGGTTAATATTTTCAAAAAGGTTGTTGGAGAAACTGAGTTGTGAGCTGAAGTGCCATCCGTCCACAGTGTTTTATTGAAATGGAAAGGGGGGAAGATGCTGAGAGGATGGCAGAGGCCTACAAGAACAACCCACCCAAATTCCAAGGCAAACGTCTTACTGTCTACATGAGCAGGAAATACAAACAGCTCAAACATGGGTGAGCGTCCAGTCCAGCCACAGCACATGTATTTCACTGTCTCAGTTGACCATGGCATGTATATGGATTTGAACATGACCATTGCTCCTTCCTCCCCCTCAGGCACAGACCACCGAGCCCAGAGCCTGAGGAGAAGCGCCCGACAAAGAGGGAGCGGAGTGTTGCAGAGGGGCAGACCACCAGTGACTCGCCGGTCAAGCCTGCTGCCAAGAAGGATGATCAGCCGCCTGCCAAGAAGCTGAAGGAGGAGAAGGACACTGAGCCGCATGAGACAGCGGAAGCATCAACGGCAGAAGTGCCCAGTGAGCAGGCCGAGGAGGAAAAGGAGGAAGAAGACGACGAAGAAACAGAGAAGGAAGAGAAGCAGGAGAAGACAGATGAGCAGAAAATGGATGCAGCTGAAGAGGTAAACATCTGCACCCTTTTCATCAGTATACTCTCTGCATCTGAGATGGTTTTTGTTTTTGCTTTTTTACACGTACATGGTACATGTTATACGCATGAAAGTTTTTTTCTGACATCCTTCATTTTTGGTATTGAAAGGACGCCAAGAATGGAGAGGCTGAACCACCAGCTGCATCCTCCAGTGAAGATGCCCCAAAGCCAGAGATAAAGACAGAGGCTCAGCCTGCTGAGAAAAAGCCTGAGCTTACCCCACTTACTCTTGGACCTTATGAACCAAACACACCTGTTGGTAAGAGAGTTTGTGTGTGAGCATATTTTTGACACTTTTATCTGAAATGTTTTATAATATAAACACCATATTATTTAAGAAAACAACAGAACATAGTAGTAATGGTAGCAATTACAACAATAGCAGTAGTAATGGTAACAGTTACAACAATAGTAGTAGTTTAGTATCATCAAAAATGTGAACATGGAAACTTTAAGTATAAGATGAACAAACCCATCTTTACATTTAAGATCAAACAACTCAAAACTACTGTAAATGTGAACGTTTTGGTAAAAAGGCAATGCTCACCTCATAGCTAAAATGATTGTCTTGTCCAACTTCAGGAGTGGAGTTTGTGAAGATGGGCTATTATTGCCGAGTATGTTTCCTCTTCTACTCAAACGAAGAGACTGCTAAGAAGGTTCACTGCAGTAGCAAGGCCCATTATGAAAAACTGAAGGTATGGTTAAACATTGTACATTTTAATATGTTGGTTATTTCTATTTACCTAGATCATTGCTTTTTTTTCCTAGAAACTAAATTATGTGACATGACATTAAGCAAACCTTTTTCCTCCCTTCTTTTTCTGTCTTCAGAAACACCTTGAGAAGGATAAAGCGAAAGCACTGAGCTCTGGCTTGAAGAACTGAATTTGAATTTGTTGCGTTTGTCGTTTTGATTCCTTTTTTTGTTCGTTTTTTTGTTTTGTTTTTGTTTTTAGATTTGTTGTGTCCATTTAAGTTTCAAGGGAAGTGATCTTATGTTTTATACCCGTCTTATTGTGAGCTGGTAAAAAGGTTTGCATACATATTCTGAGCTTGTTATAAAAGTTCTGTTGTGCATGCAGAACCTTTTGAATGTAATTAAAAATGTTCAGTTGCAGCCTTTTACCACGTTTCTGTGTTTAGTGGCTTTTATTTTCACATTTTATTAAATGCTCCCATCTGAAATATAGTGATGTATGCAGTATGGTGAATGCGTTAAAATGGTTGAATTCATTGAGTTCCTGTTCAGTAGTCTAGCCTTTTAAGCCATTCTCAAATTAATGTTTTTTGCATCCATAAAAAAACTGTGTCAGTTATAAAAATACCAAAATATTGGTCACAGCTCTGCATGTGCTCCTAGATGCATAATGTTTTTGTTTTTAAAGATAATATGGGAAGTTTAAGGGGAAAATTATATCCCTGAAGTTATTATCGGCAAAAAAAAGATTACGTTTTTTTTTTTCAATTTGACAAACAAAAATGTAACGATGGCCTCAAACCTTTGCAAATTATACATGAATTCATTAGTTATCTCGGTAATGAGAATTATGATTACACCCACTTAACACAAGATCAAGACTGGCATGTGTTCACCAGTCTCTATGTAAATGAATCTTTTTTATGGAATGGGATGGAAATAAATAATTAATTTCCATTGGTATCTAGCCTTTTTATTTATTTTAGTTATTCTCTTGATAACTGTTTACAAATGAGGTATGATGACTTCATTTTCCCCTCTAAATTCTCATTGAAATCCCACGATCAAATTAATGCTTTTATATATATATATATATATATAGAGAGAGAGAGAGAGAGAGAGAATATATAGAGCAATTTTAAAGCAACACTAAGGAGTTTTGGTCTGATATTAGTGGACTAGCTACTTGAAGGCCACACAAAACCTTTTCCAGGAAACCTTTTCCAGAGCTTTAATGGCACTGCTAGAAGATGGTAACTGGTGATAGCAATTAGATCATTTCTGTAGGGTATGAGTGCGTATGTCATGTCATGCTACAGGATGCCTGAATTTCCTATGAGATAATAAAGTCATCTAAATAAATCTATCTATCTATCTGTCTGTCTATCTAATACAGTCAACAGTGTCATGCTGTACTGGTTTTCTTTTCACTTGTGGGGTTTCCTACCCTTCATAAATGCACAATGTATGGCTGTTAGGATGGGGAATAGCACTTGTGTTTAACCACCTTTCATATGATTGTATGGCATCCAAGTTAAATTGGATATGATACCAAAATGAATTACCTGATAGTGGCGAAAGGTTACATGCTTTAATTTGTCTGCAATGTGTGACGGAGACACTTACGGACAGATCACGTTTACCATTTTAGGATAAGAAGGCTGTCTTTCACTCCAGGCCAGTTGGTGGCAGTGTGTTCTATCGTCAAACATGGTCAGGAGGCCCCAGCTATTTGTTGTCCAACGTATTTTGACTGATTGAACTTTGATTAATTCATGCACGGTAAGAATATTTAAAGCTAAAGGAGATATTTGTAAAATCATGTAATATGATGGTATGACTGCCCTGTGTGTTTTTAAATAGCAAGGTGTAGACCGGTAGTGTCCGGTTACTGATCCGCAGGTAGCATGTAACATTGCTAGCTAGCTAGCTAATATCTTTGATGGTTCATTAGCAGTAAAATATTAACGTTAAGGTAATCGGTTAAAGAACGACAAATCTTCAGTTAGGCCTACAGTACACAATAATCACACCGTCGTCTACATCTATATTGAAATTACCCGTGTAATGTGAAAGGGCGTTTTTTTAGTCTGATATTTGGCAGCTAAGTTAGTTGTCCAGCTTGGTGATGTCATTGTCTGCATTACACATCTAACTCTATCGTAAGAAAGCATGCAAAGAGAATATTTGGTCGCTTTCCTGAGTTTGCCCTTTGTAAAGCTGTCATTGAGACTTACAACGGTAGCGTTTACCGTTGGTAAAAAAGTTGCTTCCTGACATTTATACTTCCATAACTCACGTCCACCTACGGATAAATAGTGCATCTCTACCACACGATGAACCCACCTGCCACTTTATGCAGTTTATTTTCCTGCACGTAATACAATGCAACCCTGGATGTCTGGGAATGTCAAGAAAGAAACGTCAAATATCAGTTCCACAGGCACTCAAGAATGCAATTTACACAGACTTCTTCTTTTCTCCTATTTTACAACATCAGGTTTCAAGCGAAGTGGAATTATCAGCTGATGTTAACTTAATGCTTAGGGACTAAACTAAAAGGTACCTGAACTATTAAGGCATAGATCCCTAAAGCAAGGTAAGACATTGCATCATGTCTCAGAACCATCCATATAGAACTTCACGGACAGGATACAGATCTCAGGAGGACTTCTATGAAGACACCAGTTCACACTACACTGGGCAGAGAGATGTTTTCCAAAGACCTGAAGAACTGTCTCCCACCCAGAGTTACCAGCCTCCTAGCCAATCTACAGAGGCCCATGTAACAATGAGACCTGATGTCATGAACATTCTTGACAGCTGTGGGCTGGAGCCCAGTGACCTCTCTCTCCTCGCTGAGCTGCCAGAGGACCTCATCACTGTTGAGACCCTACCCCATCTGCTGAAGAAACTTAGGGACAGTAAAAAGCAGGGTCCTGCTTCTGCCTCCCATTTCACCGCCAGTGTTTCAGATCTTCCAGCACCAGCTTATGAGAGGAAGCGGCTTTCTAATGTCCCAGAGTACCATCCAGATCGCTCGTCTCGCCCCTCTACTGCCACCTCACGGAATCACCGAGAGACATGGCAAGATGACCTTGAGCACAGACATACCACCGTTCCTACTCACCATTCTCGACAGGGGGGCGCCTCTGTCTGTGCGGTAGATTATGGTCATTCTGGACATGAGGATTTACATCAACATGACCATTCTACAGGCTACAGGTCCGAACCAAGACAGAGCCGCATTTCAGCTTCTTCCCAGCATGACGTCGACTACCGACACAAATCTGTAATTGATGGTGAGCCGGCATATCTCCGTAAGAAGGACATGCACCACATGTTGCCAACAAAGACAGAGGCCTCTGATTTCCATGGCAGAACTCCTAAAGTTTTCCCATATGCCTGCCAACTCTGCAACATTGTTGTTCTTTCTAACAAGGTAAGTAGTGACTCTTTTATTAGTGCTTTCCCTCTCTGAGTGAGCTTCATTCTGTTTATCCATTTGAGTGAGTGGACTCCACAGGAAAAGCAGGTAGGTTGCGTAGAAGAGCTGTCATGTCTAAATGTGGTGTTTTTCTTATCTACTCACTTTCTAATAGGAGGTCTTCACATTTGACTGAAATACATGTGAGTAAAAGTTGATTGTGTTTTTTTCAAGGACTGGAATCAACACGTAAATAGTGCCCAACATGCCGACAGCCAGCTCAAACTTCTGCAGAGGTTGGTGATATTTACATGTTTATATTTGCATTGTATTAGAATAGTTAGAATAGTTGTATTAGAATAACCACTAAGATTAAAATCTAAGGTTAAATAAGGTTAAATTAATAAGGTTAAAATCTACAATTTTTGTCACCATCTCCTCAAAGCTAATTTTGCCAACTTGTTCAAGTAAACTGTTTCCCATTCAGCACATTTTCCCCTTAGCTATGAATTTGTGGATGTGATGGATGTCTTTCTTTTGTTTAGTTTGTGATGTAATTTTGTATTATGAGACATGGCAACATTTATGTTAAATTGATTTTATGCTAGGTATCCAGAATGGGACTGCCACATCAATTCAGTCAGAAGGTAAAGCCCAAAGGTGTATTTGAAGTGGTTTATCTTGCAGATATTTTTGTTCAATGTAATTTTGTAATTCTAATCCTTCTGAATTTCAAAGGGATGAAGAACATGTTCCTGCAAGATCAGCTGCCCATGATCATGCAAAAACTGCAAGACCAGAGAAGAGACCTAACCAGTCCACGGGTAAAAGACCCCCAGTTTTTGTTTTGTTTTTCTGGGTTATCCAGGATGAATTTAGTCTTGATTTGGTTTCACGAAAGAAATAGCACATAAGTTACCATAGGGATTTATTCTTTGCAGCTAGCCTCCTCCTGACCAGGCTAACTGCCAGGCATAGTTGATTCTTATGTTAATTCTGGTCTCTCATTGGTTCAGTAAGTTGTCACTCCTAGCAGACCTTCACATGTTTTATTCCAAATAACTGTGTAAAACTATTTTTCATTTTATTAACTTGGAAAAGCTAATAAATCTTTATAATGCAATATAGCAATTAATTTGAACAACGTCAGTTATTTTACAATTAATTATAATGTTATAGTGCTTGCTTTGTTGTGAAGATGGTCAGAAGAAAGCTGAAGGAGTAGAAATGCTGGATATATTTGCAACATGTCTCTTGGTTGGAGCTCAGAAGTTGTAAAATTACCAGATGTATCGATATACATTGACTACAGTTACATGCAAGAAATATTCCTTTTCTAACCAGAATATTGGTTATATCTGGGTTACTCGCAAGTCATTTAAACTGCCCATTATGATTGTGATATTCCAATCGTATTCTAGTTTATAAAAAAACTAATAAACTCCCTGGTGCATGCCTGAATTAAATGGAATACTGGGTCATGTATAGGTTAATCAGAAAATGCTTCTTACCAGAACAGTTTTTCACATGTGTGTATATTCCATTGGCATGAGGCAGCCAATACAAGGCAACTATGTAGGCTACGTCGGTGACTTAACTGGAATATAATCATTTATGTAATTCACACCCTGCTCTTCCACACATGTAAAGGGATTATTCAGAATCTTGCTTTAACCAGAATATTGACCTTATTCCGAATTTGCTGTGCATGTAACCGTAGTCACTGTCTCTTTTACTCCGTGCTCAGAAATAATGTTGTCTGTACAGGCACATGCCATTGTAGGCATTTGCATAGTTCAGTCTGGGAAAGAATGCACAAGCTAACAACATGAGGTTTTCACTCTCGGTCCCAAACCTACTTCCACAATTATCAAAACACTTTAAACCAAATGTCCTTTAGGACATTTAGTCTGGATTAAGACATTTCAAATCCCATTAATACTGTGATCACTACCAGTGTAGTGAACTGAAGTATATGAGGATCTGTTGGTTGTGCAACATTAAGTTTAGATAAATATGGTAATGAGTCTTATCGGGAACTGAGTGCATAATAATTATTCTGTTTAGGTCATCTCTGATCTCTTGTGTTTCATTTCCCTCTAGAAGGATCCTCAAATATTAATAAAAAAAGACCTAACCTGAAAAAAGTTTTAGAAAAACCCAAGGTAAATTTCAGCTATTCAGTTCACTCAGTAGACTGATAGTTTGTTTTTGGAAAAACATTTGCTAACACTTATGTCCTCTGTGTTTGTCCCTGTATTTAGGTTGTTGGCAAAGTTATTTCTGTCAAATACTCCGGCAAAAGTATTGATGAAGACTATTTAAGGAGGCTTCTGGGACAGTTTGGGGCAATTGTCAAAATTATAATGTTTCCTTCATTGGTGAGTAATTCGTGCTGTGCATTAGCACCCAACACTGCTCAGTAAGGGTGTCAAGGGCACTAGTCACTTGTTACTCTACCTATCAGATTAAACTTAATCAGTAAGTCTGTAACATTCTGACAAGTAAAAGTGTCATCAAAACAATCTTATTAGGCCACATATTGATTGTGTGAGCACACTAAATTGTAGTAAGCACTTTTCTATGGATGAATTCATGTAAACGGAAAAGGTGTGGCTATATGTGAAATGACCATTTTGTAGGTATTGTGTTCTAGGTGGGTCTATGAGTTCTCTGGCCTTGTTGTTTTAAAACAGTAAAAATGGTAAACGGTGGTACTACTGTGCTTAGCCAAGGTTACATGTTGCAAGCCTTTGTGTTCTTATCATTTGTCAAAGACCCTGAATATGCATTTCCAATCACACAGGCATTTGTTGAAATGGGCTCTAGCGATCAAGCAGGGGATATTGAAAAATACTTCAGTACAAATCCTTTGGAAGTGGAGGGCAAACAGGTGTTCTTCGCTGTATCCGAGGCATTTAAATTTCTCAAGGTAATCTTTTGTGTCCTGTCCTGATCTGCCTTTAAAAGAATATTTTGTCTAATTTGGGAAAGTGAACAGTTCATGAATACACGCCATGATCATTTTAGAGTTCCAAAGTGGTGTGTTTCTCGCCTTTGCCTGGTGGTGATGGACTGTCCTGTGAAATTGCTGCTATTGCAAAGGGATTTGGCCCTGTGAAGAACACACTGTTTTTGCCTTCTCGGGTAATGGATACATCCCCAGCTGTGTATTTTTACATACTTGACAGCAGCGAATGACCTATTTACTGTCGTGTAGAATACACTTACTGATTGAACCAATTCTTGGACAGGCCTATGTTGAAATGACCAATGCAACCGATGCAGAAACCATGGTGAATCATCACACCTCGGAACCATTAAAACTGAAAGGAAGTGTTATTCAAGTGGACTTCTCTTCAGAGTATGAGACACTAAAGTAAGTGCTATTTTAGCTTGGCTGCCTTTAGCTCTTTAAAGATGCATGAATGTTTTTTTTTTTTTTTCCACTTGCTTGTTTGTTTGCTATAGTTTCAGTCAATGCCTGTCTGTACTATACTTAGAACTGAGCGGTGAATGTAAGGAAGTGTTGTAGTGGCAATACAGAGTCATTAGAAAATGTTTGCCTTGTGTTGCCTTCTTGGTTGTCTGATAACACATAGTCTACAAGATTGGTTACCACTTTTTTCTCTGTCCACTTAACGCAGTTATTTAATAATAAGGTATGTCTTTCCTAGGGATTGCCCTCCTGAGACAGGTACAAAATGTATGTCCTCTGAAAGGCAAACCAGGAGAAGTCACAGCCCTAAGACAAGTGTCAGATCCAGGAGCAGATCCCGAAGTCCCAGGAGGACATCCAGAGACCGAAAAGACTCAAAGGAGAAAAGGCATTCTTCTCAAAGCCAAAAGGACTCGAAGAAAACGGCATATTCTTCTCAAAACCGAAAGGACTCAAAGGAAAAAACGTGTTCTTCTGAAAGCCGAAAAGACTCAAAGGACACAGCACATTCTTCTCAAAGTCGAAAAGATTCAAAAGAGAGAACACAGTCATCATCAGAGCATCAGAGCAGCTCTTCTCCAAAAGAGGCAAAGCCCAAAGTTAACTCTCTAGTTCCTGAGAAGGGGACATTGAGCACCGACACAAAAGATGAAAAGGGCGCGGAAGCAACACCGTCTGTAGCCACGGTAACGCACAACTCTGACAGTGACTCAGACTTGGAGGGCGTGGCAGTGATTGGAGAGGACGACGAAATGGAGGGCGTGGAAATTCTCGATGCCGTGGATTCTGATGACGACAAGGTGGAGGATAAGGATGGCAAGCAGATCACCTCCAGAGACTCAGATCAAAATGGAGAACAGGAAATGGAGGCAGCAGGAGTCCAGGAGGAGACAGCAGACGAGATGAAAGATGAGCGCACTGAAGTGAAGCGCCCATCTGAAAACGGAGCCAATCATTCAGAACCATTAGAAGGGTGTGAAGAGTCTATGGAGAGTAAGGCAGTTGCGGCCTCTAGTGGTGAGGAGGCCACTAGAGGACAAGGAGAAACTCATTCCAAGTCTAAAAAAGAGGTCAGACAAGAGACTTCTGCACGAGATCAAGAAAATGAGGGGAAGAATGAGGACCAAAGTGAGAGCACAGCGCAGGAAGGTGAAGACACAGCCAGAGATACGAAGGATGTGCCACAAGACATGAAAGGCGGCTTCGAAGAGATGGAGGAAGATGCAGATAAGGAGGTAGCTTATTGGTTGATTTGTTTACAGTACAGTTGCTTTCTGTTTAATTTGATTGGCTGCTTAATTAACTCTTTAATCCCACCGTACAGGAACAATTTGATTTTCCAGAGAATCTGGAGAACTTGATTACATTAGATGAAATTGACGACGGAGAAGATTCTTCAGAGGAGCGAGGTATCATATGAATATTAAAATCTCCATTTAATGATAGTCAGCATTAAGACTAATTCACAAGGTTTTATAAGGCTAGGTGGATAGAACTTTATGCAGGTGTCTACAGTATCTCACAAGTGAGTGCACCCTTCACATTTAAAAGTAATTAGTTTGTAGTAAGAATTGCAGACTGGAACTTCAAGAAACAGGTTTAATCGTTACAATGGCACGCGTCAAGGGAGACATAAGGGTTTCAGCCCGAAAGCATCCACCCTTAAATCTGACTTAAACAATGAAAGTGTTCTACTTAAATACACTTAACTGAGGGGAGTTGCATACAGTTAGCATACAGTTTGAAGGAAGTGCAATGGAAGGTGATAGGTTCTTTACCTGGCGCCATTGTGTCTAATGGCCCAAGGATACACCTATGGCAATTAGCATTGTTAAGTGGACTTAGAAATAGTGGATCAGAAATATTACTTATGGATTGTTCTGACAAGTCCTACACCTTGACTATTACACTCCTTGTACTGAGACAATACAGATGATACCAAACATGAATAGGTTCACATTTCATAACATACAGAAATACATTCTAGATCTACCTGAGGTAGGTTTGTCTTTACAATGTAAGTATGTAAGAAAGGTTTTACCCAGCCACAGGGGTATCAGCAGTTAATTAACTGATCACCGGGGAAGGATGATTCCTGTTGTTTCTGTGCTATGCCAAATGGTGGCGGCTTCCTGGCTGTCTGAGGCCGAATACACTTCTAAAATTATTGCTATCACATTTAAATTCAACCAGGGCCCACGCACTTAGGTCTCAAAAACCTTTGAAAAAATTACCAGGTGTACCTATGTTACCCAGGAGACACTAACTATTGTTGTTATTATTATTCTTGTTGAGCCTCTGTCTCTGCACTTAACCCTAAGTTGCTCCAGGGGAGACTGGCCCTGAACACTTGATAGTTGATGAGTTGTAAGTCGCTTTGGATAAAAGCGTCTGCTAAATGCATAAATGTAAATGTATATAATGAGCCTAAACACACTTCAAAAATGATAACTGCCTTGCTGAGAAATCTAAAGATAAAGATAATAGACTGGCCAAGTACCTAAACCCATTTTTTAGGTACCTAGTGGCACATCATTAGGCAGAAGGCAGAGGAGAGCAAGGTCTCTAACATTCACCAGCCCTGTGATGTCATCATCAAGTCAAGTCAAGTAGGGTCAAGTATTGTCGTTTCAGCCATATACAAGTAGGGTCAAGTATTGTCGTTTCAGCCATATACACAGTACATAGTGAGACGAGACAACGTTTCACCGGGAACAATTGGTGATACGCGTAACTGTTAAAACACAGTATGGACAAGACAGATACGTAATAGTGCCTACATACACTATTGCGGGAGAAAAATAACATTACAACACAGTTGTAAACGATTTGCAGGTCAAAATACAGGTGACCTAAAACAAACACGCTAGACAGGGCATGGCTTTTTGCAGAGCACTGTGGCTAGTGGTGTGATTTGTAAAATGAAGACTGTTCAATATAAATATAAATAATAGCAGCTAGAGACTATTCTACATAAATATAAGTGATGGCAGCAAGAAAGTGCGGGGGCATAAGGTGCAGTGTGCTGTGACGCGCTGGTTTGCATCCTGAGTAAGAAATTACAGGTTGTTCAGCAGTCTGACTGCCTGCGGGAAGAAGCTCTTCCCCATTCTGGAGGTGCGGGCAGTGATACTGTGGAACCTTCTGCCAGATGGAGTGGGAGAGGATTTCAGTAGAAACCTGTGAATTTCAAACCCACAGGGGCTAAGGCAGTGCATAATAATGGTGCCCACACAAAATATTGACATTTTGGGCACAATTAGGACATATTCGCTGTGGTGAACTCACTTTTGTTGCCAGCTGTTTTTACATTAATGGCTGGATGTTATATTCTGAGGTTAACAAATCTTTACTGCAAGCTGTACACTGACTACCTTAAGTTATATCAAAGTTTCATTTCTATAGTATTGTCCCAAGAAAAGATGCAACAGAATATTTGCATAAATGTGAGGGGTGTACTCACACAGATACTGTATAATTTGAACCAGACTGTGCACAGCAGTGTAAATAAACCAAGCTTTCTTTAGATAATATTGATACTGATATTAAAATATGTAGTCTCTGTTAGAGATAATTATTTAAAGTAATGTGTAGACATCATAATTGTTGTTTCCTTTTGTCTTATCTTGCAGATGCAAAGATAAAAACAACTTCGGTATGTCAATCTCTCTTAATATACTGTTTGGGCACTAAGCAATTCTGTTAATGGGTGGGTTGATTTTAGAAATTACATCTTAAGTTTCAAAAATCATGTATAGGTGTGTTGAAACCTTACTGCATTTGCCAGCTATTTTATATTGCCTTTATCCTAAACAACCTCCGTTCGGGAGTTCTGTAAATAACAATGTGATGAATGATGGTGCAATAACATCTTAAATTCAGGGCTCAGATCAGAGAGTCATCTGCCTCAGGAATTTGCCACTGACGTATTACACAGATGAAGAGTTCTGGAAGATTGGAAAGCAGTATGGAGAGGTGACACGCTACTTCCTGATTCGAAATAGGCGTGAGGTGAGCAGAGTTGGTTCATACAACATTAACAACATTATCCATCAGTTCTGCAGTTGGTGGTAGGTTTTTTCCCCGCTTTCTTTTCTCTATGTGTCTTGCCACTGCCCCTGTAAGTAAACCTGTTAGTTGCCTCAGACATCACTCTAAACATTGTCAAATACTGAATTTACTTAAGCATCTTTATTTTAACTGTGCAGGGCTTCATTGAAATGGAGAATGGTGATGATGCAAAGAAAGCAGTTAGCGATTTGAAACGAAAGAATTTTGCATTTCACGGTTATCGCTTGGAGGTTGCACTCTCATGGAAGTACAAGAAACTAGTCAATGCGTGAGTATTGCCATCAAATCTCATTAAGTCAGCCAGTTAGATGGATTAAGTGTGTTTTTTGCTTTGTTTACACTACATTGATCCCAGATGTTTACATGTTTACATCTAGCTGGGTTCCTAAACCTGAGAAGAGACACAAACACCAGAGCAGAAGAAGCAGTAGGAGCAAAGAGCGGAGCCGATCACGCTCCAACTCAAAATCCAAGTCCCAGTCAAAGCAGACTCCTTCAGAATCCAAGGACAAGAAGTCTGATCAAAGTAAGAAGCATCGGGAGGATTTGGAACCTTCAGTGGAAAAGTCCAAAGAGACTTTGAGGAAGCCAGAAAATTTGTCGCAAAAGTCTGAGGAGAAGGCCAAATCACCTGTCAAAGAGGCACAGGTGACCAGTGTACAGTGTTACCAATGTTATTAGCCTGATGCACCAAAGGCACTAGGGAGCACTAGCCTGGCTGTCCTTTTATGTGTTTGAAATAAGAAACTGCAAAGCATTTATCTTTATAACCATGAAGCTTTTTGTTGTTTTGTTTGTTTGTTTGTTTAGCAATTTGTGAGCACTGACAGGGTTACCACTGATGAGGACACCAGAGTGGGGGAAACCATCAAGATCAAACACGAGAAAGATGATGGTCTTAGACAGTTCAAGCCGAACAATCCTGTCGGTACGCTACCCCACTAAAATATTCTTGCCCTTGAATGAGCTTACAGTTTATCAGACTAGTCTCTGTGATGTTGAGTCAATATGAGTGATGATGTGTGTCACAGGTGTGATATATCTTCCCGAAACAGGGCAGGAGTTTGTTCGACCTGTTGTGGGCTATTTTTGTAACCTGTGCAACATCATCTATGCCACTGAAGAAGAGGCCAAAAATGAACACTGCAGTAGTCTGTCCCATTTCCAGAAGTTCAAGGTAAACACTTAACAGTACTTGTTTGATCACATGGTATTAATTGATTGAATGGGATCATGTGATAATCGTGCACTGAGAATGTTGTCATTTATCGTTTCTGTATCAACCACACATAGTGTAGTATTTGCAGTTGACATAATTAAATGAAAAGCATGTTATGCCATAGAAATGGAAATGAGAAATGTAATTAAAACAATTGCCCGATACAAAGGAACAGTACCTAGTCACACTGGAGGCAGAACGGGGGGGGGGTTACTCTCCTGTGTACAATAGTGAATATATTTTCCTAACTTTATCTTTTTCATCCCCCCATCATGTCATAGGAGCATTTGGAAAAGAAGGCCTGAACTGGACTGAATATGTTTCTTTAAACTGAAGATTTTCAGAAGATTTTCTAAATCTTTTTCAACTGCCAGCTGCTTTATGAAACTCATTGCATGGCATGTATATGCTATTTAAATGTTAAGTATGACACTTGTTCAAAACAGTAACATGTTTTTTACTGATACATTATGTTAAAAACTGTGTCCTATTTTTGTTCATAATAATTATTTCTCATAATGTCTGTGTTTTATTAAAGTCTAGACAACAAACCTGTAAATGTGGTTATTCTTGTATAATCTGCATTATAATGTAAACACAGGCAGACTGGACCTGTACTCTATAAAGAGCTGGACTTTATGAAGTTCCAGTAATTAAGTCAGTACATTTTATTCATAAAAGTTATTAAAATTGAAATTTGCTTTTCCCTGACCAAAGTGCTATAGAAAATGAACTGATATGAATTTGCATAACCTGGCTTCATTATTGGCTGGTAGGGTCTAGGTTATGGAGAACATGGGATTCAGATATCTTGAACAACCAAATCTGTTTAAAACTGGCTAAGGTGACAGAAGACGGCTCATGTCTTTACTCTGTGGTGCAAAAAGCATCAGTCCTCTAGACATACAGTGCTCAGCATAAATGAGTACACCCCCTTTGAAAAGTAAGATTTTAAACAATATGTCCATGAAAACAAAAAATATTTCCAAAATATTTGCAGACTAAGTTTAATATCACATCTGTGTAACATACACCACAAAAGTTTGCATACTAATGTAACTTAGATTGCATATTTTTCAGTTTTACTCAAATTAGGGGGAAGCAAAAATGACTACACCCCACTAAAAGCCTCAGGGCAAAGCAAGATTTTAGACTACAAATTGTCTGATTTGTCAAATGTCTGATTTACCAAGAATTCAACCACAGGTGAGTCAGCAATGGCACCACATGGAAGAGAAATGGCACAAGAAAATGATTTCCTCACACCAGAGAGGTAAAGGCTACAAGAAGATCAGCCAAGCTTTACTTATTAGTCAGAATACTGTAGCAAAAGTGGTACAAAGATTTAAGAAAAAAGGAACTGCTCCATGTCACAGAGATGTCCTGGTTTTTCATGGAAGTTAACACCTCGACAGGAACGTCTTCTGATGAGAAGGGTTGAAGAAAATTGGCACACAAGTTCACTACAGTTAGCTAAAGAAGTAGAAAGCCAAACAGGGGTGACTGTTTCCCATGACGCAATACGTTGTCCACTGCAGAGGAATGGCATGCATGGATGCCGCCCACGAAAGAAGCCTCTCCTAAAGCCCTAGAGTTTGCCAAGGCCCATGCTGACAAAGATGAGGGCTACTGGGACTCTGTATTGAGGAGTGATGAGACCAAAATTAATGTTTTTGGAACTGATGGCTTCAAAACTGTATGGCGTCGCAAAGGTGAGGAATACAAACAAAAATGCATGGTGCCTACAGTGAAGCATGGTGGTGGCAGTGTCCTTATGTGGGGTTGCATGGGTGCTGCTGGTGTTGGGAGCTGCATTTCATTGATGGCATCATGAATTCAGAGATGTATTGCTCTATACTGAAAAAGAAAATGCTACCATCACTCCGTGCACTTGGCCGTGGTGTACTTTTCCAACATGACAATGATCCTAAACACACATCTAAGGCCACTGTCAGCTTTCTGGAGAGGAACAGGGTGAGTGATTCAGTGGCCAAGCATGTCACCTGATTTCTGAAGAGACAAGTGGAGCATCACTCTCCATCCAACATCCAGTCTCTAAAACTGGTCATTATTGAAGAATGGAAAAAGATTGATGTTGCAAATTGTTCCAACTTGTTCATTCCATGCCCAGAAGACTTGGCGCCGTCATTAAAAATCATGGAGGTCATACAAAATACTAGATGCAGTAGTTTTGTTGGGGGTGTACTCATTTTTGCTCCCCCCTAATTTGAGTAAAACGGATAAATATGTAATCTAAGTTATATTATTAAGCAAACGTTTATGTTGTATGTTACACAGATGTGATATTAAACTTGGTCTGCAAATTTTTTGGAAATATTTTTTTGTTTTCATGGACATTGTTTAAAATGTTACTTTTCAAAGGGGGTGTACTCATTTATGCTGAGCACTGTAAGTGGAGATGAACGGTAATGGTATAAGATTTTAATATTTTTGAAGAAAAATGAAACAAAACTCACATGTTCTATAAATTTAACCATTAATTTTAGCCGTTGTCCATACATAAATAAATGAACAAAAAACTAGCTAGTGGGATAGTGGCAATCAGTGTTACAGTGTTGGGGTGTTAAGTATTAAAGACTCTCATAGAATAGGGATAGAAACTGTCCCTAAACCTTGCTTGCCCTTTTTTTTTATTGTGACAGCTGTTGCATGGTCTGTCCTCTTGACACCATCACTAAGGGTGACCCCAAGGAATTAAAATTGCTTACTCTCTCCACACCATTCTCACTGATGTGAATAGAGGAGGGGGCTGAACCCTGTTTTTCTGAGCTCAAGGAAATAAGAAAATGCGATATAACTTTGATGTACTACAAAAAGCTTATAGCCTAGATTTCGATATGGCCATTCTTATCTGTGAGTCTATTTTTAATCACTTAACTTTCGCCTCAATAAAAGACCACGCATTGTAGGCACAGACCACAGCAGAATAGGAACTGAACCCAAAGATCGCTGAATATTACTGCTTTCCGCTAAACTGCTTATTGAGTACGCAATAATGAAGAAGTCATAACGTCATAAACGACGCACTCTAAAAGGCATGCGCTTCTACTGAAAAGCACTACGCGGCAACACAACACAGACCGATCGTTGAAAGAGCCAGTCGAAAATTATTTAGTCGCACCCTAGGCTATTAACATATTAACTGTTCTACAATCAACGGGTTGCATTTTAATGATGGTGAGTTTGGTAAAATTTTGTAACGAGCATGGCTTTACGCTTCATCACTCTTTTAGTCAGGCTTTTTTCATTATTTGATTTCCTCTGGTTGGTGTTAACAAGTAGAGTACTGTATTGTGTATGAAAGCCTTGGCAGAGACTAGCAGGGAATATGCCCTGTCCTTTGTAGCTTACGTACTTTCTTTATCTTATAGGACTCCCTTGAGGGGACCAGCTCATCATGTATCCCCTCTCAGACTTTGACAAGTTCTCCAGTACCATCCAGTGATTGCTTGGATGAGGTTAGACATTTTCAGGGTGCACATTAAAATATTGAAATATAAATATAATGCTGAAGAGATGCCTACGTCCATTATTTATGTTGAAACTGAGAATAGTTATATAAATCGCAGTGCTGATTAGCCTACCTGGCATGTGTCACTTGCAGGACCCCCTGGATGAGTTCAGTTCCAAGTTCATCTCTGCTGAGGCTTTGGAACGTGCCTATAGTTTCTCAGAAAGTCCCAAACGTCTGGTCTCCCCAAAGACCATTTTGGACCAGTGTGCTGAGACTCTGCAGACTTGGCTGGAGGGTGCAGCTGCTCAAGACCAGGCCTTTATAGCGGTGATGGAGCAAATTAAGAAAGATCAGAACCTGATGATTTGGAACAGAATGAAGGCCCGACAGGCGAGGTTAGCTGACCTGTCAAGGGGAAGAGAGGCGAGAATCCATCTCATGAAGGAATGGAAGCAGGAACAGCAGCACATCTCCAGTATCATCAGGGTGCAACACACTGCTACTAAAAAACTCCCTGAGGCGATTCATCACCTCCCAAAATTTATTAATAAGCTTGACCATTTGAGAATGGTGGAGATTGATGGGCACAATGAAAAAGAGGAAGAGGAAGACAACTTCGACCTTGAAACCTGGAGGAAGGAATCGTCATATCTGAACACTGTATTTAAGCGATACAGAGATATTTTGACTGAAGTAGCCAGACCCAGTGCCCTGCTGAAGGACACAAATGGCAAAATGAGGAGACACAAGAAAGCAGTAAGTGATCAATTTGACCATTGTTCAGGTCAGGACAGACTATCATAAGATCAAAAAAATCTCTGAAGGTGACATCTCAGAAATTAGTTGAACACTTTTTGTGGTGAGGTAAGGACATAATGTTGAAGACTCAACAGGCTTCATATCATGCCAAAGCATCTCTTTCTACTATATTTGGGCCATAACTACAACAATCAGTTCTTTTCCTGTCTGCAGAATAAAGTTATGCCAGAGACTCCCCTGGAGAACACAATTCCCTCTGAGCTGAGTTCCGCAGTGCTCTCTGCTGCCTCAGAGAAGGACAACACCAAACCAACTCCTGCCATCTCATCTGAGGTATTATTTGTTGACACATCAGTATCAAAAATGAAGGATATTCAACCTTGTAGCACTGACGGTTACAAGATACTGGTTTTCTGTTTACAACCTAGAGTGCCTCAGCAGCGACTCTTCCATCAAAACTACCCCCTCTGACATCACAGTTACCCCCTCTGGCATGCAAGCTCCCCCCGCTGAACCCACTTCTTAGGGGAGCATTTCACAACTCAGTAGCCCCCCTACCTCCAATCAGATGCAAGACAGAGCTGGAGGACCTGGAGAGTGATGGAGAACATTCTACACAGGTGAGAGAATATGTCACCCTTTTTTCAGCAGTATTATCCAGGATAGCTATAGATGCTTTAAAATTTATTTTAATTTCCACAATACAGAAGTTAGACATATTTCGGTGTCAAGCAGCAGTTGGACAATGCAGTAATAGCCAGTTAGACAGTAAATGTATTTGAAGGACAAGGTTTGCAACAATCTTATGTTAACCCCCCCTCCCTCCCCCTCTGTATCTCTCTCAACAGAGTGCTGTGGCAGAGCACCTGATAGTTAAACCTGAGGTTGCTGAGGGTAAAACTACTGAGGCTATCAGCACGTGCTCTTCTGAATCCATTGCAGCAGCAGAGAGTGTTTTCAAGCAGAAAAGGAAGAAGGCAAGGAATATTAAAAAGAGGTGAGGCTGCAACCACACAAAACAATTACTATGGTCTCTCTGAAAAGTATACTGAACATGATCTCATTTGTGAACTTGTGAAGTTGTATACAATGAAAAATAGCTTTTGTCGACATTAAAGTTCTTGTTGAAATAGGAATTACAAAACCTTTCTTCTGGTAGGTTTTTCCAGTTTCTTCAAAAACTGAACTGCTGCAGTATCAAAGAAGAGTAGAAAGACATATCAACCCACCTAAAGTTTTTTTATTGGTTCTATCCACAGAAATGAAATTTGAATAAAAAAATAAAATCCATGGTCATGTATCTGCAAATGTAAATTAATTTTCCTGCTGGATGTTATTGCTTGGCGATCTGAAACCTGTTGATAAAGATTTCAACAGATCTTCAGAGTGAGAGCAAGTCAGACGACGGTTGAAAAAATCAGGGAGAGTTTTATTTACATTGATGCACATCAAGGGAGAGATAGCATGCTTCACATAAAGATCCACCAGCCACTCTAACTAGTCAAGGGAATAACTTTAAGTACAGTTCCAAGTTGATGGAAAGTGCCGTTGGTCATCTCAGTTGACGTGGCCCGTACTGAATCAGTCCATGAGTAGTGCCAGCATGGCACGCTAGAGCAGATAGCCGCTGACAAACCTAGACAGTGCAAGCACCAAAACAACCTAATAATATAATTTTCCACCTTATCTCTAATGACGGGAACGTCAGGAACAGAATGAAATAAAAACAGTCATGTCATATGTGGAAAGACAGTTGAGACAGGCCTAGTTTAAATATAACGACTGCATATGCCTGAAAATAATAAAACATACAATACATACTGATTTCAAGAGCATCACACAAAATGCCTAGTATATTCTGTGTTTAATTATAGATAGATCAGCACGTTAATCCACAACTGGTGTCAAGGTTATATCTCTATTAAAGTAAAAATGTTTTCTGTGCAAAATTTTTCTTGCCACACTTTACTACTGTCATGCTTATTTACAGCCTGGATATTTCTAAAATTACTTTAAAAATACATAATGTAATGTAATGTGTTTAAAATCATTTTCCTGATTACCTCAACTGTTGACCAGTCATTGTATTTATAAACATGACAATGCTGTTTTAGAGTGTGAAACATATAGACAAGGATTCCCTATTGCTCACACCGTCCTAATTTAGAGCATGTGCATGATGTCATCTCCGTGCTCTAGGGTGACGCACAGTGGTAAATCTTGACACTGATCGGAATATTCAGGAACTGCCTGGAACCTGAAGAGGAAGTATATATAAAGCAGTGCTGTCACAGTGCTGCAGCAAAGCTTCAAGTGAGCGGTAAATCTGAGAAGAGACACCAAGATGGAAAGGGCTCCTATTCCTACAGGGCCCAGGCCTTCAGGAGGGAGTTTGATCTCCCCAAAGGAGTGAATCCCGAGGCTCAGACTGAGTACATTGACACTCCAATTTATGAACCATTCAATGAAAGTATAAAAAACATTACCTACCAGAATTAGACATTTAAATTGTTAACCACACCAATAATAGCATAAAGCAACATGACATTTTTTAAAACAAATTGGAGCAAGTTCTGACAATGTAATTCATTTCTGTTGACAAAATACCTGGGAATCAATTTCCTTTTTTGAGTTTGGCTGCAGCACAGAAAACACATTAATCTAAGGGACAGATATCCATTCATACACAGAATTAAGAAATTTAATTGAGACTGCAATACAATTGTTTATGTAACATAAGTCAACATAATTTTCAGTTCCTTCACAACCCATATTCCATTTACTCATATGGTCTAATATCAAAAATATCTGTGAATGTGATGATGATTGAATGTATGTTGGAATACAACACAGTTTGCGAATTTTCACCGTGGCCATTCTTATCCATAGCCCATGAGTATTTTTTAAATGACTTGAAAAATACTTGGAATAGTCTGAGTATTTTTAAAATCATTTTCCTGATTACCTCAACTGTTGACCAGTCATTGTATTTATAAACATGACAATGCTGTTTTAGAGTGTGAAACATATAGACAAGGATTCCCTATTGCTCACACCGTCCTAATTTAGAGCATGTGCATGATGTCATCTCCGTGCTCTAGGGTGACGCACAGCAAAACAGACAACTCCAAGTCTACACCAAGAGCAGCACACACAGCAACATCTCTGGACTCACTGAAAATGCTGAGCCTTCACGGATTCCAGCCCTCAATCAGCCCCTTTGTGGACTTCTACTGGCCCACAGAGGACCAGCCCCTTTGTGGACTTCTACAACGTCCACAGAGATCTCATGCTGAGAAACGTGGAGGATGTCACCAGCTGTTTGGAGCTCCTGAGGAATTTTCAGCGCCAGATCTTCCAAGAGATTGACTAGATCCCTGTTTCAGAGGAGGTTCATCCACTAGCATGCAACCTTGAGAAGAAGGGAGATGGTTTTGCTAGGATGCTGGACACCAAAGACTTTTCTCCTGAAGAGCTGTCAGTTAAACAGGTGGGCAACAAGCTTCAAGTGAGCGGTAAATCTGAGAAGAGACACGAAGACGGAAAGGGCTCCTACTCCTATAGGGTCCAGGCCTTCAAGAGGGAGTTTGATCTCCCCGAAGGAGTGAATCCTGAGACTATAACCTGCAGTTTAGCAGAAGGAAGGCTTCACATTGAAGCACCAGGAAAACAAGCGCCTGCCATCTCCGAAAGAGTAGTTCCCATCCACTGCAAGACAGCCGAATCGACAGAAAAGTCCGCCGGCATGACAAAAGAGGACACCACAGATGCAGAGAAGATGCAACAAGAAGCGCCCTGCTAAGGACAGAAACTATTCTTCCTGCATTGAAAGAGCTGGACTTTTTGAAAATGTTTTTCATTTTGTTATTACTATTTCATAGGCTAAATGTGCAGAATTTATTGATGCAAGAGAATCAACCTCTTTTTTACTAAACCACAATCCAAGTATTTCTTGCCTTTTCTCTTTTTGACAGAGGTGGGATGACTAAAAGTTACAATGTCAAAAAAGAGCAAGGCCTGACTGAGGACAGAAAACAAAAGTTTAATTGTTTTCTCCTAAGTAATTAAGTAATGTTGACACTGAGCATATTGACGACCACAAATTGACGACCATAAATTGATGACCACACCAATAACATCATAAAGGAACATGACAATATTTAAAAGAAATCGTATGTTCTGACAATGTTGTTCATTTCTGTTGAGAAAATACCTGGGAAGCAATTTCCCATTTTGAGTTTCTGAGCTTCTGTACAGAAAACAAATTTATCTGAGAGACAGCTATCAGCTATCCATTCATACACAGAATTTAGAAGTTCAAATATATATGTTAGTAGTGCACAACAGATGGAAAACCATGGAAATAAATGGGTTAGTGAAGGTCAGAAAGTATTATGCTCCCCACAAATTTAGATGACACTTTAGATGAGTGTTTACACTGTGCTGAAAGAGTGTAAGATGGTAAAGGAAATATCATCTGTCTCTACAGCTATCAATAATATTTGTATGAAATAATAGCAAAGTAGCTCTCGACCATGATTTTGTTGAAGGCTCTCAAAGGGTTTGAGATCATGAATCCTCAGTTAGATGTTAAATTTCCTCAGATGTTAAATTTCACTTCTTGGCATGAGACACCGCAAAGAAAATATTGTTATAGAAGCAAGTCCACAAACATAGACAAAAATGCTGAAGGACTGCATCAGAAAACTACATACGAAACAAATACAAAAGCTGAACAGCTCCCAAATACTCACAAAGACAAGCCTGACACACTCATACACCAACCACACACACTGGAAGACTAGCCAAATGAGTGAGGACACGAGCCACCACACACACATAAACACAGTCCACACCAGCAGCCAAAGCCATCGCAGCGGGGCTAGGAGGAGGACGAGAGGCCCCGACGAAGCAGCTGTCTGAAAGAAAACAAAACACAGGCAAAATGAGACATTTACAGAGAAAAATTATTTTTAGGTGTGGCAATTATTCAGTGTTAAGGGAGATGAGTGAACTTGTTGCAACAAAATGTGCTAAAATTGGAAGTTGCAGGAAAAAGGAGAAAAAGATCACCTCGTCTGTGTGTTCAGATTGGCTCTTGAAAAGATCTGGTTGATCTTCAAAATGTTTTTCTGTCTGCAGCTCTGCAGGGAGAACTTTGCAAAGTGAAGATGTAAACAAATTTTAATATGTTTAAATATTTAGCCAACCAGATTAATAAAAATTTTTTCCACATTTCCAAATTTACAGTGTGTGTGCATGTGTGAGAGAGAAACACTCACAGCCAACAGATTGAATGGAGTCTGGCAAAATCTGGGAATCTTTAAGAGCCTGTTCAGTTATTTGTAGCCGCATAGAAGCTTTGCAGTGGAAGGATTTACATTTTTTATGGTTAAAATGGTTAAAATAATACTTAAAAGCACCATGAGAATTAAAAGGCAATATGTCTCATTCATTATTTAAATAAAACAATTCCAACAGAGAGAGAGAGAGACTTACTGTACACAGAAATCAACAGCAGTAGTGAAATGACAAGAAGAACCCCAAGGTCTGGTCTATCTGGCCACACATATGCTGAAGGCTGGCGAACACTTTTAGGCTAAACACAAATTCAAATAAGCTGCATTGCCAAAGCTTTCACATGAACACTAGAAAAGGTAGCAAGGAATATCATACAAAAAATGACACACTCACTGGCCATTTTAATTTAATAGTCTGTTGACAGCTAGTTCTAAAGATTAATTTAAGCATAGGCCTAGGTCTACCCAGGAGTAAATCAAATCTCCTTGTCTAGTATTTCTCTTAGACAATCAATAGTTTATTTTGAGCATTTTCTTGTAGGCCTAGTTCTTTGTGTTTCAGTCCAAACCCAATTTTAATTTTCTCTTATTTCATGATCTGTACTTTCTGAAGATAACAGATAGTTTTTCTTGGGCTTCTCAAACCGCACAGGACAAACTTGGATGGGTCTGTTACTTTGCAGCAGTTATTTCCATTAGGCCACGCGGTTAATTCCTGTTAGACTTAGAAAAGACAGCAAAACTTTCTTTCAACACACGTCCATTGAGTAGCCTAAGTCACTCATAAAAGTTTTTGTTTCACGCACCGTTGCATGCCCGCTTCTTCGATATGCTTCTATAACATTACGTAGTCTGAAGTCTCTCACAATGTTTGCCTCGTCTGGACAGGGTGTTCTACATTCTGGGCAGTTGTAGATCTGACGACTTCTAAGTTCAGTTATACAACGAAGACAAAAATTGTGTCCACAAGGATAATGGTGAGGTTCGTTTAAAAGCTCTAAACATATATTACAAATCAATTCCGACTCAATATTGGCCATAACGGACCACGGAAATACAAAGAAAGCAAACTGAAATCTCTACCACACTACACAGTATTGCATCAAATCGAAACTAAAATAAGTGGGAGCTGCAAAGATACAGTCGAAAACAGAACCGGTTGGTGCACAAAGATACGGTGGCCAGAGAGTTCTCCTAAGTAACGTGTTCAGTAGCTGCGAACAAAAAAAAAAAGTGTACATTGTTGCCTAATCCTCTTTTGATCTACGCACCTTGACTGTTCTGGGGCAAAGATGGAAAACCGGCGAAATAACCTAGCCTACTTTATGTTCAGGCATTTTGTCAACAGTAGCCTAAAAACTCGAAACAGATGAGACTAATGTTTACCCTGGATGATCTGGACTTGGAATTTGCTCTGCAGATATTTCTGGCAAGGATCCATTTGAACTCATTAGCTATGCAGCCAAAATTAGTCACAACCCTTATCAAAAAAATCCTTGTATTCCTTTCAGATTGAATAAACAGCTGCAATTAAAATCATCAGTTAGTCTACATGAGTGATCTGTTTCCTGTACTTATGATAAGTTCAATGCTTCAAGTTAACTTCGAATTCTATGCTGGTTATGTCCCTGGAATGCAAGGCCAATCACTTGCTGCTGATGTGGGTCTGGTTCCCAGACTAACTGGAGTTCATTTAAAGGTACACTATGCACGAATTTTAGTCACTTTTAAATGACTCATTACAGGGGCGAATGAATGCTCTCAGCTCCCCCTATGGACTCTTGGTAAATTTACAGCACGTGCTGTATGCCAGTGCAGAAAGGCAATGTGAGCGTTATGAAATTTCTTAATTCTTTAAAAATTATCATCGCTGGTTCTGTTTCTTTTGTCAATTTCACATGAATGGGAGAAAATGTCGGACGTTGTAAGCTACAAAAAGGGAGAATTTTTTTTTCCCAGAATGTGTCCTTCAGCAGTGATAAAATAAGCTTAGCTAAACATGGTTTTGAGGTGTTCCTGATAGTTTGCTGAACAAGCTACACACACACACACACACACACACACACACACACACACACACATATATATATATATATTCATTCATTCATTTATTTATACTTGTATACACAAAATTTTTATCTAAATAAATAAATGAAAGAAAGCCAGTATGGAGGCCTCTATCAAAGCAACATAGAACCGGTCAAATGCAGTGCAATCTTTGGCTGGCCCCTCTGCCTCCAGATCAGGACTCTCTGAAAGTTGTAGAGTGTTTTTGGCTGCCTTAGTTATGTTAGTATAAAGTTATCGCTACTTATTATTGGATATTATCGTAAATCTTGATACCATAAAATTTCAGTAAGTGACATTATCTTTAATTTTCATTTTTATGGGCTTTGAAGGTTAAATTCCTTCCTTTCTCCTCCTGAGAAAGTTTATAATGATATGGAGAGGTTTTTCAATAACCAAGGAACAGTAACTGAGTACTGCATTCCTTCCTTAGAGAAAAAAGGGGTAGGTACAAAGGGTAAACTCACAGGGCCGGTACCTTAGCCCTTGATAAACACTTCCTCATATAGTCCAACAAATCCATCTGGGGGAATAAAGTTGATGACTGAATTATAGCCAGTCCAGAGTCCAACAAGTGGAAATCTCAGCAAAGTGACTAAACCGAGGAGAAAAAGAAGTAAGAAGATCTCCTTTCGCCCGACTGCTGTGACTGGGCCTCGGCCAGAGAGCATGGCAACCAGAGCGATTGGCAAGCGCAGGGAGACTTTCACATGCCTGCCATTGTACTTCAGTGGCAATATTCAGAAGAAATGCACAGCAGACAGGGTGAGTTTGAAGTGCAGGATCACACTGATTTCTATGTCAGTTTGACTAGGCTTAGTAATACAGGATATGCAATGTGTGCTTCAGAGAAGCCAGACTATCTAAAAATAGATGCTGAAATAACTAAAATAAAGTTGGGACCTTTATTTTGTTTTGACAGGGATTTCGGATGTACCATGGAGAACTCCGTGGCTCCACCATGTTTTTATATACAGATGAGAAACAAGAAACGGTGAATCCCACATGCACAAACACACACAGAAGAGAGCACATAAAAGAAGTGGATTTGTACGGTCACTTGATTCTGTAGTCACAGATTAAAAGCTATTCCTCCTTGTTCTCTTATACTAATTCACACACATAACAGCAGTGCACGAGTCTCGGTTTTCAACCTAAATCACACATTATTTATGCATAACTGAGCATGTTTTACAGTACTGTGAGAGGCTGGAACTACACAACCTGAAGTCCATGGTACTGATGTCCTCCTATTCAGAGTGCACCACACCAGTTTACATACTCAAGTTTCCCAACAAGGAAGTACAACTGAAGGTAGGTGTCAGATTAATGACGTAAATGACATCAGGCAAACTACTAGTAATTCAAGGACTTGTAGTTTACCTGAGTCTGACTAACTGTGCCTATTATTTGATCAAAATGGTCATATTTATGTTGGCATGACTGTATGCATCTGTGTATAATCAGACTGACAATCCAGACACAGGAGAATTGTGGAGAGGCTATATCTTGACTGTTGCTCAAGTGAGTTTACTTTGGATTCATTCAACCACTCATAAATCTAGAATAATGCAACAGATCCACAGTTTTCCGCCGCTGTTCTGATATCTGTGTGTGCGCCATGTTATAGCTGAAGGTCCCGCATGAGCTGCAGCTCTTGCCTGGTCAGTTCATGAGGCTGAATGAGGTACAGAACCAGGAGCAGGAGCGGCGTGCTCGGCTACCTCCGGACATTCCACCATTGACAGATGTACCAGACCCTCGCTCAATAACACCAGCAGCAGACGAAAGTGAATACGATGACACTGTGTCCATAATTCCCTCGTGAGTTTGATCACTTCTATCCACCTGGGTCACAGTGGCTCATCAAAGTCACAAGATAACAGTATTAGCTGTGAATACATTTGCAAGTCTTCGCTCTATGTGTGTGTGTGAGAGTGTGAGAGAGAGAGAGAGAGAGAGAGAGAGACAGAGAGACAGAGCTTCTGATTACATGTACTCAGGGATGTAACGATATAGGTATGATTGTGAGGTCGTGTTTCCATGCGTATGTAAGGGGTTATGGGATGTCTAACCACTGGTCACATCTCTATAGTTGTTTTATGTCAGTGTCACGTGAAGAGGCAGAGAAGCTACTCGAGGAGAACCCAGATCAGGGCAGCATCATCCTAAGGCCCGCAACAGACAAGAAAAACTTCTCCATAACTATTAGCCAAATATATCCAAGGTACACAAACACACACACACAGACAGACATACACACTCAGTCTAAGACACACAGAAAAAGCCTTACAACACCCACAGTTTTAGTGATGTTAACATTTCTCCTCTCCAAGAACATGTGTGTTTTTATCAGCTATGTATTTTGCCTGTTTGCAGTGGTCAAGTTATGAAAAACTACAAGATCCTTTCTACTGACTCTGGCTTCTCCATTCAACTGGAAAAGCCTGTAAGTCTGGTAGTCCCACTCTGGTAGCACAGAGTGACCCTACAGGCATTGTTTTACACCTGTTACATTTGTACTGTATTACCACCTCATCATGTTTGATGCTCTTGACAGGTAACTGTCCAAAACCTGAATGAAGTGGTAGATTACTTCATGGAGCGAACAGGCTTTGAGCTAAAACCTTTTCGAAAGCCTCAGGCCTACGATACCCGCATAGGTGAGCTCAGGCATGCACATATACATACACACTTATAAGTGATTGTATGTGTATTAGTAAATGTGTGATGGTACATGGATCTATGAATGCATTTGTGGCCTGTGACAGAGCTGCCTCCCCCTGCTGTGGCTCCGAAGCCTAAGGTCATTCCTAAAGCCAGGGTGGCGCCCACCATCCAAACACAGCCTGGTAACAAACAAACGAGGCCACTGCCTGCCACACCTCCATTACAGAAGCAACAGAATCAATATGTGAATAAAGATGGTAAGCCCTTTATCAAACATACATGAGGTACATGTAGACATATACTATAGAAACAGATATGTATTACCCAGATGCATCTGTTCAAACACCACGCTGCCATGCTGTGAATATAGTATGCATTCAGATGCTTGTTGTGGCCTACTGTATGAACTAGCTTATGCTCTTTTTTGAGTAGTTTGTTTATTCCATCTACTGCTAGTGAGAGGTGGTAGCTTTCATCTACTTTTTATGCTGGTACATAGATTCATTATGTACTGTAATGGGAGAGAAAAATTATAGAAGGACTACAGATAGACAGGAACTCTCAAAGAACCTTGTCTGACTGATGTTATTATCTTGAACAGATCTTCCAGCTGACAAGAAGAGTCACAAATCGGCCTTTAGACATTAACAAACACATTCACACGCACGCACGCACGCACACACACACACACACAGATCAGCAAAGGTGGGAGTAAGTCAGAAGCAAGTCTTCAGTCATAACCTTCAAGTCTCAAGCCAAGTCAAGTGTAAGTCACCGTGGGGTGAATCAAGCAAGTTGAGTCAAGTCCCTGCTATAAGTCAAGCAAGTCAAGTCATTGCTGAGGTCAAGCAAGTTACAAGTCAAGTCTGACAAAAATCTAAACTATAATAATGTACCAAAGCTAAATTTTGAAAAGTTTGTCTCATAAGAATTTCAATTTAGGCTCATCATTGCTTGTGCAAAAACATGTGACGGGACATTTTCAGTAAGCCTAATGACCTCAACTAGTGAATTGCTTCTGAATCATCTGTCAAACATCCAAGCCCATAGGCTAAATAACACTCTGTTCCTCTTCTCCAAACATCTCTCCTCCCATGAACACTGTCTCTTGATTTTTGTGAGCTTGCCAATGGACCTGTAAAGGCCTTGTTGCTTTAGATTGTTTTTGATAGCTAACGGCTTTGCTATATGACCAAAATATCATGATATAGGTCAGCTACTGCCACATGACACAGTGTTGTGCATGAACTAGTTCATTAACTAGTTCATTTTCTATGAACTGTAAACTGAACTTGATTTTTGTGAGATTCTGAATCACTGTTCGGGCCTAGATAAAATCTTGGTTACCACTTCAGTTGTGATGAATGAAACAGGTATATAGGCCTATACATAACAGAGATTCTAGTGATGGGAAGCTGGTTATGAAGAGGGTTTATTTGAAAAGCTAAGCCCAGAAATAGTCATTTTTTCTTCACTTTATTCAAGTTAGTTAAATGTACTGAATGTGAATTAGTTATCAACTGAACTGACAATCTAGAGATGGGATTATTTTTTTCTGCATTAACCGAACCTTGAACTAATTCATGTGAAGTTTGAACTGGCACAACACTGCCATTAGGATACATATCAAGACATAGTGCATCTTCAGTGATTTTACGGGGAAAAGTTAATATAACTAAAAGCCTCTGACAATAGAGAATATTTCCATTACATTGTTAATTATACTCCGCACAAACAAGACCTAAAATACTATCTAAACACAGGCCTAGATCAGCCGCCTATCGATAGAAACGTGTCTTTTTTTTTCTATTTAGAAACATTAGAAACTAGAAAAGTGGTTTTTACATTCTATCATCATTCTATCATCTATTCATCATTATACAACTATATCATCCAAATCATGACAAAAATGAGATATTATTACCATGAGGAGTCTTTTTTCATTATATATGATAATATGGGATAGCCGTAGTCTGTAAATAACTGTAAACTTCTCTTAAGTTGCATCGGTTAGCTTTTGTACATAAGGGAATAACATTAACAGATATTATTTGAGTAATACGAATCAATAAACCTTATTTTTTACAAATGAAATAAGATGGACTGTATTCAAGCATATTCAAAGACAAAGATACCTACATACAGGGTCTTGGGCTAGGACTGGTATGTGTGATATTCATAGGGTGACCACCAGCCAGACTAAGAAAGGGAGAACACTTGTGTAATGTGAGAATATGGCACTTTGCAGTCTATCCTTTCACGTTTCAGCCCCCCCACCCCCCACCCCCCTTGAAAACTCCAAGTTCCAAGTATTAAAAAACTGAAAGTGAGTTTCTGTGCCCCATTCATTTGGTGTTAGCTGCCAGTTCACTATTTGGCCTATGTTGTCATTATTTTCCTTTCAACAGCACTCTGTAACCTTTAACAACTGGGCTATGGATTGATTCACACCAGATTTCTCCTTAAACGCTGTACATGATGTAGCATTGTACTGTTATATTAGCAGCTATGTAACGTTGTGGGAATAAAATACTGGATTACCACTACACAATATTTTCAAAGCAACATTTTTCAATATATTAAATAAAGCAATTACAGTCTCAGCATTCTGGATGGAATGAATGAATGAATGATATACTTGGTGTCATTACTGAAGCTTACTTTTCATGTAGATTAGGACAGGTGCCCACAACTCCAAACTTCACTGAAAAAATACAGATGTAAACTACAAGATAATTTGCTCACCTATAAGTGTAAGACTATATGTACTGTACATTACATGGTGGAACTTTGGACTCATGTAAACTCACATGTACGGGATGTACGCACTGAGAAAATGGAAAGTGATGGAATTTCTTTCCCTCAATGGTAAAAGCCCCCCCCCCCCCCCCAAAAAAAAACCAACTGTACACTTGGTATAGCTATGTACAATACAGGATAACACATTGTGTTTGGTTGTATGGAGGAAAACTGGACATGTGTCACCTCATGTTATTCCATATGTAGAGGGTGAATACTTTTGGACAATATATTGTTTCACACTGCTTAACTGTTTTCGCCCAATATTATAGCCCGAAATCTATTAGTGCAGGCAATTACATGGAAAGTGGATGTTTTGTCACATAACAGCGATATGCTATATTATACAACAGTCAGTTCCGGTTGAACTACTTAGCAATTTCTGATTGGATGAGACGCATTCTGTGTGTCAAGGAGTGAGGATATCCCACGATATCCTCCCTGTATGGACATTCTTTGGTTAAACTTGAAAAATGTCAACTTGAGATTTTTAGTTCAGTTCTTAATACAACCTTCTGGGTCAACCTCAAAAATGTTAATTTCCAGCCCCTATTACACATATTGCACTTAATTTTGAATTCAGCTCTTTTTTTACATTTTAACTACACAGAAGTTATTGTGACTTTAATTTATGTTTGAATTAACTTTTTAAATTGGATTTTTTTGTGATTAGACCCTGCCTAGACATGCAATGATAAGTCAGTAAGCCGCTTCCCTGTGCTTCCAGAAATAAATGCTGCCAGCACATAAATGTTTCAAGGACATTTAATAGATTCATTTTTTCATATCATATTCATGTGAGCCATCATAATTCCTTTTCAAATATTAGACTTACTCATTTTATTCATAATTATATTAATCAGTTTCGTCTTTAACTTTTATAACGTTTTAAAGCTCAATGACATTTTAGACTCCACATGATGACAGCAGGATAGTGGAAAACAGAAAGGAGGCCAGAATTCTGCAGTTTTTTTCTCTCCTTCATTTGTCTTTCCTTCATTTTATACTCAATATCAATAATCTCCACCTGCTTTCTGTCCATCTTTTCGCGTTTCCTCAAGACCATCTGGTACCAAGTGTTTTTTTTTGTAAAACAGTTGGAATGAAGGGGAAAACAATAATTTAACAAGACAAAGTAAAAGTGCAAATAATAAATTAACCCTTGATTGAACCCCAAGCTCAGTTACTTGTCTGTGAGTGACAGCTGTAATATCCTTTCTAGCTCCTCCTCCTCTTCCCTCCTCTTCCTGAAAAAAGACACAAATAGGGTCATCTAAAGTAAAAGAATAGAACATAGTCACACCATGCATTTATTTAAAGTGTTAAGGTACAAGTAGGTATGTTTGATAGCAAAATACCTTTCATGACATCTTTAAATCTATTATCAAAATATATGATTATATAAGAATGAGAAAAAATATCTGTTGTCTCTAATCCATGCAGGCCAGGAGCAAGTTCATCCGATATACCGTTTTTCTATGTTTTACTAATTGAATGAGGTGTTTGGCTGCAACATAGAACAACAATTTCTAACAGGCTTCTGAGGTAGTTTTCTTTCGTTTAGTGGGTGTGTCAGAAAAGTCACCCTATCAGTGTATCAGACTTGGATAAAAACACACAAAAAAAAAAATCGCAAGTGATGACACTCTCAGCTGCGCCTGCATGAGCAACAAAGTGTTCAGCTCATCTCTTTCAGCTGGATTAACCGTGTTGCTACATTTCATGCATCTTGAACTCAACCCAGGCTTTAAATAGGATTGTGCTCTGGGTCAGAAATCTCGCCTTGAAATGGCTAACAGCTTTTAGCAAAAACTGCCAGTACCACAATGTAAGAGTTTGCAGGCAAGATAGACATGTGGCAATACGCAACAGAATTACCTGCTCCGAAATCAGTTGCGCGATTTGTAGTTATTTATAAGAGGATAAATGAATGCTAATGTGCTTAGGTCTAGCTAATGTTTAAATGGTGCATACGTGGTCAGACTTAGACTGAGTAGATGATAATTTGCTGCTTCATCTTAACTGAAACAGATAACAAACCCACTTATAGACCTGAGCCCTGATATTCTCTCCCTCTCCCAGACTTTTCATCCCCCCATTTCTCTGACCTGTCCAGCTCCTCCTGCTCCCGGCATGAGAGCTCCATGGCGATGCGTAGCTGCTCATCAAAGCTGCTGGCCATAGCGAAGGCTCCAGGCACCCTGGGCTCAGTCAGAGAGGAGTACGAGGGTGGGGAGTTCACCGATGGGTGCGTGGGCGAGTCCGATTCGGGAAGCTCAGCATCTGTGGGCTCCCCTTCCTCCCCTCTGGCCAGGGAAAGGGACAGAGACTCCTGGATGGCTCTTTGGGAAACCAAAGAGAAGGAAAGCTTTTCAGTCTTGAGTGGGAACCAGCTTCAGTTTGACCTCATTTATTTAAATGTATGTAGGGCAACTGTGCTCACACTTCCTACGGTCTCATTTTTATGTTGAATAATCCTCTGTGGTGTCCCGCCACATGTGCTTACCTCTCCAGCTGAGGGTCGTCCTCATAGAGAGGAGGCTGGGAGCCTGGGCGAGTGTTGGTCAAGGCCTCCCAGATAGTCACCTACACACACACACACATACACAGAGAGAGAGAGAGAGCAGGAAGGCGGGGACAAGGGACCAGGACAAGACAAGTGAATAAATGCAGCACAAGAAAAATCACAATGTCGCAACTTATTCTAATAATGATTATCTCCAATATTATTCTAAAAAAGTGGGATCGTATTGATTTACTGAATGCACTGACATTTTAGAAAACACAATCACAAAACATCATGGCATAGTCGGTAGATAAGATATTTTGTCCATCTGAATGATTGTGTCTCACCTGGTCACTCTCTGTCCCAGCATCCAGTAAGCTCTGCTGGATGGCAAACTGCAGCAGGTTATCATCCTCGTCCCTCATTGGCTCACTGCGGCCTGGTCCAAGAGTAGTGTAGTCTGGGGGAGGCTCAAACACGGATGGGTCCACCTCGCAGTGGAGGGGAGGGGGAGGTTGGCCTGGGGAGAGAGGAAAGATTAGGGAATGTGTGTGTGTCTGTGTCTGTGTGTGAGCTTAATGTGATGCAAAAAAGTGTGTGTAATATCATTTCCAACCAAATTATGGCTCAAACATTTACTCTATAACTGGTGTCAGTCAAGTCCAAATAACAAAAGCCAAACCTAGAGGAAAATGACATGTGCTGTGGATGCTTACCAGCCTCACAAGCTGCAGATGGTGAAAGTACAGTGACTGAGCTGACAGGCTCATCACAGCCACAGAGGTTACTAAAGGTCACCCGGGCATTCAACACATGGAACAGTGGAATCTCTGAAAGAGACAAGCATGAGACCACTGGACAGTTAACACAATATAAGAAAGAGAGCCACCTGGAATGCACACACCTTCACAAATACCTCCACACATGTAAAATGTTGCTATGTTACCAACAGAAGTTAAAAAAATCGTGGATCTGCTGTTTGATTGAGACCCTATTTAAAATGTAATGGGCTGTTCCTTGGTCCATTCTAAAGGCTATTAGTCACTGACCATTGCCATTTAACTACATTTAATCTTACATCGTTTCATTCAAATTTGCATTGCAATTCTGCCTCTGGTTTGCTTTCGAAATTTAAATTCAACTAAAATTCGAGTCATTCGCAATTTAATTCTTAATTTAGCATAATTTAGCACAACTCTGCCACTTGCCTGGTATTGCCATACTCACTTTGTTCAGTGGAATAAAAATGAGCTGAGATACAAATAAGTGTGGCCAGGAAACCACTCTACACCTGGCCATTGAGTTTGGTGAAAATAAGCCTAGCATGTTTTTTTTTTTTTTTTTACTTTCTCAGAATCCTGCTGACATACTGTACGTGCAGATAACAGATATGACTAAAAACTAATCCCTTCTTAGCAGAGGTAAATAAACAGTTGACCACTGATGATGTAAGTCCAAGTAGAATATGCACTGCTCTCACCAATCTTCACTGGGAAGCCTGGCGGAAGGCGCAGGGTGATGAAGTCACGGAGTTTGGCAAAGTGGGCATTGGAGATGGCCATGAGGTCAATGATGGGTGTCACCTGCTCAGCCAAGGACAGAGGATGTGCTTCACTCAGCCAAAGGGTGGCCTTGAATCTGTGACACACAGAGACAGGGAATGAGGAAAACCAGGAAAACAGTAAGAGAAAGAACAGAAAGATATACACTACAAGGTCTGTGTTCTGTTGTGGTCATTTATATTCAGATATTGCATGCATGTATAGTATTTCTGCAAAGTTGTGTTTGTGTGTGAGAGACAGAGAGAGAGAAAGAGAGAGTGAGTATGTGTCTATGTGTGTTCGCACTTCTGCACTTTGCTAGTGAGCTCCACAGGTCGTCCGATGTCTCTGCCATTCAGAGGGAACTCGGGGTCAAAGTATTCCTCTGCTGTGATGGCTGTGGGATTGTGCGGACTCGCACATTGAGACACTTGACTCTGTATTAAAACAAATCACCCTTATAAGTACACCAGCACATGTTATTTTAATGTTTTAGTGGTTGTATTCCACGGCTTTCATATGTTTACTGATTTGCATCTTAATATACGTTTTGCATCGTTATATATTTTCAATCTTTTTAAGTCTCTTTTCCTTATTTTTTGATTGTAGTTCAATTCAAAATCACTTCCATGGTCATAAGCTGTGGTAAAAGTCATACTAAATATACAGGCTCATAGTATATTTCTGGTCAGCAAAATGCTGGTCTAGAGAGGTGTCTACACAGTCTACATGGAAAATGAGCTTTGCAGTTTAATGTATATTTGCATTATATGTTGTTTCTACATGTGCAATATAAATAAAAGTGACTTGACTTCATGTATTTGATTCATTTCTCCCAAAGACTGTACCACTATAGAGGTTACTGAAGTGGCCAATGTCCACTAATTCATGACCAGGTTTGTAAAAGTGATGGATTTTGGTGCAATTGTGTGTTGACACATAATTTTGAATAGAAGAGACATATTTTTTCGTCACAGCAGTTCTGTAGAACATCCTCATATGAAATCCTTTCCATACGTCTGCTCTTGGAAATATGGATAGACAAACTCACTCAACTCATTCCCTCAGTCCCTATCCTTTGACTGACTGGTGTGAGGAAAGCAATTAAACTCACCCCATTCTGGGAAACATGCTGCTCTGCTATACCTAGAAATGACTGCAGAGGTGTCTTGGAGCCTGAGAGAGGAAGAGACACAAACAAACACAAATCCTGCAGTATATGAAAGATGTAAAAAAGAAACCTTGTTCTGTATACTTCTTAGCAAACATACCTTTACATCTAGACTTGTCTTGGTCTGAGAGATGCTCTGTTCGAGACCGTGTCACCAGCTCCACATTACTGGCACTGTAAACCTTACAAAAAAGGAAATGCAAGTAAGTCTGATATCCATACTCAAACATCTATGAATGAATGCTTAAGGATGCATTCATCGCAAAAGTCATTCTCACACAAGGAAACAATTCAGGAGGAGCCTGTGTCTCGAACTGACCAGAGTAGTCTTTTCATTACTGTCACTATAGTTACACATTCTCTGGGTGGTTGTCTCCCTTAGTGACTGTTTCTATGGTTACCTTGGCTTCATATCCACTAACAACCTCAGACTTCTCAGAGCGCCAGCCCCAGATACCAGACTTATTCCTGTGGAGAAACACATAACACTGTAACAACCATAACCCCTCTTTCTTCAATACACACACACACCTTTACTAATCTATAAAGTAGAGACATTTAGTGTTGTGTATTGTATTTATTTCTGTGTTATGTGAATTGTAAGTTGTTGGTGTTTTGTGTCATTGTCTATTGGTCTTGAGTGTGTACACCCAGACCTTCACAGGTGAAGTGCATAAACAAAAGTAGAATCATGGCCTGCAGGCACACATTGGTGTGTGTGTGCATTTACCTCTCAAAGGCAATGTTGCGTGTGTTGAGGTGTGTAGACACAATGGGAGAGGTAAGCCTCTGTGCTGTGTTCTCCTGCGAGGGCAGCATGGCGTCGAGCAGAGAGGAGGCGTCACGGGGAGATAGAGACAGTGGCTCTGTGTACACCACCTGTTTGTCATGGTCGACCTCCATGACCACGGCACCACTCTCTAAAAGAAACAAAAATAAATACAAATCATGCTTAGTGATGTAAATGCAAAAAGGTGTAGAATTACCTCACCGATAGTCAGACAGACACATAAATGAATCATCAGGACCAACCTCCACCCTTAAAGATGTAGCTGCGGTGGCCCTTTAACCAGGTCATGTGCTCAAAGCCCAACAGTGTTGTGTCCACCCGCAAACATGAGCCACTCTTCCAAACACGGTACACATCACTGGGACACACCTTTGACACCAGAGGAACTGTTTGAGAAAAGAAGGAGAGGCAAAAAGGAATCAATCTCTCAACCATGGACATGAAATTAACAATGCAGGGGCTCGATCTCCTGTTTAGTAGCAATAGTCAAAGTCAAAGTTGCTTTTATTATCAATTTCTTCACATGTACTTGACATACAAAGGAATCAAAATTATGTTTCCCACTATCCCATGCGTGTACATGGACAACAGTAAAGTGCAGATGCAAGGACAAGTGCAATACTGCAAGGACATCCTCATGCCTTGCCTTTGTAGTGTTCATACATCAGACGTTGTAGTGTTGCTAATGGACAGTCATAAACCATTTCTTCTTCATGACCACTTTTATAAATCGAAACTTGATCTAACTATGTTGCATCTGTTTCAACTCGCGTCAGTGGCGTCAAAGACTGCACATAAGAGGAGCGTTATGAGCGTGGCTGGCGCTGTCCACCACTGTGGTGCTGAAACGGGGAAAGTAAGTTAAGGGGCTGAAATATGGGCAAATGCTGTGGTATACGTGGAGTGGGTTGATGGAGAACTTACCCCAACTGGTGAACTCCCACTTCATCTCCACATAGAAGTCTCGAGCCTAGAAAATGCATTTTTGCAGATTATCAGCACATACAGGGATAGTCTGTACATCGTTAACTGGTACTTCATGAATACCTACCTGTCGTAGTTTGCTTAGGAGTTCAGGTATTCCTGCCAGTCGCTCTGTGGCCCTTTTGAAGTCTCTGTACTGAAGGACCAACTGCACCAACTCTGGATCACCTGTGCTCACTGCTTCCTGCAACACTGAGTACACGCAATGTATGTTCAACTCGAGGAGGTCACTACATAAATAACAGTGACGTTACTTTGCAGCAGTCACCAAACTGACAATAAAACTATTTTGAGATAAGGACATACCTGTCCAGTTCTGCACATTACAGTGCGTGGGATCCGCATTGTATCTGAGCAGTACGCGCGTTGATTCGAGATGCCCCAGGCATACGGCGAGCTCGAGCGGGGTACGCCCGCGCGGGTCCAGCCTCTCCAAATCTTGCTGTTCGAGGAACACATGAACACATGCACGCACGCGCAGACACACGAGAAAACACACATGTACAGGATCAAGCTAACTGGGCGATATGCACGTCTCCAGCAACCTGAAGCAACAGTTGACAAGTGTGACCACAACGAGGAACACAAAGGCCATCTCCGACGTCCAGACCAAGCATTACCTGTTTACTCTGCAGCTCTCTGTCCAGCTCTTGGTATTGATTGTTCCACACCAAATAATGCAATGGAAATGCTTCCTGAGCCATTATTCAATGGCAGGTGTAATAACGTCCAGTATGATACTTGTTTGAAACCCAGGTAACGTTACACAGATTCCTCGTTTGGGTCGCCAAGTTAACGGTTAGTGAAATATAGTGCAATCACCACCCACCTTTCTATCCAAGTCTATCAGCTCGTGGACTACGGGATGCTCCAGCTAGGTTGCTACGAAGCTATGCTAGCTAGCCTTCTATGCTACCAGAGCAAAAGGCAAAAACCAATGTGTCTTAATGGAAATTTATTAGATAAATAATAGATATATAATTTATAATTGCCAACAGGTAACGACATATGAAGAGGAAAGTACCTTGTCTAGTTTACGAAATGTAAACACATTTAACGTGTAAGTGCAGGCTGCATGTGGAGTACCTTTGTACTAAGGAGCACAAATGTAAACAGCTATTTAGCTAACAGTAGCTATGGTCACTGGTGCAATACAAGAAACCAGCAAGAAAATATTCTAAATGGATATTGTAAACAGTGTTGATCACACTATCTAAACAACAACACAATGTAATTAACTAGTCCTTACCATGATGGCTTGGTTAGTTCGCTAGCTGGCATTTGACAATTAAGTAAATTAATGTTACCTCCTACCAATGTTTCCATTTTAGCAAGCTAGCTTACTTGGATGTAAACGTTTATACGCAGTCGTAACGTTACTAGTATCCATTCTCCAATGGTCAGGAAAACGTCTCACAGCATAAATCGAGAGCCGCCGCTGAAATTTTGATTTAATCACAATTCATCAACCTCAGTCACTGGTTAGGTTTGCTAACTACAGACTCTCCGTCTCCATGCAATTGTAGATAACCAGGGAGCGGCCTTATTTCCATTTTGCATCCAGGTCGCTCGAGTTGGCAGAGGTGTCAGTGACGGATGGGTTCTTCAAATATCTAGACGGTAAAAAGGAACGCAAGCCTTGAAATGGCTTTGTCTTGTATCCCCTAAACAAATCACCCCCAAATGAATGGTTTTCAGTCGTGCAGTAGTCCAAACATGGTGAATATCGCCGGGGGAGAGGCTTCTCTCTCAAGTTGCTAAGACTAACTGCATGCATTATTTATTTATATTAGTGACGGTTCTGCTTTGGTCCCAGGTTATAACAACTGCACGGAAGGGGGAGGGCGTGTGGGGCTATAGTATACGAAATAAAATAGATAGTTCGGAAACAACCAACACTGAAACAGACGGATCTCCGTTGTTCAGTGATTTGTCATGGTTTCATTAGTGGAAAAACAGACTCGGTTGTTTCTGTCCACCGTAGTATTTATTTTCCTTGAAAAACAAAACAAAAACAAAACAAGAGAACACAAAAGTGAAAAAGGCTTCTGAAAATAATTACATTGCTACAGGACTGTTTTCTCTCGTACTAGGGAAAAGAATACATTTACACAAAAGTATATATTTATATATTTATATCCTTTTTTTAAGATATTGAAGTGGATCAAGGATGGACTTGGAACCAAAAGCATTCCTTATTTATATTTATATATTTATATATAAAACTGGGGACACATGAAAACAGTGAAAACAAAAATGGGAGTGAAAGGATACATCCTCAGAGAAAAAAAAAAGATTAAACGGAAAACTGAAAAGGACGTCACTAATAGGAGTGAGGACTATAGAACATGGACAGGGACCCTGTGGTTCTTCATAGAAAAAAGGGGATTGCAAAGAGGGATAGCACCTAGGTTCCTGTTACTGTTTCTGCCCCTTAAAGGAACCACTGGTCAGTAGCTTCCTCTCGATTGGCTATCGCACCATTCGTACTCCCTCTGCCCCATCATTAAGTGGGGGTGTGATGTGCCTCCAAGGGTATATGACACGCCTTTCTCTCCCTGATAGACAGCCATGTATTAAAGCACTTAAGACTCGGGTCATACCCCGACACATACACATGCCTCCATTCCACCCGTCATAATTTTCTTTTTCATCCATCCATCCATACATCCATCAAATCAGCCATGCCACCTCACTTCATCTCTCCTGAGTCTTTAGTTTAGTTTGTTATATTGTACAGCACCGCATCCCTCCCCTTGCCAACCACAGCCCAACCCCTGGAGGTGTCAATTCCACCCATAGCCCCTCTCCTTTCCCACCCCACCCCACCCCAAAATGCTTTGAGCCTCCCTTCTCTTCCTCAGCTTTAGCTTTCCTCTGTCATACAGAGGAAAAGACAGATAGACAGACAGTAACACACATGCATACACGCACGCACGCACGCGCAGACACACACAGACATGCACACACACAGAGTGCCTTATACACAGACCACCTATCCATCCCCTGCTTTCCCCAACCCCAGCAGTCCTTCCCCCAACTGGGACAGCTTCACGATATCCTCTGGATGAGCTTGTCATCTGATAGGCAGTAGAGCGCGTTGACAGACAGTTCAGAGATAAAGGTCTCGCAGGCCTGACGTGACACGCCCTTGCAGCTGCGGAGGTCCAGCAGTCGCAAACACGACAGACGCTTCAGGTACACCAGACACCGATCTGATAACTTACTGCATCCTAAGGAAAAACATGAACATGTAGAGAAAAAAGCAGAAAAGATAAAGGAGTCAGTCACTGCAAACATTTGTGTTTACTTGTCAGATGCCATTTATCCAATGCACAGGCCTCTTTAAATCCTCTTCCCTCTTCAAATTCTCTTTAAATCTTTCTTACTTCTTATTATGTACAGTTTAAAGAGAGTATTGTAAAGTCAATGACATCCCATTATATATCCATAAGCATTAATATGGAGCATGTGCGCCTTCCACAAGAGTCTGAGTTTGCCCATTCTTCCTGGACATTTTGTCTTTATGAGGCCAGACACTGATGTTGGAGGAGAGGACCTGCTACACAATGTCCACTGTAGTTCAAAACAAAGGTGTTTGATGGTGTATAGAAATAGGTTCTCCGTCACTCAGCCAAGTCCCTATAATTCAAAACCTTTGCGTCTTTAGGGACCTTGCTTTGTGTACAGGACAGTCAGTAGTGATGCTTTTTTCAGGGGTGCCAGAGTATGGGCGTGGGATAGTGAAAGGACACGCTAATGCTTCAGTCGGGTCAATTCTATGCATTGGTTGAATTCTATAAATTCTATAAATCAAATCAAAATCTATTCTACACATACCAATTTCTAAGAACAGTTTGGGTAAGTGCTTTTGAATTCCAGAATGACTGGGGACAAAGCAAGACCAGTGATGACACTGTTAGATGTGTCTGGCATGGTAGAGCATCACATGCCTACAAAGAGCAGTTTTCTATGAGAAACATCTTTGGGAAGAACTAGAAGAGAGACTGCAAGCTGAAGCTTATGCCATATTAGTGCATGCTCTCAGAAATACTCTGCAAATGGTGCTGGTTGGATGGGGGGTGGGGGAATGGATTTTGAATGAAATGTCAGTTCCTATGGGTGTAACGGGAGCCAACTCAATACTTTGGTACATTTAGCAAATGCAAATAACGTCAGTGGCCCTTCAGACACAGGAGGAGACGTTTGGTACGTCAAGTGTCAAGTCAAGTTTTATTGTCATTTCAGCCATATGCACTGTATATAGTGAGACAAAACAATGTTTCACCATAAGATCTATAAAAAGACAGACAAAGTACCGCCGAGGTTAAGGTGCGTGAGCGTGTTGCGGGTGGATGAGCCCACGGCAGTGAGCAGGTTGAGGGCCTGGTCGGTGACAGGGCTGTGGGAGAGCTCCAGGCGTGTCAGGAGTGGCATGTGTCGGATGATGAGCCGCAGCGTTGCCTCACTGATCTCCAGCCCACACAGACGCAGGCACTGCAGATTCCGCAGCTGAGAGCGGTTGTCAGAGCCTAAGGAGAGAGAGAGAGGGGGACAGAGGGAAAGGAAAGGGAGAAGATGGTCAAGTGGGGAAGGACAAGACAGGACAGAGTACAAAGGATGAGGAGGATGGACAAAGGAAATAGAGAAAGGATAAAGCGATGATCGGGAGAGAGAATGAGTAAGAGAAAGGAGGTTATAACAACATTTCAGGACCTCATTTCCTCAGCATACATTAACCATGTTGTTAAGACAAACACTGGGCCCGGGAGTGAGGTGACACTACCTGGGGGACTCAGCAGCTCACGAATCTGGGCATCTTTGACCCCATCAGCCCAGCGCAAGTCCAGGGAGCGTAGCAGAGGACAGGTGGAGGAGCTCAGTGCTGAGAGACACATCCAGGAGCAGCCCGATAATACCAAGTCTTTAAGTCCTGAGAGAGGGACAAAAATAACACAAATTATTTCATAATCATATGTCATATCACCAGTAAGCGATAATGTATTGTCTAGACAGTCATTTTAGGAAAATATTTCAAGACCCTGACGCCGAAGAGGTCTCCTGAAGGGAAATATTTTACACAGCTACTTGCGAAAACGACAGAAAACTTCACACAACCGTCTTTTAAATTTAATTTGTTACCATTTTGCAGCTTCCGCAGATAAACAAATAGTTCGCAACACATTGTCGATTTAAATTAATGCGTGAATGAGTGAAAGCTGATATCCTTTCACTTTCAACAAAGTTCCATTGTAATAATTGAATGATCTCTGCCTATGGAATGATATGCAGATGTGAATCTGAAGCAAAAAAAACTGTTGATTGACAGCGGTCATTATACTTTCGCAACGCTCATTATACAGAAATAACTTCTCTCCGCACATTGAGAAGGCCCGTTCAAAGTGAATGGAAACCTCCCGCAGCATTCTGGAGAGCTGTATAATAAATCATGATACATACTCTAAACACATGTTCTTCAGAACATCTCTTGTACATATGTGCACCGCTAAACACAAAGCATTTGTTAGGGGTGCAATATAGTGCATGTGATATGATATATTATACCTGGTAGTCTATTAATGAGCCAAGTGAGCTGCTTCTTTGAGATGGCCGTCCAGGAAAGATCCAGGGTGACAGGCTGGCGTTTGATGATGCCTGAGAGAGCCTGAGGGCTGATGGAACGGCAGCGACTCAGGTCGATCTTTGTCCATAAGCGCTTGTCACAACCCCTGGATAAGAATAGATTGCAACACAATCAGAGTGCACACTACAGTACACAGTGAATTGCATTTCTGCACTTTAAGGCCTGAGTACACTTCATAGCATCACTGAATGTATCTTCTGAAATATACCCTGGGCATGCATGTTCCTTCTCTAGAATCAGAGGTATTTAGTTGCACTTTTAACATAACCCCTGTCTCTGACACAGGTTTCTGATTTTCATATTTAGTAGGGGAGACAAAAACCTGAACCAATACTTCAATATTGTATTTTTAAAGGAGAAATCTGATGTGAATCAGTCCATAGCCCCATTGTTCCACGTCACCGATTAAATGCGGCACAGCAAAATGAAACTAAAAGTAAGTGTTCCCATTCAGCTGTGCTTCAGAGTCAGCTGTTGGTTCACTTTTCGGTCTATACTGCATTCTCTTTTCTTTCCGACAGCAATCAGTGACCAGGAACAACAGGGCTGATGGACTGATTCACACCAGATTTCTCCGTTAAGTATTCTTTTGGTGTAAAGCACACCGAAAACCTGATGTAATACTGAAACAAAGGACGGGACTCACCACTTGTACCAGCTCTTACAGACGGCCATGCAGACACAGAGTTCGGCCTGGCTCAGGTATCGGAACACAGACACCCACACCTCCTTCTCACAGCCTGGACCACTTCCCCCATCGCGAGCAGAGGGATGGAGCATCGAGAGAGAGGAGGAGGAAGTGGAGGTTGTGTTGCTGGAGGAGTGGACGTGGGTTTGCGAATGACCTCGGGAACCCCGACCAGAGTGGGAGAGCCCTCTGCCATTGCGGGTCATGCTGGTCGCTAAGGGCTTATCTGAGCGGGCAATATGTGACGTTGCCATGGCTGGATGAGCGCTGGCGTGGGAGGCGCCGTTGCGGAGTGGAGGCCGCAGCAGGCAGACGCGCTGCTGAGCGGAGGCTGGTGAGCAGGGCGTGATGGCAGCCTCCAGCTTGGGGACAATAGCGTTGGGATCACGGTGGCTGCGGGCTGCCGGCTGGAGTTTCACCGTCAGGCAGGAGTTCTGCTTCCTTGCCTCCTCACACAGTAGCATGGCTGTGCTGGGTAGCCCCGACCTCCTCCCGACATTCACCTCCTCCTCCTCATCCTCATTGTTGTTGTCTTCCTCTCCGTCGGTTCTCTCCCCATCGCCATTCTTTTGCTCTCCCTCGTCACTGTCATCCTCGTTGTCGTCCTCCTCTTCAGACTGCGACTGTTCCTTCCCTCGTCGGGCCCGCTGCTGTGGCCGATTCTCCTTCCTCTCCTCCTCTTCGTCTTCCTCATCCTCGCTATCATCGGCTGTGTCATCACGCTCGGATCTTCCGCGCTGAAGGTCTCCGCTCCCTCGCCCCATGCCTCCTCCGCCTCTCCCTCCTCCTCGGAGACGGACACCTCGCCCCCTTCCACGCCCAATGGACGAGTGCGCGGAGCTCTGCAAGGCCGACACCCCTCTGCCTCTGGACACACCCCGGCCAAGCCCAGTTTTGTCCCCACCCCCCCTCTCCATACTGCGCTGGCGCAGGAGCTTAGGGGAGAGAGAAAGAGAGGATGGCTTCTGATACAAGGACAGACAGCAGCACAGAACAGAGCAGGTATCATTCAAGTTGGAGAAGAAAAAACAACAAAGAAGAGAAGAGCGGAAAAGAAAGGAAAGGGAAAAAAAAAAGAAGGAGTCGGAAGGGGGAAATGTAAAAAAGAAGTTGGTGAATAATCTCATGTAAGCATGATGCATTGCAAAGCCAAATCTTTGTACAGGCATTATTCTTTTAACATTGCCATACCCCAGCAAGCTGAATTGCAAGAATGGTCAAGATGATTAATATAAGAAGATGGAATGCTCAGAAAATATGCAAAACAGATAACAAAACTCACCGACTGTAAGATCTTATTTCGTTCCAATTTAATCTGCAAAGAGACAACAGAACAGACCAGCAGAAAGCTTAGAAACAGTTTCTATGCAGTAGAATAAGGGTGTATCAGTGCAGTATACATGCATGTGCATGCATTTATTTCTGTGTGAATGACAACTAATGAGGTGTGTTCCACCGCGTTGTGTAACGCCCTCACCCTCTTCCTGAGCTGGAGTTCTAGCGCTCCTGCCCGTTTTCTATTCTGCTGCTGTTGTTGGAGCAGAAGCCTTTGTGATGGGGGTGGCAGGCGCCTGGAGGGGGTGAGTGGGCGCCTTCCTCTACGGCCCTCGCGCACCCCGATGCCCTCCCGATGGGCGCGCTTGGCTGGAGGCGCGGATGAGACCCGGGCACCCTGGACAGTGCTGTTTTTGTCTTCATCGTCGCTACTACTGCTGCTGTTGGCCGACTGAAAAGGGAAAGGAGTGGTCATGTGCTACTGATCATCCTATTGCAAGTGGCAAATGTGAGACACTGAGCAGGAGACAAGAGAGAGACAAGAGAGAGAGCTACCTCTGTTTTTTTCTCCTGGACACATTTGGGACATTTCCAATAACTGGGTAGGTCTTTGTCAATCACACCCTCTGCAGGTTCCTGAGAAAACACAGACACATTCCGATCTGCAAGCTTAGCTGACATAAAGTAAAACTTAAGTGTGTGTGTGTGTGTGTGTGTGTTGTTGTTGCCTACCTTGAGGCACTCAGGATGTGTGATCTTGGCACAGGAAGAGCACTCCATGAGTGTGGGGGTGGAATTCTCACCCAGGGGATTGCCCTCGCCACACACGGCACACACAGCTGAGTTGGGCAAACCCGGCTACACACAACAAGAAAAGAGGAATGAAAAAGAAGAGAGAGAATAAGATTAACACTCTCTGTAATAATTTGACTGCCTCCATATAAACACATGCACATTGCTCAGAAACAGCTAAACTGGACTGACAGGGAGACACACAGCAATGGTAATTTGAGCTCAGCTCAGCCTCTGTACTCACAGCGAGACATTGGCGTCGTAGGCAGGTCTGTTTGAGGCGGCCAGGCCCGCCAAACTTCTTCATGTCGCGGCAGAAGATGCAGTCGCCGCACTCACTCCGCAGGCAGGCCTCGCACCGCTTACAGCGCACACGGCGTCGCCGCAGTGCCTCAGCGGGCCGCCTGGGGGCCCGAGGCCCTGACAGCTTGGGCCCCGCCCCAGGGGGACGTGGCCGATACAGCAAAGGAGGGGGGGGGCTGGGGGGGCGGTACCATGATGGCTGGAGGGAAAGGAGAGGAGAAAGTATTTTCATAAAATGCTGCAGCATTGTGTCTGTGTGGGTGCATGTGATGGAAGTATTACATTTGGAGTCAACTGTTTGCTCAGGACAGGGTTGCACGTATGTACATGTGTGTGTTTCAAACTTAGCATTAGGGCTGGAATCACTTCCTCTTAAACTAAAGTATTCCCACACCTTCAACGAACGGGTGCGCTTTTTGCATTGTTATCGGCGCCGCATTTTGCTTTGGGTCTGACGCATCGGCACGCATGTTACGCGTTGTCCCAGCCCTACTTAGCATGCATGAGTGCCATTCTGAATCATTCTGAATAGGAAAGTCCCTTAAGATGGTTTGTGACTTATTTTTAGCTACACAGAGAAAGTTTATAGTGAATTTCCTGTTTCAGAAAGGAAGAGGTTTTCAGAAAGTAAAACAAGGCTGAATTCAATCCAACTACGAAACTACAAATCAGAGATTTGTATACCACTAATCACATAAACTGCAAATATGGAAAGCAGACCCATTCTTACCCGTCTAGGCCATTTCACAATGGGTTTTCCAGTGTAGGACAATGTAGGTTCATCACCAGCATGTTCTTCAAGCAACCTCTGAACAACAGACGTAACAAGAACATCACCAACAACACAACTATGAATCATTACACTGCTATGTATTATTACATTTTAACATTATATCAGTTAAAATGATTACATATCACAACATGGCGCTTCAAGATTAGAGTGTACTTTTCTATCTAACTCATGTTTACACAGTCACTAGCATAGTGTTAGCGTATGTGTGCTTGTGTGTATCTGTGTGTGCACGTGTGATGCTCACCCGTATGTCGCTGAGTAGGGCAGGGGCGTTGCGGATGCCGGCTGGCACACACTTCTTGTGGGCAGGCAGCTCCTCCAGCTTCCTCAGCAGGTGCCACAGGCCCTCCAGCTCCAGGGGCGTCAGGTGCACCTTAACACCCAGCTTACTGGCTGGGGACGCCGCTGCCTCTTCCTCCTCCTCTTCCTCCTTATGTTCTTCCTCCTTCTTTTCCCCTTCTTTGTGATCCACTTCATCTTTGATATCAGCTCCCTCACCTTTTTCCTCATCGGTTTCCTCTTTGGTTTGACCGTTCTCTTTCTGCTCCTGCTGGAAGTCTTCTCGTTTCAGGCCTGGGAGGAGAGAACGTGATACGAATACAAGCAGAAGAGTAATTACACTTTATTCCTGTGAAAACTTAGAAATGTCTGTCTGGTGTTAGACTCAGATACTGCGTGGACAGTCAGGAAAGGCCTTCTAGTCTCAGACACATTTAACCAGAAGTCAGAGAAAAGTTGAGCAATGTAACACGGGTGAGAATGGAGTTGTTAGCGGATTTTCCCACAGTTGCTGTTCGACTGCAGGAAGAATGACTAATCGTGTTAGCACTCTTTCACACAAAGACACTGTTCAAATGTTAGAGCATTGGCAGATGGCCGGTATACTTACCAATACCAAGTGAGTGCTTCTGAAACTCTGGGGTGAGGTGAGAGACGTTGGTCAAGCAGTACAGGTACCTCTCCAGCACATACCAGCACATCTCATAGTAGAAAGGGTAACGAAACTTAGCTGGCACCTGCCCAAAGAAAGGAATAAATAAAGAAAGAAAAGTACAGAGGGGAAAAAGGTATGTTAGTCCCATCAGAACAGATATGGGTGGCATAAATGGAGTGAAATGTAGAGACAGACGAGACATTGAACAGCAGGCCCACCCTTGTCCTGTCCTCAATATTATAGATGTTGAGCTGCATGGGAATATTGAAGCTGTGAAGGAAGTTCCCTCCAAACACCAGAGTGTCCACAGGTGTATACACAGCATGGATCCACCCTTAAAACAAACACACATACAGGGAAATGTAAATGTTTGCACTATATGTAGACTACATTTAAACTTTGTATGGTCTAAGGAAGACCTGGGTGGCTTACTGGTTGGAACCACAATAAATTCATGACCTCTATGCCATTTGATGCATGATGCATCAGCTAATGCCCTAATATGTTATTGTTTATTTATTTATTACATGGCTCTTTAATACTGACGAATGCTCCATTCACTACAATGGGACTTCCCAACATCCTACGGTGTGATATTTCTTGGTAATGGACCGTTGCTAAGGATAACAGACCGCCATTATGGAAAGTGAAACAGGGCGTTAACCAATCAGTTAACAGACTACCGTTTTTTTTCACTGAAGCTGCTATCCATCTTAAAAATTACTATGATAGCAATGATAAACATGCTTCATTGTCATGTTAGGTAGCCATGTAATAAGAGGGATAACGCTCTGCAAGACGATCATTATCGTGGAATAACCCTCTGCAAGCCTCTGCCTTCCATCACTCTGTTGGGAGTTGTTCCACGATAATGACCACCTCGTCACGATAATGACCAGAACGTTATCCCTTACATATGAATCAGGGAAGGAAGTTACCTGAGGGTATCATGAAAGTGTATCCCTGTTTCAGCTCAATGCGCTGGCATTGTGTTGCTTTGTCACCCAGGAAGATGTCCCCTTGTTTCCCTGACAAAACCCAGTTCTCGTACAGCTCCAGGTTTTGGGGCGTTGGTGGGATCAGCCAGAACACCTAAACAGAACATACATCAGCGGTCTGTACCACAACTTTGGCAGAATTAACCACCCAAAGACTTTGACAATTAAACTTTTTGAAATATTTGTATGCTATAGGTACACATTAGATACAGCCTGACAAATATCTGTGTGACAACCATCTCAACCATTATTTTTTGCGTTTAAAATTCTTTTCTTTTTAAATTTCACCGCCACATATTACTAAAATTTCATCAACACGTCCCCAGAGGTGTGCCCTGACATAGAAGCATCAAAGACAAAAACCCTTTAGAGTAGATAGTGTATCAGAGACACTCTTACCTTTCCTCCACGTAGGATGTGGTACCAAACAGAAGTGCCACCAAAATCAATGTGGAAGTCTGTGAATGAGCCTTCTACACTCATTAGACAATACCTGAGAGAGAGAAAAGCAAACAGTTGGCGAGATCTGTTAGAGACCTTTCCCACACCTAAGAGTGAGGAAATGTGAGAGGTAATGTGAGTGTCTGTAGATTGCAAACTTAACTGTGATATGTTTTGTGTACACCAGTCCATCATTGAGAAACAGCAGCAGATTTTACAAGACAATCAAAGCACAATGTCCAATATTTCACTAAAATGTACATGGACTAACATATATGATGGACACAATGAACACTTAATTGATGGGTGACACCTTTGATAATCACCTGCCTTGCGCCACGGGTTACGGTAAGGGTGACTTATGGGTGCTTTAAGGTACTCACTTCTGTACTTTAGGATATTGCATGTCTATGATGGCATTGGTCGAATCCCGTTGTTTCTCCTTCAGATGACGGGGCCACATGTTGTCCACCCAGTCAATCACATCCACCTAGGAGAGATAGCATTTCCATCAGAAACATACACACAAAAGATGGGGGTGACAAAGCATGCCTCTGTGTTTAGCACACTGATGTGGGGCGTTGTACCGATGCAGGCCTCTTGACCAGGTTTTCCAGTTTGGTGTGACTGAACTCTAGGCTGATGACGTTGTAGAGCTTCTCCCGCTGGGAGGGCGGTGTCTCGTAATAGCGCCTCCACTGGCCCATAGACATCTCAATGCCCTTCTGAGTCGTCACATCCATCACGTCGATCATTCTCCGGCTTCCTAAACCACAGGTCAGGGGAGGAAATGGGCAGCTAGCAATATTGTTCTGTCTTCTCGGTTTATTACTGACAATGTACTAGTGAACATCAAGAGGCTTTTAACACCAGTAAGGAGAGCAGAAGGAGAACATAGTTGCCTTTGTGGCTTTGCACCATTTGTGAATGACAAAAAAAGTACATAAAAAATTGTGATCTGATGTAACATTACTGTTAAGTACAACAGAGAGGTGATGAGACTTGCCTACAAACAGCTTCACGTCGCTCACGCTGAAATCTGGATTTGGCATTCTGTGACAGAGAGAAATAAAGAACAAAACCCCTAAAATCATGCATCACGAAGCTGGGACTGACAGCACACAAGAAAACAACAACAAAAAAAACGTACTGGATTCCAAGGCCATCTGACTTCACAAAGACAAGGGGATCTCGGAGGCCTTCTCTCTGGATGTACTCAAAGGTGAAGTCTGATACAACACACAAACCAATACATCGTGAACACATATCCTGGGGTATTGGTTTAGGAGAATAAGCACTAAATTGCTTGAATTGCTTTCTCACCTTTTCCTTCCATGTATTGGACCAGGCTACAATTGAATCTATCACAATGCAGTTTCTCCTCCAGATCAAAGGTTCTCTTCCCATCAATCTCATCATCGGAGATTCCATCATCTTGGTACCGCCGACGTGTACCAGTGCGCTGTGCAAAGACAGAAGATCAGAGAATACACAAAATACCTAGATTAGCACGATAGTGATGGTAGTATTGCACACTATTGTCACTGCCAGGGACTGTTCAAAATACACACACACACAAACCAAAATTATTTGCAGTAACACTATCATAAAATTATTTTTCCAATAGATTGCAGTAACCAGTAAATCCACGCGCATTTGATATAATTATTCATGGCGTGGGGAGGAAATCAAATTATTGTTATGCCTTTATTCTCTATGTGCTTTCCAAAACAAATACACGCACGCCAAGACAGACTAAACTTGAACTTGTCACTCACTGCGCCCCTGGACGCACGTGCGTCTATTGCCATGCCAACACATCCGCTACACTGACTGACTGTACAACCATTCATTTAACCGTCAGGAGAGGCTAAAGATGACGGAAGGCTATGAATATACACAAACGTAGTTACCTCAACACTATGGCAATGATGACACACAACAGTTATTATTGTGGTGCTTACCAGGCGCTTGCTGTATCGTGTATGCGAGTCTTCCATGATCTAAAGCAGAAAAATGACAACGTTAATGTAAACATTTACTACATTATGTGGGTTTGAGTAAGGTTAACGTAACAAGTCATCTACACTGCAACAGCGTAATGTTGCAAACTAAACGTCCCTTATGAACACATATCTAACTAGTGAAGCTTCATGAGACAACGTAAAGATAGCCAACATAGGGGAGATTGTATTTAAACTATCGCTGTTATAAACAATGACTACGTGTTGGTGCTAACTTAGCGTAAAATATGCTAACTACTTAGCCAGATAGCTAAGTCAGCTAACATCATAATCTCCTTTGCTGTGAGAACGTTATCGACTTGAGGACAAACCCTACTGTCTATCTACAATGCACATACTACAACTATCACATCGACATTTTCTCCACAAGTCAGTTATGTTGTAGCTTGAGAAAATTACATATAAAACCACTATCCAACAGGGGTTAGCTTCGCTCACGTAGCACCCCTTTGTTATGCATTAAGTTATGGTTCTAAACAAACGTTAGCCTGTTAGGCTAACAGCTAGCCACCATAACAAAGGTTTAAAGGAACGCTGACAGCAAACGCTATTCTGGCATGAGATGCTTTACTCTCCCAACTAAAATACTGATTCAAATCTATGTAGTTATTTCATAAGATCTCTGTCGTATAACCCCGACAGCTAAAAATGTATTTACGAAGGCGAGGTTTCCAAATTCCTTTCAGCAAAGACTACACTGGCAAGCTAACAACGCAATACACACTGATTATAACGTTAACCTCGAAACCACCTAACGTTACATTATTATCAGGACGCTGCTGACAGCTGCACATTCAAAATTATGTTGGCATTAACTTATAAACGGTAGTGCATAATGTGTTATAAACAATTTAATCAAATAATCACGCTATGAGCTGATACAGGAATTAATCTTGAAACGCTACATAACGTTAATATGGCTAGTTGCCCGAGTTAGAGAACCACAAAACTATGTCCTGTTAAATGAATAGTAGCGTTAACTGATTCGCTAATACAAACAGCGATTTGTAAACAGCCTATTATATAGCAGTCCAGAATTAAATGACTGGTTAAAAGACAGCCCCAGCATATTCAACGGCACATCATATTCAAGCTACGTTAGCTAGCTAACATGATTATAGAAAGAACTTCCAAATGTAACCTTACCAGTTGAGGCTCTTGAAGAGTCTCTATGGGCACTCTTGTAGGTTAACCGGGGGTCTTTCGGGAATTCAAAACAAAAATGAAATTAATCCCAAGAAATGTTGATAATTTTCATATTGTTATCCTTGTTATTGTGCGATAAAGTTAGGGCGAATCGCTGAAGTCCGCCATTTTCAACTTGTCACAGAACACACACACACAAAACCATACAATGGTAAAATCCACCTCTAGTGAAAAACCTATGCATTTAGGAAAATTTCATTGGTCGGAAACGCTGTCAATCCGACAAAATAAGGGCGACATGAAACTGCTTGACCACGCCCAAAATATAGAACCTATCATAGAAAAGCTATCAAAACATAGATTATGAGCTTGCAGATACTCTATTCGCAAACACACAGAAATGGGGTCACTGAAAGAACCTATCAAACGAATTGTAGAAAGGATTCGTATGGATGGCTTGACCAATAATAAAGAGCACTAAAGAACCGTAGCTTTTGATTGGTCACATAGACAGAGTTATAGCGCTGTAGCCTACTGTAGGGTGGTCTTTGCTTTTCAATGGAATCAGCGTAGCTTATGTTTTGATATAAACACAGATGTTGGCATACTGAGAAAAGCTTCAAAAGCTAGTTGGTCATGAAAACTGTAATACGTGAAATAGGAATTCAGTCTTTGAGAACGAGTTTGACGCGGAGGCCGTCTAGGAAATATAGGAAAGGATAAGACCACGCAGGATTGTTTGCTGTGCATTTGCAGCGTTGCGAATTAATGTTTTATTACGTAACATGCAGTGACACGCTACCACACCGCTGAAAAAAATGACTCGCTCACATAAGATACCAACACAAACAAATTATGACTGCACGGACGATAGATTGCTTACAGTTAAACATACCAGAAACAACACATCCATACACGTAGAAATCCTTGGATTATATCTATGGTGGGCTAGAGAGAATCTATGAATGGGAGGGTTAACAAGGATAGGAAAAATGTTTTGTGCTTGAAAGATGTCTGTGTGCATGTTGTGTGGACTACAGCTGATGCACGTGTTTTATTTTTAAACATTGCTTTACAAAAAAACAAATTATGCTGGTCTCCTCATGGAGACATTTATGTAGGTTCCAGGCAACCCATCTCATTCAAACACAAGACTACAAAACATCTGCTACTACACATTGGGGGAAGAAAGTTGTGACTTGGATGATGAAGACACAAAGCAATTTGTTTCTTTCCTAAAGAGAAAGAGACAGAGAAAAAGAGTGAGATGAGGCAAGCAAATACTGTGTCAAATAGCTTCTTCTGCATTTGAGTCTTAAATCATTGAATCACAAAAAAAACAAGTTAACTGCTTTGATGAATTTGAAATACCTGTAGTTTCTTCTCTATGAAAAGAAGCTGTAGAGATAGGCAAAGCCAACAATCCCAAGAATTAAACAACAAAGCATAATCATCATTTTTTTCTAAGGAAAAAAAAGAGAGACAACCCACATCGACACTTGCAATTGTACTGTATATAAAAATAAAATATTAATAATATGATCCAGATCCCGGTTCCACATATTGGGTAGGGGAGAAAATCAGGAGAGCGCAAGCAGGGTTAACTGCAGGAGACTATATACAGATAGTATGCAGGTGAGTGTGATAAGGAGACATATGAGACTCCTCCTTTGGTTCCATGTAATGAACTGGGATCATGGTTGAGGATATAGGCCTATATGGACTGATGAAGGGCAATATGATATGAATGGCAGTTTGCTTCTGTTATTAACAAAATGATACTGACATGTATCTCACACCACATTTTTCTAAACCTTTTTTCTATGTTTACAAGACACAAGGCTTAGTCTAAGGTAAACATAAAAAAACATTTAGCCAGTAACTTAAAAATATAAAATCTTTTATTACTCAGATAAAATCTTTGGCATTCACAGACACATATGATTTAATATCGCATTCATAATCTTACAAATCCCTATGCAGAAGGATATCAGGGGAACAGTATTTTTTCATTAATTGGATTCTGCAGAGCCAATCAAAGATATTTAAAATTCATCATCTGTAGACCTCTAGCATTCCTCTATTCTAATACCGTGCACACACTTTAAAATCAGCCACTGAAGTCTAAAAGGGCCAGCCTCCCTTTATTTCAGCACACCGAGGGTAAAGGTACCAAGAGCAGCATAATGCTCAGTGTGGACTATTCATATAATATGTTTGGACAAGTGTACATTATGGAAAGAACACCAATTTACCCACAGTATAAATCCATGTTCTGTCCTTGATGCCCTGTGGCAGCCTGTAGTCATTTAGTTATTTAACGCCAATGGCCAATACTTTTTTTCTCACAACCACGACATGATCCTGGTGAGCTGGACACTTTTGGTCTTGAAATGTTCATGGAATGTACCTTTAAAATTAAAATGTTTCTTTTTACAAGTTAAAAAAAGAGGTGAAATCGTTCTTTGGCGTTTTGGTTTGAATTTAAATAGCTGTGAAGTCAGGAAGTTCAGTCATGGATCAGACATGATATCTTGTCTTCCATTTTAAACTCACCTGAATAACTCACCTGAATAATGCTTTTGTTTAGCCCAAAATCTAGTTCTCACATCTGTTGTCTCGTGCAAGACAGTTTTTAAGTTTAAAAAAAAAATTAAAAATCGCATACATCCTCTCTATGTCCCTCTACTCAAGTTCATGAGCAGCTTCAAAGACTGGTTTCCATAGCAGCCACACATTCCATCAAAGTGCAGACATTCCATTAGTCAGCAGTGGAGGGAGGGGAGGGGTCATGTCTGTGACAAAGCCTGGGATAGAACTCTTCTTTCCCTTCCTTTTGTAACTGATGAATACAGATTAATGATGTGAGGATGAAATGAAGGAGTTGCTGAACTGAACGGAATGTGTGTGTGTGTGTAGGACGGGGTTGGTTTTGGTCCTCAGACAACTTGTGAGATGATGATGCTGATGATTATGATAGCCAGCACAACACAGACCACAGCCACAATGATCTTCTTCTACAAAGGGGAGTGAAAACAGACAGTCAGCATGTGTAGAAAAACATATCGTTCTTCTAGTGCTTGCAAGCATGTAAACCACAGAGATACCTCTATCTCCACCCATAGAAGCACAGGAGTAAAGTGAAAAGTTAAACATGATTGCTCCACGTAAATTGCTAGATGAACTTACCAAAATATGTTTTGACAGTGTGATGGTTATCATGAACAGGTAACTGTTCAATACAGCTAAAGTCAAGTTATTCACCAATTCTTCTACACACTCAGCAGAGCAAATATGGAGACTGTGAATATTCACAATCCACAACCCAAAGTAATTCAGCAACTCCTAAGAAAGGACAATTTAGGACTGATAGGCAGTATTGCACACCATTGCCACAGCCACAGCATTCCCACCTTCAGCCACATAAAGCAATGCTGGCCCAACCAGCTTTACTCATGCAAATAAAATATGCAACCCAGCACACCACTTAGCATGCAATCCCACTCCAAACACAAGCCAAAATCCTTAACCCCCACAAACAGGCACTCCCATGGCCTACACCAAACAGCTACAGCTTTACACACCCTGCACCAGTGATAAAATGGCAGGCATAACAAAGACTTACTTTACAGCCAGCTGTACTTAGGTCTTAGGTCTTAGGCCCACAGCCAAGCCAATTATGAGGGCAACAATGGCCAGAAGCAGGACCACAACGCACACTATAATTATAGTTTTCTGGAAGACACAGACACACCAGCACAGCTGCCGTTATTTCCAGGAATTGTTCAAACAAACCACCTGCTGTCTAAAAAAAAAAAATCACACCTCCCTTTGGGATTATGCTGTGGGACAGATCTATGTCATTAGTTGAGACATTCAGTCAGTTAATTGCCCTCAGTGTAAGTGCACAAACACACCCACATAGTAAACACATGAAAAGGAAAGAGAGACAGAGACGCTGTATGAGTTGTTTGTGAGTAATCGTGAACTGTGAATGTGAAATGTATGTAAAGGTAGTAACTATGTCTCACCAGAAGGAGGCAACATCTATCTAACAACAAGGATCAAGCAAAGGAGAGAAGAAGGGTGAGGAAAGGTTTGGAGAATACAGGGTTCTAAAGACAGAGGGGATCGTTGAGGGCTTCAGCGGTGGGTCTTTGGGGATGGAACCGTTCTCCATCAAGCAACTCACACGCCGCGCCTCCTGCTGATATTTGGCAGCCTTTTTGGTGTCTGCCACAGCCCTGTCCACAAAGCCCACTGATTGGTCCACATTGCTTTCAATCCGGTCAATGATGCCACCCTGAATGTAGCCAGGAGGGCCAGCAGCATGACAGTCAGTAAAGAGGACAGGCAGTCAGCAGAGAGGACAGACAGGTAGACAGTCAGCAGAGAAGGCAGGCCGGTAGACAGTCGTTAGAGAGAACAGGCAGGTAGGCAGTCAGTAGAGAGGGCAGACAGGTAGACAGAAAAGGTAAAAGAGTAAGAGAGGTGAGACAGAAAGTAGACAAAACAAGTGGGCACAGAGTAAGCAAAAGAAGAGAGGATGACACATAGTTGGCATTTAGGAGGTGGAAATTGTGCAGCAGAATTGTTTGCGGAAGCCTGTAAATACCTGCCTGTGTACTTCACTAGGAATCTGTGTGGGTTTTTATTTGTGTGCAGTTAATGAAGGGCAGAAATACTGCTTCTGTCTCAAAAAAGAGAAGTATACCTTCTAGACACCTATAGACTCACGGGTGAACGACAGTTGGCAACATCATGGAGAGATAGTGCAAGAGAATGGCAGAGAGGAGACTCAACATGGCTTAATCTCAAATAGACAAATAAATTCTGAGATGGTCACATACCTTCCTAGCTTTGCTCTGATACCTGACTGCTTTTTTGGTCTCTGTTTTTGCCACTTCTATATGATCCACTGCTTTGGACACATTCGCCTCAATGTTGTCTATAACATCTCCCTGAAAATACACAGGATTCAAAGTTCAATTATTTACATACAAAATTCTAGTGGTTAACATGCATTACACCACAATGATAGTGTATACACTTACATACAACCACAAAATAAAGTCACACAAAATAAACACACACAGATTGTCAGTTTGCTTTAGACGCCTTACCTGACTGTGCACTTTCCCTCAGAATGCATGAAATCAATTAACATAGAGCTAATTAAATCCTTCAACAACAATATTTTGAAGTAAACAAATATTGACTAGAAATCCAACAGTACAGTACTGTCACACTGACAGACATTACATCATGTTAACAATGAAGAGGTGAATGGACTGAACAGGGAAGAGACAGAGAAAACTGATTTTCAATCATCTGACCACTCACTTTCAATGGTTTGGATGAAGATGTGATCACAGTGACAAAAGCTCAGGAGCCCACAGCCAATACAACAGCTAAGATGAGTAGCACTTCTTGAAAGAAAGAGGTCTGAGGAATGAGGGAGTGAAACACAGACAGAAGAAAAAGAAAGAATGAAGAAAAAAAGAGGAAGAGGAATATAGCAAAAGTGCAGGATGTAAAAACAGAGAAGGAACTGAGTGTACAAAATGAAAGGTACAGGAAGAGAGGGAATGCAGAGGAAGACACGGAAAAGACAGAAGACAGACAGGAAGACTAATGGAAAACAAATGAATTAATATGGAGATCACTGAGGAAAGGAAGAAGAAATAAAAGGTAAATGTACCTGGCTCTCTACCAGCATGGCGATGTCTACAAACATGTCATGCAGTTCCTTAATGCTACTTTCCAGGCGCACAATGTCCTTATGCCGTGCCTCAATCTCACTCAGAGCCTGCTTAGAGATGCTAGAATCTACAATCTACAAACACAGAAAAACGATAGAAAGAAAAATATAGGCTATTAGGATGTAAGAGCTGCTTTAAGAGAGACAATGCCAAGAGTGACAGGCTGTTCTCTGACCACTATTTTTTTTTTTAATTTAAAAAACTGTAAAGGACGCCATGTTAAGAAACTTAAGTTTCTTTTCTCCCATGTTGTTATGGATTTGGCTATGATTTTATTCTTTACTACACACTCACAATTTATACAGGGCAGCTGCAAATAAACAAAGCTTCAAAGGTTTTACCCCTGCAGTGAAGACTGCTGCATTTCCACTCTCCAACATCTCCTCCAACTCATCGTCAGTGGTGGCTTTACCAGCTGTGATACGAAGACGTAGAGAGAGAGACACACACACAGAGAGAAAGAGAGAGACAGAGAGAGAGAGAGAGAAAGAGAGAGGGCCAGAGAGAAAGAGAGCCAGAGAGAGAGAGAGAAAGAGAGAGAGAGCAGTTGCGGTGACAAATAAAAAAGGAATTTAAAAAAATTAGGAAGTAGGAAACACATCACTGATAACATTGTTCCTGTATCCAAAGTCACATTTACATATGAGTGTTTGCACCAATTTCAACAAAATTGCGCGTGTTTGAGTGTGTGTGAGTGTGTGTGTGTGTCTGAGTGTGTGTGTGTGTGTGTACACACTAATCTCTAGCTGCCTCTGGATGCGTCCTTTACTCCTTTCTCTGAAATCCACCTGTGCCTCGTTGTACTTTGTCATCACTTCAACAAACTTCCGTGATAAAACAGCATGCTGCAAAGATGGAGGAGGCACGGTTAGGCGCAGGGACTGGCAAACTAACTGTCATGTCCAGTGACGACAATGTGTTTGCCATTTTTATAACAGAGATACCCACCTGTGACTTGCGTATCCTCATGTCAGCTGAAATTCTTTCCTCCTGGTCTGTTTCCAAATTTCTCTCAATGGCTGAATGACAGGAGAATCACGAAAAAAATCAATCCTTTTCAGCTTATGTCACTTGTTCACTTATCATTTCATGTTCTTTACCAATAACTTAAACTTGCTGAAGAACACTTTTACCAATACTTCCAAAGAACATTAGCACACAGTTCAGTACTGGTGATTCATTTCTGTGCTGCTTTTCTTGCCATAATAAACATTGTTGTTGGAGTATGCTTTTACTCTTATCTGTTGACTGGATGATGTAGCAAGTGTCCTAAGCCTTAACCAGGAAATACCGTACTCTCTTCATAACTTTTGTCTTGCAGTGAGTATTGCGTGCACATCATGACACTGATCATTACAGAAATGCTACAAAAAACTTCCTTCATTTCATTGTGCATGTGTGCAGTTGTGTGCTTACTCTTGAGTTTGTTTCGGGCGTTGTTAGCCATCTTTTTGATGTCATTAGTGAGAGCCTCAAGGTCATCTTGTGTTTCTGGAAGTGAGACAGAAACAAGACAAAAGTCAAATACAACATGCCCACACTGTGTTTACATTACTTTTCCATAAGCCAACATTGTTGGTTAAACAGATATTATTTTCTTCTCTCCCCAGTCCTCCTCAAGCCAAATCTCACCATCACAGTTCTGCACCACAGCACATTTTCCAGGAAATTCAGTACAAACCCCTGAGGCTGACTGACTGCATGCTGGATAATATTACAGTAGCTAAATAAAGTCTGAGCAGGACATTATTTGGTACAAATAATACAAATCGAATGGAGCAAATAGGTGTTTTTCAAAAGCAGGCATTATGTGCACATCTTACTCTGGTCGGATGTAGGTGCTGACAGTATAACCGAGTAAAGCTTCTTCACTTCAACAACATTTTCATCAATCTTGTCAATGCTACTCCTGATGTCTTCAATCTGAAACATGAAAACACTGATGTTAGTGAACTTGTAAAGTACAAAAAAACTATTTGTAAAGTACAAAAAACCTCTGATTTGGTAACACTTAAGGGTGTCAACATAAGAGTGACATAAGTCTGTCTTAATCATAACCGATGACACATGACACATATCATAAACATTAATGACAAGTCTTTCAATGTTCATGAGTGTTGTCATTAAGTGTGTTCAGTCACGTAAGGTTGACACCATTTGGGATCCAGACAGGTTACACTTTACTCAAGGTTTTTGACATAAGGTCTGTGACATGACATACGTCATGTTGTCATTAAGTGTAATTCATTTTTTGTAATGTATTGTATGTGTTCCAAAAAAACAAATGACACTTAATGACAACAGTAATTTTAAGGAATCATTACATGTTCATGAGACGTGTCATGTCATGTTAATGGCAGGCTTACTTCACTCTTATGTCAACACTTGACTCTTATGACTCTTACGAAACAGTGCAGCATACATTTTTCCTACCATAAAATAAAAAGTGAGCAAGGACATCATCTCAAGGAATATTACCAAATTAAAAACATCAGGTTTCACAGCACTAGCATTTTGGGCTAGCCCCCTACATATTTATTACATATCAATTATTGCTGTGCTCACTCACAATGTAGAAATTTCAATGAGTGTTCTGCAAATTCAATCCACAGACACAAACCTGGGAAAAGAACTCATCCATAAATGCTGCATTGTCCACAGCAATCTCCACATCATCTGCATCATCTGTGTCACACGTCTGGGTGTGTTTATGTGTGTGTGTGTGTGGGGGGGGGGGGGGGGGGGGAGACAGAAAACACATTTAGCTGTGGCACACATTACATTTTAACTGTTACCTGTGTGTTTCCTGATGTTTATCTAATGCACATCAAGGTTGTTATTAAAGCAACATTATGTCGTTTCTACTGTAAAACTAGTGGCTTAGCTATCTAAAACTAGGATTAGTTATATAAAACTATCGAAAGATTTTCCAGAGCCTTAAAAAGATCCCCGACTGGTAAGGTGTGTTGGCCTTGTCAGTCTGACGTTGGTGTCGGCTGCGTTTGACGTGATTTGAAAACAATGTAATATCAATGACCGCCGCAACCTTGTGATGTAAATTTTTTGGTGTTTATATGGCAATGCAGTCAGCAATGTCATATTGTGAAGCTTTTTCTTTTATCTTGCAGTGGTTTCCTACCCCCCACCCAGAAATGCACAGTGCATTTCCTGGTTGGCTGGTCGGAATAAAACTTGTATACAACCCTGATATGACTACATGTCATCCAAATAAATTTGGAGATGGGACCAAAAGTAACTGTCTGATAAAAAAGGGTGCCTCAAAAAGAGTTTATCATAGCGCATAGTTGCTTTAACTTTGTGGAGGGGATCAGGAATTAGGAAGCAGAAGAGTGGCAAAACACCAACTCAAAATGCAGTTAAGAACCCTCTACAAGTCTTCAAAAGTTATTTCTAATAAATAAACTAGTTTTTGATAATGACTGCTAAAGCTGACACAAGCACAAAGATTCATGTCCCACTAATTGCAAGCATTGCACATTACACTGCATGCTGCTCCAGAATTCTACTACCTCAGCTGTTCAGTCACATTTGGTTCTCAATCATCTGAACTTGCTTTTATGAGAGTTCACTGACACGCTCTTCCTAACACTCATACTGAAATCATCTGACTTGTCAAGCATTAAGGCCTCTGTCAGCCATAACTACCTTGCTGAAAAGTTCACAATCCTACGTTGCAAGTTTTGTCTTAGTTGAGCTGCCATAAATATAGTTCTTCAAACACACAAATTAATACTAGCTGATACACAGTGTATAATGTGCATACTAAATACTGAAGTATGCCTAAAGACAACCTTGTGAAGAGCTTTGCAATGAGGCCTTCTTGGTTGTAAGGCTGTTGTATAGTTGGGTACTGGCCAAATAGTACAGACAAGAATCAGTTCACATGTAACCAATAGAAAACAACTTTGAATACTTTTTGCCTTGATTTAACCGTGGTCCTGTATTTGACCCATTCCTGTGGAAAATACCAGTAAGCTAAAACAAAGTATTCTGTTCAGCAGCAACACAACATCCATGTATGTGTAGCAAGTAGGCCTAACACTAGGTCAGGGGTTCTCAAACTTTATTGGACTGGGGACCCCACATTGAGCAGAAGTAAATCCAAGGACCCCTCATAATCGCAACACAAATTAAACTATAGAGGCTTATATACTTTTATTCTATTAAATGCTAGATGCTATTTTGTAGTCAACCTTTTCACGGACCCCTTGGCAATGATCAAGCACATGACTACTAATCGTTGTTTATTATCCCTGTTATTATTATTTATTTTGTAAACTTTTTCTTTATATTCTGTGCATTCCATTATGTGTTGTTATGTGATTCTGCTCAGTCTAGTCAATTAAAGACGATTTTGATTTGAGTTCTATTGCATAGCCTTAAATCATGATAAATATATATATATATATATATATATATATATATATAGATAGATATCGGTCAATATGGAAAAACATATTGTGATCAAATTTCTTGCCATATCGCCCTGGCATAGTTTGTGGTATAAACTATTCTGGTGAAGCCACACAGGATGTAGTCCAGTAATCGATATACATCATTTTTGCAGCACTTCACGACTGAAACCACTCTTAATTGAAAACCCTTCTGAATATTAAACATAACATCTAATCCCATTCCCCTGACTGTATTCGTGTCAAGACTAAACCAGTCCCCTCAGTCAAAACTATCATCAACCTTTCACACATCAGTTTGACTACCAAATATATGCCTATCATTTGCATGGGAGGCTTTCCCATGTGCTAGGCCTTAACAGAGTCTTCCTGAGATAGGAAGACAGCATGCATGTCCACAAAGCTCAAAGGTCTGAGGCAGCTAGATAACATTTAGAGTTATTTGTTGTTCTATCATTTAGTAAGTTGAGGAAGACGAAGACAGGGGGAAGGACACTAAAAGACAGGAGATATATCTGTTTGACAGTTTAACCACAGAGCTGTGACACATCCTCTGTGCGAATAAATGTGTGACTCTCATAACCCATGAAAACATAACAGCAATGAACAAAACAACACACTAAATGAAGACAATATGAGTAAGGAAGTATTTCGTTATTACCACTGAAAGCAGTACAAGCAAAAGGAACAGAAAACTGAGACATTGTCTGCCTTCCTACACAACCATGATGCAATAAGCCGGATGCTGGATGCTGGATGGTAAAACTGTCTCTGACAACCACAGACACCATTTGAGCTTTATTACACTACACACTGTGGATTGGGCATTTCACTTATTTGTATTAAATACAAGCCTATTTGTACTTTTTGCTATGTGTATATTGTCCTTGCTATGTGTATTTTGTTAAGCTTTGTCACTACATTTATTGTCATTATATTGATATTTGTTTATAAGATGTTTGATGTTCACTGTGGGCCTAGGGAGCGCTGTAATTTCAAATCCTATGTGTGCAACCTGTACATATGGCTTTTAACAATAAAGCTGACTGACTTTGTGTGTGTGTGTGTGTGTGTGTGTGTGTGTGCTCCTGCTAGAACCATAAGAAACACTAGGAAACAAAACAATTTGCCCCACCAGAAAGTTAAACATTCAACAAGATGGAAGGGGGGGGGGGGTACTTATGAGGGAGGAATAGGAGGGCCAGGTACTCTGCATTAGGTTTGAGAAAAACCTTGTCACACAATGGAGTCAAAACAAAGCTCTCTAACAACCACACCAGGTGTGGATTAAGAGTCAGCAACTGGAGTAAAGTAACTATACTCTTTTATTTGATGTGCCAATAAAATGGGGAAGTTCAGCACGGATTAACTACAGTAGGCTGCATCTTACCATCTAACTCACCAACACCCACTGCTCTCTTTAAATATGGAGAAAAGCTGTACAGTAAAAGTCTGTAGCCTATAGGCTATACAGACTATATTCGGTACATCATTCTGTATGCAGTACTAAAATAATGATTTATAATAATAATGATTGACAAAAATAATGATTAAATAATAATAATGATTAAATACAAATACAAATATATTACTGCAGATACAAGACAAAATCTTGAAAAGATGAACAACATTTCTGACTGACTGATTGACTCACAATGTGATGAGTGAACTGGGTCTGACTGCCACTGTGCTATGAAGAGTGACAGTCACAGTGTCGTAATATACTTCCCTTCCTGGGTTACCTTTGGATTTGAGTAAGGTAAAACACAGTAAACAATTTGTCACTATGGTAATAAATCCAGGCTGTATAAGACTGGTTCAAAGCCTAGGTACACATACAGAGAGAGAGAGAGAAAGAGAGAGAGAGAGAGAGAAGGAGGGAGGGAGAGAGAAAGGGAGGGAGGGAGGGAGGGAGGGAGAGAGAAAGGGAGGGAGGGAGGGAGGGAGAGAGAGAGAGAGAGAGAGAGGGAGGCAGAGAGAGAGAGACTCTCCCAGCAGCAATAATCTCTCTGCATCCTGGTTCTTTCAGTGTAAATATCCCACCTTTCATCTACAGCTGCTCAGGAGGACTGTGATGATGCAGTGGCCTAACCCCTCATCCACCCTGCCCTTAAAACCAAAGGGCAATTCTATTGACCTTTAGGCTTAGGAATTTACACACACCTAAACAGCCTCTACAGTTTTGTAGTGGATTCTGTCTGTGACATACTGGCAGAAACGAGGGGATGAGATTTCATAATATCCTGCTCACAAGATCCCATCCTGCCCCATCCCCCCGACTCCAACAATCATCCACGCGATCAGCTGAAAAAATCATGTTTCACTCCAGCGTAGGTCACTACCGAGGAGGCACCTCCAGTGATTCATTCAGCTCAAAAACACAGCCTACCAAGTGGAAGTAAAGTGCACTGAATTTTGTACAGCTAAGTTTCAGGAGGTTACCGCCTAACATATTCATGAAAGCCAAGAAATCGTGTTCCCAAACAACCCTGAGTCGCCTTGTCCACCTCTAGCTTAATACAAGGTCGACTTTTCGGCCTTAGAATGACGTAATTTAACTTCTGTGTCTTGCTGAAGTCGTTAAGCGAAAGTTTAGGTGAAGTTGAAAGAGACTATACTAGTTGACATCTTAAACCGTTCATTGCGTTCAAATGAAACAATATGTTTCAAGAACGTGTACTTTCAAAAGGCCATGACTCCAGCGATGTACACTTACCGCTTTGAGTTGCTCCAATCGGTCCTTCATGTCTGATACAGCTACGCAAAAATAAATACAATTTGATAAATAAAAAATACAACTGACAGGCAGCGGCTGGCACCAATCTGCGCAATGTCAGTATGCTACGATGAATTCGACAGCCAGTTGAATAGCTAGCGGTAACAGGTCCCGCTGCCAGAGTTCAAGTATGCTTCCCAAGACGCCGTGGTTGAAGTTTAAGCGTTGACTTGAGACATAAAAGTGGGAACAAAATACTCCAGGAATATTCCATACAATATGGCTGCTACGTTCCAAGGCCGTTTTTCCTTTTTTGCTAAATCTATCCGCTCAGAGGATTAAGACAACAGTTGTGTGCAGTCCGCTTAATCTCTTCCCCCGTTCTCTCCCTCCCTATCTCTTTTTCGCAGTAATCGTTCTAAAACGCACTTTTCACTTTACGCATGCTCAGTGCGCGACTCGACACTTCAGCACTTGTTTAACAAGGGGCCTCGCCCTATAAAGGGTTTCCTTACCTGTCTGTGTGGGCAAGGTCTTAAAGGGGGCGATATATCCACCTGTCATTTTACCAAAGGTATTAGGCGCAATGACTACTTTCACATACCGTCTGTTAGAATAAATCGAGTAGGTTAGCCCCAAGTCCGAAAAGTACTATGTTAATTAAGATTAAAGCCACTTGTGTCGTGGTCTAGAGGTTAATCAGATGACAGATGGCGTTTGAGGAAATTGAGAAATTCTGTCCATCGCACTGGTAATAAGGTATTTGTTCGGCTAATAAACGCCAATTTTATATAATATAATAATTTACAATTAAACCACGTTTGTTCATTTTTGGGCCCACTCGAAATAATTTAAAAATTCTCAGCCACAAACAAATGCATCTTAATGCCTGTCAAAATCAACACAATGCAATGTTGTTATGTGAGCCTTTCTTCAATGGACAATCATTTCTATCGCGAAAGGACCTGAGCAGTATTTCTTGTCTTTTGACATGCTGCCACCTGCTGGAGTCATTCAAGAGTAACAACATCACTGCAACCCAATATTGCCAAACACATATCTTAAAGGCCAAATTAAAAGTAAGTACAACCCAGCTCAACAAATGCAATATAAAACCAGTCCAAACATTGCAGACAAAAGCATAGGGACTCTTGCCATCTTGCCTACAGGACATTCAGTGACGTCCCATCCAAAGTTCATGGCATTCGGTCCATATTCAGCCCTGTCTTCACCACTGTACTGTACCTTCCAAACTTTTGTACACAAAGGAACATTGGGAGTGTCTGTGGTCATTTCTGCCCATTCATTCAGAAAAGTATTTCACAGGCCAGGCATTTATGTTGGATAATGCAAGCCTGGGAAGTATTCCAAGAAGAAGGTAAAGTGATAAGCCTTAATATAGGTAAAGGTAAAGTGATAAGCCTTAATATAAAGAAAGTGGTTAACCTGTTAATAAAGTGATGGAGTTTAGGAAGAATGTGGTGCAGAGTCCTGTCCTGTCCAAACTAGTTTTTATACCAAAATCACTGCAATGTACAGTGACACTGGAAAAATAATGCCGGGGGTTGGCTTACAGGAAAATCTGCTTCCATGTACCATATTTTGGATAAAGCTTCCAGCATTGTTGGGCACAGTTCAGAGAAGCCCATCCTGAAATACACCAAGCAAAGTTCATAAAAACATTGATACTTTATCCCGTGAGAAATTGGGCAAGTTTGGTGGGGTAGAACCTGACTAACCCATTAGTAAGATTCCTCTTTTCCAAACAAGCGATTACTGACATTCTAGTCTACCACCAGTACCTGACCGCAACCACTCCTCAAGAGACAATTGCTAGTGGACATTAAAACCCCAACATCCTTCCTGAAAGTGGAAGCTGGTAAGGGAGAAATTTCCATGCTACTGTCAATCAATTTTGGATGTCAAAAGTTCATGTGGGTGTATCAGCAGGCAACCCTATTTTTGGCTTTATTGCACATCTTGCAAAGAGATTGCAAAGATACATCACATGTATGTGTGTATGTATATATGAATGACTTCCAAAATGAAGTTTACATTTTTCCATATATTCGTAAATGTTTTAAAATGGCGTATTCCTGTTATTACTCAGACTGCAGTTGAATTGAAAATAAGTCAAAACATTCTATATGATGATTCCTTGATAATCCATGGTATGAAAGTTAAAAAAAAAAAAAAAAAAACATAAATATATATTTTGGTGGATCTCGTTTTGGAAGAGCTCTTCATACATAAAAATACGCATCAGAACAAGTGACAAACCATTCACATTTATCAGCATCAAAGAAAAAGTAAAAAAGTAAAGCATAAAGGACACTATTCTAAAACCAGCATTACATCTGTAACAGATAAGACACCCACATCCCAATCACAAAGACGAATCAAATGTATTCAGAATGTTTTTATTCAAAGTTTAACTCTAAGTGCTGGGAGTCTTACAGAGTGTAAGTTCTGTATAACACCATGAAAAGCTCTCAACCTTTACCAGCGTTTACACTAGTGTATCTGAGTGGGTGCATGTCTGTGTACATATGTATGTGTAAGGTCCGCGCATTGGTGCTTGTACTGTTAGCAAGATCTACACTGAAATCCGAGAACCACACAAATTCACCTTTCATTTTGAAACACAAAAACAAAAACAAAAAAAGTTGAAAAATAAAAATAATCTGCATTGGGATTTTACAGTAAAAGGGGGAGGGGGAGGAGGAGGTGGGTTGAAGCAAACTCTGTCGCCACGGCACAACCTGATGACTTCTGGCCACCAATGGCAAAAGAGAGAGTACAAGAGTCACATGTTAAAGATCATCATCTTCATCTGGCAGAGCTGTTTCTGATGCCACCTGGAGAGGGAGGGAGAAGAGAGAGATAAAAGGTCATTATAAATGCATAAATGTCCACAAAAAAAGCAACAGTCCACCTGTGAACGATACTCACTTTAAGGTCATGCTCGTACTGTGCGGCAAGTGAGGGGTCCATGGCGATTTCGGGTGGGGCCAGAGCAGGCATCTCCACAAACTCAAGGTTGGGGTCACCGATCAACTTCCGTGCAAGCCAGAGGAAGGGCTTTTCGAAATTGTAATTACTCTTTGCAGATATGTCGTAGTACTGGAGGAGAAGATAAGCAATGGGGGGTTAAAGGAAAGTCATCTCCCTCAACAGTGGGATTCTCTTTTCTGATTGGCTGATGAGGTGGGAATTAACTTTGTATAACTGTCTACTTTTGAATAGATTGAAAAATTTGAATCAGTTCCATATCAGTGCTCTAATGAATGGTAACCATAACTGTAGTAAAGTATTTCACACTGTACTTCCCCCCCTTCACAGTAGCTATAATGGGTTATTTTCTGTACTTCATGCACATGATTCGTAAACATAAAGAAAGTTGTAGACATCTATCCTAAATACTAATGGGAGATAAGCAGGATAACGACCTTCGAGATGACCAGTTTGAAGGAAATAATGACGTTGCATCCACCTTGCCATTGTTTCCATCGAACTGGTCACATCGTCAGCCATTATCCCTTACTTGTGGATAACTAGAAAGAAGGCAGCTGAAGATCACGTTAGTCCGTCTTAAAAGGCCTGCACTACAGGCAATTTTTTTACTGGACTCTCCTTCCCTTCCCCTAATTAGGCATCCACTATATTGTACTATATACTACACTATCCCTCCAATAATTATGCATCCACTATACTGTACAATCAGATAAATGTGCATCAATTTTAAGCAACATATTCAACATTACTTTAGAAACAAGAGGTCAAAGCTTCTCTATATTAGATAGATAGGCAGACAGGCACCACAATTATGACAGTTTTGACAGGTTACCTGCAGGTTCTTCTTGCGATGAAAGACGATACTCTTGGCCTTCACTTTCCTATCTTTGATGTCGACCTTGTTGCCACAAAGCACAATGGGAATGTTTTCACAGACACGCACAAGATCACGATGCCAGTTGGGCACATTCTTGTAGGTCACTCGAGATGTCACATCAAACATGATGATCGCACACTGAGCTGAAAACAAACATAACATTTAGTAGGGGTTGACAAAATGCAGTGATTTACAAAACGTCCATCATTAACAGTGATGTAATCTAGTCAATTCCAAATGTATAACCAACAAATACCTACCCTGAATGTAATATCCATCTCTGAGGCCTCCAAACTTTTCCTGACCAGCTGTGTCCCAGACATTATACTTTATGGCTCCTCTGTTGGTGTGGAAGACCAAAGGATGAACCTCCACTCCAAGAGTGGCTGGTGGAAGAAGGGAAACATTACACAAATTGTGACTACCAACAAATACACCCAACCATTCAGATCTAAGGCTACTGAAGTGGTTCCTCTCTAGTCTTTTGGCAACTCACCGACGTATTTCTTCTCGAACTCTCCTGTCAAATGTCTCTTAACAAATGTTGTCTTTCCGGTACCACCATCTCCTACCAACACGAGCTGAGGACAAGGGAGGAGGCACAGTCAGACTTTACGCCATCAAGTTGTTTGTGCGCAGTGATCGCATGATAGTGTGATGATTACCCAAAGTTATGAGTCGCTTAGTCATCTTACCTTAAACTGGACTTGAGGTTCGGTTTCTGCCATGGTTGTCTGTCGATCGGTCTGCGTGTCGCAGTGTGTCGGTCTGTGAGACAGAAGGCGGGAGGGTTAACAAAGCTAAGGGAGGAAACTAGCTTCGTGCTAGTCTACGTTGCAACCGCGGGTCAGATCTTCATCACGGAGTTTCTGCGGGAATCTCATACCTTAGAAAAATCGACGCATCATTGTTAAGGCCTACATAACTCACAAAAGTTGCTAACTGGCTAACGTTAGCGCCAGTGTGATTGTTGACTAGCGCGCTAAGTTGAGTTCACGTTTCAGTTCAAGATTCCTCTTCGACAAATGGACCAGTCGAAAACATCAGTGCCCCCAATAAATACCAAGAGTCACACCATACAACAGGCAGCATTAAATCCACTCATTTGATTAGAATACACACTAGATGAGACATACAACCTAGGGCATTTAAAATAAACTAACAGGCATCGATGTTAGCATCTGAACGCGTAGCGCTAGTTGGATGGCAAAACGCCATGTTGCACTGCCGCACTTTTCTAGTTTCGACTGGAACAAAACCTGTCCAGCACCGAAATCTCTTCCCTCGCAAATCGGACACAAATACCTTTAACATCATAGATACAAATGAAACCCCAATTTATACTGTAGATAAATAAAACTGTCCATAAACGCATATGCAATGGACAATAACACCATACTAACAATGCACGACAATGCATGCAGACAAAACGAGGGAAAACCCAGGTGGCTAGCAAATTAGCTAGGCCTAAAGACCATGCTAAAAACTAGCAAGAAGCACCCGCTGTAATGGAAACGTTAGCTAGCTACCACGATAGCATAAATTTGCTTAACACATGTAGATGCCCAAAACTTTATATAGCGGATAAATGAGCAACACTCACAATAAAACTATTTTAGAAATAATCAGTGAGGTTTTTAGAGTTTCTACACGTAACAGAAGTCCAACATATATATGAATTACAACAAATGTTACATCAGCACTTGTGTTCCGCACTTACCCGGCGCTGAAGTGATAGGAAAAGAGCAAATGGCGACGTCCACGCGGGATTCAGCGTGGGTCAACTGGCTATATGTTTCCGCCCTTTTCACGTGACTTAAAATTTTCCTCTCAAACTTGTCACCTCAAGAGTGACTCTTTGCGGTAGCAGCGGGAATAACACCCTTAAAATCTTAACGTAGGCCTCAACCACGTTATTCTTCTTTCTCTTAAATAATCATATAGGCTTCAGATTTTGTCTTGTATTCGTAGAGGGAAAAAGATCACAATGACAATGATTATGTTCAAAACTTTATTGTATTCCCCCAATCACCCATTATCATTCATTTTGTTCATCAAACATTAGTTTATGTTTTCCATAGTTTTGCATTCTGTAAGCTATATTTTGTGCGTATAACTGACATTGGTGCGGACTTTCTTCATTTATCTATTTTATAGGCTTACAGTGTAAGCTTAATGTTGTTCTGACACTCCATACATTTAGCCTACGTGCCTTATGGCTGGTTAACATACTGTTGTCAGTAACCTATTTGATAGATAATGTGAGTGCCCATGTGTGTTGTAAGACATTCATTTTTTATCTATATAAATAGTCAGCCTCGATGTTAGCGGCAATCTCAGCCTCCCAGCGATCCCCATTATTCAGCAGCTTTTCTTTGTTGTACAGCAATTCTTCATGAGTCTCAGTAGAGAACTCAAAATTTGGTCCCTGGATGGTGGTAAGAGAAAGACAAGAGATGTCATAGAAATGTGCTTAGTATGCAAAATATTTATTGAGAAACTAAGGTGCAAGTCTGCTTTCTGCTAATTAAGAAACTGTAAAGTGCAAGTCAACTCTTGTTATTGATTTAAAGCAGTGGGCCACTGAGTCACTCTGTGACTGACTACATTGTAAAAGCAAAGTGCCTTTACCTCTACAATGGCATCAACAGGACAGGCCTCCTGGCAGAAACCGCAGTAGATACACTTGGTCATGTCAATGTCATAGCGGGTTGTCCTCCTGCTTCCGTCTGCTCGGGTCTCAGCCTCAATAGTGATGGCCTGGAGCACATGACAAACATATTTGTTCAGTGTGCACTGTGTGTAATAGTTGGACTTCCCCTGTCTATGTGTGTACTTATTTTTGTGCTTGTGTGTGGCGTTTGTATTACCTGTGCAGGACAGATGGCTTCACAAAGTTTGCAGGCAATGCAGCGCTCTTCCCCATTGGGGTACCTGCGCAGGGCGTGTTCACCACGAAAACGGGGAGACAGGGGTCCTTTCTCAAATGGATAATTGATAGTGGCTGGCTCACGAAATAGGTAACTCATTGTCATCCCTAAACCTACAAGAATGAGATGAAAGATGAGATGAGATGAAACCTACTCTCAATGTGGTCAAAAGTACTTTGTTCTGAAACAAAAATCCAAATGTACTGCTGGCAAAATTGACTTTGCTCTGTGGGTAGGTCATGCCACAAGCGATTGGAGCTCATTAGCTGTGTCCATAAATCCCAGGCCCCAGTCTCATCAATCTTAGAGACATAGAGATAGTCTCTGGGTCAGTTAACATGATGACGACAGAGCAGCGCCATTGAAGCAGTTTCAGTAAACAACAAAGAGGATGCTCTCATTTGTCGTTGCACTATCTAAGTGCATATAGAGGCACCATGTGTCCCATGGTACTGCCCCTTGGATATGGGGGGTGTATAGCTTGTTGCCAGACCCTAAATCTTCTTAGATGTGGGTCACATTTCCAGGCTACCATGTTCTAAAACAACCATATATAAATATACATGGCCCCATGGCAGAGTCACAACTCCATTAATAATTTGTAAGAATAATACAACTTGGATACTAATTTTGAAATGCTGAGTAGATGTTTACCTCTGAAGAGCTCAGTCCACAGCAGAGTCTGAGCAGCCCGGTCTGTTATTGACTTCATATCAGTGGGCAGTTCCTGTGCATTTACATATTCTATACAAGACAACGAAATACACTGTCAGATTTAGTGCAATAGGCTATAGTTACAGTGTGAGTCTCAGAGAGAAGTGTGTGTGTGTGTGTGTGTGTGTGTGTGTGTGTGTGTGTGTGTGTGTGAGAGTGAGTGAGGGAGTGAGAGTGAGAGTGAGAGAGGGACAGAAAGAGATAGAGAGGCTTACTGAAGGCTTCTCTCTGGACTGATAGACTGAATGGTCGGACTAGGCCAGGAGTGGCTCCAAAAGTGCCTGATTAAAATACAGAACAGTGTAGAACTAAAGAAGTTTCGAGACACCAGATGCCTGGGAAGATCTAGTTCAACCTAAACAGAAAGATTTCCACTGCAACAATTTACATTCTATTTCAATTTGATTATGGAAAGTAAATCAGACAGGATAAACATCAACTGACAATCCAGTCACTGTTGTTCCTCTTTACTTGGGTTGAAAAATCAAGCAGAAACCAGTTATTTGGGAAAACTTGTTGAACTGATTGGACCTCTAGAGACCTTATGATATAAACAGTGCGTAACATAATAAACACACTCTTACCTGGCTTGGGAGAACAATAGAGAAGTCGAAGCACAGTGGACATTGTGGCAAAATGACGCTACAGAGAGCGAAAGAGAGGTCAGCCAAATCAGATTTCCTCTCCTCCCCGTAGTCCCTCCCTAATCACTGTTCCAAATCCTACTGCTTACATCACACATGCACTGCACACTCATTGCAAAATGCAGCTGAGGCATAAAGAAGAGTGTAAGTAGCTAGGGAAGTATTTTAATGGTCAGCTGAAATCTATACTGATTACATAATGACTAAATACTGTACACAGGTGTATTTACATGATAAATTCTCCCAGGATACTTCATGAGCCATTTCCAGTGTCAAATTATTACTGCTGGTATGAAGGCTATGGAGATATTTCTCACAACTTGTAGGGCACACGCAACTATCCAGTAATCTCCAGACTAGGGTTTACTGGGTTTATTCTTTGACATATGACAACCATTTATCAGTATACTGGGTAGCCTCATATATTCTGCGACACATGCGCACATAGGCGTCGCCGTTATGGCTGTAGCCCATACACTAAGAGGAAGGCGTATCGTAAATGCGTCCCGTTATTTGAATTAGCGAGTAACAATTTGTCTACGCGTTAAAAAGGTTCGGCGTGCCGACAAGAAACATACAAGTGAGACTCACAAAAATTGTTTGTCGGGGTCTAATAAAAGTGAATGACGCAGTGTTACAATTTACCGTGATAATCGTAGTCCTGCAAGTTTAAGTGTCAGGCCGCAAGATGCACGGACCAATCGTGCGCACGCATTTATCAATACAGGAAGTACCTGTGGCTATTATTTGGTTTTCGAGAAAGAACTTTGTAATTTAATTTGCTTCCAATTGGAATTGGTTTAATTAACATTAGGAATTCATCTAAACAGCAAATAATATCACCCAACACACCCATCATGACTTTTACACATAGCCCACTTGAACTGGTGATTGGCCCTTTGGATGCAATCACAGTACAGACTGTAATAAGTGAAGTGTCACTTGAGGCTGCTTGATTAACCCTCTGTCAGTCTGTCTTGCAAAAAGCACGGAAGTCCCTCCCTCCACCTCCCATCTCTGTGTCTTTCTATCACTCCTTGCTCTTAACTCCTGCACAGTGGAGAGGAACATAAGGTAATTCTATATTTTTAATAGTTGTTTTGTAGAATTTCAGCCTCATATTTTCCCAGGTAAAATTAACCTTTAAATCACTCATAAAAATAAAAATAGTTGAATGTGGCTCCCCATGAGACTTTGACATGAGCAGCGCTGTTGTGTTTTGTATGTGTGTGCGCGTGTTAGATCTGTAACTGAAACTTTTTTCCTGATCTCGGAACTTGGTATCTCTCTCTAGCGATGGAGGTCCAGCAGGACCATACAGGGGACAAAACTGACAAAGAGCCATTGGGTTTTGCGACAGAGACAGATCGCTTTGGATTTATACTGGGGAATGGAATCAACCCTGGGTTAGTGTCCTGACTACTGTTGAATCACAATGATGTAGAACCTCTCACGTCTTTACCTGATTAGATGAAGATTAGTGTGAGATCTTTGTGACAGTAAGATAAAAAGTTATGTGGTCCTTGAAGTTTAACTCTTCACACTCCTTCTCTCTTTCTTTTTAAACTAACTGTCACCTACTCTACTCCCTCATGATCTAACCGTACATCCTGCCTGTTGCCATAGAAACCTTTCTTCCGCCTGTGTGTGGTTTCCTGTTGTTTGGTGTTTTTGGTGTCATTCTTCCGGTGATGAAACTATGTTGTCTGAACTGTTGTTTATATGAAGCTCACATTTCATCCATCATCTACCGTACTGTACAGATTCAGTAATTTATGTTCAGAACTATTTATTATATGTATTATAATTTATTTATGCCTAATTGGTGCATGTCTGATTAAGTAAAACCAGTGCCACACAAATAGCTGAACACATGCTGTTACAAGCAATACTGATGTGCCTACACATGCTTCCACTGTCTTATACTATTATTCTGAATATGCACTAACTGGAGTGTGTGTGTCGGTGTGAACATAGGGAGGGACCCTCACCTGTCCTGGTGAGACACAGAGAGGTGAAGTGGCTCAGTATCATAAGTCAGTGGGATGATGTCTCTCAGCGAAGGAGCAGCAAGGTGTGTATGTGTGTGTGCCCAGCCACACTAACATGCCTTCAGTAGGCTATCCACTTACAGCCATAACTGTTTTACTGGCCATATTAGCATATGCAGATTACCTATTCTTCATAATGATTTGTATAGCTCATGTTGATTGCTGTTTACCATTTTGTAGTCAGACACTGTAGTAATTCCATTCTTTTACTCGTCACTTTTTGCACTCTGGTACTCTCCTCTATACATGCTTTCTACCCATGTCACGCCCACCACAAGCAAGACCTTATTAATGTTTCATCTTGAGGACATATCCCTTACACCTAATGGCCTCTTCCTTAGGTCAAGGGTCAGTGTCAGAAAGGTATCCCAGCATCCCTCAGAGCAAAGTGTTGGCCGCTCTTGTGTGGAGCCATGCAGCGGATGCGTCATAACCAAAAGCTGTATCAGGTAAAATGGTGTCTCCAAAATGGAAATTTGACCATACAGGTTATGTAGATGGTGTTAGAAAGAAGCACAAGATGCAAGTCTTTATTTGAGGATCACTATTTTCTGCAATTATTTTATCAATAGGGTGGTTTTTAAATTACCTGCTGCATTTTATCAGCTTAGATCATGTAGCCTAACATATAACATACCATTTTGTTTACATATTAATTGCTTGATTTAAGTTTACATTTCTTGAACACTATATTTTGGTAAGTGCATCTCTTTCTGACCCTGCAGAGATATTAAACTTGTATGTGTATGTGAACAGCATTGTCTGCAGTCTCAACTGAATTATACTCTTGTTCTCTAGACTCTGGATGAGGCCCCTGCTTTGCAGAACTGGGTGGATGTGATTGAGAGAGACACAGACAGACAGTTTCCTTTCCATGAGATGTTTCTGTCCAAAGACGGTCATGGGTACAGTCATCTCTCCTCCTTTCTACTTCACACCCACCCAACCATCTCTCTCCCTGGACTAAATTAGTCTAGAAAAGACTTCTGTCATTCTCTGCTTACTTATTAAAATATACAGTGGAAACCAGAAGTTTACATAGTGTTCAATTCAGAAAAAGATACAATTTTTTGTCCCTCAACATTGAAAATTAAATCAGAGTAAATATTTTTCTGTTTTAAGTCAGTTTTTTGCTTTTGCTGAATGTCAATAACGAGAAAGAGAATTTTATCAAATTGTTTGTATTACATTCATCAGTTCTTTACATACACATCATTAGTAATTTGTTGAATGGCCTTGAAACCTTTTTGCGAGGACCAAAGGTTTTAGGTATCCTTCCACAAGCTTCTCATAATCGTTTCCTTGAATATATAATCGTTTATATATTCATAATCGTTTCCTTCCCTTTAGCCCATTCCTAGAGCTTGTGACAGGTTTGTAGGCCTTCTTGCCAACACATTCCTTGTCAGTTCTACCCACACGATTCAACAGTGAGGAAAACATTTTATGTCTGAAGTGTATGTATTTCTGGTTTCCACTGTAGACAGAAGCTAATTTTATTTGTTGTCATTTGGGCAGGCAGCGTGGGTTATTTCGAGTCTTGAAGGCTTACACTCAGTTCCGCCCTGATGAAGGCTACTGTCAGGCCCAGGGTCCTGTTGCCGCAGTGCTTCTGATGAACATGCCCACTGAGGTGCCGATTATTCTATGACATCACAGGAATGACAACGCTATGCAATTTCAGTACCAGCCCGTGACACCAAATCTAATTTTATATTTAAGTTTCCTGAAAGTTAAAATTTCTGCTTCAGTGGGCGTAGCTTTTTATTTTATGTCTGTGTGGGTTGCACAAATTACAGCCCACTGTCATTAAAAGATTAAAGATTAAAATCATTAAAATTGTTACTGCTCTGCTGTCTCAGGAGGCCTTCTGGTGTCTGGTGCAAATCAGTGAGCTGTACCTGCCTGGCTACTACAGTCCTCTGCTGGTGAGTAAACATCACTCTGCATGTGAATACGGCACACAGGTGTGGTGTCTGTACATTCCTGCCTGTATAAGGCTCTGGCTGTCTTCCTGTGTAGGAGGGGGTTCTGTTTGATGCTGGCATGCTTCCATGGGTTCTGAAAAGGGCGTGTCCCGCAGCACACAGGCACCTGCTGCGGCAGGGTGTGGAGCCACTGATGTTTGCCACCGATTGGCTGATGTGCCTGTACACACGACACCTGCCTTTCAACACGCTGTTGCGTGTCTGGGACCTGTTCTTCTGTTATGGTACATATCTCTGATCATCTAGAGCTGCACTGTTTCATGTCACCCTTAGTTACATATCATCCTCTTCTGTTCCATTTTTTTCTCTGCCGTGATGCTGCTCAACCCCATTCTGCTCTATCAGGCGTGCGGGTCCTGTTTCAGGTGGCGGTGGTGTTGGTGCGGCGGGTTCTGGGTCGCGGGGACCAGCGAGAACAGTGCGACGGGCAGATGGAAACCCTGGAGCGTCTTCGAGGGGTGAAGGAGTACCTGCAGCATGAGGATGCAGATACCTTCATCCAAGAGGTGAGCAAGAGAGCCGTTTAAAGGAGAAATCCAGTGTGAATCAATCCATAGCCCTGTTGTTCAAGGTAACCGAGTGCTGTCAGTAGGAAAAAGAACAAGAAAATTTGATATAGCATTGACTGAATAGTGAACCAGCAACTAACACTAAGTGATTGGGGCACAGTTTACAACTTACTTTCAGTGTAATTTCGCTATGCCCTATTCACGTAATGTTTTTCCTACAGACAGGATTCAGTGACTTTGAACAACAGGGCTATTGACTGATTCACACTGGATTTCTCCTTTAAATAAGTCACCATGTCATGCTAAGCTAAGTGTACAGTGCAAAACTGTAGAATATGACAGTTGTCTGTTTTCACAGTTAGGCAGTGCGTTTTTTTTTTGTATCTGTCTCATCTAGTTGAGCAGGATTTAAATATGAAATGCTTATAAGACAGGTAAAGACAACTTTTTTGTCTGTTAAAAATATCTACAAGGCTTGCCGTTTCTCTGGAAATCGATTAATGGCTAAATCTCCCCTCACAGGTGTGTTCAGTGTCCCTGTCTGAGAAAGACTTGCAGCGGCGGACCGAGAGAGAGTTGGAGAACTGGAGGAAGGCGCGACCCAACTCCACCTTTGACCCTCGCGGCCGTTGCCAGGGATACCTGATGGCATGGGAGAGAGTGAAAGAGATGGAAGAGAAAAAAGAAAAGCAAGAGAAGAAGGGGAACCTGTCCCTGCCCCTCCTTCGATCACCATCCTCCCTTTCGCCATTGCTCCTGCGGAAGAAGTGGACAAAGAGAGGGAGCAGAGGTGCAGATGATGGTGAGGGAAGTGCAGGAGAGCAGATGACCCACGGAGATAAACAAGAGAAGAACAAGCGAAAGCACAGTGATGGCAGCACCAGCAGCATGGATAGTCATCACCAAACAACCAAACTGGACAGAGGCGCAGAGGAGCCTGCCATCAATACACCAAATCCTTCCCCTTCGAAAGAAGGAAGCCGCTGCAGAACCTCTTTAGATGGAAGTGTGGCAGTAGCAGGGTTAGAGCAGGCTCAGACTCACACACACACAGACCAGCAGAGTAGACCACCCAATAGGAACAGTGGGATCACAATCACAAAAGAGGGACCATCAGAGTCAGATGAAAACAGAGAAGAGAAGAAGATCCATACTCAAAGCAGCCACAAAGAAGTAGAGGGACATCAACAAAAGGGTATATCAGAGGAGGAGAGTCCGGCAGAGAAAGACAGAGGTAAGGTAGAGGAAATGCAGGAAGATGAGAATAAGCAACATGGACCAGAGAAAACTGAACTGAATAACAAAACACAAATACTGAAGGATAAGGAGGAACTAACTGTGGACGGAAAACAGGAAACACTGATAGTGGAGGATAAACCAGAAGAAGACATTCAGATTCTGACACATAAACTGGAAGAGGAAGCGCAGCTAGTGGAAGCTGAAGATGTTGAGAAAAAGCAGACGGTACAAGGCAAACTAGTAGAGGCGATGCAGGCAGCAGAAAACAGGCCCGAGGCAGGAATGCAGTCAATCAAGGATGAACAAGAGAAAGAAGCAATAGTTACTCATGAACCTGGGCCACAAAGTTTGAAAGATGAGCTGGAGATAACACAATCACACATAGACCAACAAGAGGAGACACGTGACAGTTTAGACACAAAAGAAGGCCAGACAAGCCAAGACCAGGGGGAAGCAAATACACCACATCGTCCAGCTGGAGAGGCTGGTCAAAAAGAGAGGGGAGAAGTGACGCACATGGAGGTTACATGTGAAGATGATTTGCACACAAAGGAAGATGAACAGAGTGAAAGAGTGGAATCACTTAGCTTTAGCAAACAAGAGGAGGTGCAGCCTGACAAGGAGATCATGGAGAAGAAGGGTGAAGAGGACAAGGAGGAAACAGATGTGTCATCACCTGGCCAGGCTTTGCAGTGGCGAGACTCTGTGTCCCCACTCGGCACACCTCCTGTGGAGGACTTAAACTCTGACCCTCCGCCTCCGCAGCCCAAGAGCTCTCCGGATGCACACTTAAGCACTGAAATGGAGAACTCACAAACAGATGTGGGACCTCTTCTGGAAGGGGAGAACCAGCACACTCACAGTACCCTCGTGGACAGGCACAGTGAGGCCCCAACCGCAACAAAACCAACCGTTGAAGAACAAGACCAACCGCAAGAAAAAGAAGCGATGACAGAGGCAGCAGAGGGACGCACAGAGTACACAGATCACGAGATGCAGGAACAGATGGTTGTTATGGAGGAGACAATGGGCAGTCCTCAGGAGAAAGCTTCTGTTAACACCTCAACAACTTCAACACAGAAGACCTGCTCATCATTTTCCAGTAGACCGCAGTCAACAATTGACCCCAGTGAATTGCCACAGTCATTGGCAGTCAATAAAGGAGGCCAAGCCACAGAGACAGTGCAGCTCAGCACTCCAAAGTCTACAAGTTCTACAAAACTCACAGAGACAGACACCAGCAAACCACCTCATGGCAACGAGATCCACCCAGACAATCAGTTCATGTCAGAAGAACATAGACTTAATCAGTCAGAGAAATCACCACACACTGCAGAGACGGAGAACCGCAGTGACATTGATACCAGCGGAGAAGTGGCAAGTAGGTCTGAAGGAGAGGTCTCTAAAACTCAGGAGGCAGAGGAGACATTTGATCCAATTGGTTTGTCAAAGAATAACCCTGACAGAACAGGCTTGAAGGAATTACGCAAAGAAAGTGAAAAAATAGAAACAATAGTTGCAGAGGAGAAAACAGAACATGCTGGGACAGAGGCAGCATCTTCCTCGCCCAGCAGCAACACAAAATCCATAGCTGAGAGGGATTCTGTGGCATCTGTCAGTGGTGCAGAAACAGCCGACATCACACCTTTTCCTGAACCAGTGACGAGAGCAACCAGGGCCTCTGATGCGCAGTCCCCTTCAACTGGGCAGGTTCGTGTGCGGAGATACTCCAGCTCCAGATCCTCTTATCCCAGAGTTCTCTCTGAGGACATCTTTAAAGATCCTAGGGACATACCACTGGAGGACAATACCACCCCACCACAACCACAGAGTCCAGCACAGACAGATGGACCTTTTGCAACACCCATCCCAGAGTCCACCCACTCTCCTGCTTCTCAGCCGAGGAATTCCTCACACACACAAGGAACCACACAAACTCCCATACACACTCATTCACCCTCTAAATCACAAACTTTGAATCCCATAGACATGGGGAAGTTGACTGAGAGCCCAAAACGCTTGGGCCTTTTCCAGAGGCTCCGTGGAGGGACCAAGAGCAGCACAACCCCTAAAATGACCATCCCCAAAATCCTCATCCAGGATTTCAGTGAGGAGGCGGAGGATGAGGCACAGCTGAGCTCAAAGGAAAGGAGGAAGCGGCGGAGAGAGAGGGAAAGGAGAGAAAAAGAAGAGGAGAAGTTGAGGAAAAAACAAGAGAAAGAGAGGGAGAAGGAACAGGAGAGAGAGCGCAAAAAGCCCCAGACGAGAGGAAAAAGTTTCCAGCTGCCAAGTAGTACATTCAGAGCCAAAGACAGTACCCTTAAAAGAAGTGAATCCCAAAATGTAGTATCTAGGAGGAACTCGACTCCATTGTCTGACAACTACTTTTGAATGTCAGAGGGAGTGGCATACTGACTTTTCACACAGAATATTTAAATGATAAGACAATGGAAAGCAAAGAAAATAAAACATTTTAATCATTCTGTACAATGATTTGATTGGCCAACCACTGTTCTTTTCCTGCAGACTGACATTGATCATAATTAAAATGTGCTTGTCTTTGTGAGAGTATATTAATCAGCCTTTGTAAATGTCACAATGCTCTGTGTTGTCACTATTCTTCACTATTGTTCACAAGTTTTCTGTTAGCACTTGCATTCATGAAGTTTGAACTTGGAGTACTCCTGGTCATGGAGAATTCTCGTCCTCACTGTCACTGGCCAGAACATCTTGGCTTTGCAATGTCTGGTTGGACACCTGAGAGGGTGTGGGCAGGACCGATCCAAAGAAGAGTGATCGGAACTGAAAATAAGAGAATAAACAGGGAATAAATAAATAAACAAATGCAGTCACATAAAACAAACTTGGGCATTACATTTCAATGCTACGTACTTTTTTACTAGGTGGTCTTTCTAAGTCATCATCTTCCTCCTCCTCCTGTTGCTCTTCCAGATCAAAAAGTGATCGGTGATTTGGCATAGCTGGGGCACGGGCTGAGCATGGTTGTTGGTTGATCTCGGTGGAGGGTCCAGCAATTTCACTTGTTTCCATAGCGATAAGGTACGAGTCCATGTCATCACACATGAAGTCGTCTGGAGGCGGTGGAGTTGGGGCGCTGTGCAAAAACAGTGAGAGTGAGGGAGGAGGTTGTGAGGTTGAAATGTTCAAAGAGGAAGTGACACGATTCTGTGGGGAACTATTTTGGTTGAATTAGTTTCACATACCATTTTGTGGTGTTGTTTTCATTGTGATGAGCATCGTCTGACAAAGTAGCCAGAACAAAATTAGCCTCAAGCACACTGTCTGACACACTGAGGATCACTGGCCTACATAGATACAAGCGCACAAACACAGTTAATCACATTTCTTCTATAACTCCAAGATGAGACATGTATATGTGGAGTGTTATATTTAGGACATGTAAACACAAACCTTCCAGGCTCATCAAAATATACTGAGATTGGGAGACCGGTAGATTCTGCAAATACTAGTAGTCCCTAAACCAAAAAAGATTATTTTAACATTTTAGATACCATTTGTTAAACACTGCAGTCTAATCAATGTTTCTATGCAGCCAGCATACAGATTAATGATACACTGAAAAAGCACAGTAAATGTTGATCATTGCATTCATTAATTAAATTCTTTGTTTACTTATTTATCTTTGATGAGAATCTCACCCTGAGTTCTTTAAGGCAAAAGGTGATGCTGGTTTGCAAGCTGACAACAAAGTGATCAAACTCCTCTGAGCTCAAGCATAGCTCTGTCATCATGGCTTTGGACTGATCTGTGTCAAAAAGCAAAGAAATGTGCATTGCTGTCTTGCAATCCTCTGCACTTATGGCTCCTGTGACAGCCATGTGCCATTTCCTGTAAAGATTTGATAGATCACACAGTGCACTTACCATTGTCATCTTCGACATGATTCTTCAGCCACATACGTTCCCCACTCACAGATACAGTCACTTCCTCCAAAGAAGGAGGGAAATGGAGGACAGTGTCCACAAGTAATCTAACAGCAATGGGTATAGGCAGAGGTAGCATGACCAGTAAGTACAGATTAAAAACACAAAAGAGAATATGTGAATTAATGCATAAGAATTATATCCAAACCTTGGCTGAGCTCGGAGAACATTAGGACAATGCTCTTTGTCAAACACTGCCTGCAAGCTTTCACAGTCCTGAAATGACAAGTTGTGTGTCTTAAGTAAACCTAGAATAGAACACAGATTATTAATTATTAATGTGCAACAATATGCAATGTGACAAATCCAGATTAATCCAGATCTACTTTCACATACTTTACCATGTTTGCAGTGTAGTGTAAATGTGAGTTGAGACTTTTCAGGTTTCCACTCAATACGACACTTCTCAACTGTCTTTTCTAGAGTGGCAAGGGACTTGAACACTGCCTGGACACTCTAACAGAGAACATATGGAACAAATACGATATTGCTGAGTGACACTGTATTTAACGTAAACAGACAATGCAGACGACAAAAGTCCATTCCAAAACTTCCATTACTTTGTCAACAAAATACAAGAATGGAGGGACATACTAGATCAGCAGACAACAGAATTGTTCACAAAGCAAGGTAAAGCTTAAGTGAAGGTTTTACCTTTATTGGCATTTTGCAGTGGAAATTTTGTCCTGGGGATGTGTGGAATCGTTGGAAGAAAAGTGCAGACAGGTGGAAACTGGCAAATGCTGAGCGAGAGGAGTTCACAGTCCGCAATGCCAGCTTAAGAAACATTAAACATACCTCAACGTTATATAGGCAACTTTTAAAAAAATTTGTGGGGGGTTTGAATAACCCCATCTGGGCCACAGCTTAACACATTTCAAGGAATGTATGGTTAATTCAACAATTTAGGAATCCACTTACTCCATCCTCCTGTGTTTCAAAATATAACTCCTCTCCTATTCTTGACAGTGAATGGATTGCCTTTGCCAACACTGCGACCACAATACAATAAATATGTAATTACTATATAGTAGGTATATGTAGGTAGATCCAGAAACACAATGAAATAACTGAAAGTATGTCGATTTAATTTACCTTTCACGTTGCCGCCAGTTGCTACGTAATCCATAATGGTGTTTCTTCGGTTATGGATAGGCAGCGATGTTGAACAATGACTTAATACTGATGTGGTCTAATGTGGTTTTTAATAATCTACAGGAAATCCGCTTGTTTTCGGGGTATAACGAAACAAAACGTATAATGCTACGAAGCCTCCATGGGTTTCCACGCCGCAGCTGTTAAATGACACTTCCTAACACCTCCTTTGAACTATACGTTATAAGGTCCCTTATTTGTAGAATGCATTATTACGGATAGCTCACAAAAGGTTGTTTCTGTCTGAATTATCTTTCGTGACATACACTCATCCATGGTCAGTAACGGAGCTGTTTACTTCCTTACCGCCATGCCGTGTCGCGCGCGTATTGTAGCAGCAGCGGGGAACCTATCAACAAGCAGCGCGGGACTGACCCACGCCTGCTACGTCATCTGAAAACCGACAAAGTTGAGAGAAACTCTTTAAAGGTAACGTGTCTATTTTGGAGAGTCAGTGTAGGCCGATGCGCAGGCCTAATTGTGAAGGCGAATGAAATCCTATATGTATTTAGGAACCACAGTAATATTGTAATCGCCTGTAGCCTTTTTGTTTCCATTTGGGCCAATGATGGCTCCCTGACAGCAGTTTCATCTCTGAGACCAGATCCTTCACCAGAACAGTGTCAACGTCCTAAACCGAGTTGATTTTACATCAAGTTTCCCTTGGAAGGGTTCTTGGCTCTGTGGTTGGCCCTTGTGCTTGAGGAGAGACACAGAGAGTCAGTGTAACTGTCACCTAAATGGGAAGTCATGTGGTCTCACTGGTCTTTCTGGTCAGTCCTGATTAATCACAGCCTCCTCCACCCAAGGATTTTTCCCCCCAGCATCCAATGATAAACAGAAATGAGGAAATCTATGATGGAATGTGTACAATGTTGGGCTTTTTTTACATTAAGAATACAAAATGTCATATTGAGAATACAAAATACAAAATGTCAATATGAATACCCAGAAAACTATTCATCTGTAAATATAATGCAAGTTTAGTGTAAACTTTAAACTAAGTAATTAAACTTAGTGTAGCCTAAGTTTAAGGCTATGTCGGTCAGTATTGACATTTTCGCAAGTTGTCACTTTGTCAAAAAAAAAATGTTTGATGTCTGTCATGTCTCGTGGAAATGTCACTTACCTTGTGGCGTTTTACCTTCTGACTCAAAGGGAATGTTCACTGAACCTTTGAAACACGTGAACATAGACAGAGGAATCAGGCATGCTGAGAGAGAAAAGGGGAGGAGGGAGGAGGAGAGAGTGAAACTGCCAGAAACCTGAAAGCGTAAGGAATGAGGTATCATGACATGACACACGTCTCTCACGGGAGTAAAAGAACAGGCGAAAAAGCACTAAATGTTAATTTGAATGGGACCTTTCGTGACAAACAACTGTTTGCAAATGTATCCCACATTGGCTGGAAGAAGCAAAGGAGGACAGTCACACCAAAACAAATGGAACGCTGAGCTGGCAGGTTACCATATAATCTTTATGGAACTAAAAGGAAGACACCTTGCATAGCCCTTTCATCCTCTCTTCTGTAAACTCCTCACACCACTTGAATGTGTAAGTTCTTTTCTTCTGTTTGCTTACTGTAGCATAGCCGCACGTCTTGTTTGAGCTTCTGATTTAAGGTATGTAGGTGTGGGAGTTATTGTGTGAGTGAATGACTCAGATCAGCCACATGTCGGACTCAGAGGGACTAGTGCAGTCCATGCTTCAGAGACTGAGGCTTCAGGAGCAAAGGTCAGAACAGGCCACTGTGACATCTGAGTGTATACAAGAGATGGATAATAGCGATACACTTGCACTTAGTGCTGTGAGTGATGATCGGCATGTACCTTACACGAAACGGACAGGGCTCTCCCCACTTTTCAAGGGATCCACAAAGCCTTTGGGACTCCGTAAAGGCACTGCGGGACAAAAAGACAATTTCTCGTTTTCTGGCATTAATGGGGAGTTTCCTAGATGGGAAAGGAAACAGCTGCGATTCTCTTTGGTCAGCAGTCTGATTGCTGAGAAAGGAAACATTGTTTTCAATGAGGCAGAACCTCTGAACAATGAAACTCATGCTTCTCCAGCAGGGGAAACAGAAGTAGGCCTAGGCTCTCCTGAGATTCAGATACAGACAAATGCAGAAGCTCAGGAAACTGATGGCATAAAATGTGATGAGATTACAGCTCAGCTGACCCCAGACCCTGTAAAGCAGATGATAACAGCTACTGATATCCCTATATGGGACAGCATAACTACTGAAGACACAGCATCCTCTTCGACTGACAGCTTCAGTCGAAATAGTCAACTTGTTGATCAAGTTGTCACGTCAAAAACTTCAAATAATGTGAGAAAAAACAAGAGAAAATGGGCTGAAACAAAAACAGCTAAGAGGTTGACCCAGAGGATAAAAGATAAATGGAGAGACAGACATCCAAATGCAGAGAAAAAACATAGTTTGAAGTTTGAAGAGAAAGAACATCAGGTAAGTTTTTGTTTTTTTTTAATCAGTATACAATGTATATCAGAATCATATGAGGACTAATTGTACAAAAGCTCAATGTTGATTTACAAATAATGGCTAATTACATAAGTAGACCTGTGATTTTCTTTGTTTTACCTGAACACGTTTACAGCTTAATACAGATGAGCAGGTGTCTTATAAATCCAGTGAGGTGAAAGAAAATGCAGTTCTTCCTCCACCAATTAGAGAAACAGAAACTGAAGTCACTCTACCCCAAGGTTATGACAGGTAAATCTTTCACAGCTCATGACATTTGGCATCACCTGTGGAGAAGAATGTGTGCTCAAATAAGGAAAGCATAAATGCCATAGGTATCATACCACAGCTTACTACTCACGTCAAATAAATTTGCAGTTCCCAAGAATGGAGCCAAGAGAAGAGAGGTGTTTTAGACAGGGCAAAATAAGCAATTTCACGATAAAGGTCCCTACCATGGGGGAGGGGGGGTAGGAAGGGGCAGGATAAAATGTATATAAGGCACAAAGTGCATAGGAGAAGTAGCTAAGGGCTGCATTAAGATGTGTGTGGGGGGGGTGGACGATGTAGAAATGATAAAAATGATGAATAGTGCTGGCAAAGGCCAAGAGCTATGTGGCTTGCTTGGGTGCAGGGGCAAATTACAATACTCCCACACATTAACAAGGAGCACCCAAGAGCAAATCCATCTAAAAGCTAATATTTTATGACTACCACTTTTCAAAATATTCCTTTCCCCTCATTAAAACAACATTTAACAACAAACAAACAACTTAAAATTTGCACACTTATGTGTATGTGTATTATCATGTGTAGACATCTGACATGACCTTGGAATTGCTATCTGACCCACTAGTGATATTCTTTTGACTGAAAGAAATGCAGACATTAGTTGCAGGTTTGGTGTCAAGTGATTTTGATTGCTTAGTAACTACATTTTCAAAACATTTCAGACCTGTAGGTCCATGAGAAAATGTATATGCTAAAGAAATTTTGAGATGCTATTTTGTCTTATTCAAAAGCTATAAGCTCTTAAAGTTGGCCTAAATAGCAAATTTTACATTAAAATACAAAATGTATTACCCTCTTGGAAGGACCGCATATATTGCAAACCCATTTCTTCTGTCCCAGTAGTATGTCAGTTGCTTATTTTGACCTGTCTGTTTGAGTGTCATGCACATGTAGTCTTTCTAGTTTCTACTCCTAAATATTATGCAACACTGTGTTATCACATCCTGTGCTAATATGGTATTGGCATCTTGCCAGCCTTTTTAATTTTTACCTCCCTCTCAATCTTTCAGCATGTCTCTCAGTGGATTCTGCATGGGTTTCAGTGCCAGCCTTATGGACGAGATTTGCACTGGTTCTGAGTGGACCAAATTCTTTGCCTCAAGCAACAGCCTCCCAGAATTCCCAGAGTGCCCAGATGACCAAAGCACCAGTTCTGCTAAAGTAAAGCCAGAGAGTATGCAGGAGAATGATGACACTGAAGCTAGGGTTCCAAGCATCGATGAAATAGCACCCAATGATGACCAACCAGTAGACATGGAGAACAGTGAAAACAGTGTCACTCAGCTTACAACCTCAGAGCAGGTCAGCTATAATCAGCAAGGGATAGTAGAGGTGATCTCTGACCAGGCAAGCACTGAATTCAGCCATAATGAATCACAGATTACCACAAACAGTCTTTACCCATCCAACATGGACACTCTGAATGATGATCAGTCAGAGGCTGAATCCATGTCAGGCACTGATATCAAGGATGAACAAACACACATGACTGAACTAGATCTCAACCAAACCAGTGCAAGTGACATCAGCCCTCACCAAACACAAATCAACACACCAAATCCTGATCAAACTAGTGCAAGTTACATAAACCCTCACCAAACAAAGATCACCTCACCAAATCTTGATGACGCCACCACAAGTGAGATCCACGCTCATCAAATACAGATAATCTCACCAGCTCCCACTGAGACAAACACAATTGACATGGACCCTCAACTACCACCACCAACACATACAGATGACCAATCTGTCTATGTAACCGAGGAATCACTCATTACTGAGTCTACCCTCACTCAACCAGACACAAATGAGATGATGAATCCTTACTTAACAGAGACAGATGACCAGTCTGAGACTGAGGATATTACTCCTGACCAGTCATCTCAGACTACAGAGCCCACCATCAGTTCACTTCCTGGTGAAGGTGATGTAAAGGTTCCACAGTTCCTTCCACTTCTGGATTTCTCTTATCTGGAGGTAAGCACAAGAACTATCAACACTATTCATTATATTATCATTCATAATCATTATTTGCTGGACAAGTGCTTATAAACTCAACACTTTTTCATCACAATTGAATGACAATAAGATGTGGTCCTAATAACTCAAAATGTAAAAAAACGCCATGTCACATTTCCAACTCTGTTTCCTCAGGCTGGAGACAGGGGCAGGAACAGCTCTGCACATGAGAAGAAGAGAAGAGCGCTGCAGTGTGAGGAGAGAGAAACATTTATAGATGAAGATGATGATGGCAATGTTCTGGCCAAGTCCAACAGAAAAGCTCCACTCACTCCACCGCCTTTCCTCCCTCCTTTTCCACCATCTCACCCTGTCACCCAGCGCTCCATCTCCCTGAATTCAGACTCATCTCTCAGCTCACTATCTGAGATAGTGCCAAAGAAGGTAGGGCCAGCTAACAAATATTAAAGACATGTTAAAAAATAATTATTCACTTTAATAAGTATGATAAAATAATTCAATTACATTTTGGCAATATTTAAAATTATTATATTTAAGTAAATAATCCTTCACACTTCCAATTTGTTTTTCAGCGGCGATTAGACAGCACTCCACGTCGTGTACGGTTTGCTGAGGAGGTGGTGATACTGCCGTACTACATCCAACCAGAAGTGGAAGACTGGCCCGACCCTGAGGGAATTGAGGAGGATACAGACGAGCTGGAGGACCCAGAAGATATGGAGGAGACAACAGTGACAGAGGAGATTAGCAAAACAAAGGAAGCCGCAGAGAAAACTCCGGAGGCTCAGCTGTCTCTCTATAACTGGATTTTGGGAATAACAAAGAAGAACAAACGGAAGGCTCAAATATGAACCCTCTCCAGAACTTAAATCTCTTCAACCCCTGAACATTCATGTGAATTTGCTGTATTTCCTAAACTGTGTCTGTCATCAGATTGTTGTAGTTGTGAAAGAGGCCTTTTCACAAGAGTCACAAGTTTTCAATACCTTGGTGTCCACATCATTGAAGATCTAACACCCAACATGTTCTAAAGAGGTCCAGAGGGGTCTAGAATAAAATAATGTGAAAGTTATGTATTTTAGTGCAGAATGTTATGATTTTGTATGGATTATTTCCCAAAATCAGAAAGGATTTCCTTGATGCTAACAAACTTGGTCTGTGTTTAGCAGAGTGAAGCTGTATATAGCCCTGTCTATTATAAATAAATGTGCCTCAGTATAATACACTACATGCAAACCAGACACACGTCTTTTAATCAGAATCCCTACCTGGACAGGTTTAATAAAAAGGCTTTCTTACATAATTACTCTTCAACAACTGCGTTCTTCCAGAGCTTAGCTTGGAAATGTGATTGTGTGCACTGAGATATATAATTAGTTAAAATATAATTTCTGATTCTGTGCCCAGATTTTACAACTCAACATCAGTATCCTCTCGTGACATTTTTAACATTAAAGGTATTTTTCAAGCTCATGCAATTGTATTTAATTTTTAATGGATTCTTAAATTAGAAAGAAACACATCAAGAAAAAACTATTTTATGGTGGCATCAACATACTGTATGTACATAAATGCACATGGATTATTCCACTGTTCTAAAAGAGTCTTGAAACAAAGGAAAATAACAACAACAAACTGCTCTTCCTTCCTTCCACCTCTGCTCACCTGCTACCCTACCTAAAAGTCCCCCAACGAAACCGAACGAAACTTTTTTTCAAAGCTCTGGCCATGTTGTTTGTGAATTTGAATGCTGTTTTTTTTGGGATGCACTATCTGCACTGAATTTTTTGAATTTTTTCTGTTTCATCCCCATGATTGTCCATTGAAAATCAATGTGTTTCAAAGCCATTTCATTCTGTGAATGCAATGACAACTGAATGGGGCACAGTAACTTTGAGATTAATTTTCCTGTGCCCAACTCAGTTAATGCTAGCTGCCGCTTTGTGATTTGGTCTGTGTTGTATCAAATTTTTGCATTCTTTTTCTTACTGACAGCACTTGGTGACCTGAAATAACAGGGAAATGGATTGATTCACCCCGGATGTGTTCTTTTCTCTTTTTTCTTTTAGGTGTATTTTTTCCAAGGGCTTGAACATAAAGTATAGCTGAGAAATGATGACTATGCTATGGGTCACCATAAGATAAAGTGTGAGTGCAGGAGGAGAGTCTTCTCCTGCACCCGTGTACTGCAATGCAATCCTACACATCTTAACGGAAATCAACCAGAAACCAAATGGAGAAGGCCTACTTGGTCGGTTAAGTGGTGAAGACCACATGATGAGAAAATATACTGTTGAGAACATCAGTGAGCTTGAAGGACCAGTTGTTAACATTGCAGCATGATAAATCACTGTCAGAAATGGCCATGTCATTGTTAGAGATTGTCAAGGCTACTTACAGCACATATACACACAAGAGCTACCATTTATCAAGTTCAGATTATTTATTTGATCCAAACAATGGCAACATAAAGTATATCATTTATAAAGTATATCAGCGTTGGGTTTATATTGGGAAAGATTGTCACTCAATTGGGTTAGTGTTAAGGTTTAACAAGGCACGCATTGCTATTGAGGTGACAGCTTTGCAGTACACTACTTGTGAGTTCATTGTTTGCTGTTTCCTGTGCAACTAAAAACTTTTATGTATAAAAAGTGAACCATGTGTTGTGTGCATGGACAATCTGGACAGATTCTATGAAGAGGAAAGTTCTCATATCCATTTATTGTGTTCTCCAACTTTGTGACATGTCAAAGGAGATGGCTAAAACTTGCATTATTGACAAAAGGTAGCTTTACGATATACAAAATGCAGGGGTGCCAATAATTGTGGCACATGTGATTTTTTAATTATTTATTTCTTCAAAATGCATTGCTCTTTGTCTGAACAAATTGCATTCTCATCAAGGCTGTATTTTTCCTCAACGCCTTCATTGTGTGATTAAGGACAATTACTAATAGATTTTTTTTTTTAAATGGGCTTTACATGTCTTTTTAGGCAACTTTACAAGGGGTGCCAATAATTATGGAGGATGCTGTATTTCTATGTCTATCTTGAAACTGAGCTATATCTTGAGTGACAAGAGATAAGACTTACAATAACTTATCCAGTAAGGGTTAAGCATGCAGTTTGTTGTGTCCTGTGCCTGTTAGATGTTATATTCTGACAAAGAAATATACAAACAGAGTGGGAAAATGGCAGATGATGTAAAAGGTAGAACAAGTGTCGTAGCAGCATTCAAGGCTCTTGACCATTAGAAAAGGTTACAGAATTCTCTGAGATCTTCCCCTCGTTTCTCAGAGTTTGAAGGCTTTGGCTTTGGCTTTGACTTTGACTTTGGATCTCTGCAATTATGTCAGTCTCAGTAACCTGATAGAGATACAGAAAGATATTTAGTCATTTTTGTCAGCAAACCACATACAACAGTATTCTAACAACAATGGAGTTCACAAACAAGATCCATGCTGCAGACATCTCCCACCTCCTCAAATTTCTTTGCCTTGTACTGCTCTGCCCCTCTTAGGAAGTTCAGAAGAATGATATCACAGAGGACAGTTGCCTATAGGTGGAGTTAGATGATGGGAGAAAAGGAAGTTGAATAAGAGCAATGGTTTATTGGAAATGTGAGTCATTGTTTTGCATACATGTGTATGGCTTACCAGTCCCACTGATGTGCAAGCTGCAACCACATTGATAAGCGTTGGGATTATGTCAAACTTTCCAGCCTGCCATCAGAAATGCATGAAAGTAAATCCACCATATTCACATATGTGCTGTCTCAGGGAGAACTATACAAACAAGGTTTAACAGTGACCAACCTATTCAGAAGATATGGGGCCCTGATAGGCTCATAGTTGTCTGTTCATAGCACTTACATTGCCAGACACCATAACATCAAAGTGGATGCCAAAGGCCTTGTGGAGCGTCCGATATTCCTCCTCATTTGATGTCCTGTAATATTTTGCAAACCTGAAAAAAGAACATGCAAACTGAAAAGATATATGGCTATATGCTATATCAGTCATGCATCATATCATGCATCTCTCTGTGTCTATGCTTGTATGATAGAGGCAAAGTGTTCAGCACCTGAAATTGTAACCTTTGGAAATATTGCTGTCTTCAAAGGCCTCATCCAGTCTTGTGAAGGTGAAGGAGGGATTGCATCTCTCCACAGGCTGGTCAAAATCACAGATCCATCTGATATGAATTCCAATCTGACCTCCCTATACAATGGTGAGAGTGGGATGGAAACAAAAGCAAGCAAAAACATAATAATGATGAGATGTTCTGGAAAGTAACCAACATTGTAGAACTGCAAAGTACACATCAAGTTCAAGCTCTTAACAGGTGATAGTTCTAAAATATCAAGCAACTCAAAAGGTCAAAAATACCAAAGCGATTTTCTGGATTTTTTCTAAATGTCTTCCTTTTGAATAGGTACATAAAAAATGTATAAAAATGATACCCTTTCAGCAATTTCACTGAAGCTCTCATTTGCATATCTTAGTATGTCTCCCACTCTGAAGATTGGGCAGTAAGGGTTGTTGACAGGATCATAAATACAGTTAATGTCAATATTGGTAGGAAAGTTTCCTCTGGTAGACAGACAGGACAGAACAGAGAATACACAGTCAGACAGTGGAAACCTAGAGGTTAAGTGTAAATTTTTAATAATATATTTCTATGCATATATGTTAGTGAATGAATGTGTGTGGCTTTGTGTGTGTGTGCACCTGGTGATGTCAAAGAGGGCAAAGCGAACACTATTCTTAATGAAAATGGTGAAATTTTCGACTTCCTTCATATGTTCCCTGGAGAAAAGAGACAAGAGAAAAAGCCACAAAATGACAACAAAAAGTGCTTCTATTCCATTAACCTCCTTGCTCTGTCATAATTAGGAGCTTCTGACCATTCCAGCAGCATTAATGTTTGTGTTAGGAATGTTTCACACCCTCCTTCTTGGCCCAGGCTTTTCTGTGATCTATTACTATTATTACTATTGCTGTGATCTATTACTATTATTACTGTTGCTAGTAGTAGGACTGCAGGTAATAGTCAGTCCCAAACCTGCCCCCCCCATTCTTACAGGTAGTCCAGGTAGTGTGAATGTCCAACTATGCAATATGGGAAACTCTGCAGTACACTATATGGTGCGCACTCATCCCTCAACCTCTCCTCAAATAAAAAGGTGTGAGTGTGTGAGAGTGTGTGAGAGAGTGTGTGTGTTTGTGTGTGTGTGTGTGTGTAGACTCACGTCTGAACAGTGTCATTTTCTGTAGGACACCAGCCCTCAATCTCACACTGTCCCTCGTCTTTCCGACAGTTTCCTGTAAAAATGCCTGGAAAAGAGGGTCTGCTCTACATTTCAAAGTTTAAATGCACATAAATACTCAACAAGTAACCAAGAAATACATAAATAAATCAATAAACAAATAAGTAATCATGCAAAATGTAATGCAAAAAAGATAGCTGGAAGAATACACACATAAACACAGAGGTGGAGAGAGGGAGAGAGAAAGCTCACCATTTGCCACATGTGATCCCAGGTGTTTGTCACAGTCAGAGTTTTGAGTACAAGTATACTTACTGCCTTTCTGTGAAAGCAAGCCAAGCATATGACAATTCTCAATCATTTTTGAAATTACAGGTTCCGTTTACAGATTCTTCTTTCAAAGAATCAAAGAATTATTCTGTACTATTCTCACCTGTGAACAATATCCTTGTGTTTGGTTCAGTGTCAAGATGAGTCTCGTAATGATGCAAAATACTGCAGTTCCCTGTGGAAGAAGCATAAAGCATAGAAATGTTTGTGACATCATGGCCTGGGCAGAGAGATGGAGGAGATTATACGATACAGTTCAAGATTTGAAGACGGTATTGGTGTTATGTCAGAAAAGAAATCTACAGTGGGACTAGAAGTAGTCAGTAGGCTCACCTGTTGAGGAACTACATAGTCTGCTACATCCATCACCTGATTGTTGTAACGGCCAAACCCCTTGACTTTGGTCATGATTGATGACTCAATCCCAGTGTCTTTAGTTTGATAAGACTTTTCATGCAGAAATACCCAACTGATACACACACACACACACACACACACACACACACACAGAAAGAGATGCAATCATTATACGTATAGTTGCATACATTATAAACATTACATTAAAAATGTTGTTTGTAAATAAATGTATTTTATTTTATTTGCAGTTGCATCATTTGTATGGTGATAGAGTGTATGGAAGAATATAGTTAACGATATGGGGATTTTTCTTTGACAAATAAAAGTTAACACATACAGCTTTGGTTTTACAGCACACATGCTATTTCCTATGTTTTGCAAATGGTGGAAAATATCCAGTCTATAGAGACAGTAAGTGGAGGATGTGTATAAAATGTGGCCAGACCACACCAGACCACCAATAAATTGTAAAATGTAGTAATGCATATTACCACTCAAACATGAGTGATCAATAAAACCAGTTTAGTGTCTGGGAACACACACTGAATATGTTAATCTTGTTTTGTACTGGTGCAATCAGTGATGTCATTTGGTCACAGATAATCATAACAAATCAGATAATCATAACATGCACTTCAGAAATGGATCTGATGCAAAAAAACAAAACAGAGAAACACCCATTTAAGAGAACCAGGGATGCAATTCGGATTGGAGTTGGATGGAACAATGTCATTTAGGCTAATATGTGACACAAGGGCAATGACTCCTCAGCAGCATTAACAATATGAAAAATTGCACAATGTGATGAAATCAGCCATTTAAAAAGGATATGACCCTACATCACAAATACAAGCTGCACAATTTTATCATAGTTTAAAAAGACCGTCTTCTAATATCTCATACCTTGACTGTTTGAGACAAAGTTTCCCTCTTACATCTACTGTTGGAGAACTGGCTATAAGAATGGAAAAACACCTATAATTTATTTTAAGCTGCAAAAAAGACAAAGTAGGCTTATTACGGTCTGTCACAATGTCCCAAATGTTGTTTAGCTGTGTTGTTCTAACTTCCCTATACAGATTTTCTGCCATTAAGGTTTCAGTCATGAGACATTTTCATCCCTTGTCCTCTTCTGTGGACTGCTGTGGAGCTTAAACTCGTCTTATTCGTCCTCTTCCATAGTGAGTTTTCACAGGGACATACATAAGTGGTGTGTGCTGTGTCAGCTGAACTTGATTCCATTTGTAGCCTGATAGATCAGACTAACCTCAAAAGATATCCTAGCTAGCAATAACATTTGCCTTCTCTAGGGTACATCTAGATTTCTAGGCTATCAAATTTGTTCACGCTTGCCTAAAACTAAATATTTCCTGTTCTTCCCACTTCAGTTTCAGTGTACTTGTGCTGTAGTGTCCCATGGGATGGGAGAGTATTGATTTGGGTTAATCTGCTCCCATGGGGACCTTGTGGCTGTAGGATTGCACTGTTCTTGTGGTGTCTCTTGGGGTAATAGTGATTTGGTTTCCTATGTTCCTGTGCGAACGCTGTAAGTGCTGGACTCCTGCAGAGATGACAGCTACTGATGCACAATGACGAGGCAACATGACACCCATCTTATGACACCAAAGTGCTTCTATTCCCTTTACAGTCTTTTAGGCACATGTCCTGTCTGACCGAACATGATGGGCAGCAGAACACAAAAGCAGCTAAAAGGTATAATCAGAGATGGTGACATTCAAGGAGGCCTGCACAGTGCACCACCGTTACATATCAACTCATTGCCACTCAGAACTTTAGTTCATCTTCAGTCTATTGTGGTGAAAACTGGGCCTTGTGAATTTCAACTCTGGGCTTGTAAGTAAGAGACCAAGAACCTGACTAAGTTAGCCAAGGTTTACTGACAAGAGGAGGATGAGCATAAAAAACCTCATCAGGCCCATCTTTAAAATGACACCCATACTCAGTTCTGCAACTCACATTCACTCACTTAATGTTCTGCTCAGGGATTACTAACAAAAAGTTCTAAGGTGTGGTGTGAGGTATGACTTCATCCTCAACTACAACTGGAACTTCACAGTCGCCAGATGAAACATTGTCATGGTTGTTACTAACTGGACCTCTAGACAGAAAATGAAGCTTCGAGTTCCACTTAAATCAATACACAGTAAAGTATGTAGTGGTAGCTCAACTCAGTCTAGATTAACTAGGTTAGGCACCTTGCTTTTTTCATTTGAAAACTCACAAAAAAGTACCACTGTTGTGCTCATTCACATTCTGAGAACAGCTGTGTCTCAAGTTTTGAAAGATTTAAGAAGCTTTAATTGATTGAATGAGTGAGGACCACACACCATATCTTTGAAAGACTAGGAACCCCTAATGGAATTAGAACTCATTTAGTTAGAACAATGTACAAAATTACCATATTTACTTAACAGATTCTAAATCATCATAAGTTCAAGAACACAAGACTTCATGAGGGACCGTGTTAAGCTGAGACAAGCATGATCAGGATGGAAAGGCTTAATACTGACCCGACAAAGTACACGATGATGATGAGTTGCACAAAGCGGTTGATGGTGCCAACTAGCCAACTCTTGACCACCACTGACTTGGTTGTCTCATAGGTGAAGAAGTCTGTGATACAGCCCAACATTGTTCTTCCCACTTCGGTTTTGGTTTTGATGCCAAAGTTAGTTCACAACGATCTCTGGAGTTCTTTTTTTGTTGTCAATCAGTAAATGAAGAGGATTTTGGAGGCACATCCAGCTGGTCTCCTCAGAAGTCTTATGTGGTCAGAGCATAAATGACAAGCACTAACAAATGAAGGGGGAGACTCACGCTGACGCTGATGCTGATGGAGAGAAATGACCCTCCCTTTTATCCTTCCTCTCTTCACCACACCAGCTTGCTCTACTCTGAGGCTTTTACCCCTTCTAACCATAGTCACTCCGATTTATGCATCCAGTTACATAATTTATGTCAGCTGCTGTAGATAGTTAAAGAGATCAGTACAGGGTACCCAATAAATTTACACTTTTGTCTCTGTGACAATTCCAGTGACATTACAAAGAGATGAGAAATGAACAAAAGTCATTTGATTGCAACTATGTTGATAAATCCAGAATTCATCAGTAGCTGTACAACATATCCACTGTAATTAGGGAGTATGTCTGAGTGTATGTGTGTGTGTGTTGGGGTGGGGGTGGGGGGTCTTGTGGGAATTCACATTGCCTCATGTTTTGAGTGGGTCAATTATGTGGCTATCATGTGCAATCTGTATGATCATATACAGATCATATATATAAAGGTAAGTCAGCCACCTCTGCATAGCCATCAGTCTCAGTCATCAGTCTTTGCACTGTCTGGAGTGAATATCTATGATGCCCATCAGCTGTTACTGCTCTAGAAGAAAAGTCTAGCAATGATCTGCACATGAGATGGACTGAAATTGGTAGTGGTGGTACTATGTGCGTGTGTGTATGAAGGGGCTGGAGAAACGCACGTTAGTCTGAGGTCTCATTTGTGTCCTTGTAATACAATTTCCATGAAATGCAACACCAGGGAGACAGAGACGGAAATGGGGAGAATGAGAAAAGGACAAATAGTAACATTTTACATCACTGATTGCATTGCAGGTCATTTGGATGAAAAAGGAAAAAAGCTTGGTGTGCACACACACATACACACACAAAACAAAAAGCAATCCCAGTATTTCTTCAGTCAGAACGTCAATTGTAGCATTTACTGGCAAATAGACTGGTATAGTGTCTTTTGCAAAGCCTAGAGGGCACGTCCCTTAAATATTTAATGACCCTTGTGTAATAATTACGCAAATGGCATTAACACAAATTGCAGCAGACACCACTTACGGTGACCAAAGAGCTGCTGAGTGGTAATGTTACAATGCACTTTAGCAGATATCACATAAATAGAAACTTCTACAGGGTTTTAACATTTCTCTCATTAAAGTGTCAGGAGCTACAGCTGAGAGAACAGGCAAGTAGATCTAGGGGAAAATAAATCAATCAATCAGTAATTAAATAACTTTTTATTCTCTACAGTATATTAAAAACCACACCTCTGTATGGTCCGCCATTAGCTTTAATGCCTTTCTTATTCTCATCATAGCCACCAGTTCCGAACATCATGCTGACTGAAGCCCAACAGTAAAAGTGGAAGGGGTATGTAGGCTGAGGGCTGGAGACACTGGTTTTACAGGACTAGCAAAAAAACAAAACAAAACATAAACAGGGAAACAATAATTACAGAAATTGTGTTTGAGACAAGGCTGTGCTTTGCGTCACTGGGAGATCGAGGCGTGTTGCGGTTGTCTCTGGTATTTGTATTGTTATGGCCTATTAAGAATGTGTGCTTCCATGCCTCCATTACGCATTGCTGCTGCTGGTGTCTGTTCTAGCTGCGCTGCATGGAGAGCAAGCAGATCTAATCCATTTGTGTGGGATGGGGCTGCAGGTCTCCAGAGATTTCAGCACACTTCCCCCTCTGTATGTCACCAAGGCTCTTTAAAACCACTCCATAACCACAGCAACCCAGTTATGGGTCATCCTCCATTTGCCCATTCAGCAGTGGCCACATTTCACAGCTATAGGAAACGCAGCGGATACTGGACATATGCAAAAACCTAAAAGAACTCGATGTCAACACACACACACAAGCATACGCACGGGCACGCACATGCACGTACACATACGTAGATTAAGCAGATATTGAACAACACTGAGCAATTTTATTACAAAACATTTAATTATTTATTCAAGCAATACAGAAGTATAATAAAACTGCGTCATTTTCACAAGCCCTCAGTTTAGTTTCAGGTTTCGGAAAAAAAAAAAATCCTACCAATATGTAAGGAAACTACATATTCCAGAGTGCTTTGCTGCTCTGCTACGCCATTCCCCATCGTTGGAAAAAAAAATACCTGAGAGAGCTATGGGACATGTAGCACACTTTTTAATGTTCAGCACACACCTTGACAACTGGTCTCAACAAATCAAAGTGCCGGAATGTGCTTGGGGCGAGGCTGGTAAGCATGGAATGTGGAACAGCTAAACAACTAATGTGCATAAAGATGTACACAGATGAAGCGGTACAAAGAATTGGTCCATCCAACTCAGTGCGCCAGCACACACAAATATGGTGATCTGTGTGCGTGGGTTATCAATCAGAGCCAGACTCTGCAGAACTTGGTGGAGTGCTGGCAATTTCTTCATCGTCCTCGTCGTCAGAATGCTGAGAATGGAAAAAAGAGCATGTCAATGAAATTTTGAAGGCGGGAAATATTTGTTAAATGTTAGAGCTTAACTTATCAACCCATCAATTGTAGTCAGTATTAGTGGAGTATTAAATGGTAACACTTATTACAAACAATGGAGATGCAATTTAAAACAAATGAATATAATTAAAGGATGCAGCTCATTTAAATTGTTCTGGGAAGTATTCAGCCCAGCCAAAATGTAGCAGTACACCTCTATGTAACTGCTGGTGTTCTGAGCACATGGTTGCAAATGTACAATTTCTCAAAGAATCAGAGGCTAAAATAATCAGGTCTAATTATACAATGTTTCATTTTTTATCATACATTTGTAAATTACTGTAGTTGGACTCAATGTGTGTAGGGCCTTAATAATATGCCTTGTTGATAGAGATCACTGCTAAATACAATATCTAAGGTCCAGTTGCAAAAACACCAACCCAGAAACAGAAATGCTTTGAACATGCTACTGACTTATACACAGAAGGGGAAACCAATATTTACAATGTATCCCCTATATTAAGGGCTATGATTACAACGATAGCCAGAGATGCACTGTTGAGATACTTTTGTGAAGAGTAAATGTTTGTTGCTTATCTCATCATTAATTAACCACCCGGAACGGTGTAAATTGTAAGCTAATGTCAGTCTCTTTGATGGTTAAAGGAACACCAGGCAACACTTTTAGGTTAATTTTCCAGCTCCGTAGTCACTTTGATGGTTAAATGGCTCATTACAGGGTGAATGAAGGCTCTGAGAACATTGGCGCCTTTAGGGGAGCTCCAGAGGTTAAAAAAAACAACAACAAAAAACTGGGCTTGCCTGGTACTGCTTTAAATTACAGGGTGAATGGAGCCTTTTTACAAATTTACAGCACTTGCAAGATGCAGCACAAAAACAAAAGCATCTTACTTATGAAAACGGTTTTATTACCTTGTCAGTCAACATAACTCTTTGAAAACAATCATTGCTGGCAGCAATGCACAGAACTTGGTGATCATTAAGGATGTTAGAGTAAGTTATAACAAAAAAAATAATAAAAAATAAAAATCAGCGACTGTAAAGGGAGCTCCTTAATTAAAACAATGGCAGAAATGCTTGGTGTCCCTTTAAGTTCATAACTATATTTCACGATTACCGTGTCATGAAAGGGTTTTGCTTTAGCGTTAGCTGAACACACCCATTAACATGAACATGAACATGAAAGTGCCGTCTTCTATGGTCATGAAAATATGATGATTGGCCTCAGCCTCATCCCCTGGCTTTTTAAGAAAAGCTTACTAGCCTCAAGCTTGCCATTCAAAGCACTGTGGAGTCATGCTGTTAGATAAATGTTCTGATTATGTGGTCATTATGTGTCACCCAAGACTGGACTCTATAGGAGGCCCACCTTCCGTTTGCTGCTCTTCTTGCCACGGTCGGAGTCGTTGTCGGAGCTGTCCTCGCTGGAGATGAACTCCCGGCTCTTGAAGCTGTCATTACCTCCACTTCGCTCCTTCTCAGCTGACCTCTTTTTGTCGCTCGACTTGGCCGCTTTCTTCTTTGGATCTCTGTGTGAGGTAAGGGCAGACGATAGGACATCAAGTTAACACACGGAATGAGGACAAACGATGTTATGATTATGGTTGGTTGCCTAGTAAACACTGAACACAACAGGATCTCACTTTTTTGAGGAGGAAGCTGCACCACCACCACCACTCTCCTTATACTCCTTCATGGCTTTGTCATACTGCCGTTTGGCCTCCTCCGCCTTCTTCTCCCACTCCTTGGAGACATGCAGACAGAGGGAGGGTGGAGCACAGTTAACGAGCGCAAAATCAAGAGGACATTAAGAGAGGCAGCTCACAGGCGTCATAGGAATACTGTGTTTTAATGAGCAATGAAGAATGTTGCGATCAGGTTCATTCCATCTGGTCGTTGATTTTTTTTTTGCATGCAAGCTCATGTTTACAAGTTTGACACCCCAACAGACACAGATTGTCTCGTGTGTCACATTTTGGACTAGAAAACAACCCTCATCAACTCCTATAACTGGCTGACAGATACTCTCCACATCAAGCTACTGACGGACATAAATGACTGCCCAAATAGTTCAGGTGAAAGCTACCCTTTGGTGTTGTTTGAAATTAGGTTCCACCTTCAATGTAAAGCACCTTTAACATATATGATGTTGATAGCAACATAAAGTGCTATATAAATGTGATGTAATTGTCTAAAAAGTGTGACACAACAAGCTAACTGATGTCATAGGGATTCACCTCTTTCTTATCCTTTCCAATCTGCTTCCACATCTCACCAGCCTTCTTGGAGATCTCTGTGACCGAGATGCCAGGGTTGTCCGCCTTGATTCGCTCGCGGCTGGAGTTCAGCCACAACATGTAGGCGCTCATCGGCCTCTTGGGGGCGCCAGTGTCCTTGGCCTTCTTCTGTGGGTCGAGGGGAGGGGCAGGGAAAGGGGGGGATGGTTATCGACAGTGACATTAGGTTTGCTGCAATGTGTTGTGGCACATGTTTCCATGCTGTGGCTCTGTGTAGCGCTGCGCTAATGGTTACTGACAAGACCCAATGGCCCCTGCTGTGCTGAGCGCCTCTGCAGCCAAATGAAAGAATGCACTCGCTAACGTTGTGCCAAGAAACCGCTGCTTAAAGAGATTCAGAGGAGGAGAAAGGGAAAATGGAAACCAGAGAGGAGGAATTGGAGAATGTTTAGATTCGTTTTGGTTCCATTTTCCTACGACATCTATAGCCTGGTTTTTCTCCCCGCCCCCCCTTTCCCCCTCATCCCTCACTCTCACCTCCTTGCGAGGCTTCCTCTCCTTCTTCTCCTTGGGTGCTTTGGCCTTCTTCACTGGCTCCTTCTTGGGTTTGGACTTCTTCGGCTTGGCCTCCTCTTCGCTGCCACCACTCTCGTCCTCGCTGTCACTGCCCGTGGCGTTGGAGTCGTACCTGCAAGACACAAGAACCACGGAATGAAGTCATGTTTAGCAAAGGACGTTTCAGCCACCAAAACAGAGTGATGAAACAAACTAACTAACATTGGACTTGTCATGTTGTGTGTGGTACCCACACAGGCATGTTTCTATGCTTGCAATATGTGTTTGTGTTTGGACACTGAAGTATGCTTTGCTGGAAGCAAGCCTTCCAAAACTCTGCATGTTGCCTCATACAGAGAGACTGAAACAGCCACACTCACTCTTCAGCAACGTCGTCATCCTCCTCTCCAGGGTTGAAGGACTCGTCTAAGAAGAAGAAAAGCAGATATCACACAATCACAATGGGAAATAGATTTCCACAAGGTCTTGAGACTATGACTGGTGGATTCGCCTGCCACTCTTACCACTGTCGCCCTCTGATTCGTCACTGCCTCCCTCTTCCCGGATCTTGCCCTCTTCCTTCATCCTCTCCAGATAGGCGTCATGTTGGTCCTCGTCTGAGTCACTCATGTCATCCTTTCCTTTCATGCCCTTGAATGGAAAGAATTAATTACACAAAACAAACAAATCAGTACAAAGACGACTACTACTATAAACACTGAACTTTATAGTATGAAAATTTGTCAACTAAGAACCAACTCAGCAGTCAATGAAACTCAATTTTATCCCAATATAAGCCTGAGCCATTACAAACCAACTTTCCACAAAAAGGGCTCCACTGAAATAAACAAAATAAATGGATTTCTGCCGTCTTGCAGCAGTTGACCGAAGCTCAAGACCCCCACTGAGCCAAACGACATGTGATGGAAATCGTTTTCGGCTTGTGTCATTAGACAGAAGTCAGCAGACCTACCACACACAGACAGACACAAAACACACACATACTAAAAGTCTACAGCAATCTTTCCAACAACAGTCTACAGAACACTATGGCACGTAAGGGACACCTAAATTCCAGAGAAGTACCACTGAGCACGGGGGGTTGGGGGGGACTTAAACACCAAGGCAATGCCCCACTATTCACTTACAGTGCCTTCAAAAACCACCACACATCACACTGAACAGAATCTGCCATCAGACAACGCAAACAATGTTATGATTTAAATATCAATCCAAATGAAAGATCTCCTTCATATTATCTCTCTCGACACACACACACACTCAAAAGCCTCATCACTGTTCAAACAAAATGTGGAGGTTTACCTACCTTAATGTAATGCAATACAATTTCTCCATATTATTTACACATACAAACAGACAAACACAGAGATGCACACACGCAGACACAGACACACACACAATTTTTAATGTTTCTGTAATGGTTTTAGGCGATTTAGATGATCTGTAGGGCAAATTGCCAGTGTGTGTCTGGCGCCCCCAACTGGAGGTTTCTAATAAACTTTCAATACAATGAGCTGTCAGTCAACATTAAACTATTATTCAATCAGAGGTGGTCAGAAACACACTGCTTTGGTTTCATTATTGTGGATTTTTTCGCCCACTATAAACACCAAACCACACTGGTAATGGCAAAAAGTGTGTGTGTGTGTGTGTGTGTGTGCAAAGCATAGCAGTTGATTTAGCGATGGCAGAATTTCAATCATTTTCCATCCAAGCCTCCCTCACACGCACACACCCACACACTCTTGCAGTAAAATATAAGAAGTTAACATCACATAAATCTCTATTTGCTTACAAAGTCTGAATGTGGGGGGTCAGTTAAGAACAAGGTTGGAGACATTTTGGCACGGGACATTTGAGACTTTACAAACACCGGCGCAAACCTCACAAAACCAATTGTATGTTTTCATAAATTAGGAAAATCAATGCCAGAGAGCGCAGACCCACTACAGGAAGCACACAGCTAGATACCAATGCACAGACCAGCTGACTTTAATGCATGTCAGTGTGCTTCTGTGTGTTTGTGTGTGGGTGGGGGAAAGGGGGCAATCGTCGGACAAAGCCTGACTGAGAAAAGCCTTACAACAGCTTTGAATAAGTAGTGCAAATGTTTTTTTCTTGTTGAAAAATAAAATGCTTCTAAAAATGTATTTAAAATTTTTTTTACTTTTATTAATCTTTTTTTCTGCTATTGTCTAAAAGTCTAGAAGCATCTTTACTTTCCAACATGAAATTCTAAGCAGACTCAATCACGGCATAGCTAGAGAGCAGCCTGGTTCAGACTACCATCAGAATGAACAGAAGGCTTAGGTTGTGAAGGAGTCTGAACCAGGCTTTAGGCGGGCCAAAAAAAAAAAAAATTCACCAGGATCCTCCTCACACGAACCCATAATGCGCACACGTACACACGCGGACACAGAGACATAAAAACATTCGCAAACACGCATGGAAGCACCACATCCCAAACCCACACTGAGGCACGTTCATACCAACCTTTGTCTTCAGACCAACACACACACACACACACACACACACAGGGGGAGGGACAAAAGAACAAGCTGTCAGTATGGCCAACACCAACTCTCACCACAGCAACAGTGGTCTGGGTAACAGATGTGACATGGCGAGTGAATTCAAAACAGAACTCTTCTGAAGGTGTTGGGTTGATTTATTACCTCTTTAAAGCCGCGGTTCTTGATGCTGAGCTTCTTTGCGTTGACAAAGTCAAAGAGCTTGCCGTACTCCTCTCTGCGAATCGAAGACAGTTCAAACGCACAGAATAAGACGACAAAACAACTATAACTCAAAACACGACCAGACATTTAGGGGTCTGTAAACATGCATCTAGTTTACAAGGAAATACAAACGCCAGACAACAAATGCCTCATCGTTAAAAAAAAAAAAAAAAAAACATGCATTCACTAAACTGTACAATGGGAAGCATGTTTATGTACGCGCACACACACACATGCCCACATGCGCACACACACACACTCCACACGCACACTCCCATACACACACACAGACATTCTGACTATATTTCATTTTTTTCTTCTGTTTAGCTCTATTCTTGTGCCGTTTCTGGGTGGGAGACTGGGAGGTGTTTGACTCGCCTCTCTATGCTACTAAAGGTGTACTGCGCGCCCTGCTTGGTCTCGATCTCGAAGTCAAAGGAGCGGGTGGTGGTGGTGCCACGGGCGAAGTTGACACAGGAGATCTCCTCGAAGCGCAGGTGCACGGGCGGCTTGTGCACGTAGATGAAGCCACGCTCCAGCGGGTAGAGCAGGCCTGAGCTAGCCTTGTAGGAGCAGGTGATGCACTGGGAGCCACTGTGACTGTGAGAGGGAGACACATGGAAACAGATATAGGAGGTCACAAAACAGAGGGAAAAAGAGATGGAGTGAGGGAGAGATAGAAGAGAGAAAACAACAGTGAGAGAGAGTGTGTAAGCATGTTTGTGTCTGCATGTCTGTGTGTGTGTGTTTTGTGCCAGCATGAAAAAGACGTTGTGTGTGTGTATGCTGTGCTCTCACCCTTGGAAGTTTCCAGGCACTGTGATCTTCCTGTTGACTAGAGCCTTCATAACTCTGCTGACCACCTCATAGAGGGAGCCCGACATGTGTTTAGTGAGCTTCCCCTCAAAACGCTTTTCCACCTCATCCCTACACACACACACACACATACACACAAAGACAGACACACACACACAGGGGAGGGGGATTATTACTACATGGTTCCAGCCTAGGAGTGTGTCTGGTGAGAGGAGGCAGTGGGATGCAGATCGACTCACTCGTTCATGTTGAGTGTGAGGCTGATGTCTTCGTCTTTGGAGAAGAGCAGGATGAGGAAATGGTAGCGAGTCTGACCCTGCTTTATAGGAGGATCCAGACTAATCTGAGGGAGAAATACAAGGATGGAGGGAAAATAGAGAGAGATGGAGGAAGTGAGTGAGTTAGGTCAAGAGACAGAGAGAAAGAAAGAGAGGGAGAGAGACAGATAGAGCGACAGAGTGATCAAGGAAGGAAGTGAAAGAAAACAGATTTTGAGACATCAAAGCTGGAAAAAAAACCTTTCCTAGGAAATGAACTCACATTTGGAGACAAAAAGACCTTCACTAACTGTAACATCATTCAGAACAATTTAGACAAAAATGTCTAAATTCTACATGACTGTTCCTCTGATTTATTTGTAAACAGCAGAGATTAAAAGCCTAATCTGTCTGCTAGCCAACGCTTTAGAAACACACACACAAAACTTACCACAAAGAACATCTGCTCCTTGTGCGGCAGAAGGAAAAGTCGGAGCACGGTGGTGAAAGGGATCTTATAATCAAACGTCTTACCATGCAGGTGCAGGAATGTAGGGTAAATGCGGATGTCATATCTGTGTGTGGGAGAGAGTTGGTCAGTAAAGCTCAATTTATTTACTTATCCCACTCGCAGACACACAAGGCCACACACAGAACCCTCTTCAACATGCTCTCTGAAGGCTGATGGATACCTCCCCAATTTTTTAACTATCCGTTGAAATGACGCAGACCCCACAGGTATAGGGGGTGTGTGATTGGTCGGCTCGCTTTGTTTTGGCTTCCTGCGACTTCCCAACATGGGTATAGTTAGCAACATGCTAGTTCACAGTGCAAGCTTTGTAAATAATTACAAAGGTTGCTTTGGATGCAGTGGAAGGATTTCCCAATTATACTTTGCCGATATTTCAATAAAGTTTTGAAAACAGCACTTCGTCAGCAGACATTACTTTGTAGGCAGGTATGTGAAGTTCACAAGATAACAGAACAATTGTCTGGCTAAAACTCATAATTTGCATGTAAATAAATAACACAAATAACTTGGCTATTGAGAAGCGCTATGTCTCTATTAGAAACATTAACAATATGATAGAAAGACAAAGCCAAACAACTCATTGTATTGGTATATGTGGGTAGACTAGCGCCACTTCAACCAGCCTCTGGTGGAGTGTATTGGTGTACACGGTACACAGACACACATTGAAGAACTGTGAAAGGTAAACCTCTCCATCAATACTGAGTAGCAATACTGAATAGTCTGTGTATTGATGGTGTTGCACGACTGTATATTAGGCTTGAGAGAGAGTGTGTTTGTGTGAGAAAGAGCAAAGATGTTAAAAAGGGTGTGAACTGTGTATGGTACCAATACATAAAATATAAGAAAGTTGAGAGATGGTGTAGAGTGTGTGATTGAGTGTCATACCTGCCCCTGGGAGTGAGACACTGCAGCTCTTTGAAGATACACACGGCGTCGCCGGTGGCCTGAATGACATCAGCCTTGGAGAGAACATTCTGAGCAAACGCCTGTGATTGTGAAGGACCCAATAACACAATGACTATGGTTACATGCACAGCGAAGTGGGAATAAGTCAATATTCTGGTTAGGGCAAGATTCTGAATGATCCATTTACATGTGTGGAAGAGTAGCGTGCTACGGGAATATTCCCATTCACTCATTCATTAGTCACTATTATGTTTAGGTCACCAACATAGCAAGTTGCCTTGTATTGGCTGCGTCATGCCAATTGAACATGCACACATGCACATTCTGGTAAGGAGCATTTTCCAATTAAGGTGCATCTCCCTGAATTCCATTTAATTCAGACACAGCCCAGGGGGTTTATTTGGGTTTTTAGAATCTGTTTTCCGTTTTTTGAGTTATTGCTAAACCCAAACACACACGCACACACACACCTCAACAGGATCGGTCCCCTCCTCGCCGGTGCCGGGGGGAACATAGAAGCGGACCTCCATGAGAGCCACCTCGGCGTCATCGTTCTGGTGGAATTCCAGTGTCACTTCGTTCTTGCCCGTTGCACACTGGGACACGTTAGACAGTGGGATCTCAAAGGCGGGGCTGTCACTCACGTCAAATGATAGCATGGGTCCTGGAGATGGAAAAAATGCAAATTGGTAAGAAACACAGCAACCCTGAAGCAATGACAAGTTTGGAGGGCTTACACACCCCATTCTCAGGGGATTAGGCCATAGGACACTTGAGTCAACTGATAGATTTATCAGTATTTAAGAGAGACCCCTTAGAGGGACTGCTTCATTTACATTAGAAAGAGATGATATTGAAAGACGTAGCTTGTATAGCCACATGCTGCATCTCAATATTTTAACACATGGCACTTTTTTTTTTTTTGTACTTCAGCAGACCACATTCAATTGAGTTGCTCGAGGAGCTGACCAACCGAAGCACATGGAGTGATTGCTACTCTGTTCTCTGACCATACACAAACGCTTGGCACCACAGTCCCGCCTTGTACAGGATCCAAATGATCTTGTTTCAATTACGAGTCCACAAACTGAGAGCGCGTTTTTCATCGCGCTTTTGTAGTTTCACGTTCATGCGAACAGAATGTTTCATCAGCCAATTCTCGTTAGCAAACAATGAAGCGCTTTCTCTCGCAAGCCTGCTGGAGGGCTGAAGTTTCTCAACAGTCAAGACTGTTAAAGCAAACAGAATTCCCTCAACTTCTTTAAAGAGGCTGCATGAGAATTTCACGGACAAGAGCTGGGGGAGGGGGAGGGGGGTATCTAGAGACAAACACACTGAAACCACCTCGGCGGCTCTACACTGGGCCCAATACGCCACAGGCACAAACCCAGTGTCGCTAATTGTGTGAGAAGAAATGCTATGGCTAATCTAAAGCAGATTTCCTTAGGGTCTCTTGCGCAGCACTTGGCCCAAGACAAAGGACTGGACAATCAATGCGTGCCATTGTTTCAAGCAAACTTGATCCTGATCCTGTTGGCATGAAGCAATGGCGACACATGCCATACTATTCTGGGCAAAGCTCAAGAGCTCTTGACAGCAATAAGAAGAATTTTGTGTGATGCTGGCATGTGTGTCTGTTTATAGGACCCAGAGCAGAGAGGGATCTGCAAGTACACACACACACACACACACACACACACACACATTTAACAAATACCATTTATTGAGTTGATATTGCATCTATAAGGAGTTCTTTGTGTCTACCTGTGAATTTTGCTGTGCCCCAGTTCCATCCCTTTACACACATGTCCTTTTCCAGCAGTTCCACTTTGTAGTTGGACTTGAAGAAAGCTGTGATGGTCTCCAAGTCCTGCAGGAGCGAGAGCAAGACAGAGGGAGAGGAAGGGGAGGAATTCATGAGAACGCAAAGGGGGGGGGGGGGGGGGGTCAAGGAAGTAAACAAACTTAATCCCTCACTTCCCCCAATTTTACAGTCGTCTCAGTAACATCCCAGCACACAATTACACACACACATAGACATAACACACACACACACACACACATACACACTCTCTCTCTCTTTCTGATGAGCTGGGAGAGCTAATGAATCAGAGTTCTGTGATGGCTCCACTGCCGCGCCTCTCAGCCCTTTGGGATGTCGGAGGTGTGTGTAATCCAGCCGATCGCTCGCTCAATCAGTCTGTTTATTTATCCAGGGCTGCCCATTACTGCTGCGCACAATGGCTTCCACATGTCCACGCCAGGTGTGTGTGTGTGTGTGAGTGAGCATGAACTTATTTTGAGCTGTTAGAACATGGTGAGCTTGAACTTGTCTGTCTGTGTGTGTGAGAGAGAGAAAGCAAGATGATGATGATGGAAAGAGGAAGAGATTGGAGAAAGAACAGAGAAAGTAACTACAAAAGACCAGCTTGTGTTTTGCGTACTTCCCTGACAAAACTGTACCGTCTGAAAACGTTGGAAAAAAATGAGTTTAGCCATGTAAATCTGATTGCTTATAATCGAGCATGCATCTTGTTACGCCTGATTAGGACAAAAGGAAAGAGTATGACGAAGTTGCTTTTGATTGTGTGTGTGTGCATCTGTAAAATTAAGTAATTACGTATGATTAGAAATGCATGTGTGTTAGTGAGCAGAAGCCAAGAATGAAGCCAGAGTGTAGTTGGATCTCTCAATGAAACAGCATCTGTCCATCTGAGACCCTTCTCTTGCGCACACACGTACACACACACGTACACACACACACGCACTCGCACTTAACCTCCTAACCTTGAGTCTAAACCCCAGTGAGGTATGATGACACTGACAGTTAAAGTTAGCCTTTGCATACGATACTTTTATATAGCAAACACACATAACCTACATAAAGGTAGACGATTTCATCAGCTTGTTACACAATGCATGTCACAGATTGAGCTGCACTGACTGCATATGCCAATAATAAACAGTGCTAGTATGACATCATTGGTAAGCATGGCACGTATGCACATGCCCCCCTCCCACACTTTTACATGAGCCACTGATTAACCCCTTGAGGCAGGCATTCCTTCCCTGTAACATATACCCTCTCCTTCTAACCCGTTTGCACCAACAGACAGACAGACACACACGATGTCTAATTGAAACACACATTAATCCACATATGTAACACACAAACACTTACAGAGTCTTTGAAACCATCGTATTTGTAGACGTGCCCAGTGCTGGTGGCTAGTTTGATGCCGTGACCCAGACAGACACGACGCCATTGAGCGAGAGAGAGGTCAGGGGCAGGGATTGTGTCAACCTTTCCTGTTTTACTGCTCTTATAGACAATAGACTGTTTACTGAAACGCAGTCGGCCATCACTCTGAAAAAGAAAGACACAAGTTCATACAATAACTGTGTTAAAAGCATATTATTGTATAAGATGAAAAGTCCAGACACAAGATTTAAAAGTCTTTAATGCAATCTAGAGGTAGTGAATTTGGGTGGATTGTTAAACTGTGGTCTGTAGAATCTTTTCGAACAACAACAGATAGCATAACAATTTAGGCAGCACTGGGAATTTCTTAAATAGCATACACGTCCAGATGACAGTGGGTAAAATGCTGTGCTGGGGGGTTACGCGCGTCCAGGGTGGGCGGGCGGGCGTGCGTGCGTGCGTGCGTGCGGGAGGGAGGGTGGGCGTGCGTGCGTGTGTGTGTGTGTGTGTGTGAGAGAGAGAGAGAGAGAGAGAGAGAGAGAGAGAGAGAGAGAGAGAAAGAGAGTGTGTATAGTTGAGATAGTAGAAATAGTTGAGAGTACCGACCCAGGATCCTTTCACCTCCTGGTAGATTTCGTTAAACTCCAAAGTGTCTCCCATTTCAGCCTGAGAACAATATAACCATACATGAAGACCGAGGCAATGTCATACACGCACCCGCAAACAAATGTAGTTGCGCGCGGAGCGGACACGAGTACATTTTCATTACTTATCCATTGTTTATTTAGATCTTATGTTTAAAGTAGACTTTGTGGACTATTATAATTGACATATCACTCCAGTTGTCAACTATCTAGCTAACGTTACCAAACTAACTTGAATCAGAGGATGGTCGTGCTGTTTTCCATCACTGACGAAAGGAAACAATTGAATGGATTTAAAGCTGATGAAGTGAAGTGCGTGCGATCTCTTTTAAATAATGATGCAATAGAAATGGCAGGCAACTAAAACACAAGCATCAACGACCACAAAAAATTGAGAATCAGGATAAATTTTGTAAGTACCTTACAATCAGCAGATGTGAGAAAGACCTGCGTTTCCCGCGTGATGCGTCCGGTCTCCGTGTTACTTGACCCCGGAAGTGGTCGTACTTGCTACATTTCGCTTCCGAGTTCAGTGCTTCATTTTCTTTGCATTATGACAGGAGCTGTTTTGGTCTATGACCTGTAGCCTGCCTTATTTCACGAGTTCAGACAAGAGCTAAAGCGTTTAATTTGGGCATTGTATGAACTGAATGTTGAGATGACTGCCCCAGTAGTTTTTACAATATCATATTTTGCTTATTATGAAAAAAACTTCTATGTGTAATTAACAAGAGAAAGCATTATAATTGATAAAGACAATAAAACCATTACCGCGAATAACATTGTGTATGCAGTACATTGATTATCTAGCCTATTGGTTGTTTTAGTTAGTTGTGTGTCCAATACATTGTGCGCATACCACAAAGTACCGCTAGAGGGCCCCAAAGATCCGAATTTGCTGTCAACAAAAGATCCTGATTAATAGTATACCAGATGGCGACAATGTTCTAACCATAGACATGAGGTCCTTCTTAAATGAGTGGTTCTACCACAGAACCCTCTTACAGCAGTTCGTGTAAAACACCTTTGGCCACACATCTGAACCATAATCCTAAAAAGGATTAGGCCCTGGTCTAATTGACTTAGAGTGGGCAGTGGTGGTAGGCTATGGCCACAACTGACACTTAGATTCGGAGAAAAGAGATGGGTTGTTAGAAATAGCTTCTTAGTTCACACTAATTTAGGGTGCAAGTAGTGTAAAGTAAGTGTGTGTGTGTGTGTGTGTGTGTGTGTGTGTGCTCGCGCGTGCTTGTTAAATAGCCTACTCCTTGTAGTTCGTGGTTTAAAAGTCTCGTGGCTCTGTTCAATCAAGTTCAGTTCCTTCACTTTTTAGACAATGCGTCAACTCTGAATCACCAGGAGACAGAGGGAGAGTGAGTGTGACTGTGTGTGTGTGTGTTTGTGTGTGTGTGGGAGAGAGAGAGAGAGGACGGGGGTGGGGGAGTGCACTCTCATACTATAAAAACTGTGCCGTCAGTCACAGTCAGACCACACGCCAGTCAAGTCTGTGGACCATCAACGTCAACGAGCTGTGAGGAGAGTGCTTCAGTCCTCGCAGGATAACGACACACCAGAGGCTAGTAATATGCCGAATATGATCAATTGATGACTGAACTCAGATAATCCAAATTGACATCTAGGCTACCTTTTCAAAGGTTGTGGTCTAGCCTACTTCTGTTGCGGGACTCCTCGATAGAAATTTCATCGCCAGAAGTGTAAATCACGAGACTCTTGGAAAAGTTGTCAAGCAACTGGGACTTTTCATGTAAATCGTCACTTCTGTAAAGACAACATATTGCTGTATCGAAAGTCAAAATGCATAGAGGAGAAGGTAAGTGTATGTTCTACGCCTAAAACTTTAAAGTTTTTCGATTTACGTGGCTACAGTCTGGGAAAAAAAGTATATACTGACCTATTATTATTATTATTATTATTATTATTATTATTATTAACAGCAAGAATAGTAATACATCCAAAAAAATCCATACGTCCAAAAAAATCATTACAATTATAGCCTATATTACAAATTTAAGTAGCCTAGATGTCATAGGCCCAGCACATCGTTATTGTTAATAGGCTATAAATAGCCTACTGCTTATAATTGTTTGTTTGCATAAAAATTATTCGCCTATTATTCTTTCTCAGTTTATTCCGTTCTTCTTTGTGTAACCGACATGTCCTGGACAAATATAACCCTGTTATTAAAAACATACAGCTACCTTGTGAACCACAGGCTATCATTGGAAAACCTCTTGCTTTTTTTTGCAGATAAATCGAAGAGTCAGTTTTTTAAAATAAATAAATGGTAATCTGTGATGCAGCTGTTAAAATTAGGCTATTGAAGAAATTACCTCGGCCTGTCTAAAAGTTTACAATTATATAACTAAACTAAACCAGTATCTATAAACATATATTTTTTTCTGGAGTAGAATAATTATTTTAATAAAATGTGACAGGTTTTGGAAAACACTAGCCTAAATGAAATTTAGCTAGTTCAAAATTAGGCTATAATACAATTTAAATGAACATTTGCCGCCGGCGTGTCGCAACACATCGAAGCTCCAAGAAACAATTATGTCATATATCTTAAATATGAGAGCAGGTATCAAGTTTAATATCACAATTTAAACAAATTGCACTACATCGGTTTAGCTTTGATTACAATATCAAGTTCTCAAAAAATACATATCAGCAGAACCTTTTTTAAAAATCTGATCAGCCTTGGTGATAAAATTGATAGACTGTTTTGTTTTGTCCCTGCACATACCCCTCACCAGCCTCATACTGAACAAAAATCCCAGTTTACTTTTTTTTTGCTTTTTAAATTTCCTTTACAGAAAGGGATTTCTATTCTGTCCGAGAGCCCCAAATGGCTGTAGGATCATGAAAGAAATAATGAGATTTCCTTCATATGGGGAAAAACACATACAAAATGACCACAGTCTGCATGAGTCATGAGTCAAGCATACAGGTTAGCTGGTGGTTTGTAATGTAGGTAGTTCATATATTCAGGAGTTTATAATAGTGGAGTGACTATATGGACTATAGAGTTCAGTATTGCAGGAGGTATGCACTATAGTTAAGAATGGTATAAGGTTCAGAGGTGAGGGGTCAGTACATGCCCCTGTCTTGTTAACTGACACTGATATGAGAAAGTACATGATTCATGTTAGTCAGGGTCTGAATGAGCCCGCACTTCACATTCACACACGCACACACACACACACACACACACACACACACACACACACACACACACACACACACACACACACACAAACACACACACACACACCACCTGTCCTCTGTGAAAAAGCTGAAGATAGTGTGACGAAGTGATGCGATTTACACTAAAGCAAAGCAGTGCTGCAGTCTGTCACGCTCACACACACACACACACAAACACAAACACAATTTTTTTGTGCCAATGTTTCCTTCTCTTTGCCTAGTTTCCCACTCATACACATAAGCTACAAAGGCTGTGCTTAAACAAACACATATATGCACAAACATGTTTCACGCAATGTGAGGAAGGCTAAAATTAGGGTGCCAGTCTGCGAGTCTTTGTCTAAATTTGCATTTCTTTCCACGCAAAGACAAGGGGAGGGGAAACAGATGAGGGAACGCACTGGACCAGATGAACCGATAGTGGACTCTGACATGGGTTCAAACCAAATGCAAAAAGACACTGGCTGAGTGAGACAAGGAGTGCAGAAAGAGAAGCCGTGGAGGCTTAGAGAGTCCAAGGATAAAGATGATGTGATAGAGATGGAGAAACGAAAAGAGAGAGGTTAATGCAGCCCAGATTGTGTCTAACAGAGGGACATGAAAGACAGACAGAGAGAGAGAGAGATGAAGGAGGCAGAAAAGGAGAAAGAGAGCTGAGGGTATGCAGAGAGAGACAAGGAAGAAAGAGAGACATAGAGAGTTAAAGACAGAGGAAGGGAGAGAAAACAGAAGAGAGAGAAAAGGAAAGCAGTGGGAGAGAGGAGGAGGAGGAGAGAGAGAGCCAGGGAAGGGAAAGAGAGAGAGAGAAAGAGAGAGAGAGAAAGGGGGAATGATATAAAATGAGTTGGTCACGGTTTGAACAGTTACACATGCTGTTTACATTTTTCCCAAATTAACATGGCCCCTTGCTTCAGCCCCCCTCCCTCTGTTACTGTCTCTCTCTCTCTTTCTCTCTCTCTCTCTCTTTCTCAACCTCTCATCCCCTCCACTCCCTATCCCCCATATTGGATGAATTGAGCTTTTGCTTTGTTTTTTTAACTGTATTTATTTTTTAAGAGTCTGCCAGGGGGGGTAGAAGACTTCAAATTAAAAACTGGAGTCAGATAGATGAAAACATGGAGGAGGAAAGAGGGGGTATGGGTTGGATGGGGGATTATTAAAATAAAGAGTGATAATTACAGAGGAAAGGAGGAATGTATAGCTTAAAGAAAGAAGTATAACAGAGGGCTGAAGATGGGTATGAGGGAAAATGTGCTGGTTCAAGATTGCTGTTGGCTCCAGTTAGGGCAGCAGGAGGGAGGGATACAAAGATGAGGTAAAAGAGAGAGAGAGAGAACATGAGAGGGAAAGGTTTAGAGGGGTTAGCCGTTTAGGTTATAAAAGCGACTTTTATTGTCTCTTTGCCTTTCTTTTGTTGTGATGTTCTTTGGCAGACGTGCATCAATTTTAGTGTGCGCTCTGCGTGTGTGTGTATGTGTGAGCGTCTGGCAGAAGTGCATGTGTTTCAAGCCAAATAAGATCAATTTGAATTTCAATCCAAACTCCACAGGGACAGAGGGAAAGAAGGAGAGGGAGATGTGCATGCATGTGTGTATGTGTGCACGCGTGTGTGTCTGTGCGAGTATACCTTTGTGTGTATGTTTGTGTGTGTGTGTGTGTGTGTGTATGTGTGTGTGTGTGTATGTGTGCACTGAGTTAGGAGTGGAATGCACATTTGATTGAGTGCAGACTGCACATAAATCTCCACTTTAACTGTACACAGACACACAACATCGACCCTGACCCCAGCTCTCCCGTGTGTGCGTGTGTGTGTGTGTGTGTGAGAGAGAGAGAGAGAAAAAGAAAGAAAGAAAGAGAGAGAGATGCACATATACAAACACTAACTCTGACCAACTCATCACATGGGACATGGAGAATTTATAGTTAATAAATGATGACACATGAAACATCAAATGTCTTTGTGTGTCTCTTACTTGGTGTTTCTTTATGAGTGTTTTAGAGAGAGGGGTGTGTGTGTGTGTGTGTGTACATATGCAAGTAGGTGTGCAAGTGTGTACTTTGGATAGCTCCCACAGCTGGCAGTAATGAGAAGATGTCAAATCCCTTAGTCAATCAAAGCAATGCTGTTTGTATGTATGTGTGTGTGTGTGTGTGTGTGTGTGTGTGTGAGTACATGTGTTTCTGTGTGAGTGTATGCTGTGTGATCATCAGGGTTTATATCTGCCACTGTAAACCCTTTTTATGGAGATGGAGCCTGTAGTTGTTATTTCTGCTGTCAGACAAACTTATGCATTAGCACGCACACACATAGAAATTCACTCAATGTGTGACAGATGGTGTGGGACTTCAGAGGTTGTGATTTTGATGTGCACCTGAGGTATTTGGGTGTGTACCCTGGTGTAAGAGGTGTAAGAAGTGTGTGTGTGTGTCTGTGTGTTTGTGTGTGTGTGTGTGTGTGTGAGAGAGAAAGAGAGAGAGAGAGAGAGAGAATTTATGCATGTTTTTGTTTATGAGATGTGGTGTGGTTTTAGGTGAGTATTTGATGTGTGTGTGCGTGAGGCACTTGTTCCTTAATCTGTTTAGGAATCTTGAAAGTTGTAGTTTTGCCCAGGGATAATAAGTGACTGAGGGTGGGGGGGGCAGCTGATGAGAAGAGAAAAGCAACGCAGCTCAGGCTAATCGAGGTTAATAAGCTGCTGTTATTTTGGCCCCGAGCGAAAAAAGGATGAACCACTTCAAAGAGCTGCACCCGAAACGATGGGCGAGGGAGAGGTGCTACCTGAAGAGCTGAAGAGAAGGGTAGAGAGGTGAGAACGGGGTGGGATGCGCGCGTGTGTGTGTGTGTGTGTGTGTGTGTGTGTGTGTGTGTATTTGTGTGTGTGGATAGGGGTGTATGAACATAAGAGAGAGACTAAAATGAAGAGAGAGATAGAGAGAGAGGGCATGAAAAAGGGTGAGGGCTCACAGAAGAGCTTATTAAATGGGAAGATTAGGAGAGAAAGAAAAAGAGTGAGAGAGAAACAAAGTGAAAGAACGGCCAAAGAGTCAGAGAGTCATAGAGTGGGAGTGAACATATTTCATACCTGTTAAAAGACAGAGCGCTTCAAACAGGTAATTACATATCTCAACCATGTCCTGCAGACAACATGACACACGAGGGAAAGATGGAGGGATCCCTTGGGGGCTTTTTCTCACCACCAACCTCCCTCTCTCTCTCTCCCTCTCTCTCTCTCTTTCTTTCTTCTTTTGCCTCTGCTCCTCTTTGCTCTGTTTCTATGTTCTCCTTTATTGTGGCCTTTCTACCTTTTACGCAAATGCAAGTAGGAAACATACTTATACATACTTATACTTGTACAACATAAATAGTCGTATAGAAAAAAGCCCAACTCACAGACACATCTGTTTCATCACGCACATATACACACACACACACACACACACTGAGGGGAAGATGAGGGCTGTCTGACACTGTCTTGAGGTGAGAAGCTGAGAGGAGCTTAAGGATGATTTGGCTATTTTTCTCAGTGAGACACCGGAGTGCACAGGCTTAAAAGGGTCCAAAGATTATCCACCCCCCTCACTCACACACACACACACATACACACACACACACCACCCACACATCCCAGGACAGGCATTAACACAGAGAGACCAGCAAGAAAGAGGAAGGGGGGCTGTGAAGACACAAGAACTATGAAAAGACAGGCATACACACAGTTACCACACACACACACACACACACATAACACAGTCTGTCTCTCTCATGCGCAAGTAAAACCACACACACAAACTGACATATTCACCCACCCTATCACATGTGCAAAGTAACAAACAAACAGTGTAAACACTGCTTACAAGCTTGCACTCTAAACAGCACAGAAAGCATACCATGACCATGCTTTTATACAAAAAAGAAAAATTTAAACACTCACTGCGTGTGTCCGGGACAAAAGACCACCTACAAACAAACTCACACACACACACACAGGCACGCGCACACTTCGGCACACGTCTTGACACAGCTTGTAACAGTTTCTCCTCAAAGAATCTGAGTTCCTTTCAGAACTATTGGGTCTTTTTTGAGCGTGTGTGTGTATGTCTATGTACATATGTGTTGATCTCTGCCTGTGTATGTGTTGAAATATGTATGCATGCCTGTTCATTTTTCTAAGCCCTTGTATACATGTGTAAGCGTATTCATTGAAAGCATCTGAGAAAGAGTGTGACTGACTGAGTGTGTGAGCTTGGCCCTCTGTGCGTGTGTGTGTGTGTTTGAGTGTAAATGTGAGTCCGTGTCTGTATGCATACTATGTTATGTCCTTATGTGACTGAATGTGTGTGGACTTAACTCTTTGTGTGTGTGTGTGCACATATGTGGGAGTGTGTATAGATGTGTGTGTGTGTGTGCGTGCATGTGTGTGTATTGTGTGTGTATGGATACTGTATTATATCCTTATGAGGGACATTGTGTGGGTGTGTGTATGTGGCTATGTCTCAGCGGGTGGTGGTGGTAATGGTAGTGGGGTGTGCACTGACATTCAAGCGCTTACACATCTGATGGATAGCATTGTTTTTCCCACCACTTGTCCCTCAAAAACTCCCCCCTACCCAAGCAAAAAATCTTCCCAGCTTGACGAGCATGCATCTGCCACCACCAGTGGTTTTGGAGCCGCCTGCACTAAATCAAATAAATCAACGGCTTTTCACTCGTTCATTTAGCAGAAGGAAAACAGAGAAGGCAACTTTCACCAAGTCCATCAAAAAAACCTTACCACCCCCACCCCACCTCACCCTGTCCAGCAGGAAATCCATTCCTTCAGTGCTTATACAAAGCCACACTGAAGACAGCCACAGACAAATGTTTTCTCGAGAGGTGAACAACTCTAGGGAGATGGGGCGGCCATTTTGTTTTTTATGTGGCTGGCCTCTTTCTGTAACATTCAAGAGTACAAGGAAGGCAGAATGATGTTTTGTCTCCCATAATGTCCTAAATGTCTTTGTCCTGATTGGTCCTACAGCCATACGTCATGCTCAGCTGACCCTGCTATTGGCCGCTGTGGTGGGCTGCGCCCAGGTGCCAGACCTCTCTTTGACTCTGACCAATGAGAGGACGACAATCGAAAGGACATATGAACTGACCAAATACTTGGAGCATCAGCTGAAGGATATCAAAGACACCTATGTGAGCCTGTATTTTTGTTTGTCTGTGTGTTTGGGACAATGAGGAAAGGCCAGTTGTTGACTCCATGTGGTTCTGCATACTTTTTGTGTGTTTGTTTTGCTAGTGTGACGTGAGGTAGTGTGTGTGGGTGAGCTTGTCTTATTTACCTTCCCCCTTAGGAGCTCTGCTTTCCTTTTTATGAAACAGCAGCCCTAATATTAGTATCAGATATGAATCTATATCTGAGGTTTTAGATATAAATCTTGTGTTATTTCTTAATCTTTCTCTCCCGCTCAGCTCTCGTACCTGGGGCCTCCCTTTAGTGATCCGGACTTCTCCCCACCTCGGCCCAACAGCTCGTCTCTGTCGGTGCCCAGCGCGGCAACACGCGTGGAGCTCTGGCGTGGCCTGGAGAACGGGGCGCGGTTGGCGCAGAACCAGCGGGCGTACCGTGTGCTGCTGTGCGCCATGCGGGAGTTGGCACGCTCCACACTGTGCCCGTACCTGCAAAGCTCACTTCTGCACTTCTGTTCAGGCCTCAACGGCCTGCTGGGCTCCATCACAGGCCTTATGCGCAGCCTGGGCTACACACCACCCCAGCTTGGGGACGCCCCACTGCCCATGCCCGCGGCCGATGGGACCCCCCTGCTTGCCGAGCGCAGCCGGTCGCCCCCGAGAGGAGTGGTGACCGGGCAACACAGCCCTGCTCCCCTCCGGGCCCATCACCAGCATCAGCATCAGCAACAGCATCCGCGTCACTACAGTGACTACAGGCCACGCAGTCGTGATGACCAGCGCTACGGAGGTGGCGGGAGTGTGGCAGTCGGAGGCACAAGGGAGGAGCCCACGAAGAGGAGGGACAGAGAGAGGGAGCGAGGAAGGAGAGGGAGGAGGAGAGAGGAGGAGGTCTGGGAGACAGAGGAGGATGAGGAGTCAGCGCAGGAAGGAGGGATGGAGAGGTGGGGGAGGAGGAGGAGACTCCTGAGCATAGAGGATGTGGAGATGGAGGACCTCATCAGTCAACACAATAACAACTACATCAACAACAACAATAACAACAACAATAACAACAAGAACAAATACACTCTCAGCACACAGGTGGACACTGAGATAAAAGACAGGATGAACAGAAAAGGTGAAGGGCGAGAGAGAGACGCCACCTCTCTCCTCTCCTACTCATCCTCTCCCTCATTCCCGGCCCGTCGTTCGGCGCGCTCGCTGTCCTCTCTCTACTCCCCGACGCTGCCCCCGTCTCTGTCGCTCCTGCTGCAGTACGGCACAGGGGAGGGCGGCGCTCATGCCCTGCTGGCCGCTCCCCTCCTCTCCGGCCAACACACCTCCAACGAGTTCTCCCGCAAGGTGGAGGGCTTCTGGGTGCTGCGTGAGCTGCAGAGCTGGCTGTGGCGATCGGCTAAAGACTTCAATCGCCTCAAGAAGCGTCTCAAGGCCTGAGAAAGAGAGAGAGAAAGAGAGAGAGAGAGAGAGAAAAATAAAGAGAGAGAGAGAGGAGTATGGGGACGAGAGGTGGGCTGCTATGGTGAAACTGGCTCTAGCGCTCAAACCATGAGCAGGACTAATTGTCCACCTGGACCCAGGTTTGAATCCGGCCTGCGTCTATTTCCTGATCTCACCCTCTCTCGCGCGCGCGCACGCGCGCTCTCTCTCTCTCTCTCTCTCTCTAACTAGTTTCCTGTCTGCTGTCCTGTCAACAAAGGCTAGACAGATAGCCCAGAAATAGATCTTCCAAAGGGAGAGAGGAGACAGTGATGGAAAAGTGAATGAATGACTGACTGATTGAATGATGCTGTAATTCTGCACAGTCAATGGAGGCCTCTTTTTGCTGGATGAATGAGGCGGATGGAAGGGGAATGCAGACTCATTCAGAGACAATATGACTCGGCTACTGAGATTGGGGGGGGCGCATGACGTCACACTTTCACCAGGAAGAAGACAATGAAGACCAGGGCAGGCGGAGGACAAGGGGGGGCAGGGAGTGTGTGTGTGTGTCGGGGTCGGGGGACAGAAAGATAGAGGGGCTTCAGTGGAGTGTGTGTGGATTTGCTGACTCAGTAACGGCTCACATGCGGCTGACCCCCCTCTGGCAAAATTCACACACACACACACACACACACACACACACACACACACACACTTCCGTTACTGTAAGTGTCTGTCATATGTCATTCAGAGATTCCTTGTGGCTACAATAAGTCATTTTTGCATTTGTCACCATTTCAAAAAGTGTGTGTCACTGTGTGTATGTGTCAATGTGTGTGTGTGTGAGTCTCTTTGTGTGTATGTTTCCATCAGTCAATGTATGAGTGTTTCTCAATGACCCATGGACTGCACTGCAGTTTTAGTGTTAAAGTGTGTTTGAGCACGCACACACACATGTGTCTTTGTGTGTGTGTGTGTATGTGTGTGTGTGTGTGTGTGTGTGTGTGTGTGTGTGTGTGTCCTGTGTGTGCATTGGGAACACATCTGTTGGCAGCATGTGTGATGATGTACTGTTTGTATTTATTGAGCAGGATCCTTATTTATTTCTGAAAGTGGATATTGTCCTTTATGACATGTAATTAAAAACCTGTATATCATTGCCTAGATATATTTCATTGTTGTCATGAAAGTGCCAAAGTGTGTCTGTATGTGTGTATGTGTGTTTCAGAGAGAGAGGAGTGGTTGTTACCCTCCAACCGGAAAAACAAATTTAGTCTGGGAAGAGTTTTTATTTCTCTGTCTTGGATAAATTTACGACCAGTCTTTCTTTCATCCTTTCATCCTTTCCCCCCCTCTACCCTCATCCCTCTCTTCTCACGCCTCTCCTTTTCCCTAACATTCACCTGCTGTCACACACACACACACACACACACAAACAGATATTTCTCACTCGAAAATAGTAGCATACATTATGTCAGTTAAGCCCTAAATATACACTACAAAATGCCAGAAACAAATTAGTTTTATCTTATTTGTGTGCAAACCCACCACCAACTCTGTAAGCTTCTATATGTTCCATGGTTTCCAAGTCACTCACCCCCAGGCTGACTAACTACAGTTACAGGATCAATGAGAATCTCCCTTTTCCCCTGCTCTTGAAGCGACACACCTGAAGTCAACCAACCCACCCTTGATATACACACACACACATACAGACACACACCTTTTTTCATGTCTGGGATTTTCATTAAATTCTGAGAATGTTATACACATATACATGCTTGCACATGCATACACATGACTCACAAGTCATGTTTTCAGTAAACTATGCAAATGCTAAAACACACACACACATGCAGTGTTGTAATATTTATGTCCATCTATGGGCAGACTGGAAGGAATAGATGAAGGATGAAGGAATCTGAGGAAGTGACAGGATGGATGTGTGGGAGGCAGCTTTCATGCTCAGTGACTCACTGGGACAACCCTGGACAACCGAGACAAGAGAGGGTTAACAGGACACACACACACACACACAGACACACACACACGCGCGCGCAAAGATACACACGCACGTGTAACTCGGTGTCCAGAAACTGGTGACGCCGAAGAGGCTACCATGCGTCCTCAACAAAGGCGGCTTTATGCCTGTGTTAGTGTATTTGTGTGTATGCTTGTGTGTGTGTGTGCTTGTGTGTGTGTCACTGTGTGTGGGTTGTGTGAGTCACTGTGTGTGTATGTGTATTTGTGAGAGTGAAAAGTCTGTGTCTGTATGTGTACTTGTGTGAGTGAAAGTCTGTGTGTGAGTGTGTGTGTGTCTGTGTGTGTGTTTGGCGTGTGTCTGTTTTGCGTGTGTGTGTTTGGCGTGTGTGTGTTCTTGTAAAGTGGTCATCTACACACAGTTTTTCTCTCCGTCTGTCTCCCCCTCTCTCAATGTCTTTTCCATATGGCCGGTCAGACTCTCTCTCTCTCTCTGTCTCTCTCTCTCTTGTCCATCACTAATTTGCCCATCATTTCACTTCAACTCCTCTGGGCATCTTCCCTTCTCTTTCTCTTCCTTTCGTTCTTTCTTTGTCTCTTTCTTTCTCTCTTTTTATTCCTCACCAACTCTCTCTATCTCTCCTTTTCTCACAATTCTCTTTCTCACTCTGGCCTCTTTAATATTTTCCCACATTCTTTTTTTAATTTTGATCAGTTACTCTCCCTTTACTCTCTCTCTCTCTCTCTTCCTCACTCTCTCTCTGACTTCGGCTCACCTGCAGCACATAAAAATTCCTCTTTTCTTTCTCCAGGGGATTGCAGCATTGCCTAGGGATTTACTGCATTCCTCCCTCCTCTCTCACTCTTTCTTCCTTTCCCTCTTTTCACAGTCAGATTGCACTCATTTCATCCTCTCTCTTTTTTTCTCTCATTCTGACATTCTCCCTCTCTCTCTCTTGCTCTCTCTATCTGGGCATCATCAGAACTTTGTCCTGATAAGTGTCTGCCAATTTTTCAGCTGAAACTTCTCCCCCTTCTGCTCTTCCCACTGGCATTTCTCTCTGAGTGTCTGTCTGTTTCACTCTCTCTCTCTAATACCTGGCCCAACCCTTCTTGTCAACGCAATATATGCGTACCTGCGTCACCCTCTTCCACCCCCGCACTCCACTGTCAGATGGAATATTCTATCTTCATGGTGGCTGCAGGGCAGGGCGGACACTCCCAACCACTCAAAGAGGGGGTGTCCTACAGATGTAGTCAAAAGACTGATTTATGAGCCAATCAATGACTCCACCCTGGCAGGTAATCCTTAGGTGGGAGCATGTGAGTGTGTGTGTGTGTGTTTTGATTTAAAGCCCTAAGAAAAACACGTCTGTGTCATGTGGTGTGTTCGCATGTTATTCAACATGCTGTTGAAAGCAATTAAACTTGGTTTCTTTGGATTCAGTTCAGGTGTGTGTGTGTGTGTGTCTGTCTGTCTAAACTTGTGAAAATGAAAAAAGACAGTTTATTTTGGGTTAAAATGCATAGCCTACTGAACTTTATCATGGACCAAGACCAAGAATCAGAAGACTTCCCAGGCTATGACTGTTAACTGATACTTTTCGTGATATTTTGGGACCACAGTGGTCTGATCAGTAAGCCATAGATGGATAGATGTATGTGTGTGTGTGTGTGTGTGTCTGTCTGTCTGAAACATAAATAAAAAGCTTTTAAGCTCTCTGACAGAAAGACAGGGATCATGGTCACAAAACCTCCCACTCAGTCCACTCTTCTCTGCTTCACTTTCTCTGTCCTTTTATGCACACACACACACACACACACACACACCACTTTTCCTCTGTTACATCCTCTCACATACACTTAGTCTCCTTGCCACACTCAAACCTTATCAACTCTCATCTCGTCTCTCAAACACACTCTCTCTTCAACACACACACAAGCATACGTGTTCACACAAACACACTGCCAGGCCTATTTTAAGAGCCTTTAAAAAGCTTCCAGGAATTCAGAACATAAACCAGTGAACAGACAGATCCCGTTTTTCCCTCCAAACGTGTGATGTTTCTCCTTCATTCCGTTACGCTTCCTGTCTCTTCCTGTCGCTCTTTCATTATGAGCCTTTGTCTCGCAGCGACCTAAACACAAGCTGACAGATGTGAAGAATCACTTTCTGTCTGAAAGCCTGGGCAGGTGACAGCCTCTTCTACCCCTGGGATGAAGAGAGAGAGAGAGAGAAAAGAGGAAAAGATTATGTCTGAGGGGTCCTGTTTTGAGGAGTCCCACACCTGTTTTCAGTGTTGCAGAGTAGACATCCCCCCATCCACCTACACATGCACACAAACATACAGACATACACACACACACACACGCACCCGCACACACACACACACACACACACAGGGAAACATGCATTCAACTTCCATGATTGAGGGAATTACTCACATATGTTGACTCATGTCGGTTGAGGGTCAGTGATGCCAGTGAAGTCAGCCGTTCCCCCCAATGCAGGGACCTCTGTCAAGGGGTTGCGACCCCTGAACTTCTTGGCTTGGTCAGCAAAGGTCAGAGCCTCCTCACATGCTTTACCATGTCTGCGTTTCCATTTGCGAGGTTTGGTGAGGAACAGGGTCCCTGGGAGGGAAATGGCACGACGTAGGAGGAATGCTCTCATAAATGAAGGTGGATTTCCTAAGAAGGGATGAATAATGGCGCTAGTGTATGATAAGCAACAGCCCCCCCCCCCCTAACCCTAACCTTAACCCCCCCTGAGAAGTCAAAATAAAGCAAATGGTTGGAAGACCGGCGGCACCACATGACAGACTGTGAGGTGCTTCCAGCCAAGTTTGTTGTGACAGTTAGTTCATCCACTACCGCTACCCTCCTCCACCTCTCATTTCTCTCTCTCTTTATCTCTCTCTCTCTCTCTCTCTCTTACACACACACACACATATATTACGTTTAATTTTACTATACCTAATCAATACTTTCACATTGGTGTTTGCATATAGTCATATATCAGCAGCCAAAGAAAGAGGGCAGAGAGGGAGAGTTGGTGAGACACTGAGGGAGAGAGTCAGTTGGTTGAGATGAATACAGTACTTAAGAGAGTAGACACCTCCATTGCAGTTGTCTTTTGTTCATCCCTTCCCTCCCTCCTTATGTTTCGTACCAGCATTAACCATTTCATCCTCCTCTCTTCTCAATTTTTCCATCTCTCTCATCCATCATTCCTGTCGCTGGCGGTCACAGATAATTTGATATGCTTCTATTCGTAACATCTTACACGCTACCAAAGGCTCCTGCGAAATAGATATGTCCTCAAAACATTTGACTATTTCACAAAACAAACAAACAAGGCGGATATGCCAAGTCTAGAATTGTACCTTTTTGACAGTGGCCACATAGGACAAGAAAGGATGTGGCACCACCCTGTGGCTACTGATGAAACATCTGAAGGATTGTCACAGAAGAATGTCAAGATATCATTTTGCATCTCTTGTTTGAATGTGCCCTACCGTTGTCACATCTGCATTAAAGCCTGTAAAACGGCTTTTGTCTGCTTCGCCCAGTGCAGCCTGATGAGTAAGAGCAAACAAGCACCATATTTAGGATGATGTTTTGTGTACCCTAAGTAGTGTCTGGACCTTATTACAGTAAGTCGACTAGAACCAGATTGAAGAATGATAATTGGTTGGAATGAGGTCCATGACCATGACTACCCTTCAGGAGACTGAAAACATTTCCTTTGTAGTCTCTGTTTTGATATATATTTCGAGTCCATCAAATGTACCATCTTATGCAATGACCATGTTGATTATTGTAAGTTTCCATTTTGTTTAGTGTAACTACTCAACTTTACTTTCCTGCCTTTATAAGCAAAGAAATACGGATTTGATTTGCAAGAATGAACGACTTTCCTAAGCTTTCCAATAAACAACACCAGGAAGTGACATAGATGCTAAGTTGACATTGTCTCTCTCTCTCTCTCTCACACACACACACACACACAAAAGATTTTTTTTCATAGCCCAAAGGCTGCTGTTCCCTGTGTCTAGAGTTGTATAAAGTACCATAAGTCCAACTTGAGTAAAAGTACAGATACACTACCAAAAATAAACTTTGCTAGAAGTTCAAGTCACCTAAGTATGAGAAGTCATCTATAAATAAGTGTACTGAAACAATAAAAGTAAAAGTACAAGTAGGCAAAAGTACACACACACACGCAGTCAGAATGAAAAATGGTGGCTACATCACACACTGCCTAGAGAATTTGTTGTTTGCACTTCTTGTCCAATGACAAGTTGGCTTCCCCAAAACATTGTTGCTGTCACTCAGTCGACCACCTTCACCACAACTTCATCTCATACATGTAACTATGCAAAAATGTAGTGGAGTAAAAGTATACTACATTTTTAGGAAATGTAGTGAAGTAAGACACTTTTAACAACTGAAGTGAAGTATAGATACTCCCAAAACATACTTAAGTACAGTAGTATGTTTTTACATACTACTTAGTTACTATACTCTCATAATCACTGCCTATGTCCAGTGTGTTAGATAAACCTCCACTCATAACATCTAATGTTAATGAATACTAAAAAGCCTCAGCAGAGCTGTGGCCCTCTCCTTCCTCACTGACAAGACAAGGCATGATAGTTGTAGCATTATGAGTCGTAGAGAAGAACACATATTCTGATTAAGTGCTGTTGCAAAATTAAGTACTGTTGGCCAGTGTGTGTGCAGAATTGTCATGTTCACTAAAATACTGAAAGAAGGAATACGACACAAATTTTAAAGACCTTTTATTTTAAACTACTAACATTTTTAATTGCAGACAGTCAGGAAGCTCATCTTAAATGGCGAAATCCCAGGTGTTAGTAATGGATGTTCAAGTTCCTCTGTGGCATCACGGGGAAGAATAATGGCCTCTTCCCAGCACCTCTTCTGTGGAGGTTCATCTCAGCTCGTGCCATGGATGTTTCCCATAGATATATAGAGAAAATATTCTTTGGAGATCTGTGATGCCTCCCATCTTCCCCTGAAGCTCGTTAGGAAGCACTGACCCTTATATCATTTGAGTGTGTGTCTATGGCTATAGCCTCCCTGCAGTAGGAAGCCATGTAGCAGTGGTACACCATCATTTTCATATCCCTCACTCTGGTTAGGTGGACCATAAAGCTTTGAGCAAAGTAGAATGAGTAGAGACCCCTCCAGTAGGGCTGGCCATAGGAGAAATTACTCTTTTACAGGGCTACAGTGCCTGGAATCTGGGCTGGATTGAGTTTCATGGTTTGCTGGCCATGAGGGACCTCAGCAGGGAGATTGGAGTTTCCCTTCAACTCAAGAGGTCCACTCTCTCTTACCCAAGCAGTTGTGCTGTCAGCATTTTTGAGGGACTCCACACTCTCAGCAGATGAGGAGATTTTACCCATGAGATTTTACCCAAGAACCATACATTTTAGTTACTGTAGTAGTTATTCATGTCAGGCAGTCTAATCATTTAAGTCCCTTTTAACATTGATTTTCTTACTTGTTGATGGTTGACCATACTTCATGATATAACTGCTGCTACTACTGATAGTAATGTTTAGGTTACATTAATAGAACAGGAGACCAAGTCAGACAACGGTTAGGAAAATCAGGAACAGAGTTTTAATTACGGTGATGTGCAGACAGCATGCTTCACATAAAGCTCCACCAGCTGCTCTAACTAGACAAGGAAATAGCCTGACTTAGTACAGCTCCAGGTTGACGAAAGCTGGTGTTCATCATCCCAGTTGATGGGGCCCGCACTGAATCAGTCCATGATTAGTGCCAGCGTGGTACACTAGAGCAGATAGCCACTGATGCAGGGGACAAACTTAGACAGTGCAAGCACCAAAACAACCTAAGAACATAATACTCTGCCTTATTTGGAGCAGCATGAATAGAAGGAAATAAAAACAGCCGTGTCATATGTGGAAAGGGAGTTGAGGCCTAGCTCAAACATAACGACTGCATGTGACTGAAAATTCTAAAATATACATTCTGATTCCAATACTCACTTCATAACAGAGGGGGATTAAGCAGCATCTTCTAGTCAGATGGAACAAACACCATAGAAGGTTGCATTCACAGAAACGGGCCAAGACGTTCTGTCTGGGTGGCACACACACGCACACACACACACACACACACACACACAAACTTCCCTTCATACAAGAAGTGATTTGCCAACATGCCACTTTGACCATTCTACTGTACCAACATTTTAAAGACAGACATTCTAAATCAAATTATTTGGTTGTTATAGGTACATATGTCAATGGAGTCTCCATACAGGAATGTGGTCAACCATAGGTGGTTAAAAAAACCTATAATGGAGGTGAATTATAAAATAGGGATGAGTGGTAGGCTTTTTTCCTTCATCTTTTTATCGGGTTTTCAAATATCAAATAACAATAATTTAGGCAGTACAGTAATAGTTTCCAGGTACATTAAGAAAGGTGGAAGATGCAGAGGGAGCCTCGTAAGGAGAATTGCATTTTTTCCAGCTTTAAGCATGGAACTCTTTCTTGAACCCATCCGTCATGTGTAGGAGGGGAAGAATGCTTCAGTTTCAGGAGAATTAGTTGCCTAGCCAAAAGGGTGGTGAAGGCCACAACCTGTTGTAGTGGTAGCTCTGGCCCCACTCTTGTCTGGATGTCTTTGTCAGCTTCATATTGGTGAGATATGCTGTGTGTAGAAGCTTGCACTGTAGTGCATGTAATAGGCCATGTCTTGCACATATGGAAGAGAAATGGACAAGGCCCAGAATGTGCGCCCACTGTGCATCAGATATGGTCAGTCCTAGGTCTTGCTTCCAAATCTGTTTGAGTATGACAACGGGGTCTTGGCGACTAGGCTTTTTTTTTTTTTTTTTTTTTTTAACTGTCTCATTCCTTCACTTCCTTCTCTTGGCTTTCACCTCAACCACTCACCGCCGTGTGCACCAGCAGGTAGTGGTTTAAAATCCATTAAGTCTAGACTTGTCCGGATAAAGATCTTAAAGGGGCTATGTGTAGATTTCTGTAGGACCCGAGTTGTCTGGTAACTTGGAGAGGTCCAAAGTGGTGTTACATCTGAACATGGTTAGAACAGGGTCTGAGATGAGTTGTTTAGCCCTTCATAGTGATAGCCCTTTGTAACCATGAAACAAGTTACCAGTGTGAAAGGAATTGAGTCAACGGCTACAGCAGGGCTAATCAATTAGAAATTAATTTGGGCCATATTTCCCAAGATGGGCCGCATACTTTCTGCATGTGCACGTCAATTTTTAAATGCCTTATTTATTGCTCGATTTATAATAACCCACTGTATGTGTGAACAAATAATATCTAAGACTTCATGTTTTATATTGTTACATCAGGGTCAGGGATTGAACCCAGGACACTGGATTACCAGAGCAGTTTGCTAGCCACTATGTTAATGAGAGGACTCGCATGCAGAGGTAACATAAAAAGTTCAGTTTTAATGAAGGTGTGCAAAAATCTCAGAAGATCCAGTCAGAAGGTCAAAACCAGTCATTCAAAAAGCTCAGTGGATCCAGACAAAGGGTCAAACAGGTTATAATCCAACAAAGGAACAGCAAGAAACTGAAAATCCAAAATATCCAAAAAAGGGGAACCCGAAGGTCAGGGAAAACAAAATAAACAGGCACAAAGGGTCAAAAAGGTTCTAGTAACTCACCCAAGCAGTACAACAAAGACTCAGCACAGGGCTAACAGACAACCAGGTTTAAATAGGCTCACTAATTGATCACATGATTGACAAAGATGAACACCAGGTGGCAAAACCAAGATGGCTGAACACCGATCACATGATAACAAAATGACTAGAGCACATGGCACCACCAAAACACAAGACACATCATAACACACCCACGAAACAACGCAAGGTCATAATGGCCATTAGAGGCCAGAAATGTCCCAAAAACATAACATGTATTACATTAGATGTGTAAATTCAGATTGGTCTAGTAAGCAAAGTTACACTGTGTGGTAACCTAAAATAGGTGCCTATACCTTCAAGATTGTGCATTGCAGCAGATCCAGTTGCTTGCAGAGGCAGTTTGAAAGACAACTGCTGATTCCATCCCTAGGATTGAGGCTGGTCTCTCAGTCATGTCAAGACTATACATTTTGATGTTACAGTCTGGCTTGTCAGGCTAACTGACAACCCTTGGTGACCTCAAATAACAGGGTTATTAATTGATTAGTCTGTTATTAATGCTTTAAATGATCTTAGTGATGGCTATTATAGAAGCACCTGATGGAAGTGCTGTACATACTCAGACAGTGATCAGGAAGATTCAAAATGTCATCCAGGAACACTAATACAAAACGATTTAGCATGTCCCAAAGAACATCACTAACCAAAGCTTGGAAAACACCAGGACAGTTAGAGAGGCCAAAAGGCATAACTCTACATTCCTTATGGCCAGAGGGAGAGGTGAATGCAGTCAATTAGAACTCTTCTCCTTCCTAATGCAACCCAGGTGGAAAGCATTGCTGAGCTCCAGCCTGGTAAACACAGTTGAGCCCTGGAGCAATTTGAATGTCGATGGCATTAGAGGAAGGGGATGGTGGTTTTTAACTGTGATGTCTTTATGTCCCCTGTAGTCAATGCAGGGGTGCAAAGAGCCATCCTTCTCGGCTACAAAAAAAAAAAAAAAAACACAACACTGCAACCGCTGGGGGTGGATGGGGGGTAAAGATGTGGCTCGAGTCTTGCTAAAAAACAAATTTCAGGTTCAAGTTTTCTGGAGGCACAGAGGTCAGGTCTTGGAACTCCTCTGCAGGCAAGGGACCAGAGACAAGGGGCACAGAAGCAGTACGCAGACAATAGTTCATGCAAAAAGTACTCAAACCTAACTCACAACTAGTTGCCCAATCAGTGTGTGGATTGTGAAGTACTAGCCACGGATGCCCGAGCACAGTACCCTGGGAAGATGAGCCCAACACGTTTAACACAATTTTCTCCTGATGATTACCAGAAATAAAAATACTCACCGGGCTTGTAGTGTGTGTGACTAGGGCCAATCTCTCTCCAGTCAGACCAAGAGCCTCCAGGGGTTGCGAGAGGCTTGAGAGGGGGACTCCAAGGACTGCTGCGAAACCGGAGCTGATAAAGTTGCCTTCTGCCCCAAGTCGAGAAGAACAGAGACAGTGTGTATGTCCTCCAGTCAGATGAAATGTGGACAACAGGGTGTATGTGGATGGGGGCTGAGAGAATGAGAATGAGAACCGAGTCCCCCAATTACAGGTGAGCTTTGGCTTTTACTGGGCAGGGGACAGGTAGACACAGTCCACCTGCATTGGCTCTGATGTGCCCGCAGACAGGGCCTGGCTGCTTGGGGAAGAAGGCCTAGACTCAGGCCACCTCCTGGGCTGCCCTGGGCTCACTTGGACATCTCCAAGCCCCAGGGGGTTATTGCTCCCGTCACTGCTGCCATATGCAGTGGTCAATTTGAATGAAAAGATACACCAGCTCCTGCAACCCAACTGGAAGTTCACGGGTGGCCAATTCATCCTTCACCTCTTCGTATGAGCCCGTAGAGGAAGACATCACACAGGGCCTTCAGATTCCATGTAGTGGTTGCAGCTAGTGTGCAAAACTGTATTACATAGTCAGAAACTGAGCAGGCTCCCTGCTGAATATGCACATTCTCCCAGGTGGCCTCCTGTCCGTGTTGAGAGTGAAAGACCTGTCTCATCTCTGCACAGAAGTCTTCTAGGCTATCACAAAGGAAAGCCCCACTATCCCAAACTGCTGTCTCCCACTCTCTGGCTCGACCAGTGACGTAGGCTACTCTAGACTGGTCGGATGCGAAGGTTGTTGGTTGGAGCTCAATGATCACAGAACATTGGGACAAGAAGGACCTACAGTTGTCTGGTTCACCATTATGACTGTAGGGGGTGAAACTTGGGCTCTCATCCAGGTTGTGGGGGAGCAGGAGGAGTTGTCGGTGCTGACAAGTGTGGAGCAGTACCCTGGCTGGCACTCAAGGCTAGCTGAACCTCTTGCATCTGAGCAGGCTGGTCACAGTAATGGTGAAGGCATCTATAGACTGGCAAACAGCTCCAAACTGGTGTTTTCCCAACAACTCACCCTGTCGAGAAAGGGCCTCCAGCACTTTTTGATTGGTTGTGTGGTTTCCGCCGAGTCCATTTCTAGGTCTGTCCGTACTGTTAGGCTTCTGAAGGACGCAATCGAGGCCCCAAGTTCAAACCAAAAACTTCTTTAATTGTGGCACAGCCAAAAAACTCAGTCAGAGAACAAAGGCATTAAAAATAAGGGAACAAAAAGTTTTCAACAAAGGCAACACCATCAGGTAACAAGGTAGAAAACTCCAGGCTTAACAAAAATCTTCATTTACAAAAACAAGCAGGATGGCATGCTGACAGACACTTCAGGCATGTACATACCAGTAACAGACAGACAAGGAATGACTGAATGGGACAGAACCAATAATCACCAGTGCAGCACAACTAATCATAGACAGGTGAGTACGATGACACAATCAGGAGTAGGTAACACGGAGGGAAGGGGGCTAGGCCATCACTGAACAAAAAAAAGGGAAAAAGGCAATGTCCTACACAGCGTCACCAGCAGATGGCCCAAAATCATAACCTCAGGATAGGCAGGATTCCTAACAGCCTAGCACTGATCATTGAATAAGATTAGACCATTAGCATCTCATCTTTTAGCATCTTCCTCAGAAGTAACTAAGAATATTTTCCCTAATTAAAACGACGAACCTGGTAAATTAACCTAAAAACGTTGCCTGGTGTGCCTTTAAACTCAGATGAAAGCCTGTGGACCACAGTGTTTTGGTCTGAGTAAAAAGTGTTTTCAAGCTCCTGTTGTGTTAGTGTTTGGTTTCCTGTGGATGGTGAGGTCGGACCAGAACAAACCACCTTTTTCACACCACTGTTCTGTCTGGATGGATCCAACATGTTGGTGTTTGGGTTTTTTGGATGTGTTCTGTTCCTCCTGGGGTCAACAGCACCATATGGCCAGGAACACTCACCTGGCACCCCAGAGAGGCCTCAATTAGGTTTGGTAACAGACAACAGATGTCACATTCTTGATGCTTCTTGACTTTTCAGCCCATATCTTACACCACATCACACTGAGTGAGGAGGCTGGAGTTCCTTAGTTAGGCAGAAAGATAGACATATAGATATTTATTAGCCTGCGTCCAAATACCTTCTCTCATAATAGCTCACTTATTCGGCCATGAAATTACAGTTGATCAGTAGATAAAAAAATCAGATAGCTCACATTATTACTCTCTGTATCTCTGCTTTTTCCCATTCAGTTTACTTAACAGTAAACTGTGAAGTTGACTGCTTCACTACTCACATTGTCCTAACTGCTTTTGTTTCTTGTGCCTTTGGGAATGAACCATGCAAAACAAAGGAGAACACTTGTTCAGATAGAGGCTCAGATGCCATAGGTTTCATATGTAAATGTAGTGACAAAACCACAAACCACAATGCTTAACTGAGCATGATCTGTGCTGAAGGTGATCACTGGGTGGTCAAATGGCCTACACCCAGTGTTGTATAAAGTACCCAAACGTCCCACTTGAGTAAAAAGTACAGATACCCTGTGAAAAAAATACTTTGGTAGATGTTCAAGTCGCCCACTAGTATGTTACTAAAGTCAAAGTCTAAAATTATCTTGTATTACCTGTTCTTAAGTATGAGAGGTAATCTATAATTAAATATACTCAGTAATGAGAGAAAAAGTACAAGTAGGCTGAAAAACATGTAGCTTACAACAAACTTCAGGAAATGAAAATTACAAATCAGCTTCTCCAAAACTTTGTTGCAGTCACTCAGTCAACCACCAAATTCAATTTTATCTGACACTATACCACCAATTGAATATGTATTGGAGTAAAAGTGTGCAATTTACTCAGGAAATGTAGTGAAGTAAAAGTAAAAATTGACAGATTCAAGAAAGGTATAGATACTCCTAAAGCATACAGAAAAACTGTAGGGAAGTATTTGTACTTAATTACTATACATCTACACCTGGTAGCTATGATGAGCACTATAATGGTCCCATTGTTAAGCATGATTATGGTCATCAATATTTTGTTTTAAGATAGCAGAAATCCATCACAGGATGTTTCCTCCCAGCAGAGGGCAGTTGATATTACTTCTTCTAAGTGTTTATGTTCAGTAGGGCTACCCTGTTATCTGACTAGATTTCACAGTGTGATTGCCTACTTAATTTTAAATAGATTGTTAAAGTAGCTTAGGCCATACATCTCTGCTGTGCAATCAACATAATCTACTAGACAAATGAGGATATTTGCAACAGTTGCTGAATCATCACTTTTTTCATTTGAGTGATGTATAATCATAGTGTAGCCTACAATAAAATCTTGTTCATCTTTAGGATCTCTAGTTTATATCTCTGGATGATAACACTGAATTTGAGTGGTGGCATTTTAAAATTCATATCAACCCCATGTATGTATTTCCACTGAAAGCCATTGTGTTTCCAAGTCATTTAATTCCATGGGATCGATGAAGGTGAGACAAGTCTCATGGTAAATCACACCTACATGGTACTAGAAAATTTAATTTTGCCTTGTAGCCTGTTTCCCTGAAGGATAAACAGGTAAAAACACATCATCTGTCCAGTTAGGACAAAACTTATGTCTATGTCAAGTCTTGGAAAGTGTTTTTATTTCGGTGTAACGTGAGTCGTGATAGGCTATCGGAAAGGTCATGGAAACGGGTAAGGGGGGGTTACTGAACTACAAAGAGTCAACACAGAACTCATTTCACACTACTAGGGACACTAGGGAGCAGTTTGTTGTAGGCTGAACTGTGTTGCGCTCTTCAGCTCTCACATATCGTGAAAGAAGGGTTTCTTTCAATCTTTTAATTATTTAGAGAGAACAAAATGAATAATTAACTGAGGGAACTGAACGGAAAAGTAGGCATTTTTGACTTGTCAGATTCAGAACATTTTAGCGCGAAAGTTTGTGAAACTCAGGAAGTCCAAATAACACGTGGAGGGAAAACGCGAGCAGATTAAAGACAAAATGAAGTAAGTAACGTTATTAATATGATCTCTAAATGTTTACTGAAGTGGTGTGTTGGATTTATTTGGTTGTATTGTACTAGTGGACAGAGCCTACGAATTGGCTAGCTTTTGGCTACACGTGGCAGAACATTTCATCATAAACCATATTTAATTTAATTTTCAAAACATCGTGGTCGTCAGGTATTTCAGTTACTTGGTTATGAATTGACGACACTGGTGTTTGTTCCTAACGAAATTGTGTCATACTATTGACTAGTTTTTGTTATTTTTGTAAAGTTAATTATTAAGGGTTAACCAAAGCCTTTGAGTTTTAATCATGGTTTGCTAGCACAGTTTCGGGTGGGGGTCGGGAAATTGGAATGGCACTGAAACCCTAAACTTAAAAATGACGTTGGGATGCTACTTGAGCTGTGCGTGTCAGAAGGAAATCCTCGATGTGTGAATGAGACTTCCGTCCACCACTGCGTTAGAAAGAAATAAAATGATTATTATGGTGACCGTACAACTTACCCAAGGGTTTGCCTCTCGACAAGCCCCATTTAGGGAGGTACCTATTTAAGGTCACTTGAGTTTCGAACACACTGAAGGTTGTAAGCTATTGAGCCCGTTTTGAAAAGGTGAAAATTTTAGACGTTGTCATTTGATGTATATGTACTTTACCCATGCCTGCCAACTATTGACTGTATACATGGCAACTTTATACTTTATAGATATAAATGATGCAATACTGTCATGGCTGGTAGCGGCGTGAATTGCAAAACTTAACAAGCCTACTGTTGCTGTACCCTCCTCCATAACGCAGCTTAAGTTGTCAGCACTGCTGCGCATCGCGCTATTAAGTGTTTAGGCATTTAGGCATTTTAGCCTTTTGGTATTTTTAGTCATTGACTTTATTTATTTATTCATTTATGTATGCCTTTATTATGAGGGTAAACTCACCAGATGCACTACCGGAATGTGGTCAGTTTTCAGAATAATATTAAAGATAAAAAAGATCTAGATCTATAGGGTCTATATTTAAAGGTCTATATTTACGTAATTGAGTTAACTATCATTTTATGAGTGAATTGTAAGCAGTAGTGTCAGTTACCAAGAAATCCTTTTGTAATCTGCTCTGTTGGAACATGAAGGGATCCTCTGACCCATGCCTAATCACATTATAAACACATAGACAAACACTGGGATATTCACGTGTGCCTATCCAGAATGAGAGAAAGTGTGGGAAAAGGAAGACTGGCCCATACTAGGCACGTGAAGCTAAATTCAGAATCAAAAGAAAGGTTGTGTCATTGACCTCAACATGTGTGCCAACTCTTCCCATGAGGAGAGACGCATGCAGCCTCTGTCTCAACTAACAGCAGTCAAATGACCACTGTAGAACCATCCTTTCTCCCCAATGTCCCATATTAGCTAATTAGTTAACATCCTGTTCCTGTTTTCTTGCTTGTAACTCGATGTTCCAATGAATAGGCAAGTACATGAGAAATTTCTATATTTGTTTGTGTGAAGGCGTGAGTTGACGCGTGTTTTGCGTGTTGGCCACGCAGACAATGTAAACAGCAGGGTCACCTCAGTCTTTTAAGGCTACAGTGACCTTCTGTCTGTCTTTCCGGAGCATACTGTCTCACACACATAGACACACACAAGTGGCCGCCTGTCACTTGGCGGGCCACGACAGCAGACGCAGCTGCCATTGGGTCCTAGAGGCTTATGGGAAATGTATTAGTCATCACAGGTTCCCAGGGCAACATTGGAATTTGGCCAGTGTGGCCTGTGCAGCCATTTATGGTCAATTTTGAACCAACAAAACTGTACTCTTCAACTTGATATTCTATTCTGTGTAGTTCATCTACAAGACTTGTGAGTACACTGGTAGTCTATGATGTTAAATATAAACTTGATGACTTAATATCTGTGCAAATATTTCATCACAGTAGGCCTCCCTCATAAAAATGGAAGTGACTCACAGAGAAATAGAAGTGACCCCTAAAAGTTCTGTTGCTAAGTGTGTAAAGATGCCCTTGTGCTCGGGCTGGACATTTAAGGGAAAACAAAGCTCCTCTCTCTTTCTCTCTCTCTCTCTCCCCCTCCCTCCTTCCCTGACAGGTCATTGGCTCCATCTGCGCATGTGGCGTTCAAGCGGCGCTGGTGGATGGCAGTCACTGCGGTGCTGGAGAACCTGCTTTGCTCGGCCGTGCTGCTGGGTTGGGGCTCCCTTCTCATCATGCTGAAGCACGAGGGTTTCTACTCCCACCTCTGCACTGGTACATCACTACACCGACGCAGTTTACGCACACATATATATATATATACAGACACACCCTCCCCTTTTCTTGCCTTGAGCACAGTTTTGTCTACGCTTTGCCATTGTCAGTCACATGCTCTCAAATGCCCAAATCTTTGATGATCGATGAAAAATGCACAAGATTTGATGTTAAAGCCATCCACTTTCACTCATCTCTGTACTCTCACCTTCTCTCTCTCTCCCTCCTTCCTCCCCTCCCTCTTTCTCTACCTCTTCCCCTCTCGCTGTCTTTCTCCATCACTCTCTCAGAGGTCAATGAGACTGTGGTGTTCCTGAACGGTTCCTCTGGTATGTGGGCAAGTTGTGTATCCCAAGAGGAGATGCTCAACCTGGGCTTCACCATAGGTTCTTTCCTGCTCAGTGCAACCACCCTGCCCCTTGGCATCCTCATGGACAGATTTGGGCCCAGACCCCTTCGACTCATGGGCAGGTAACTGGAATTCTTTTCAGTTGCTCCTAGTGGCAAAGGCACACCTTTATTTTACTATGAAATGTTAAAGACAGCAGGGTGAGTTTCATGCCTGAGGTCTAAATCTCAATGGGTGGGTGTAGTCCTATTATGTGTCTCAAGTTCACACAGATCAGTAGCGCGTGTTGTGAAAAGGTGTTGCCTCCATAGCATAGACTCAAGAATTTTCTTCTTCAGTAGGAATTAGGACAATCTGGCTCCTTTCACCATCAGTGAGACTCTAGCCTGGCCGTGCCTTCCTACACACTTCTGTTTGATTATCATCTCTCTACAGTGCTAGACTGGATTTGATCCCATTGAGCTCATTGTATCAGGAGACATTTTAGCCTGACCAATCAGCAAATAGAGGGAGGGGTTGTGAATGCAGAGCTAGAATGTTATCAGTCAAGGCATGGTATCACTGAAGGGCTGATCCAATGCTTTTAAACTTAAACACCCCAGCAAGCAATGAAATCTCACTCCCAAATGTCCAGACCATCTGTATGAAACAAAGTGGAGAACGAGGGGCTGGTTTTATTACCAGGCTAGTGAGACTCCCAAGATTTGCCGTTTTTAAAATTCAGTCTTCTCTCTCTCTTTCAGTGGTTGTTTTGCTGTCTCCTGTGCAATGATGTCTATGTCTGCATATAACCCTGAAGGTATTAAGCAGTCATTTTATGTATATGTAAAATGTCATTGCACAAGTATTCTGTTTTGCATATCTTACTATTTGTGTGGTATGTTGTGTAAATGTGCATTATTCATATGTGCCCATATTGATGCACAGTGCAAATCTGTCAAGGTAATAACAGTATTCCATAAGGCTTACTTTTAGTTAGTTGATTACTGAATTTAGAGGCGTGGTGAATTCCGAAGTAATAGGAGGAACATCTAATTATTTTTTTGGCTAGGTATACCCAGATGATTTTAAACCCTTCACACTTTGTCCATGATTGCTCTTGCTCATCTAGTATTCACTCTCTGCCTCTGTGTTTTCTAAACTTGGGCTAGCGTGCTTTTTTGGGACAGCAATGCACACACTAATCAGCCTACTTAGTTTCCTACTGTTAGATGGCTAATTACCTTCATTTCATTCATTCCATAATCCACAGAACGTCAAAGACCATCTTGTCAGTTGTCAAACTCCGCTTGATGTGGCCCTCTAGGCAGTTAAATCATTCCGAACATGCATGTGAAAATACTTGCTAGCGAAATGCAAATGAGTGAATGAGTATTGCTCTGAAGTAACCTAATGCCCCAACTCTACCTTCCCTTCTCCCTTTCCCCTTGATCCTCCAGTACTCTCAGAACTCATCTTCCTGGCCCTGTCCCTTAATGGCTTCGGAGGAATCTGCCTGACATTCACCTCTCTGATGGTAAGCAGCACAAGTTGCAGCAAGACTAGGAGTGTGAGTGGAGGCTTTAGGGGGGTGGGGTGGTGTGGGGATGAGGTAGGAGAGTCCCTGCTGTGATGTCCATCTATTTTTCCCTGACAGGTGTACTGGGGGGTTGCACGTGTCCAGGGTGTGTGTGTCTGTCTGTCTGTGGTCGGGAGAGAGGTGGCAAGCTTAGCGTTTGTGCGTGAGAATGGACCAGCACATGGCTTGTGTTGGAAATTCTGCCCCCTTCTATGTCAGCCAATCAGAAATACAGGATACCCACATGCCTTCCCCACTGCAGTACACCCACTCCCCTTGATGTTTCCCCTCCACAAGAGCATGACCACGACCACAACACGCACTCTCTCTCACACACACACACAGGCATGCATGCAGGCATGATGAGCAGACTTATGTGAGATTGCACAATACATGTGTTCAGCTGAGCTTGTTGGTGAGAGATTCAGAGAGGTTCAGGTGAGGGGAGGTCAGTCTGTCCTGCCATTCCTTTGAAGAAAATACCAAGCTATATTTACCAACAGAGAACCCAATCACACACACACACCCCACATTATCAGAATCACATGCACACAATGTTTTCCCTGTCACACTGCTTTCGATGATAAACACTGGAATGAACATAATCCTCTCACACAAACACACATACACCAGCGTTTAGTACCAAACCAGTCATCCATTCCCACGTGAAGACAAATACCTTTAGGCCTTTGTGTCAACAAAAACAAAAGAAAATAATTCCACATCCCTTGCCACTCCGACTGAAAAAGCAGAGTGTAATGTCATCCAATGCCTTCCAAACTTTGCTAGAAGTTTGTACTTATAGATACCCACACAAATACACAGGTCATTCCATGTTTATAGATGGGCCTATAATTATATTCTCTTGAGGACTATGACCACAGAATGATTCAGGCTAAGCAAGATTGTGAGTTTAGACAAGACAAGACAAGAATTGGACCTATTTGAGAAGTCATCTCTCTCTCTCTTTCACTCTCACTCTCGTTACATGAACATATGCTGAGGTCCAGTTGGAGCTGAGACTCAAATGGTGTGCGGTGTGTTCAGTTTCTGCTTCGTTGGAGTGTTTACCCCTGTTCACGTTAAGGGAGACTTTTTGGTCTTGCTGAGCCATATTTCCCTCCTACACTGTAAACGTGATGAGGTCCATATCTGTGTGCACAGGCACATTCCTGAACTCCCTGGAGCCACAACGGTGATTTACCATGTGTGCCTGTGTCTGGAGAGTGAGAGACAGGAAGATGTGAAAAGCTTCCCGTTCTCAGAATCACTGAATGTCTCCCCCTTGTTTTTGTAACCCTGCTGCCAAAGCAGGATCTCTACCACCCACCCCCACCCCTTCCGTCCCCCATCTCGCACCCATCCACACCACGTCTGGCATCTGTAATGTTCATGTGTGCATGATGGAGGAGAGGGGGTTCTAGGAAGGATCCCACACCGAGGTGCTACTTTTGCCTACATGCTGCTGTCTTGTTGCCACTGCGAGCGTAAAGGTGACCTTGTGCGACCTTTGCACGCTGCTGACATTTCTTTGGAAAGTGATCAGTATCCTCACACTGTAAAAAAGAAATGAAATACTCATGGCAGCACAGAGACAGAGTTTTTTTTCCTCTGCTGTCAATCTAGTGGAGTCCCTTCCGTGCCTTGGGGAGATGCAGTTTGAGACGGACGTGATGTGGCATGTATAAGAGCTGAAAAGCAGCCCAGTCATGGTACTAACGTTAAGTCATCTCCATTAGCCATGTCTGTTGAGCCAGGAGCTTTGTTCACCATTAGTTCAATTATTTGTAATTTTATGTCATGTTTCATGTTTGTCATTACTTGTCATTGCCTGTGTTGTGTGTTTGTTTTTTTCCCTTTTCATGTTTCAGTTACCAACAATGTTTGGCAGTCTCAGCTCCACCATCATGTCCTTAATGATTGGTTCCTATACCTCATCTGCTGTGACCTTCCCTGGAGTCAAGGTACATGGATACACTTTTGGCTCTGTCACAGGCCACTTTAGCAATAAAGCTTTTGTGCAGTCTTTAGTAATAATAACGTTGACCAGAGTCTCTCTCTCTCTCTCTCTCACAGCTAATTTTCAATGCTGGAGTATCATTCCCTGTGATCATGTGGGTCTGGACAGGTGTTGCTGGCATGGCTTTCCTGAACTGCTTCCTGAACTGGCCCGTCGACAGTTTCATTACCCCAGAGGAAATGCAGAAGTGAGACTGATCTTCATGTCCTTAAAAACTCTGTCCATCTATGGCCATGCTAGTACCTAGGACTGAATGAGAAAAGGCAGATGGTTAATGTCTGTTGTCTTTTGTCTTCCAGCAAAGAGAATGAGCTGCCACTGGACCAGAAACCAGTACACAACCAAACTCCTGCCACCTCTTCAAGTGAGTCCGGCAGCCGAACCTAGCAAAAGAGACAGAAAGATACATGCACTGACACTTAGAAACTGAACTCAGTGCAGAACCCAGTTATTTAAAGGGAATAGTACTCTTTTGAGTTGGAATAATGTTTTGAGTTTGTTCTGGTAGATGTTGAAGCATGATCTGTTTTTTTAGCAGCATGATGGTGCTGTTAAAAAGGTGCTTCCATGCTCCTGTGCTCCTCTAGTAAAGCTTTCGTTTCCCTCCAGACTCTGTGCCGTTCCGCCGCTCCGTCTTGACCCCCATCTTCCTCTGGAGTCTGCTGACCATGGGGATGTCCCAGCTGCGCATCATCTTCTTCATGGGCGCAATGAACAAGATGCTGGAGTGGCTGGTGACCCACGGAGACCCAAACCGTGAGTATGCACAAGCACGCATGCGCACACACACACACACACACACACACTTGTAACACACACTCACTACACAAACTCATAACCCACCCTTACAAACCCATACATTGGTTAAGTGTTTTATTGTTTTTCTCCTTTCTCTAGCTTCTGAAGAATTGTTAGGTGAGACGGAGGATAATGGTAAGAGAAGACTTTTTGTTATCTATCTATCTCTATCTATCTGTTTATTTATTTAAATAATGCATTCAGTTCATATTTTGTATAAGTGTGTTTGTGTGTGTGTGTGTCCTTTCCATAGTGAGCTTCTATGCATCAATCTTTGGCACTCTGCAACTGCTATGTCTGGTGACTTGTCCTATGATTGGTTACATCATGGACTGGAAGATGAAGGACTGTGTGGATGAGAAGACGGGAGAAAGGTGGGAGAGGAGGGGAACTGGGTTAGAGGAGAAATCCAGTGTGAATTAATCCATAGCCCTGTTGTTCAAGGTGTTGTTCACTGTGTGTTGTCAGTAGGAAAAAGAACAAGACAGTTTGATACAGCGTAGGTTGAGTAGTGAACTGGCAGCTATTACTAACCGAATGAGGCACAGAAACTCATTTTCATTTTCTTATTCCCCATTCATTGAATGCTAGCTGCCGGTTTGCGCTTCAGTCTACGTTGTATCAAGTTCTCGCATTCTTTTTCCTACTGAAAGCAATCAAACAACAGGGCAAAGGACTGAATTACACCAGATTTCTCATTTACATTACATTTATGCATTTAGCAGACGCTTTTATCCAAAGCGACTTACAAAAGAGGATAACATTCAAGCTACAACACAATGAAATAAACTAACAGAGTGCATATTACTAACATAAAAACTGCACTATTTTAAGTTGAAAGTGTAATAGTGTAATAAAGTGCGGTATAAAAGAGAAATTAAGTATAAGATGTTGGTGCGAAGTGGTCGGTGGGAGACATAGGGCTTTAGGAGAGTATTCAGGTAGATGGACTCTGTAGGCTGCCATAAGGCCTTGAATTTGATGTGAACAGCCAAAGGTAGCCAGTGGAGTTCAATGAACAGAGGTGTGGCATGTACCCTTTTTGGCTGGTTAAAGACCAGACGTGCAGCTGCATTCTGGATCATCTGTTGCGGTCTCACCGCCCAGGCTGGAAGACCTGATAGGAGGGCATTGCAGTAGTCAAGACGAGAGATAACCAGGGTCTGTACCAGGAGCTGGGCTGCATGTTGGGTTAAGTACGGCCTGATCTTCCTTATGTTGATTAGGGAAAAACGGCACGACTGAGCCACAGAGGCAATGTGATCTGCAAAGGTCAGCTGGTCATCGATCATGACACCTAGGTTTCTTGCCACCTTGGTGGGAGAAACAGACAGGGAGTCAATCTTGATGCTGATGTTGTGATGTATGGCTTGTTTGGCTGGGAGGACCAGCAATTCAGTTTTGAAGAGATTTAGTTGGAGGTGATGTCCTGTCATCCATGCAGATATCAGAAAAACAGTCCGAGATCCGGCCTCTGCACAGATCCTTGGGGTACTCCTGTGGTGAGTTGGCGAAGTGCTGATGTCTGTCCTAGCCATGATGCGTTGAATGAGCGTCCAGTAAGATAGGATTCAAACCAGAAGTGCACTGTGCCATCAATCCCAATGTTGGTCAGTTTGTCCAGTAGGATGTGGTGGTTGACCGTGTCAGATGCTGCTGATAGGTCCAGCAGGATGAGTACTGAGGATTGACTTGCTGCTCTGGCCTCTTTTACTGCTTCCGTCACAGACAGAAGCGCCGTTTCAGTAAAGTGGCCACTTCTGAAACCGGACTGGTTGTGGAGTCGAGTAGGTTGTTCTGAGTGAGAAATCCTGTGACCTGTTTGAAGACAGCTCGTTCAATGGTTTTGGAAAGGAAGGGAAGAGAGACAGGCCGGTAGTTCTCCAGAGTGGGAGCAAGGAACGTTTTTTTGAGCAGCGGTGTTACCTGGGCTTGTTTGAAGGTGGTGGGAAATGTACCCCTAGTTAGTGAAGCATTGACCACATGTGTGGCTGCTGTCACAATGGTGGGGGTTATGGCCTGAAGAAGGGTTGTTGGGATAGGGTCCAGAAGACAAGAGGTAGGCTGGCTGTCTGTGAGAAGAAAGAAGAAAAGGAAGCAGCTGGTTTAGAGAGGCTTGGAGGAGGAACCTCTGTAGATTGGTTAGAGAATTGCTGCAATTTTGTTAGTAAAAAATGCAGCACAAGTGTCAGCTGTGGGGTTATATGCAGGAGGTGGGTTTAGTAAAGATTTGAAGGTGGAGAAGAGTTTCTTGGTGTCCGTGGCATTGTGAATCTTGTCATGATAGAAAGCCTTTGTCGCAGCAGTGACACTGGATGAGAAGGATGATGGCAGTTCTTGGAATTGTGTTAGATTGGCCGAATTCTTAGTTTTGTGCCATTTCCTTTCAGCAGCTCTGAGATTAGTGCGCATTGAACAAAGTGAGTCATTAAGCCACGCATGAGACTGAGAGGATCGTGCAGTTCTGGTAGACAGAGGACACACGATCCAAGCAGGAGCTCGGCGTAGAACAGTGTCGAGTTCCTCAAGGAATGGCATTGTTTTCTGGTTTGATCCAGGTCTGAGAGCCAGAATGTCCAGAGAATGATGCTTTGCAAAAGCTGAAATGAAGTCTGCTTTGTTCACTGCAGACTGACAGTTCCACAAACCTACGGTGAAGGAGTTGTTCATGGATGATGAGACATGATGTCTAGAGCGGAGGTTTGCAAGGTTCCGTTTCCGTTTGTAGAAGCGGAATCTGCGATGACTGGAGACAACTGGAATGGAGTAGAGACACATCAAGATGAAGCAAGATGAATGTTAAGTTGCACAGAAGATTAAGTTACAGTGTCCTTGCCCGGTGGACACGCATAGGTAGACATGCTTGTCTTTACCCCAGTCAGTCTTCACACAAGGAGGGCTGAAGACGAGGGCTGACGCTTCAGTGTCACTCCCGTTATTATGATGGAAAAGAACAATGATGGACTGCACCCGGCTCAGACCGCCCACCAAGAGTCAGACAGAAACAATACGCCTGATAAGAGTGGCCAACGACCAATTGAACTCTGATGACCCAGCAGTGCTAGTAGTTCACACCTACTGATGGCTTGCAGGTATATTACAAATCAGGTGGTTTCAACCACAAGACAAGTAATCCAAAAGCAGCTTCAAGTTAGCAAAATAGGCACAGAACTAAATAAGCAGACACTCACTTACTTCCTATGTGTGCAGCTCCTAATTGGCAGACATAGACTATGGTCACATTACCAGGCTGAAGTGGCTCAGATCTTTTCTGTTTTTTCCCCTTGTGATCACCTTTCTATTGGTGTTTCCAGATCTGTGTGGACACACTTATCAGATTAGAGTTGCTTCCATATGTGATATTTGTATTTTTATGTGCTGTCAATCGATAAAATTTAAAAAAAAAAAAAATCACAATAGAAAATTTAAGTTAATCACAATTAATCAAACATTTAAAGTTTCAGAATTGTCCTTTATTTTTTATGAAGAAAGAATATCACACATGCCCCTGGTTAGCGCAGGCTTCAGCAAAGTGGCGCTCCTTGGTTTCCTTCACACCCAATGTGAAAGAGTGTAGTTGCCCCAGGATGTCTGTGACGGGTGCAACTACAACTACAGTAGGGAGCTACTTTTGAAATGACGGGGGTTGAGAAGATTGACCCCATGATCTTTCAATCAATCCGCCACAGCACTCACATCTCAGGCATGCAAATTCTTCACACTCCGCTTGCTTAAAATCCATCGCAGTTTGGCCTTTTCCTTGTAAGCCCGACTCTCATTCACCATGTCTGTCAGCACTTTTACTGACACCTCTTTCATCCCTGGACAAAGCTCTCAAAATCTTAACAAGAACTTGTGACTTGGCTACTGTAGGCTACTTTTCCATCTCACGTCATTGCGCAACAGAGTTGCAATCAATTTTCAGATAAACACAAACAGCTGTCTTTGAACCAGTCTTGCACATATTGAACTTATGTGTAGTGACTTGTATACTTTACGTTACCTTAGAAGAGAAACGAGACCAAAGACTCCATTTACCGCAAATTAGGCAGTAGCCTAGATTGCAGCAGCTGCAGACTTTCTGTGCTGACTGCACTATCAGTTGTATCCAATATGTAGTCATGTAACATGAAAGAGACTTAAAATCAAATTTGTGTGGGTTTTCGCTCTTCCCATAGGCCTGGAAATAGAACCTAGGTTTTAATGTAGGCCACAGTTGATGCAAGCCCTTTTCTGTCTTTCAGGGTAAAATGTGAGCCATAGATTTGTATATATTTTTGCCATATTTAATGCTGTGCTCCAAACAACTTGGTAATATTTTTACCTATTAAAAAGGTACAGTGCAACATCAGTCAGACCGGTAGCATATTTGTGCACACATTTAGCAGGCAGAGACAGTCTAATGTTTGAACTTAAAATGTATTTTACGTTTGGAATGCAGCATAATTTTCTTGTGAGTGAATAGTCAAACCATAAAATTGGATCGCATAGAATTTTGAATGATTGGCTTTTCCTTCTAAGAGTGAAGTACTAAAGGAAAATTTAATCTGAGGAAAGAGTCAGATTTGACAAATGTTACTTGTATTGTTTGTCTTAATTAAAAGTTTGTCATCACGCCCCAGGCGGGACCCAAACATCCAGAAAGTGACCAATGCCATGAGAGCTTTCACTTTCACCAACCTGCTGCTGCTGCTGTTTGGCATCACTTGCCTCATCGACAATCTTCCCTTGCAGGTAACAGGTGTGTGTGTGTGTGTGTGTTTGCATTCTTCTGAAGTTCATGTGCAGACTGACATGACCTGCAGTGTGTGATTGACCCCACTCCTCTGTCTCCCTGTAGATTCTGACGTTCATTCTTCACACGATGGTGAGGGGATTTATCCACTCCTGCTGTGGAGGCCTGTATGCTGCAGTGTAAGTCCTCTACACACTTAAGCAGTGTAGTGTAGTGTAGTCCTGATTGAACCCTCCCAACAGCCAAGAACAATGAGATAGACCAGGACAAAAGATAGACCAGGACGCAGTTAGGAAGTAGCCTTTTAGCCATCCTTTAGTTACTGTTTTAGCCATCCTTTAGTTACTGTTTTTTTTTTTATGTGTTTGTACAACAGTTCACTTTAGGAGTTCATTTGGTCAGAATGCCTAAAAGTATATCTAGCCCCCCATATTTGCTCTTGTGCAGGTATCCGCCAAATCACTTTGGCACTCTGACTGGCCTTCAGTCCATGATAAGTGCAGTGTTTGCACTCCTGCAGCAGCCCCTGTTCATCGCTATGGTGGGGCCTCTCAAGGGAGATGCCTACTGGGTAAGTCCATGTTTATTAGTATCCAAATGCTAACTTCAAGATGCCTTTTGATCGTTTGATGCGTTTTGATCCCCTAACGATAGGCAGATGCTTTGTAATCTAGAGTAGTCTAGAGTTTTTTTTTTTTTTTTTTTGTTTTTTTTTTTCCTCCCCCTCTTCTCTCCTGAATCCGTGACTCCTTAGAGAGTCAGTGAGGAGACCTGCTATAAGCAGTTCTTGTGCCAAATTTAAACACCATAGGAGTCCATCCTCTTCCCTCAGAATGCTGTATGCATGGGAAGTAATTAGTGAGCCAATCTCTGAGGACATTTTGTGGTGGTTGATGCATTCACACTTTGGTTTGTTGGCTTTTTGTCGCTTTTTGTAAATCCTGCAACAGTGTGTCTGTCTGCTCCAACAGGCCTTTGTGGGAATATGTGGTTAGGTGAGAGAGTAGGATGCATAAGCAGTGTATGTCCTATAGCTGTTGTAGTGCTGACCACAGGAGACAAAGGAACACAGTGGTTAACCTCACGCTTGTCTTCACTGCTCAGATCAACTTGGGTCTGCTGATTTTCTCTGTGGCTGGATTTCTGCTACCCGCCTACCTGTTCTACCACCGGCGTCACCTCATCCAGGAGAAGGAGGCGAGGGATGAGCAGGCTGCCGAAAATCAGCCCCTTAACTACGCTGAGACAAACGGACACAAGCCCCACACCAACGGACACACCCCGGTGGAGGCTTAGCTTTTAACTTGAATCAACTGAATGAACGACTGGATTTAAGAAGCTGTTTAAACTATGCACACATGCGCACTCAAGCTACACACACACACACACACACACACACACACACACACACACACACACACACTAGGGTTGGCATGGTTCATGAAAAAAAAATTTGAATCGGTCGGAACGTGTGTGTCGCACGGGTCAGCGGTTCGTGGCATGCGCAATGTAGCCTCGTACTCGTATCTGGACTCAGACATTGTGTTTCCCTTTCGTGCGAAAGAAGAGGTGTGGAGTGTGAGTGCTGCAGGTCAAGTCACGTGTAGAAATGGCAAGTGGGAGAGAAAAGGAAGGCTGCCTAGAGTTGGAGGATGTAGCTCTCACTACAGATGGATGGACCTCCAGGGCCTCTGGTGATGGCTCATTATACTATCTATCTATATATTTAGAACTTTTGTTCTATATAATGTGGATAATTAAATTCTATATAATGTGGATAATTAAACTATATATCATCTGCTGAAGTATCTCTATGGAGTGTTAAAGAGTAAAAGAAAAAATAACAAGAACTGTACAGAACTGAAAACCATGACACTGAAACCGTGATGCAAACTGAACTGTGGGTTTGTGAACCGTGCCACCCCAACACACACACACACACACACACACGCAAACGAACTGCACAACTGAAAGCTTTTTTTTTTTTTTTTGGTCCCAGTGTTTTTTGTTTCCTCAGATGTTCCTCAGATTATTCCGTTCACACGTGAAGCCGGGGTTTATTTAATTGTAGTGACACTCATCCAAGTATTTCACATGTGTGAACTCGGAGCATGTTATTTTAGTGACTCGCATCCAAAGAAAAATCTACTGTGCAGCACAGCTTGAGTAAGTCTGTAGGATATATGACCATGGCCACACTAGACGCACAGATACCCAGGACAGCTCGCTCACTGAAATGTCTACCTCCTCTTTTCCGCTGTACAGTGGCCAGCTCACCGACATCTGTAGGTCCAATAATGTGTCTTTAATGTAAATGTCTGTGTTCACTTCTTTTCATTTAATCTCAGACTTTTTGAAGCGTCTAAGTGTCCAGTGGATTTCATAGTGCCATTAGAGAGGGAACTGGTCAAATGTTAATCTATACCAGCTTGAACCAAAGAATTTTGTATTATAGTTAAATTTTTTTGTTTGTTTTTGTTGGTTGTTTTTAAAAAAGAAAGAAAATGTCTGAAAGTTCAGTTACTAAATACATTTCTGTCCATGAATTCGCAGGGTTTAAATGTAGGATTTGTGACATGAACAGAACACTTGTGTATTTACAATGCTGTGTAAGGGAATGAATTTGTTTATATTTTAATCCTAGGTGTATACATAAATATTGAAGTACTCTGTTTGGCCATGTTTTCAAGTTTGTGCTTTAAGGTTTTTTTTTTAAGTGTGTAATTTTAAAGCTTGTGTAATATCTTGAATTTTGTGGGAAAAAAACTAATTCTGAAAATGGATTTGGCTGTCAAAAGAAGTTTTTATTATGTTGAAGGGATGGTTTTCTAGCACTTTGCTTGTAAGCTTTATTCCTGCCTTGTGTGAAGCTATGCCTTTTACATTAATATGCAAATCTAGATGGGTGAGATTTACTTTAGGATAAAGTATGTTGTAGACGCTTGTGCTTGCTTCCTCTTTGGTGAGGTCACCTTGCTGTTACATTCGGACATTTATTATACACAAGTACCACAACATGTTTGCCTTTTGTAAATCGAGCTATGAATGTAATGAAGTACTGTTCCCTGTTCACACCTGGAGAAACCAAAGTCCTCTGAGCAGCTATGTTCAGGCGTTATTCTCAGGGCTAAGTACTATGCAATTGTTTCTTTGCAGTTGTGCAAAAGAAATTCTCATGTGCTCTCTTGCACAACATTGAAAGCTTCACTTTCGTTATCAATAAAATAGCTGGAAGAAAATATCTTGTTTTGTGTCTGTAACCTTAACCTAATTTTCTGTAACATTCTTACATGTAATATATACAGGGTTCCCACGGGTCAGGGAATTTCTGGAAAATCATGGAATTCCAACACAGCCTGTTCCAGACATGGAAAATCAGAGAATTTTATATTTTTGAAGACAAAGTCTGGGAATTTTGGTGCTAGCCTGTAGTTGTCCCCAAAATGTGGTATTTATTAATTCCATGCTTCTTTCATGGTCTGTATTAGGTATTAACTTCTCTCATGCCTTGCTTGATTTGTTGTGGTTAACCTGTGAGAGAACTAGAATCAGAATCTGTTAACAAAGAGATGAAAATCAAGAAACAGCCAACAGAGGCATTTTGATTCAAATTCATTGATCCCACCTCATAGCTTGGTCTGGATACCTAGATGTTATCTCAGATTGAGATAATGAATGCCACACTAATAATCATGCAAAGTCCACCCAAAATAATGGATGGAAAAAAATAAATTAAAACTAGAAGCTTTTTTATCAAAAGTTTATTAAAGTGAGCTGACCGTAAATACAGTGATCTGTACAATGATCTATACTGATTCTCTTCATGTCACAAAACAGTCTCGTATAATACACACACATCCTCACACGCACACACACACACACAGGTCTCCCTCTGGTTTCTGCCTATCTCAGGCTGTTACTGCCTGGCTGGCCACTGGTGAGGCCTGGGTGATCAGGACTGTGGCGATTCTGAAATGAAGGAACAGCAGGAGATTAGTCTGACAGCCACAGAACGATCATAGGAATAACGGTCCAGATATGGCATTAACTCACCTTCTTCTTTTTCTTATCCTTCTTTTTCTTCTTACGATCAGGATCATCATCCCTCTTTTTCTTCTTTTTCTTGGGATCAGAATCGGATGGTGTCTCTGCAGAACGACCACACAGAATGTTGTTCAGACTTCTCTTATTAGCACAAGTTTGATACCAGTGACCTCTAGTGGTTGTCGTGTAGTACTGGAATTGGTTAGTCACAACAACTACTTAATGTTCAAAGGCACAATATTCACAATGTCTCATTTCCTCTTACATTTGATTTTTGCTTGGGCCTAAAATGTCAACAAACCATTGGAGACCAAATTGCGTACGTGTTATTTCTATCTTCAATTCTAATTAAGTTAAAAAGGTCAATCTATGGTTGAGATAAGAATTCCTAACCAGTGTCACAAGGCATTGTTTGGACTTCTTTCTAGTACATTACAAACTGAATGGCTTAAAGGATAAGGACATCATCCAAACCCACCAGCTTAATATAAAAAGACCAGACATCAATTTCTACCCCAAAATTCCTGATGAGGAGGATGTTGTAGTCAAGGATACTAACCTGGTGGTATGGGGTCCTGTGGTCGATGGTGTCTGTGCTTGTGCTTGCTCTTCTTCTTTGGAGGTTGAATATGCATCAGTCTGTACTGTTCAGGGAGCTAGATAATGAATGAGCAAATTGAATATAAATACTCTTGAAAAGAATAGAAAAGGGTGAAAAAGTTGTCTGTGTGTGTGTGTGTAATACATATTAATACCGGGCCAGTGTGAAGTCGGAAGCCAGTGAGTAGATTTCCAGTCAGCGGACTAAAGGAGTTACCACACACTGGTGGCTTCTCTATTAGAGACCTTAGTGAGCTTCCATCCTGTACACCAGGAACATCTATCATACCTGAGAGATATCACATGCATTATGACCTTATCCCTGAACTGTGTATGTATGCAATCTATATCAAAACAGTTTAACACAGAGATTCTCGTGTAACAGACTAAAAAACGACTTTGTAATATAATCTGACACAAAGATGGTTATTAAGAATGACACGTAATATTACCTGGAAGCTCGGGTAAAAAGTTACTGAGTTTCTCTTTGACTTTCTTTCCACAGAATTTGTTGTATGCATGCTCCAGGTTATAATGTGTGATAAGGTTTGTGTTTCCCGTTAGATCGTTGCCGACTGAAGACAAAACACAAACATGTCACAAGGAACTGTATGTTTTGATTAGGGTAACCTTAACGTTAGCAGTCAGCGCTGGATACTACTACTGTTAGCATTTAGATCACATTAGCTGCTAATAGTAGCATCTCTTCTGACTACATCATGCTCAAGTTTACTGACTGGCAAATTACAACTAGCTTTTAAAATACTGACGAAAAAGGGATAGAATTACTTTAGCACAAAGACATCTACCTGGCAGTTCCCGAAGCAAATAAAAAGGTTCATTCATAACACCGGGTTTCCGCAGAGCAGGCCCTTCATCCCCGTGCTGTGGTGGTATCTGAGCCGGCATTGACACTTGGTTTTGCGGAAGAGGTGGCGGTGGTTTCCCTGGACCAAAACCTATTGCCGAGGATCCCGGAGGTACTTGAGTTTCGCTTTGGGCAAACAATGAGGAATATATTTCGGTCATAACTGAAATTATAATACCATTAACCTAACATAACAAGCAATTACAACTAATACTTCCAGACGATGTCCCACAGACGCTGCGTCCTCTTGAGCTACGGTGGGTCTACGTTCTTCCAAGACAGATGCCTGTGTTCCTCGATGTTTCCTACATTACCGTAATACAACGAATATAATGTCATGCGTTGGTTGACAAGTTTCCCCCACGTTAACATGTGCAGTGGTCTTATTTTGGCCAGATCTGTCAATGGGATCATGACTGTATGTCATAATACTTTATTATACTATTGCCATAAAGTAGTAGTTTATTTATATAGTGCATTTATCATTACACATATAGTGTACCCAAAGCGCCTGAGATTAAATACAATACTTAAAACATAACAAACAAAAAGAAAACGATCAACATAAAGATATAAAACTAAAAAGTGTAACTAGTCCATAATCAGCTGTTTATGTCTAATGACAAATATATAAACAAATCCAATAATATAGAAAATATAGCTCTGCGGTATGTCCCACGCCATTTTATGTTCAGAAAAATAACCAAAATAGAACCTTATAACCTAGAAAAAAATAGGTGGCTTTAGTATCTAATGAACTACTTAACAAAATGGTAAGTGTTAAAAAACAGAAACAAGGGAGGCATTTTAATTAGCTGAATACACTGTGTTTGACCAATGACTTACTATGTGCAAGAATATAAAATAGAGTGATGCCGGTTAAAACAAACCATTCAACCAAACAGCAGCATAGCAGGACAACAAAAACATTGCATTTGCATAAGGCTTTAATCTTAAGTTTATTAAACATATATACAAAAACAGACAACATACAAAAGATTTTCCAGCTTCTTTTAAAACATTTCTAGGAATTTAGACTCCCTCAAAGGTCTCCTCTGGACAAAGTGAGGAAAGACAGGTCCCCAGATCTTCAACAGAAGCCTGAAAGGAAATGTAGCAGGATAAGTCACGTAATTAGATGTAATATCATGAAATATGACAATAACATCAGATCATTATTTTTTTCATTTCAGTTCAAGGTTGCTAGACTTTTCGTTCTCACCTTCCAGTCGTCCACAGCAGTCGCAATGCGCTGCTCTGTGTTTGTGATGACGCTCCTGCCTTCGCACACTTTTCCAGCAAGTGTAGCATTCTCTTTCCGCAGTTTCTCCAACTCTCTTCTCATGTAGAGTTCCTGCTTTTTATAGTAAGGAGTCAGGAAACTACTGATATCTTGCTCTGGGACACCAGTTGGACGCCTTCAACACAGAACCCAAATTAAGTATGTCAAATGTACAGATTAACCCAAACAATAAACACAACAAGGGGTTTTAACAGTTCATTTAGCTATAACTGCACATAACAGTGAATGAAATATTATTTGTCACAACAGCATTATAAACATGTTTCCCACATAACAATGTTAATAGATGATCGTCAATAGTGCATGACATGAAGCCTTTAGTATTGTCTTACTTCTGGTTAGAAACATGCATGGCCCATCTATGTATAACCACTAAAGGAAATGTGAGAGGTTCAAAATGGCAGCAACAACCCTTTCACCCTTTCAGTTCAATCCCTAAACATTCAATTTATTTTAACATATTAAAAATTATTGCATAATATCTACAACTAAAAAGTGTCATGTTTTCAACTTAAATGGTGCAGTTTCTATGTTAGCAATATGCACCCCTTGTTCGTTCTTTCATTGTGTTGTAGCTTGAATGTTATCATCTTTTGTAAGTCGCTTTGGAAAAAAGCGTCTCCTAAATGCCTAAATGTAAATGTACAACTCATCATAATCAGAAATAATATTCTATACAACATGTGCATAATGTTTAGTTGTGTTTGGTTTTATCCCAAGACTCACCATGCCGCTTGAGTGTTATCTTTTTCTGCATCACACAGCATGTCCAACTCATCCAGTTTACACTGCAGTTCACCTTCCTCAATCACTCTGTTGATGTCATCCTATTCACACAGACACACAGAACATAGGGACACTCCATAAGTACTGGAATAATACCAGTAATTTATGATACAACCCCCTGCTGAGAAAATCAAGCGTTTTTATACATTCACACCAACATGACCACCTTATTGTAATAATGTGCAGATTTACAGACAGGTCATCACATCAGCATGTACAGCTGGTAGCCCAATCAGAAAACCATAAGGCCAGGGAGAGCTGGTATGACTGGTAACCCAGTTACCAACACAGGGTGGTTCATAGCTGCTAAGAATGTAGCAATTAGTCGACACAAACCTGAATGTTCTTCTGAAGACTAGCAATAAACTCTTGATGTATCATTTTAGTCATTTGAGGATTCTGCTTGTAGAATGGGTGGAATGAGTGTGCAAACCTGTGGAAACTTCAAAGACAAAGGCCAGCCATTAAATGTGCACGTATAAACCTCGCCTCGATTATTTATTGTCCGTACAAATGTAAACTAAACAAAATTGCCTGAGAACTGTTAGCATTGCTCACCTGACGTCGGCAAGAAGTCGTTGTAAGCTTTTTTCCATGACTTTGTTGAAAAGTTTCAATCTTTTCGGCCGCGGCGCCGAACTGGAGTATTTGTCTGTGGTGTTCGCTGAACTATCTTGATTGGACGGGTTTTCTGTCGTTTGTCTTTCTTCTGTTACATCCCCATCCATGTCTACAGCGTTATTACTGAAGTTGTCGCAAGATATTTCTTAGAACGCGTCTGTCGATACGAGGTGCCCGTAAGACCGCGCCAAAACAAAAACACTTCCTATCTACGGAGAGCCTAAAGGGCCAAGCCGTTCAGACATCAGCCACACTGGGGGCGTGCACATAGTTGATAGATTGAAAGCAACTGCGACTCAGGGTGGTCTCACCATACATGTGTGCCTCTCATTCAAACTGGGCGACGCAACAGCTGTGTCATGGTGGCAGCTATATTACCTCTTGAGTCGTTCATTCCATTTCCTTTCGGCTACTGCTGTTTTTCAGGCTACACGTTCCTCAATGGGGCTAATTACTGGAATCTTTACTTTCTTTTATCATTTACCACGGATTTATACATGGCTTGTAAAACCATATTATATAGTGTCATTTGCCATATCAATTGCCTTTATCCTGATTCGCAAATGTCCTGGCATTTGCGAAAACCTGCCCTCACAACGGGAGGACGGCGACTCGTGCGCTTTTGACTGGGTCAGTAAACTTATAATAGATCACCCAAAATGGAATTGGTTAGCTTAATGTACATCTCCAGAAACCCTGTGAACAGAATAGGCCTACATAATTCCATCTAACACTATGGTATTTTATGATGTCGCCCAAATAAAAGTGCCTGGTAGGCGTCCACTAACTTGCATTATTCTCTTAGAGAGAGGTGGAAATCTTGATGTTTCTCAGTGCTATCATCATGATGAAGAATCGCAGAGCATGTGAGTGTCAACACCGATGCAGAACTGAATGCTACAGGCAACATAGCCCTGTTAATATAATAAGATAATAATAAGACAAAACTCATATATATTTTGTTGCAGTTACTGTGGAACATCATATTGGCAACATCTTACTCTTCAGCAAAGTGGCCAATGTCATCCTTTTCTTCAGGGTGGATATTCGTTTGGGCCTACTTTATCTCGCTCTCTGTGTTGGTAAAGACTTTTATTGATTGGTCTAATTAATATGTTCTCATCAGTATAGTTGCAGGGCATTTAATTATCTGAATTACAATTAAATAATTATACATAAATATTATCTGAACATTGATGTCAACTCAACAGTATTAAACAGATCATATTCAAATATGCCTTGTTGAATCTGCCTCCCCCTCTGTCTTGTTTGACAACAGACCAAGCATGCACTGTTTGATCACTGCTTGAATTTCTGAAAACCAGGAATGCACTTAACCGCTAATTCTAAATCTCTCTCTATACTGCACTTTTATTACACTATTGCACTTTCAACCTTTCCTACTGCAAATGTTATGTTAGCAATATGAACTCTTTGTTAGTTTTTCATTGTGCTGTAGCTTGAATGTCATCCTCTTTTGTAAATTGCTTTGGATTAAAGTGTCTGCTAAATGCACAGTTAAAGTTTCCTGTCTCTTAACAGTCTTTGTGATGACCTGCAACCCTCCAATATACATGGGACCAGAGTACATAACATACTTCAGTGACAAGACCATTGCGGTAAGTGCATAAACAAGTGTTCTGCTTTGTTTTAACAAGTCATTCACCATCAGGTGAAATGAAATCTCACAATCAGTCTGTCGCTACTTTAGGATGAGCTACAGCGAGACAGCCGTGTTACATGGATTGTTGAATTCTATGCCAACTGGTCACCAGAGTGTCAGTCTTTCGCTCCTGTTTTTGCAGAGCTCTCATTAAAGTAAGGCAACCACACAGCACACAAATAACAGTTTCAGATTAGGTAAATGTATATAGACTCAGAGAACAAGGTAGGGACACTAGGGACTTTGAAAACATGTGGCCTATTGCTGTTCATTGACATCAAAGGCATACAAGCTGTCTCTTGTTTTATTTCACAGATACCATAGTACGTTTCTGAGATTTGGAAAAGTAGATGTCGGTCGTTACGCAGAAATGGCTGAACAGTAAGTCACATATCTATGACCTCAGATGAAAAAGACGTGCTAGCTTGCTCTGCATACTGACATTTTGTATTTATCATGTCCTCAGCTATAAGGTGAAGCCATCCCCACTCTCCAAACAGATGCCCTCCCTAATTGTCTTTCAAGCTGGCCGTGAGATCATGCGACGTCCCGTGGTGGACAAGAAGGAGAGAGCCGTATCCTGGAGCTTCACTGAGGTAGACATCTCCCTCTGTCACGCCGACCATAATCTTAAGAAATCCGTATAAAAACAGTTCTAATCTAATTTTTAACATCACTGATATTATAATGTGTTCATAAGACTTAAGCATGGTGCACTCATACTGCAGTACTGAAGTTGTGTACTTTGTATACTTTTATAGTTATTTATATAGTTTATATACTTTTGTATAGTTTTGTATGCTCTCACTGAGATGAACCACTGAGCAAATTAAGTGAACTTGTTGGGGTGATTTCCCATTCATAGATTAACCCCAGCTTTAATGGAGACGAGAGAGAGAGAACAAACAACTTTTAGTCTAGAACTAGGTTTAATCCATAGGAATGTCTGACAAGCCATCCCTTTATGTGGGTCAGCTTTTTATCTCCCAGTATTTCATAGATTTGTTTGTCCTAGAAAGCATTCTACTTAATAGGCTGGTGCCTTTCCAGCAAATTTAGCTGTGTTGTTTTCATTGAGTGCTTTGAGGCCTACTAGATTATTCTGGCTCAACATGGCCAGATAGACTGTAAGCTTGTAAGGCTTTAGGCTCTAGTTATCATTTCAATGTCTTTTCACGTCATAACCTTCCTCACATTCAGTTTTCCAGTTCATGTATATTGTGGACCAGGGCTATAGAGGAGGGTAAATGCAAGTAAATACATTTTACACACCTATTTTCTAAAATCAGGTTTATGCACTTCCTAATAAAAGTTTGGGCACCAAAACATGTGCTAGTGCCAGCACAACACACAAGGCAATCACACATATGTACACTCGGCAGCTCTAATACCACTGGAACATACTCTTAATGTTCTGTAAGGATAACAATTGTTATTGGCAATCTTACTGTGATCACCAGAATCATTGTTTACCTATATCTGTTCTACTACTTGTGCAGGAGAACATCATCCGAGAGTTCAATTTGAACGAACTGTACCAGAGATCAAAGAAGCTCAGCAAGGGGAAGGGTGAGGGCACTCCTGAGGCTGAGCAACCCTCAACACTAGAGGGCGCTGTTGAGCAAGAAACAATCAGTGAACAGTCAGAGGATTCAGAATCTAAGAAGGACAAGTAAGAAGAGAATAAATACTGGATAACCACAAGAGGGAGGAAGTAAGATCTTATTGAATGGAATTTGAATAAGACACTGAAAATGCATTATCATGTAATAGATTCACTAGATGATGAAGCATTCAGTATGTCAATGTAGGTCAATACATACATAAGAAGTGTCTTCCTATCCCTAATAAGTCACATATCAGGATTTACTGGCTTAGCGAGATAACTTTAGAAGTATCTACGTATCTCAGAAGAACATGTCATTTTAGAGACAAAAGAAAATCAATCCAGTGTTCTTTTAGAAATCAAGTGATTATGCCTAAATTTACCTGGATAAACCAGCAACCATGTTTCCTTGTAGTCCTTTGATTTTTTTTTTACAAAAAAACATTTTCACACATGAATTGAAATGTATTTGAAATAGTTTTAAAAAAGCTGCTGATTGATGCACATATGTTTTAGGAGACAGCGTAAACTTTATCCCTGATCAGTCTGACCTCTGATACTGAAATATCTTGCTTGGGAAAACAGCTTAAGTCTTAATACAGATACCCAAAACATGTTTTACATTTACACACTCCATGTGCAAAGATGGGTCGGTCAATCAATCAATCAATCAATCAGTAAATAAATAAATAAATGCTAATAAATGCTAATTTAAAAAAAAACTCCAGACAATGTCTCATCAAGAATATCTTCTTGTCTTTATTTCTTTGTTGCTCATGAAAAAACCTTCAGCTCCAGTAAAGGGATGGAAAAGGGAGAAACAATCTTTTTTTTCCTTTCGAAATGCCTCCAGTCCATGTTGTCCACCCCCGTGAGCTTTGAGTTTTGAACCAGACCAGTGATCACGAGCACATACAAAGCTTCACATTTGCCAATCTCAAATAAAAGTGTGCATCTAAAAAAAAAAATGTTTGATAGCACAAAAGGTTTCAGTGGTCTCAGCTGTCAACCTTTAAATGGAATGTTTTCCATTCCTTTGTTCACAGCTGTAAAAAAGGAACTGCGTCTGTATGTGACCTCTGTTTGCCAATAATAATGCAACCTCTCGTCTTCGTTCACAGCCCTAAGAACACTTGTAAGGTGTCATAAGGCCAGGGTGGAGAGGTTATTAAACTACCTTGGTAAAAACAGTGGTACTATGTCTAAACTACCATCTTACACTTGGCTGTCTTCTTAGGTTTGAGGACCTGAATCACATCATTTTCCAATTTGCCTGAGTCAAACTACATAGATTTTTTCCCTTGCTCTGAGTTTGTTTGACACCATGACCCTCAAATAAGACTTTCAAAGGGTGCGAGTTAAAGGTGAGGTGTCTTATCTCTCACACATTCGGTCATGGGGGGCCATATGTGATTACTGCTTAGTATGTCTTCCTAGAAATGGCAAGTGTCAACATTTGCCATCTACACCCACAACGCAAAACATTCCACAGGGAAACATTCTCAGACTGGGCAAACATTCTAATGGGATCGACACAAAAACTCACACAAACACACACAGTGCAAAACACACACCTTTGACGCCAACAGTATCACACACAAGGTAAGCGTCAGACCCCCAATCTGTAATGTGCATCATTATACACTGTACCAGGTTACCTCAGAAAAGCAAACCAAAATAAGCACTCATGCATCCCTCCACCTCGTCTGTCCTTCTGTTTGATCAAGCTCACAGACATGCACATGTCTCACATCATAACCCTACAGTGAAAAAGATAACCTTAGAAGTCAGCTGGCAATGTTCCAATATCAAACAAAGCACAAGCCCTGCAATGATACAACAATAATAATAAAAAAAAAAAATACATCTAAAAAGTGCACAGCAATATTATATAATCTACTTCCACCTTCACATTACTATGATTTGATTCACTCACCAATCAGGAAAGGACCTCACAGCATAGTTTACATGTCTCATTGGCTGAGCATCCACATAAAGCAACAGGAAATAATGGCTTTGATTGGGCAACAGCACTGGCCAATCACAATGGCATACGGAGTATCTGATGAATCGGCATGTTTTGGACACTGGCTGAACAGGACAAAGCAATTCCCTGTAACACGTCATTTGATATCTTTTTTTGTTGATAATTCACAAGGACTTCATGAGAATTCCCATTCCAAAGACTCTCGGCGCCATATTTTGAGGGAGGTGCTGTGTGCTGTGCTGTGTAAATGTTCCTCTAACTGCTCTAATTAAACTTCATTGATTTGTTTGGCATTCTCTTAAATGAATAACAATTCTCCAGCTGGTGATTCAAGAAGGATATAGAATTAGATCTAGAGTCAGCTAAGTAGGTGAGGTTGGTCTTTCCACAGACCAGAGGAGAAAGAAAATGAACAGATGTAACGTTAGCAGGACAGGACAGAGTATTCACCTCTAAGAATATCACTTGAGGCAATACACAGACTAAAACGGTAATGTGGTGAACAGGCACCACATATTGCGCAAGCTTTTATCTTCTCAAAATACATCTTGCAAAATAGTGTCAGACTTCAAATGGGTGACTATTTTCATTTTTAACCAAATATCAATTAGACCAAATTAGATACATGCGGTGTACAGTTGTTTCTTTAAAAGAACAAAGGAGAAGCCTACCATGCACATACAAATTCTGGAATTGACAAATAATTCCAGGTCTGTTTAGACTGAGAGTATGCCAATATATAAAACAAATTCCTCCTCCAAAATCTAGTGTTATATACAGACATGATTAATTATAGATCAGGCATGTTAGAACTTCACCTTCAGGACAAACCAACAGAGAAAAGTGTACAATTTCACCTCACCTCTACAGCTGACTTTTTTGTTCGTAATCTTGTAGTAAGACAAAGGCGCAAATATTTTTTCCATATTCTTCCAGACAGACATTTTGCATAAAATCTCCATGACGAACATTCAGTTACATTCCATTAAATCCTTTTTTTGTGCTGTTGAGCCATGGATATTTATCAGTCCCATTGACTGCATGTGCTGTCCGTCAAAGATCCCTGATCATACCTATCTCTTTGGCTGAGATCTCAAACAGGGTTTAACAATAGGCTGATACAGCCATCAATCAAAACATAAAAAGACAATTTATCCTACAACAATTGCACACTTTTAACCATTATTTCTGATTCAACTGCCACACACAGTAACTCTTTCAGATAGATATTTGTATAAAATAACATTTGATTTGAAGACAAAACACATCAAAAAAACATCTTAAAAATCTAAGAAAAGGAAAATAAGCAAAACCAAACAAAAACAACACAATTCAAATGAATGGACCTCGATCAATCAAAGATCCAGTGAGCCTGGTCTTCAGCTGATGACTGGCAATAAATCCATGTACTCGTCCTCATAGCGTCATGCTTCACTTTGGTCGACATCAAACAGCTCAATCCCCGTATATGGACCCAATGATCTTAACACAGATATAGATTTCATTTCATATGTATTTATATACCCCACTGAAATTGAATCATTCACTAGCTGTTATAAAAAAGAAAAAATTAGTCCTTTTCTTTATTTGAATGACTGAGTTCACCTCCAATGCCAGCAGGGCAGGAGTCTTTGATCAACTATGCCAGTGCCAGTTTACCAGCCTTGTCCCATCATCTGTTATCTTCAGCAGAAGGACTTCAGAAGCAGGTTAGGAAGTCTGGTCAATCGTGTGTTGTGACATGGCTGCTTGGCATGGTTATACTGATATCTCATAGGTTGTGCCCCCAATGCCAGTCACCTTCTTCACCTCATCCCCTGTTTCAGGGGAGAGGTTAAACGATGAGAGAACCTTGTGATTGGCCAGGCTGGGTCGAGTGGTGGAGCTGGTTGGATGGGGTGAGAGACAGATGATTTGAGGGTTACCACAAACAAAAAAACACTGCACCTGCCGTAGTCACAGCGACAAAAAAAAAAGAAAAGAAAAAAGAAAAAGAACAAAGAGGCCCCTATCTCTACACACTGGCACGCTGCTATGCACATTCACCTCCTCTCTGCGTGGGCACTCACTCTGAAGACAACACACACACACATATATACGTACAGGACCACAAAGACGCACACACACACACACAGCCAATGCTGTGGAAACAAAGAATAATATAAGAGAGAGGTGAAAGTAAAAAAAAAATAACCAAAGCCGTACTAAACTAAGAAGCATTAGTGCAGATGCTTTGACCACCACTGGTCGTACCTGACCAGACTGGACATGGTGCAAGGAGAGGTGCTCTGGTTTAAAACTACCAGTTACGGCCAGATGACAAAATACAAAAAATCATGGCTGCATGTTTGTCCTTTATTGCCAGGTTCCAAATTCAGTACTGGTCAAGATAATGATGCAGTTATTAGAAAAAGAGTCTTAGAAGAGGAAGGCAGACACTGTGAGTGAGTGACAGAAAGCTTAGAGAGGAGAAGAGTTCAGAGAGTGAAAAGAAGGCTTAGCTTGTTGGCCGCTACTCACTTTGCCACCTGGGTCCCTCCCCCAGCGGTAGGAGGGCGTCGCAGGACTGTGGCTCCGCCCGTGTAGGACAGTGATTTGCCCAGCACAGGCTGGAGGGCGGAGCCTGGCGGAGGAGAGCCCAGGGAGCGAGCGCGAGGAGAGTGGGGTGGGGCTGGGGGTTGGGCCGGGGGTGGGCTGGTGGGGCGAAACAAACTGCGGTGGGAGGAGTAGCTTAGGCGGGCGGGGCAGGCCTGGAGAGAGCCTTCCCGCTGCTGAGCGGACAGGAAGGGGGAGGAGTATCCCAGTATGGGCGGGGGCTCCTGGCCAGGACGGGTGGGGCTGAGAGGGCCACCAGAGGGAGGGTGCGGCTTGGGAGGGGAGAGCTCAGGAGCGGCCGACTCAAACTCGGGACTCTCGGACGGCGTGAGCAAGCTGTCATAGGACAGGCTGCCGTTGCGCGTCTGATTGGCCAGACTCTTGTAGCTGGTGGAGGTGGTGGTGCCCTCCGAGAGCAGCGGGCCCAGGGCATTGTGTGCCGTGTAGGCCGAGCGCAGGCTCGATGAGCGCGAGGCTGCCGCCGAATGGAGGAGCGTGTCAGTGAAGGAGGGGTAGGAGCGCCCGCCCACAGTGGAAGCCCCGCCCAGCCCCCCTGGGCCTGTGCCGCCGCCACAGCTGCTGACGCCACTAACGCCGCCGCCTCCCCCGCGCCCACCCAAACCCCCCACCCGGCCAGAGAGACTGGGGTCAGAGACACAGCTGTCTCCTCGAGTCATCTACGAGAGACAGACATAGACAAGAGAGACAGAGGCAGGCTGAGTAGACAGACTAGGCAGGCAGCTGAGAGTCCCTTAGTAAGAAGAAAGAGGAAAAGAAAATCAAGGAAGAAACAGAGGAGAAGTTGGGGGGTTGGGGGAGGGGGCACATCATCTGAGTAGGAAACAACAGTTAAGGAGAAACAGAGCAAAAGGAGGAGGGGAAAAGGGAATGGAAAACACAAGTCTACCGGATCAGAGTTCCCAAACACAAGCGCTCATACAGCACACAGACGACAGGCTGGCACACTGGACACATCCCACGCACAAACAAACACTGAGCACATACAAAGGGGCAACCCATAAACACAGACATTGCTCAAGTCTAGGACTTACTGATCCACAGACTGGCAGAATATAATCAAGAAACAAGAATAAAATAAAAAAAAATAATAATAATAATTTAATGGTGCTACTGAGCAATACAGTAATTCCTATGACCTGCCTTCAGTAATAATAACCTAATTTCCTAATACATTGTGTGTGTGTGTGCTTACCTTGGTTGAGTGCGCTATAGCGGTGGTGTGGTTCCTTCCTGGACTGCTCCTGGCTGGCCGGTACTTGTTCAAAGAAGGAGTTGGTGGAGCTTCATGAAGCAAGCTGCTCTCTGATAAATAGAGGTGGACAGGCAACTTGAGTAGACTGCCTAATGTGTGTGTGTTTGTTGTGGCAGCACACATTCCTAAGTGTGCATGTTTGCTTCTCCACCTACCCTCTGTGTGTGTGTGTGACAGCCCTGGGTAGCGGAGATCAGGGGGTGGGGGAGGTGGGGGCTCTGCATCTGTGGACTGGCTCTCCATCAGCTCCAGACTGCTTTTAGACTTATCAGCACAAACACATACAAACTGATGTATTAACACACATAATCCATCACCACATCAACATATATTGTACATCAGTACATCAACATGGACTGCATTTATATAGTGTTTTTCTACACCTACAAGCACTCAAAGCGCTTTACAATGCATGCCTCACATTCACGCATCATACACCGGTGGCAGAGGCTGCCATGAAAGGTGCCAGCCTGCTCACCGGGAGCAATTTGGGGTTCAGTATCTTGCTCAAGGACACTTTGATGGGGTCAGGTGGATCGGGGCTTGAACCTGCAACCCTCCAGTTGCCGAATGGCACCTATACCACCTCACACACATCCATATTCTCAGAAGGTGGCCGAGTTGCAAACTAGAGGTAGTGGTAAACCTGACCATAAAAGAGCCTGAAGTCCCCAGTCGAAGTCTAAAAGCTACTCAGGTTTACCACTTTCTCAAGATTTATCATTTAACCACCTAATTGGAATGCCCCCCTGATAAATACGGAGGAGGACAGGCAACAGAAACAACAACAAAGCATACTGAATGTACAGTGCAGCAAGTACACTGACTACATACCTGTTGAATGCCATTGTCAAGCACCTTATCCGTCTCATCTTGAGGAGGTGGTCGCAAAAATGGTGGCTGTATTTGGAGAGAAGGAGATTTCCGCAAGCGGCCCATATACCTACAGAAACAAGAACACAGAAAGACATCATCTGTTAATCTAAAATGTTTATAAAATTAAAACATAAACATAAAAAAATCACAAACTTCAAAGACAAAATAGTAAATATATAAATAGCAAACATGAAAGTTAGAATTGCTGGCAAAACAGCTAATTACATGAACATATTTCCAACTTGAAGATAAAACATTACTATGTATCTAAATAAAGTCAAGTATCTAACAAGGCTGATGCAATCAGGCAAGCAAGCAAGTAACCCAACAAAAATCATGACACACTGTATTAGGAGTGCTACAAATGGGAGATGTAAAGTTGGTCACTGGAGCGGAAATGTTAATTAACCTGGGAGCTTGGGAGCTGCACAGCACGTGCGATACATTCTTCATGCAGCCCTTGGTGAATGGGTTCACTCCACCCTTAAACTTCCCTGTCACCTTTACAGACATGGAGAAAGTGGGGAGAGAAAAAAAGAATATTCAGTACTGCAGGAAGTATCTGGTCATGGAACGTCTGCAAATGGAAATTCTACAGGTGAGTTCCATTGGCTGTTCTGAAATGTTCTGAATTTACAAACTACAGCATTCTATGACTGGTGTGACACTGCAATTTCAGTTGGTTTCACTGGCACTGGTTCATGTCTGGTCATTTTTATATGCCATCTTCTTAATGGCATCTAAATCTTGTTTTAGAAATATAGCGTAGCTAGGTACAAAAACTGTATATCATTATTAAATAATCTAAATAAACTTCAAACAACTATGATATAGTTACTGTCTTCAAACATCTTCACACACTCACTCACTCACTCTCACTCTCACACACACACACACACCTGTTCATTGGTGGTTCGTCCTCGTGCTACCAAGACAATATGGAATCCTGTCAACCCAGCTACAGGGACAAAGAAGAGGCCAGCTACACACATGACAGCAATACTAAGCCAGAAAGTCAAGGAACAAACTGAAATTCAAACATATCCATTACGCAAGCTGGACACACCCTTTTCTCAAAGTCTTACAGATAAACAAACCCTGAACTAAAAATGAAACTAATGACTACATGCATTTCAATGCACTTTCAATTTCATTGTACCTGTGACAATTACAATACAGACATATTCTATTCTAGACTGGGTTTTAAAGGGAAGTGTGCCTTTTTTGCAACACATTACATTGCAAATAAATAACTAGCAATTAACAAAACTCTTCCAAGTAAACAAGTAATAACAGAGACTTCAAATAACCACCTTTCATTACATCTCCTCCAGTCACCTCCAAAACTAGGTCACTAGACATATGTTTGAATAGAGAAAGTGTGACTATGATGAAACTCAAGACTATGACTATGATGAAACGTAGCTCAGTGAAATAAAGGATACGTGACAGCAGAGTGAGGAGTGTCCAGCTGATGTGTGTGGTGAAGAATGTACAGAAGGCCAAAGCCAAATACGCCCATGATGTGGATTGTGAGTGACAGCAGGAACAGGAAGAAGTAGCGGTAGTTCCGCCTCCCGATGCAATTGTTGACCCAGGGGCAATGGTGGTCAAACTCCTACACACACGCACGCACAAACACACACAAACATCCACAACAACAGCTGTCAGCAAGTCTTCCATAACACTGGTCTGTGAATGAGTTGTGGGTTCTGTGCTAGTTTGTGTGTGTATGTGTGTGTGTGTGCTCAAACCTCAACACAGTTGTCGCAAACAGAGCAGTGCGAACAGCGAGGGGGCCTGTAAAAGCGGCAGGTGGAGCACCACTTCATGCGCACCTGAATTCCCCGCACCTCCACTGTCTTGTACAGTGGTGCACGGAAGTCATCCTCCTTATCCTCATCCTCCTCCGCTAAACACACGCGCACACACACATGAAAACACAAACACACACACACACACACAAAGGGGGGACATACATTCCAAACAGTGCAAATCAGCTCCGCAGGAAGAATTAGGAGTTATCTTCATCCTCCATCAAGACAGACACATGCCAAACACAAACAAGCACACACGCTTATGAAACACACAATGACGCATGCTGTACCTCTGGGGAAGATGCCAGGGTCCATAAATGTGGCCATGCAGAAGTTGGACAAGGTGAAGAGGAAAACAAGTGCATTGTAGAGAGGGATTATGGAGGAGTACACCTCAGACAACCAAGGACACCTTGAGAGAGAGAGACCGCAGTGTGTGTACATGAGTGGGACTAGTGTTGTAAAGTCAAAGAGGATGTGCACAAAAGAGTGGGGGAGAGAGAGTGAATGTGTGTGTGTGTGTGTGTTTGCTGCCCTACGGGCTGAGAACTCACGTGAAACACAGGAAGAGGGTTGTCGCACCCACCAGGAACGCAGTCGCCGCGGACACAGGGACGTAGCGGCTGGGGCGAAATGGGCGGGAAGGGGAGGAGGGGGCCCCTAAAGCCCCACCCATGCTCAGACCAGCCGGCATGGAGAGAGAACGAGAGGCCGAGCGAGAAGGAGAAAATGGATAAAAGTGCAGGGTGTGAATGAGAGGGTCAAAGAGACAAGAAACAACACCCTGGTGGTATGAGAGTGGAGAGCGTTGCCATGGTGAAAATCAAGTACACACAGAGAACAAAAAAGGAGGAGTGTAGGAGACACTTGGGCCAGAACAGGCAGAGGGATTAAGTGTTTGGGATAAACAAGGGGGGGAAGATGTGATGTGTATGTCCAGAAAAGTGAGGCTGTGGCACTATCTATACTATACTCAGCAGGAAATATATAATTTGAGACTATTATTCACAATTACAAAAATATGCGCTAATGATGTGGCAATAAAAATAAAATTATATCTGCCACTTCATTCAAATATATTCCAGCATGGCTTCATTTATATTTATTATGCTGTGAGTAAAAAAAAAATATGGTTAGTCTCTCAACTAATATTGACCTAAGACATCACAAAGGTGTGCTGACATGAGCTTGGCTGTTAGTCAATGCTTGGATAGACTTGGTGCACTCATGTAGAGCTGTGTTTGCATACACCAACAAAAACGGCAGGCAAAATGACCAAAAATATATTTTCTTTCTAAAAAAAATCACTATAAAACAACAAAATGAAAAGACAAATTAAAAACAAGAACAGTTATTCAGTGTCCTTCTTCCAATGCAGATGCATCAACAAAAGAGACTAGCCTAGTGCGTTGCCAGTCATTGCAGCCTGGGACCCCCTCTTCCTCTTCAGAGCTCCATGCTGCGTGTGTGTCCGAATACATGTGGGTCCTCCCTGTCCACCCAGCCAGTCTCCACACATGTCACCAACCCATAGGCACACTTCTGGGGTCCAAACCATTTTAAATCTGCATTGTATCCCATTGGGGCCTTCCTCCGGCAGGCAGTCTAACAGGTCAGTGGCCGCTGGAAAACACTGAAGTGACTGGAGGAGATATCTACTCCTCTTTGCATTGGCCAAGACGTTAGTCCTGTAACACATTGAGTACACGAGAGTGCATTAATGCCAAACAGTATGCAAGCCTATGTGCCCCCTAAATCCTGAGTTTTAATACTTCTCGTCTTCGGTTGTATGCCTGTGCAAGACAGTATTCAGTACATGATCGGGAAATCAACAAAGCTACACACAGGTTTTCCAGGTCTCAGGTTGGAAGGGGGGAGGGATATCTTTTACATCTCATTCTCACATAACATACGAGTTGTAAAGTTGTTAATCCAAGCACGTTGCAGTCTAACTCTAGCCATGTCCTAACAGGACAAAACTTGCAAGTTGTGACGCTCGTCATTGCATACAATGGAGAAAAAAACAGCCAGTTAAGTCTACGCATAACATTCAAATCCGCGTGTGCGTAAAGAGTCGGTGTTGAAACCTGTCCACATGCTGATGTTTGCCACTACAGTGACTCACCAAGGAAAAGGGTGTGCCTGTGCCTATAAACATCTCACACTTACTCACACAAACCATGCAATCACTATGAGATTTTCGATCATGTTAACTCTTAGTGCAACACCGGGCAGGACAGCTTTGCGTCCGCTCGAATACATTATCATAAGTTAACCTAGCCTACATTAACAAGTTGTCTAATGTTAACCGTCGATTCAACCACCTAGTCGATGGAACGTAAAGTAAAAGCGAACTACTCCTTGTGCAAACATGTCGCCTGTCGCCACTGGAGATTAGCCCAGTACCCAGTGGTGGGAGTCTGGTTATCGCCGCCAGTAATCATTCAGATGGACGAAATCCTGTTTTCAATGGACGCTAATCCTGGCGTGCCTCTTGCAGGTGCTCATCTGAATGACACGGGGGCCAAGGGCAAATCTCACCTCTTAAATTTCTTATCTTTACATACCATATACAGAAAAATTACAACTATGTTGTGAGCGACGGGCAGTGCTCCATCATTATACTCAGCTGCCAAGTTACTGTATGGTTAAGGTTAAGATGTGCAGCGGAGGGAGCACATCAATCCATCCTAGGTGGCTAATGTTAGCTAACGTCAAATTCAGCACTAACTTCGCTAACATTTGCTAGCAAAACCCACGTCGTTAGCAACTCGCTCAACTTTACCTTATTTCTTCGCGAAACGTTTTAAAGCTCATGTCAACCTCTCATCCCCTTGCCACTGATCTAGGCCATCACTCATTTTAACTGAACAGTTTATTAGTTACACAGTCAATTCTCATTAACAACCATGTCACAGCTAAAACAGCCTTGCTAATCAACCTTACATTAGCCTCTATTACCGGGGTTTGAATGTTAACGTTACCCGTCTGGTGCTTTGCTCTACATGATCCTAGCCAACATACACATCAGTTGTTAAATAGTAAAAAGACTATATCAAAGTAATAACGCTAAGTCCAAGATCTGTATTTTACGACGGAAGCATTAAGTAAATGAAGTATGTTAATGTCACTTCAACGAAAGTCAGGGGTAATAAAACAGCAGTAACACTAAGAGGAAAAAACATTACCTGACACGCACCGCAGGTGTGAGAAACGGTCTGTATGCTGGTTGTCTTCTGCAGCTCCGTTAATGTTAGCCTGCTAACAGCTAGGTATGCTAGCTAACCAGTTGGCCCCAAGAAAACAATCCGGAGTCTCATTTTCCTCATTTCAATATCCGAGAACAACTCTCAAACCATGATAACTTAAGTCCATTGCTGCATTTGTTTCATAGAGTATACCGGGTTACACTCCGAGTAAAAACCGTTTTTTCCGAGACATAATTAGATGCAGAGAAGTCTGAATTCCACTTTTAGAGTGGCCCCACAAATTCATCATCTGACGAAAGCAGGATGTCAGACCACAGTTCTCAAACTCAGCGATACTTTACTAATTAGCATCACAGGCGATGTGAACAGTTGCTTCTTCAGATGAGGAAATAAATCTAACGAGTTATTCTAATGTAGAGCACAAGGCTGGTCTTTTCCGAACTGCGCAAGGGTTCTTTCGATAGCAAAATAATCGCCACACAACAGGATAATCTGCCCCTTCCGGTGGTAATTTAGGAAATTGTTCCTAAATTATGAAGTTGCGTAGACCGAGTTCTTTGATTTGGAAGCCATGCCCTCGTGCGGTAGTGCGGGGCAATGTTTCCATCGACTGCTGTTCAAACCAGTGGAACGCATTCAAAAAATGGTTGTACAAAACATTTAATTTGGTGCCTTAAGAAAACACACACAAACACTATAAAGTACGAAAAACTTTTAATAAAATCAAGTAGAGAATGCTGAAAAATTACTGTACAAGTGTTTTATGAAAATCAAAGACCATAACTACCCACACACAAAGCACTGAACAAGTTCAGGGCTGCTTGACTGAAGCATTTTAAATTCACATCTAAGGCCCCAATGTGGGTGTAAATCTTTATCCCCTCCTCCATAGTGGGCATCCCTTTTATGTTTATTTCTACTTCAGGTCAATGAAGCGAATGTCCATTATCAGCAGTGTGTGCCTTGGCAGGGGTCTAGGTGCAGGTGAAAGAACAGTCATCACCTGAGCCTGTGTGTCTACTGCGGTCACCACGATGAAGCCGCATACAGGGCTCTCCAGCACGCCACGGCCCCTTGCTGAGGTCCCGTCTCCTGTGTCATCCTCCGCACAGCTCACACTTAGAACATGGTGCGTCAGGTCACGGCCTGGGCTCACTGGAACCAGCTTCAGCTGTGTATCATCCTGTGACATCCCCAATGGCAGGCATGAGTCTGGGATAGATGGTGCGCCTATCTTGTAGATGCGCACATCTGAGAAGCGCACGTCAAATGCATGTGGGTAGAACGTGGTCCCACGGAAACCATAGAAATACTCCCGGATCTTTTCGTCACGCGACTCCCTCCGACAGTCCTTGGAGCGTTCCACCACGCCGCCAGACTTGGGGAGAAGAACTACGCGCACAAAATGGGGCAGGTCGCGCTTAAGTTCGTTGTACAACCGCTCCTGGTCCAGCACCAGAACCACGTCCACCTCGAAGGCAGAAGCGCAATGCACCAGTGCCTGATAACCGGAGCCTTTCACCCAGCCACAAGTGTTAATGATGCAGCCACCTACACTAGCCTTCCGATTAACCTCACAACGTTGGGAGAACACCTCAGCCAGGGTAGAGGTCAGCTGTCAGAAAAGAAGAAATAATTACAGGTCATCAAACCATTTTTACAAAACCTTATTGTAATTGATTGCTTTCAAACCTGGTGACAGATAAAAGCAACTCTTGATAATCACACACAGTAGATGGTCACAAAATGACCTATTTGTATGATCACCACAACCTGAAAAACTGCAGATAATCTACCACATTCTGCAGCTGAGTAGAATGTAGTTCCAGAACAGTTACTTGCAGAATATTAACAACTGATGTTCTGCAAGTACATCATTGGGACCATGTGATCTATCATGTTGTATGGTTTAAATCTGGTTAAACAGAAAAAATATTGGTGATGTTGCTAAAGTAAATGGGTGATGGTCAGAGGGCGAGATGTGTCTAAAAACCAACAAAAACGGTCAATAATGGCATTTGAGTCTATAGCAAACCAATGGGTGTGTGTATGTAAAAACGATGGTTAAAATATTTCTAAACTCTAAGGAAATTAATCAATGAATATGTATGACACCTCAAGTTGTTAGTTTACTACAAACACTAAAACAACAGAATTAATGGGGCGTAACCGAGGTTAAATCTCACTGAAATCAGCCAACTGCTACATATAGGTAATTTTGTCCAATTGAAACTCATTCATTCAATTCCAGAGTTTGCCCTACACAGCCCATTTTACAGCAGTGCGAAATAAAAATGACGTCACACGCAGAACACCACAATTGGTAAGTAAATACAGACACATTTCTCACAATCAGGTTGTTTTGGAAAACAGTTCAACAATGTGGAACCTACCTTATTATAGAGTTTAATGTTAGTTCCTGGGGTTGTGGAACCAAAGTGATAGACTAATGGAGCCTGGACTGAGAAGCCTTCTTCCACATCAGCTGGGCGCTCAATGCACAGAGCTGACATAGTTCCTGGAACCGACACCTATGAACATAAACAACTATCATTGCACCCATGTTGTAGTCACAGTCAGTTTGATAGCCTAATTCCACTGGCAAGGATGCTTAATGTATGCTTTGTTTGCAAAAGTTTTTTGTTGACCTGTAAACCTCCCTCAATTAGGAATGGATAAAACTATTTTAGCTAAAACTTGCTGTAAAGAATGCTTGCATCCAACTGAAAGTACAAAACTGTGTCCGTGTATTAAACTTACACCACTTTGGCCCACATCCAGTTCTACTAAGGTTGGTCTTCTGCCGAGCCTTACGGCATAGTTCAGCAGCAGGCGACATACTGTTGACTTCCCGACATCTGTAGGTCCAACTACCATGACCTACACATGGACATGGATACAAAATTTCATTACGGTGAGAAGAACTGGGATGGCATAAAGAGTGTTTATTTTTGTTGTTTTCCTGAAAAGAATATTTACGTCCTGCAGAATGCTGTTCTATCTCTGTGTTTTTGGTAATTACCTGACACCTTCCCAAGAAAGATAGGACAGTTTTTTTATGAAATAGTTAGCCTGCATATGGTGCCCAACTCTACAGCAAAGAAGATTTCAGCAAAGAAGTCAACTAAAATGGCTGCACATTTTGGCAGGACTGACCCTTGGGCCTCTCTCATTGTCTCTCTCTGCTTGTTGCCTCATTTGTTCCAATGCAGCATGAGTGTTTAGATACAAAAGCATCGGAGTATCTCTGGAAACATAAGCAACCTGCAAGCAACAAGAACCCGAAATAAAAAGCAGGCTCTTACAATAAATTAAAATCCTTACTACAGCACCACATACATTGTTATCGTAACGTTACCTCCGTCTTTCCTGAGAGGGACACACTGCAGCCCTGCCAGGTGAATACAGCGATTTTCGAACCTGGACCAAACGTGTATTTCTTGTTCCTGTTGAGCTCAGAGCCAAATATTTCCGCTAGTCCAGAAAGAAGCTCCAACTGTACTTTTTCACCAGCCTCCACCTCGAACCGAAGTTCCGTCTCTTTCTCTAGGTCGAAGCGGGTACCCGAGGTCGTGCTGCTGGTCGCCCCACCCACGGCGGCGGTCTCCTCGGCCGATTTCTCAGGACCTTCTGTGGTCATGGCTACGAAGGGAGATCAGTGAAGGTGGTTACAGATCATGTGCGATTTACTGGCAAATCCAACATTTCTTACCAATAAATGATACAAACGACCAGATGGTCATTTTACCACAAACAAAATATTGAACACTTTGTACGCTCACGCAAAGAGATCCATGCTGCCATCACAACAGCGCTGCTAAAGTAAGTTAGGCCTAAGTTTTCCTGAACCCTGACAAAGGAATATTAGCTTCATGGGCCCAGACGACTTGGCTACTTATGTCCGCAAAGGTCTGAAAGATGAAATCAAGCTCTCTTCAGTTAAACACTTACTTGATTTCTTCCACAGCTAACCAACGAACAAAACACCTACCAAGTCACTTCCGTCCAGCGCTGATGACGTCACACAATGCTGGGAACAACTTGCGTTTTCTGTGTTGTTACACAGTACAGTCTTCTTCGAAGATCATATATTGCCGCTGCATTGTTGGTGACCGAATTGTTATAAGAAAATTTATACCTGTGGTAAAAACATTTTTATCCACTTCTGCTGATAGTGAGTGTTAGGAATACTCTGTACTCACAAGTCATTCATTCATTTATTTAATGAAAAATACTTTAAGATTAGAGTTGACCTAAACCACTTTTCTTTATATAAGGCAAGCAAAAAAAAATCCAAATGTGTGTGCAAAATTAGTGCTGCATGACATGCATCCATTATTTCTCAATTAAAAGTAACTGCATGCAGATATGACCATCCTAGGTTTTCTTTGACAATACTTTTTACTTAATCCCATTTTATTAACCCATGCTTGTTGATCATTTTGCATTCTGCACCCCTCTTTTTGCCTTGTCAGTTTGCACTACCTTGTAATGTATGACCTCAACCTCACCAACACATTATCTTTCTATATATTCATATTATCATATCATCTCAATATAAGACAGGTAGCAAGAAGTCAGGTTTTATTCTGATGAAGGATGCAACTGCAAATTTACAAATGCCAATTTAGCAGTTTTTGAAAAACTGTTATGGATGTTACAACTTGTATTTACAGAAAAAAAAACACCTTATGGTAAAAGGGGGCTGAATACTGAGACCTTTGAAGTGAACTTTATTTATCAAAGTTAAAACAAACTCACACTACTGGAGGAAACCAGTATTATGAAAATTACAAACCCAATTCTACAGTTAAGAGACATCAAGGAGGAGTGTTCAGTCTAGTCTCTTACAGAACAATACTCAGCTGAGTACAAATAGGAGCACAAATAGTAGCAGTACAAACCAGTAAGGATGGGATGAGACTGATGACCACATGTGAATACTCATAGGTTCCAAACACCGCAGCAGGACCATCAAGGGTAAGACTCGGAAGGCATCCTTTTGGTCATTCCCCATCATTATGCATGCAGGTGCTCAGAGTCCATGACTATTAGCTGCTGATGACAAACCATTTCACAATTAAATTTGACTTTAGAGAAAGTGAATAAACTACAATCAAAAGACGGGCAGTTAGAATGTGTATTCATCATTGGTTTGTAATTGTAAACTATATGGTACAACATATATGACTGAAAACTATAAAAGTTAACTGTGCATGCCTCATTTCAGCATTCACAGTACCATCAACCAGAGGGACTGACACTGCATGATCATGTACCTAAATAGCATTTCTATAATTTGAAAGCCAGTGTGGCACCAATACACTGAAAAATGAACATCTCTATAGCTTGAATGACAGTTTGGCTTCAACACACTAATAAATAACATTATAACGTATAACCACAGTTGTTTTGGAAATTACCTTTCAAAGTTCAGGTTAGTAAAGCAAGCGTAGACAAACCTTATTGGTCTTTATTAACTGTCCAATGCCTCATTCAAAGTAGACAGGACTTCTTCAGGGTCAGGGAACTTGAGTTTACGAGGGGGACCCTTCTTAATGCCAGTCCACAAAGAAATTTCTGAGAAGGCATTGGCAAAGTTGAGGGTAACTGAGAGAAGAAATGTCTTCATAATACACATCACTAATGCAGCGAAAAAAAGCCCACACTAAATGGCTTCATTTCTTGAAAACTCACGACTCATGGCGAGCATTCCACTGTACACTTACCCTTGCCGGCAATTGTCAGGGTGACCTCAAAACTGTTGCGACGAGGTTTCTGGGGGTTCAGTTCGACACAAAGATCTGGATGTGCAGCCTGGATTGCTGACTTCACAGCATCAGCATTTCGACCATACACTCGTCAGCTTTTACTAGGAGAAGAGTCTCAATCTTAACCAATATTCTGCGCATCACATCACACACAAAAAAAAAACATCCAAAACAAGAAAATTCCAACATAAAACACAAATCAAAATTCGGATCCATGTAACATGAATGAAAGTGTTTCAGTCAAGGGTGGTTGTCTTGGATTATGTAATGGTTGTCCACACAAAACCCAGCGAATCATACCTGATGTGGTACAGCGTACCAGGCCCGGTCATCCTCGAATATAGTCTTAAAACTACCAGCACAAAAAGTTGCTGTGCAATTCATGTTGTGGAAGTCAAGTCACGGTTTGTAGAGGTAGGAGAAATTTGGTCCATCTGTTTTTATTTCGGTTGGCACAGTTGTTTACACGGAACATCGTTTCCCAAAGTGACGTCCGGAATTACGTTACCACCCTGCTCAGAACATCGTTCATCCATGTTATCAGTTTGGAGAAAGCAACTGGCAAATGTTTAGCACAAGTACGCATTCTCATTAGCAAGGGTGTTCACATACAAATTACTGCTTACCAGTGTTCAATGACAACTTTTTGGCCTTCATCTTTTGACGCCACTTCATCAGTTTTTTCTTTTTTGTTGTCCAAAGGGGCCGTTTCTTCCTTCAGGTCATTTTCTGCCTTTCGCTTTGCAGCGAGACCTACAGGACAAAAGCATCAACATGCAGTACACATGATACACTGACCCCACGTATTAACATTAATGACACTCATGTGATTAGAGATTTAAAAGAAATGTACTTCTGGTGCCAGTTTTTCAAACGGTTCAATCTGGATCAAAGTGGATGTGCACCTTGGATTGCCGTCTTTGCTGACCATGCTTGCAATCAGGGATTACCTTTGAAGTGCTAGGCCCTGATCAGACGGCAAAACATGGATTTTCAATTTAAACTACTTGTAAAACTGGTAAAGTAAACTGCCCTGCAGTACAGCTAAATGTGTGTCCAGCATAGAAAAATGCAGTACTTGCAGACTTTCATGTCCAACATATTACAGTTTACTGCCGTAAACCTGAAGCTGATGTAGTAGGCCTATAGATGATAATGCTGTAATGCTGCAGTTGTAAGAAGTTACTTGAGCAATGTATTTTTAAGAAACGGGGTTTAGTCCGTGTTTATTAGCCAAGCCGGTGCTAAACTTCTCCCATATGTAATGTAGTCGTCTACAGAGGTAAAGCCATATCACAAGCCAAGTACTATGGTTACCACCATCGATCAAGGGACTGCTCAATCACTGCAAGTAGCATAGACAATTGTAAAAACATGAAAACTGAAACAGACTAGACATTACGGGGCCAGGAAATTGATTTAACGTCATCGTTTTTCTTGCATTAATCAGCATGTCATTCATTTTGTCTCGTAAATCAATGTTGACATGTCCCAAAGTCATCTGATCGACGTTGTACTGAACAAAGTTTCGGACAAATAACTCGACGGTGCTGAAGACGGAATCGTAATCTCTCGCTGGGCTGGGTTTAGGGTTGCATCCACGTTAATGCATTAACGGCAACATACGTGGTAATTTGTCTAATGCAGATATCATTAGTGCATACTACAAAACTAAATTGGGCAAGGGATTTGGACAGACAGTACAATTTCGAAGAACACTTACCTGGTTTAGATTTGGATCGAGAAGCCATGGTGCCTAGGCAGCCGATTCTTCTCACAAAGCTAATTAGACTTGGGCAATTCACGCTCACAGCCGACTATGGTTGTGCATCCGAGACCAAGTGTGTAACGCTATAAGGAATTCTCGCGCGTTTAACTTATATACAAAGCTAAAATATCTATGGTCCTCGCGATTGTTTACATAACTGGAGACAACCGCCATCTACCATTCTGGAGGGTAACTGTTTTTCAATATCTTGTGTCATAATCGGTCACTATGAAGTACTTCGAATTAAAGAGATGTACTTGAGACATTTTAAGAGCCAGTACTTGTACATTCAGTGAATCTTATTTATGCCTATGTTCTCCTCCATCGTCAGTCACAGTGTTGTGCACAGGTAAGATGTTTGGCAAGAGGAGAAACCTTCAAGAACTCACACAGCAAGCCATGTTTGAAGCTTGTTCACATTTCAGTCACACATACAAAGCCATGGAGACCAATTCATTGCTAGAAATATACACATATATTTACACAATGCCATAGGCCTACTGCAAAACATTTTTTTTTAAATATTGTGTAGAATTCTACAACTTCAACCGCAACATCTCCATGGTACTTGATTATCTGAGACTGTACTCATGACTAAGCATTAAGTCAACATTAAGAAGTTCTGGAGTAAGACTACCTACAATGCCACTCAAGAGTTTGGGATCACTTAAAAATGTCCTTGTTCTTGCATGGAAGCACATAAAAAAAGAAAAGATAGCAAATGAACAGCGCAAATAGCTCTGACATTGATTTAATTGAAATGAAGAGTGTGATTTAATTTTGCTTTCATTTATTTTTTATTTTATTTTTATTTGTGGGACGCAGAAAAAACACTCCACTTGTACACTCCAATACAATAAATAATTTACTGTCCTGTGCCTTGTTCAAGGTAGACAGGACTTCTTCTGGGTCAGGGAGCCTGAGTCCAGCAGGGGGACCCTTCTTAATGCCAGACCACAGAAGGATTTCTGAGAAGACAAAATGTATTTGCAAAGTTGAGGGTAACAGGGAATACATTTATTTATAAGGCACTTAATGTTATAATACAGAGAATAGAAAAAAACACTGAATCTCTAAATCACTTCTTCAAAACGGACTGACTCATGGTGAGTTTTTCAATGTACACTAACCCTTGCCAGCAATCATCATGGTGACCTCAAAGCTGTAGTGACGAGGTTTCTTAGGGTTCAGTTCCACGCACAGATCTAGATGTGCTGCCTGGATTGCTGACTTCACAACATCAGCATGTTGACGGTACACTCCTCAGCTTTTACTAGAAGAAGAGTCTCAACCTTACTGAATATTGTAATCATCACATCACACAAGAACAGAATCCAAAACAAGATAATTCCAGTAAAAGCCAAACAAATTCTGATCCATGGGCTCTGTGCACAGCAGACGTAAAGCCCCAGAAGGACTTATCTTTTCTTAATTATCTTTTCCGGTAATTAGCTTTTTATGTTGGTAAACAATTGTGTAATGAGGCCATGAATGAATGAATTATGAAATGCACCCTGAAATGGCAAGGAACATGGAGAGATAGTTACTTTTTAGTTACTTTCTTAGGCTTACTTTTGATAGTAAAGTAGTATAACAACGCTATACAACTAATACTTGTGCCTAATATCAATCTAGCCTACTGTACCATAGACGTTCTGGGACTTTACGTCTTCCGTGTACAGAGCACACTGTCTGTTTAGCACAAGTACACATTCTCATTAGTAAGGGTGTTCACATACAGATTACTGCTTACCAGTGCTCAATGACAACTTTTTGGCCTTCATCTTTTGACTGGACTTCATCCATTTTTTCTTTTTTGTTGTCCAAAGAGGCTGTTTCTTCCTTTAGGTCATTCTCTGCCTTAGACCTTACCTACAGAACAAAAGCATCAACAGACAGTACACATGATGCACTGACCCCACGTAGGAGCCACACTCATGCTGTGATTTTGGATTTAAAAGTGATTCACTCCTGGGCCCAGTTTTTCAAAACAGTTTAATCACTTTAATCCAGATTTGGAAATGCCCAATTTTGTTACATTACTTTTGAAATACTGGGCCCTGATCACAGATAGCAAAATGGAATTTCAAGATCCAGATTAAACTATTTGAAAAACTGGGCCCAGGCTGGGGTTGACATTTTGGGAGCACGCCCTTAATCAGAATTCATCATGCTTGTCAATATATCCCTTAAAACCATGACATTTTCCTATCACACAACTGCATTTATTTTTTGCAAGTATACCGCACTGCAGTAAAACTAAATTCGTGTTTCCAGCATATCACACTTCATCAGGAAAGTGCAGTGCTTGTGTATGCATTTTTTAATGTCCAACATATTGCTGTTTACTGCCTTACATCTGCAGTAACTCTAGTGCAGTTGATAATGGTGTTAATAAAACTGGGATTAAAAGGAATTTGAATTTTACGAAGCAAGTTTTAATCTGTTTAAAAGTATAAGCATGTTATCTAGCCAAGCCAGTGCTAGGTTACTCCAAAATGTGATGTAGCCATGGTCTACAGCATGGTAAAGCCACATCACCAACCAAGTCTTTACAAGCATCAATCAAGGCTCATGCTCAATCCTTGCTATTAGCCAAGCTGTACAATCATGGCTTATCATGGCAACACAGAACGTTACAAAAACATTAAAAGATGTTGGCCTGTGGTTTGCCAATGGTTATTTTAAGATAATTTTCCCATAAACCTCGTGTGTAACTTTAGAGAACGTCAGCACAACATGTTGTCAATATTAATTCAAACATATTTGTGTATTTACAACCTATATAGTGACCCATGCAGAACCTAAGTCAAGCCAGTCTGTTTCCGGTCTATGGGACACATATGACAAAACATATGAACAGGAGTCAATGACAAGATAAAAAATATTTTCTGGTGCCCTTTGAGATGTACCATGAATTTCACATATATGTTTGCACATTTTAAAGACAATTTTACACACTGAGACAGAACTATTTTTCGACAGATGTTTCTTGTGAGGCCGTTCAGCAGATAACACTCCCGTCTTTTACGGTCTATGGGGTCAATTGCAGCATCGAGGATAAGGTTAGCTGCCATGCTAGCTAATGGTTTTAGCATGCTATCTGCAAGGTCACTCGGCAACGGTTAAATGGAAAGATACACCTTACCTGGTGTGTTTTATCCAGTGACCCTATTCATCAACATCAAATTTACAACATCGATATGTAGTGTATTCATTCAAATTTACAACATCATATGTGTAATTCGACTTTATTTTATTTTTGGTCCATTCACTCCCATTCAAAATTTGTCTGATGATAGGTCCCATATATGATGATGATGATAGGGCTGACCAGAAGGGGCAGGAACTTAGGCTTGAGACTCTGATAAGGTCATATAGGGCCCGGTTATACAAATAAATTATATTAATACGTGTAGAGTGGTGTGGAGAGGTTTCTTGGAAAAACCCAAAGTAGCAGAGAAGTTTGTCTTGTTCAACCAAGTCTTTATTGCGTTCACCAAGAGAATGATTATAACAGTGGTAATCCTTAACCATTCGAACCACTCTAACCATGCTAACCATTCTGATCTTACACCTTATGTATCTATCTTAAATACTCCTGCCAGTAGATGATGTATCTGGCACAGAGCCAATCCTACACGAGATCTCAGTCTCTGTCCTTTTACGATGATGCTCTAAACATGGTTTCAACATAGTTTTCAGAAGTCGTCTACTGTCATGCACATAAATCTCTTGTACATTCTTTTTATAGCACACACTCTGCTGCATGCACCATTCTATTTCTGTATACACACATATATTACTTGCTTTTACAGAAATCATGACAGTGGGACACCAGAAAATAGGCCCGATGGGTGGTATTTTTCAATAATTGTCGGTAAGCAACCTTAGTGTCTGCTTACCAATTGCTACGCCACTGGTCTCATGCCACTTGCCTACTGTCCTCCACCATTGTCCCATACCACTTACCACTGTCCCATAGGTTAGGCTCAGGTTCAGGTTTGTTACATTTGGAAAGTGTTTGTTACATTTGGAACAGTGGTGCGGGACAGAGCACGACAGTAGACATGTGGCATGAGACAGTGCACAAGACAATGGGCGAGTGGCAGGGGACAGTGGGCAGGAAAGTAGAAGAGTGGCACAGGACAGTGCACAGGACACGAGGCAAGTGGCACAAGCCACCAGCAACAGTACAATACATTTTTTGCTCCCACTGCCATGGAACGTTCCTCTACTCAACAGACAATCTTCCTGGAGCCATTATTTCTGACAAATAATAACTAGATCACGCAGAAGACGGTGTGATGATTGTCTCATGGTGCTGTTAACTTGGGATAAACATTTGGATGTCATCATGTGCAATTAATGGACCTGTTAAAAGTGGCTGGTGGGTTGACTATTTGGCTTAAAGCAATGCATTCTGATTGACCTTATTTGCAGATGTGACAGTGACCTAGCCTAGAAATCTAGATGTACCCTAGTGGTACAGAAAGTCAGCTAAGATGGCTGTGATTGATCACAGCGCTATCCTATTGTGTACAGAGGCAGCTTGAAAGACAACCACTGATTTTGCCCCAAGGATTGAGTCCTGTATATCAGTCATGGCCACACTACACATTTTGATTATACTAGTCTGGCTTGTCAGGCTCACTGACCATGATTCGATAAAATAGTAAACCTCTCTTAAAGTAGAACTATGGTTGGGTTTGGTGGTTGACTACAACCTACAAACACACAAAACCTTCCAAACTATTTCTATAGCCTTACTGGCACTACTTGAAGATGCTAATTAGTGTTTGAGGTCAATATAGTCAGCAATGTCATACTGTAAAAGGTTTTGTTTTATTTTGTGATCACCTCTAGAACTGCACAGTGCCTGTTATCCTGGATAGCTGGTGGGAATAACATCTGTGTATCCACCATTCATATGACTTTGTGCTATCCGAATTCATTTGAAGATGGTAAATAAGATGGAATAGGATATGTGAAATAGTTACTGTTAATAGTTATAGTCTTGTTAACTTTTATAAAAGATTGCACAGCATATTGAAACTGCGCTCAGAAAGGTAAATCTAACCGCGTGATGACGCCCAGATGTTTATGTTCATTCCCAATTAACAAGCACCCCAAGATGATCGGTCACACCTGATTCGCAATAAATCTGTCGAGTTACTGCATAAAAGGTTGACATAAGGTAATGCAGTTAACATCATGGTACGTTAAAACTTGTCTAATGTAAGTACCCTTTGTGCATAGGCTAGGCCTATTACGAAGCTAAAATGGGCAAAGAAAATGGATTTCAAAGACAGACTGTACAATTTTGAAAGAATTCTGTCCTCGTTTAGATTTAGATCGTGTAGACATGCTACCAGGAAACTGATTCTCTTCGCAAGCCAATTAGGCACGGGCAAATCCCTGTCGACTGAGACCAACTAATTTGTGTGAAGCTAAACTGGCTCTCTGAAAAAGTTTTTGAATCTTGCATATGCCGTATCCTTTCCTTGTCAGTCACTGTGTTGTGCACAGGCAAGATGATTGGTATGGACTCTAACAGCCAGACTTTGTCCATACTTCAATCACTCACACAAAGCCCTCATACATTTACAAAATGTCAGTCTGCAAAACAGATGAAAAAAGGAAACATCTCCATGGTACATGATTGTATGAGACTACAAATTACAAAACATTTAAAGCAACACTAAGGAGTTTCAGGCAACACTAACACTTTGAGATTGCTTGAAAATTTCCTTGCTTTTGCATCAAAGCACATATGAAAGATGCTCCAGGAAGCATTGGGTGAAAGCTCATAAGATGATCGTGACAAATTGACAGCTAGAATGCCTGTCTGACAAGATGTAATTGATGCAAAAATTAACCTTTTTTTGGTGTACATTTGATGATTCATCATTGCAACTGACATCATAATTTCCATTTTTGACAATGACTGCACATTCTGTTCATATTTATTATTCAAAATCATTTAAGTTGGTCCATCTTTTCATGTGATCCAACTTTTGAACTAAAGTGTAAAAGATCAGAGCCGTCAGGGTTAAAACCCACAATTTCCAGGCTATTAGCATGCTAGCCAGGTGTCAGGTGCTAGCCACATTTGTAACTGGTTAGCAACTATGCTGGGAAACTGACACCTGGTTCATTAACTATGCTATCATGGCCCATATACACCACCAACACTGATTTGAAGACCATGTAAAACCCTAATGGCCTAATAAAAATAATAAATAGTGGCAAATTGTTACTTTGTGTTGCTTTAACAAAGTCACTATCTTGCAGTAAGTCTCAAAAAGGTCGGACATACAATATATTATATAACCAGCTTCGTCCAAAGTAAACAATAAAGTGACAGTCACAATCAAAGATTCTAGAGCGGCGCGCAGCAAAACACATAAAACACTGTGTAGTGGAGGACACTGTGGCACAAACAGTGGCAGTGTCCACATCCACATTATGGATCCAAATGCCTACACAGATCCTGACCAATGTCTCTCTCTCTCTCCCTCCCACAAGCCACCCCCCCACCTTACCTCCACTGTTCTACCTGAATTACTTAATACAAAAATACTGCTTAGTTAACCTTGACTCAACTACTTTTACTCTTTTTTTGATGAATTCGCTCATGCCTTGTCAACCCTCCTTTTGCAGTGAATGTCTTCCCACAGTGAGAACAGCAGTAAGGCCTCAGTCCTGAGTGACATGTGATATGTTTGACCAAATGACCACGACGGCTGAAGGCCATTCCGCACTGCAGGCAAATGTGTGGCTTTTCTCCAGTGTGATACAGTAGGTGATAGTTCAGGTTGGAACGATATGTGAACCTTTTGCCACACTGGTTACACTGGAATGGCCTGTCATTTGTATGTGACTGCATATGGATCCTTAGATGACATTCATACACAAACCCCTTCCCGCATTGAGAGCAAGTGTGTTTTTTGTTTGCCGAGTGATATTGCCAATGTTTTTTAAGGTATTTTAAATTAGGAAAAGTCTTTGCACAGTGTTTACATTCAAAGAGTTTTCTTTTAAGGTGAAATTCATTTTTGACTTTGAAACCTTGCTCACTAGTATCACATACTTTCACTTTAGCTGTGTAAATCTGACCACTGCTTTTCATAGCGACCTCTTTTTTGCTCTTTGTCAAACTCCCCTGACTAATTACAAAGTGTCCTGATCTATAAACCCTAGTTTCAATATTGTGAGATTGTTTTTTAGCTTTTCTTACTTTTTTACTGCTGGCCTTATCACTTGCAGTATGGGATGTCTTGCTGGTACTTGCTTCACTGGCCTGGACTTTTCTGTTAGGATGCTTTTTGCTGTTTGCCTTTTGGACTTTAGAAAGCCTGACATTACGTTTTCCACTGTTAGAAATAACCTTTTTGCCTGTTGTTGAAGCAGTAGGACAACTTTCTCCACTCTCGACACCTTCATCAGTTCTGTCCGATACAGCATTTCCAGTGCTTCTAGTGGTGTAGCCTCTCTGACTCTGTGCATCATTGGTCTCATTGGTTATGGTGTGGCTGGTGCTAGCTCTATTACCTCTGCTGCTTCTAGTGACGACTCTGTTTGGCTCCTCTTCCTCAGCAGATGCAGAGTTTGGATCTATCTTATCAGATTCATCTTCAGTCATCATGACAGTTATTTGGGCTTCTGTTTGTGTGCTACTGTTGGTAGTTGCTTGGGCCTCTGTCCCAGCAGAATGTGTTCTGCTTCTGCTTGGATCAGAACTGGGCCCTTCTTCCACATCGCTGTCTTGTTCATCTGTTTCGATCCTTTCAGGTTTAAAGTCCAATTCATCTTTAATGCAGAATTTACCAGTCAGAGGATCCAGAAGGACCCAGCCTCTATCTGGCAGACCTTCCATTTTTGTCAAGGCTACCTTTGCCTTTGCGAGGTATTCCTCACTAATTTCAGCATGGCAGTTGTAGGTTGCAAGAGGGGAGATACATCTGTTCCTATTTATTCCTTTGCTTAACTTGCTTTCTGTACCCACAGGGCAGTGTTGAGCAGTAGATTCATTTAGTGATGTTGGAAGTTTCCGCACATGTAAAGTCTTCACACTCATGCTATCGCTGCAGTTCCCTGGAGAGAACAAATCAAAGCACATCACAAAGGTGTTCATGTCTATAAAATGGCTGTCACAGTACTTATGACCTATTACAAAAAAACTCCAATACTTAATTATTATTGACCATAATTATGCAAGATAGCTCTTTAATGTTTTTAAAACTGTCAATGAAACTGGACACCACCTGTGATAAATCGTTCAATTAACAACACGTGACAATTAAATTAACGTTGCAACCACGCTTCCGGTTGTTGGTAACTGTAATTTGTTTACAGTGCTTTTTTGATGATTCCATGCTTCTCACAACGGTTCCTCAACAAATTCCTCTTAGCAAAATCTGCATGGATTGCTGACTTCATGAAAGGGCTCAGAAAGGGTGCAAATGAGCCCTAACACGCAGATTTTGACAGCCTAAACCCTCATGAACTCAGCAAGAAGAAGTCTGTGAGTCTGTAAGGGCGAACAAGAAGAGGAATTTCTCCTCATTTCTTTTAAAGCTGTCCTTGCAATCCTTGCATTGTAAATGCCAGGCAAACATCGCAGGCTCAGACCGAGCCATAAATAATTCCAACCAACTAACACTGCTCCAGAAGCATGGAAGGGAGCAGTACAGTTTGATTGACTGTTAAAATATAGTCAAGAAATCTCTCCCAATTTACCAAGCCTCTCACTTACCATTATGTGAACTATCAAAGTTCTCAAGGAGATACACCTGGTGTTCAACTCCTCCTGGGGCCTGGAGGGGATTATAGAAATGTAGGATGCATGTAACATTACATATAATATCTAATGAGTTATTATTATGTAATTAAATGCATTAGTGCATAATTCATATGAATTATATCAACCTACCTCAGAATCTTCACAAGACTCGCTTCCTTCAACTTGTGGATCTTCCAATTTGAGAACAGCCACCTCCTCAACACTGTTAATCCTCTCATTCATTAAGTCATCACCATCTTCCTTTTCACTTTTAACTCGGACCCTCTTTTTACTCTGACCATCCTTTTGTCCCTGTTTCTCTCTTTTATTTTCATTTCCAGCTTGCTCACCACCATCTATGAATTCTATTACAGCCCCCCTGTCACTTTGGAAAGTCTCACTTCCTGTCTCCCTGATTATTCCAGCAACTACAGCTTCAGCAAAACTCTCAGCATTTCCCATATCGTTAAGTTGAATAATTTCCAGGTCCTTCTCCATGTTCCCCTCATTCCCTGACATCTTTTGTCTGAGCTCTGGCTCATCCATGCTCAGGTTTATTTCTGTCTCTCTGTTATGCTGCTCTTCCTCAGCTCCAGTTTGCTCCTGAAATGTTTCTTCCTCAGCCTCCTCCATCTCCTCATCTCCTTCTGCCTGTGAATGTCCAGCCAACCTTTGCAGTTTTATATGTAACTCAAGTATTTCCTGCTCATTCTGCCTTAATTTATCCAAAAAGTCTTTTTGCACTAGCTGTAAAATCTGCATGATGGTGGTATCAAGGAGTGCCGTCATGACATCTTGAAGTTCACAGCGGAATGACATCATAACATCTGGTTTTGTTCCTGTTGTTACTGCACAGTCAGTCAAATTATCAGGTCCCTGCCCAGTAAACAGAAAACAATTTAGTAGGCTACAGATCAATCAACAGCTATAATCAAATCAGGAAAATACGCCTCTAAATTGATACTTATACGTAAATCATCGGTATATCTTACACTTAGCCTATAATGAACTTTGAGGCTACTAGAGTTATCATCATTGATGGTTGTGATCTGTGTGGCGGAAATGGGCTTCCGCTCCGATCAGAGTTTCAGCCGAGGCAAAAAACGAGATGTTTGCTAGGCAGATAGAGCAGCAGCATAGAGAGTAAAAGAAGCAGCAGCCATACAAAAAATAACATAACCAATAATGTTTGTGGTCGTTCCCCTATGAATCGTTCTCCGGATAAGTCTTAATTCTTATTAAAGTCTTATTAAGTATGGTTACTAACATATCAATGACAGGAAAGTTTATATGTTAGGCTAAAAATATTCGTAATGTACAAAAAACGTCACAGCAAACGTTTAATAAATAGCTTTCCTTCTGTTGACGTTTAGTGATCTAGAAATGGTTAACATTATTAAGAAACAGTCCAAGGTTCGACTAACGTTACGTGTACATTATCTAGGTGAGTAATCTTACCGTTGGATTAATTCGCCGTTGTAATAATTCAGCCATTGCTGTTTTTCTGGCCCAGGTGATTTTGTTGTTAGGTAAAAGTAACTCCGTGGAAAAGCGTAACCACGGAGTACAGCCATACACAGACACAAAAAACAACGACGTTAGAATGCTAGCGCTGACGTTCCAAAAACATTGCAAGTTCGCGCTATAGCGACACTCAGTGGTCAGGAGTGCGCAACTCACTGTAGTGATCTAGCACAGGGGCTCTCAAACTTTACTGGGCAGGGGACCCCCTCGTGGAGCAGAAAGTTTTTCCAATAACCCTTCGTAATCACAACAAAAATTTAATCATATAAGATTATAGCCATTTGTTTTTTCAGATCTCTTATTCTAAAAACATATTTTGCTAATACCACAACAGTTTTAAAAAGGCATGGTATTGCATTTGGCAAAACTTGACAGTGCAGGAGTTTAAAGATTGATTTTTTCAAATGTCGGCCTACTGTGTTGAAAAATAAAGTTTCACATAACTAATAATAACTAATATTCATTTTGCTTGCAGTTAACATTAATACTTAATGAAAATGTTTTGACAGATATAGATGCATCATGTAGGCTAATTTGTCACTAATGTTATGCTGGTGAGAGTAATAAGCACAATGTGATTGAGCTCTATACTGATCTCTATTCTATTCTATCTAATAGTTGATTATTAATATTAGTTGTTATAGCAAGTTGTTCATGGGACATGGGGTACTCAGTAGAGCATCTCTATGCAGTAATGACTGAATCTTCCGACGTGTGTAAAACATCTACAAAAAAACAATAAATCTTAGTTCGTATGTAGCCTATATCACATAGGACTAATGTAATCTTACGAATGTGCTACTAACCAAAAGTGACAGATCATCTCCAGCATTTTTGGAGATAAGTCAGGCAAATGGACAACGGAGACACAGTAGAAATTATTTAACTTACTGTTATAACAAAGTCCAGAGTTCACGTCACACTGTTAAACATTCAAATCTGTTCATCTGAGTAGTTTTCAATGTACATCCATTATATGCCAGAACAAAACATACTTTTGACTCAACAGACTTTATTTTTTCCTATATTCAAAACTACAATAAGTGCTGTGCTGATTGTAAACATCACTTCAGTGATTAGTCTACTCCATAAAATACTTGCAACAGTCTCATTTAATGCTTTATCTCAGTAAAAATTAGCCAAAAGTGGAATTGTTCCATGCAACATTTGCTGCATCCATATCGGTAAAGTTGATGTAGATCCTGCAAGAAACAATAAAATGAATCGAAAATGAACGTTTATGCATTTTATATATACTGTGTATAAATATGCTTCACTAAAACTAGCCTACATCTGTACCTGTCGGGTGAGACGCCCAAATGTTTATTGAGCAGGCCGCACAGTAACTTGGAATACTGCTTGTTTTGGGCCCCTCCAATTTTCCCGATGCTGATTAAGGAGCAGAGAGCACAGGGATCTGGCTTTCCACCGAACATCATCATCTGACCTCCGTTAATGTGTACGGCAATGTACTGTGGATGAGCACACGAAAACAAACACTTAAATTCAAATAATTCTACATGGCATGTGGCGTATTAGCTGACACAATTCATCAACCAATCAATGCCCACGACTCGCCCCAGTTTCAACTCTAACGTCAACGTGACGAGAATGATTGGGTTTATGGAGACACAGGCTAGCATCTCTACAAACTTGTACGTTATGCATATAATCTCAAATCCAAATTCAGCAACGCGGTCTCACCTGTGCAGGTTTCCCCATTGCTTTGGCCAATTCATCTGTAGCCTCAGACAAAAGTGCTGCAGGAACCGCACTTTGGGCCACATTTGTGTTCACAATGAACATCGGCATGATTGCGTTGCTCAGAGGACTTAGACAAACTGGAGGAATGTGTGACAAAGCACGGATGCAGCTCAGGCAGAATGACGATGATCACGGCAACGAACCACGAAAGCTCCTGTCTAAGTTTGCCCAACTAAGCCCCGCCCAGTCTTCATTCGGCAGCCAAGGGATATAATATAAAATAACTAAAGTGCGCCACCATTCGCCTGGGATGGCCCACTTCATTTCTAGCTGAAGAATGTAATCTTGCGGCGTAATGCTTTATTGAATGTATTTAAAATTATATGAGAAACTGTATTCTTGTGCCCTTGTTGTGCAATATCTGAATAGCATGGTGCTATGTAAATGATATTACTTTATTACAGCCTACAGTATTGATTTTTAGATGTCAGGTCAACCTGATCAGGTTACAAGAGGTAGTAAAAAAGCCATATGCAAAGTCTTTACCACCACACAAAATTTTAAAAAGTGGCAGAATCGTCTATCTTTAGGACTGATCTTATCATAGATATAAAATATGTATATCTATGGTTCTTATACTGTATGGTGTACGCATGTTGTCCTATAATTACGGTAACATTTACGCATGCTCAATAGTCAACATCCGGAAGCGAGATTGTTGCGGAGAACGATAAGTGCCTAGAAGGAGAAATCCTGAAAAAACGAATATATACATCGCATGTTTCGAAGTATTCTACATTTTGTGCAACATTAAGACGTTTGGTTATAAACTGTTACCTCGGATATCACGACCAGGCCATTTAGACATCCTACGATACACAGAACGGCAACCACTTGAGCTGAAGGGTCTTGAGATCTTGAGTATCCAACCAACGTCCGCCTGAACAGCTGTTGTCTAAGCTGTCCTCTTTATCTAGCATTTGGCAGTGTATTTTTATGTAGCATTAATTGATTACTTGGAGATACGATAGCATAACCTGCATGTACACTTTTGAAGTATAGCGAGACATCATGCGTGCTCTATGGATGTGCGATTAACTTCGCCTAGATTTGTTTATCGAACTAGCGATAATGTTCTCGGATTAACCTTGGAGTAACGTATCCAAAAACACATTTATTGTAAACCTAATGTCATGGATTAGGCAAATACTAACCTGCGCAGAGGCTCGCACTCGGCGATAGTTAGGACTGGTATGTATTTATGATAAGAGGAGGAAACGAGGACCGCAATTTGTACAATAAGCAGCTACAACCTATAAAGCTACTGTATTCATAAATTGCATCGCACCATTTCATAACGAGATTTTCTACAGACGCTTCGAAAAAGTACTTTTGATAGCTGCAAAGTATCACAACAGGAGAATGGCAGACTCTCTGAAGACCTTCCAGGTGCATCTCACAGCCGTCATGGACAGTTTAGTCCGTGCGTCGGTGTGTGAGATTACTAAACTCTTCCAGGATACAGTCAACGACTATTTAGTGGAAATATCCTTGAATAGGAAAGAGAATGAAGCTTTGAAGCTCAGATTAAGACTGACTGAGAATAAGCTAAGAAATGAGCGCAAGTATGGCCTCAGCTGGGCGAGCCGCCGCGCTGGCCTTGTGGCCTCGGACGATAATGGGCGAAAGAAGCGCAAAGTGGACATGGCCAGTAAGTGCAAGTTTTCTTCAACTATTAATGTTAATTTTTTCTGTAACTGTGTACTCGATTTACAAGCTACTCCAGCCTTTATTCTAATAATTTCTTCAGATATTCCAGTCTGACTGCACATTACATTATAAGAGGAGTCTTGAAATAGGAGAGATTATGCAGTCTTTCTTTTTTTTCCCTCTCGCTCGTTCTCCTGATCTCCTCACCACTCCTGCATTCTCTCCCCTCCCCCAGGAGGAAAGGCAGGGAAGGAGTGGAGTGGTAGAGCGTGGGAGGAGGGGGTTGGAGAGGCGAGGGAGGAGGGTAGGGACGTGTACCTCGTTCATCTGCCTGAAGGAGAAGAGGAGGAGAGGGAGGAGAGAAGACGTGCCTCTGGGGAGGGAAAGGAGCCAGCCAACATCAAAGAGGAGGTGAGGAGCCAATCAGGAGGCTAGAAACTAGAGTGTGTGAGGGAGGGAGGGAGGTAGAGAGAGAGGAGGAGGAGGAGAAGAACCAAGTGACAGGGGGAGATAGAACAGCTTAGATGCATCACTCCAAGCCCACATAAATCACATTTATATCATCCCAAAGAGTTTTGATGTTAGTTATCAGTCAAACCTAACTCTGTGTGTGACTCCTTGTTTGTCTGTGGTAGACAGCTGAGCAGGAGGCTGGTTACAGACCGGACTCTCTACGGCTGATCCAAGAAGCTCTACAGATGGAGCCTAGTGAGCCAAAATCTAGTGGCCCTCACAGTCATCCAACTGGTGAGACATAATTACAGTTGTAGTGAATGCTGAAATTAGCTGAAATATTCAGAAGGAAGACCCAGCACTTCAAACAGAAATCCACACATCTGCACACACACTTGCATTTGTAATCATCTGTCCAACCTCCAGCTAAATCTGCTGAATGATGTCTGTTTTTTTTTTGTTTTTTTTAAATCATTATACGTGTTTTTATGCATCAGCATGAATTTATTCATGTTCTTTATGTTATTTCACATTAACAAATGACCAAGTGTATCCATTTTAATGTTACACAGAAGCAGATTACATTATGTCTATTGTAATACTATTTTCAGGTAAAACTTCTTCCAGACATTTACTGTTTTTGATATTTTGTCCTTCTCACCATAATAGATCTCGACCCGTCCAGTGGCTCTGTTGGTTTGGCTTCAGACAGCCGCAGCCCCTCTGGTCTGTCCGGTGCTCAGGAGGACTGGAAGGGAGAGCCGGCCTGCGCCGATGGGGCAGAAGAGGGTGGCGCCAGTGTGGACGAGCTCAGCGGCCTTGAGACAGCCTTGAGGGCCGAGCGGGAAAGGGAGAAGGCTAGCAGGTCGGGAATCAACAGCCCAACTCATCTAGACATGTCAGACACCAGGAGTGACTTGGAGTATGTCATGAGCCCCAAGTACATCGGCCTGGACGGACTCTGCAGCTCCCAACAGCATCCGTCCTCCCCACACAGAGCCGCAGGACCAGCCACCACTGCCTGGACCAAAAGAGCTCGGGAAGCAGTCAACAGCTCGCCACCGCTACTAGAGGAGGGAGAAGGACTACGACTCCCATCAGCCACTGGTAGCCTCGAAGAAGAGTCGGGTGGGGAGGGAGGGGACTTCCTGCATTTTTGCACACAGTGCGGCGGCGGCTTCAATTCCACTCAGGACCTGGAAGAGCATGTGTGTCCCGCTGCCGGCGGCGACGAGGACCAGCCGTTCCAGTGTGCCGCCTGCGGCCACGCCTTCAGCCACGCGTGGGCCCTGAAGAACCACGAATGCGTGCCCAGTGGCGAGAGGCCCCACCGCTGCGAACTGTGTGGCAAGCGCTTCATGCACTCACGCTCTCTAGAGCGTCACCAGCTGGTCCACACGGGAGAGAGGCCGCACCGGTGTCCGCAGTGCGGCCGCAGCTTCAGTCGCCTGGGCAACCTGGAGCGTCACCAACGCATCCACACAGGTGAGCGGCCATACGAGTGCAGCGCTTGTGGCAAGCGCTTCAGCCGTGTGGAGTACCTCAAGAGGCACCAGCACATCCACAGCAGTGATCGCGCTGAGGGCCAGGGCCTGCAGTGTCCGCAGTGTGGCAAAGCCTGTAGTGACCCCGACCAGCTCAAACAGCACCAGTGTTTCTACAACATGTAACACAGTGTAATGGACAGGCACAGACACAATCTGCTTGCAAAAACAAAAACGCCACAAATGTTGGGACAGCCTAATGACCTCAGACATTTCAAAGACCATCTGCACTCTGAAATGGTGATCATACAGAGATAACTCAGACATTGACTGCGTCACTGTAGTTAAGAATCTGCATCATCTTAAGACCATAGCATACGGAAGTCAAGTGGTTACACGACTGTTCTTTCTTGTATGTAACATACAACTTGCTTTAAATCTGTATACACTCCATGTAGAAGTATCAGCATCTGACATGCCATAGTATCATTAACTTCTGTCGAGAGGCAAAAAACTGAGATTTTCCCCCTATGAAATTATGAATTCATTGGTCTTGTACAAACCATTAGAATGTGTTGGATTTTGACTTGTGTTTTGTGTTCTACTCAGAAAGACCCTAAAGAACCTGTATGAAAAAAATAAGGTGTTGAAAATTAAAATGAATATCCTTCTCAGACACCCTCCATTTTAAGGATACTTTCAGATGTTACTGATAATGTTCCATTTTTTTCCTGGATGAATGCCATTTCTTGTTATAAATGGACACTTTATTCATACCTTGTCAACACCATCTCTCTCATCTTTTAGTTGGCAATGGAGCCTTATGGAGTGACTACAACTTTCTCTTTTTGTACAAGTTTACATAATGTACTTTGTGTCAATAATAAATGAACATGCATTGAAGAATGCTCTTGTTTTGTCACTTGTATGGGTGTTTCATCTCAACACCCATGATGTCAGACTTCAATTATGACCCAAGTCATACAAATACACTTTCTAAATATATTCATACTCTATGACGGGTTCTCAAACTTTATTGGGCCAGGGACCCTCATGGAGCAAATGTTTTTTCAGGGACCCTCTCATAATCGCAAACTCTTATTCTAAAAGCATATTTTGCTAATAGGACAACATTATCATATAGGCATGTTATTGCATTTGTCAAAACTTGACAGTGCAGGAGTAGTTTTAAAAGGACAGATTTTTTTGTCAAATCTAGGCCTTCTGTATTAAACAAATACAATTTGTTTTACATAACGAATATGACTAATATTCATTTTGCTTGCAGTTAACGTTATTGTTTCAGGAAAATGTTTTGACATACCAATATATCATGTAGGCTAATTGTCACCAACGTTTTGCTGGTGCGAGTAACAAAAATTCGATTGGGCTTTACTCTGATCTCTCGTATTTTTCTCCCCTTAAAACAAGTTTATACTTTGTAGCACACTTTTTCACGGAGGTCAGTTTGAGAACCAATGCTCTATGAGTTGAGGTGCTCCAGGTAATGCAAGTGAGCTAATAACAAATAGACTTTAGAGCACTCTTAATATTTGAATATGAACCTGTCGCAAAGACTCATGTATTTATAAAGTGTAATTACAGCTTGGCTATTAGGAATTTGGGGCATAAAGCATTTATCAAATAGCATATATTGGCAGAAAGTTTGTATCCTTGGAAACAGCAGTGATTTCTGGTAGTCTAAAGACTGCTCTAAATCATGTTGTCCAACATACAATATAACATTGTTATATTAGGTCATTTATGTCTAATAAACACATATAGTCCATACAAATTCCAAACTCAATAGGATCAAGGATCATGTGGTGGTGTAATATAGCCTACATTAGCATTCTGCCATGTAGTCTATGTAAAGACAATGCAGTGTAATCCCAAATTATGTACAATTAATAGTTGTCTGTTGTCAAGTACATGTGAAGAAATTTACAATAAAAGTGACTTTGACTTTGACTTCATTTTTCATTTTTCAGTTTTAAAAAAACGTCAACTTGATTTACACCGGAAGTCATCGTGCATGTGTCAACAAAACTGTCGTTCTACAGTGATTCTGCTGCTGGTGTTCAAGTAGGATATTCACGCAGGGCATCCATCATCAAACAATAATTTGGCACAAACATGAACGAGGACCTTCGTGTTTTTCAGACGCAGTTCGCATCCATAATGGAGATTCTTTTAAGTGCAGCCATGACTGAAACTGCTAAACTCTACCAGTCCTGTGTGCTCGAGCTCCGTGCTGAGATCACCCGAGTCCAGGCAGAGAACAACGCTCTGAAATGTCGGAAAATTCAAACCGCGGGCAGAGCAGAATGCCACTTGGAACAAAACGAAGACTGGGTGTCAGAAGGCTGTCACTGTAAGATCTAAGAACTCTTGCAGTGTTCTTGTGGATTGAAAATTGTTACATCCCAATCTCAGTGGAGCCCAATGATACTGTAGAATCTCTTTGCATTGTGCTACCGTTACATTGTATATTGTGTCATACACTGCAACGAGAAATGACAGGTCACAAAATACGCATTTTGACATAATTTGGGCGTATGTAGCCAATAGTCTGTAAGCATTTTTTTTCAAGAATGTTTTTCATGTTTGACGTTTTATCTCGAGTGCTTAAATTGTTATGTTTAAATGTTCTGAGAATGTAAATGGTCGTATGCATGGAGCTACATAACGTCATTCATTTGCATATTTTTAATTCCTCGTTTGCATGTCATTTCATCTAAAGTTGTTAGAAGGCCACTGTCTGGCCGTGGCACAACAGAGTCTGGTCTTGATGAGGTCATCATGCAAGAGCAGCAGGAGGCCAAGGAGGAAGCCCCGTTCATTAAAGAGGAGGTGAGAAGAAAAACTGATACCAGAGCAAATTATGTGATATAGGTACAGTTTCTTTAATATTTGATGAAAACATTTCACATGTTTTCTAGTACAGCAAGTTTTCAGCAGGGAATGCATTGTGCACATTTATTCGATTAAGCTATATGGAGGCTTAACGCAAGTAAAGATGTTGATGCACTTCTTAGATTTCTAAGATTGGGTGCATTCACCTCTTGATAGAGTTTATACACCAAATGCAACTTCTGCAACATTTGTAAGAGCCTGTTTAGATTAGATTAGATTCAACTTTATTCATTACTCATGTATAAATACAGGTAACGAAATGCGGTGAGTACAGCACACAAGCCAATCACCACATCACCAATCACCACATTTCGCACATGTACATATTGTGTAGTTGTCCATCTTGTAGTAATCACTGGATTCAATGTCAACCCACGTTTGTTTTTGTTGTTTTTTTTAACCACTATACCCCTGATTATGTTACTGAATAGAGCTGGATCTTCTGAACTGAAATTCTAAAATATACTTTGTCTTTATTTACACTTTTTTTTAATCACTAACAAGCATTAAAATATTCTTAAAATACTTTTTCTAAAGTCTTAATACAGCAGAACACCTAAATCACCATTAGCCAAACAGTTAGTTATCTTATCAAAAGCACATTTTGTTAACAAAACACAATCATCAGAATCAAATCATTCTACCAAACACTAGCTGTAACAGACGGATTGGGACCCAAAAGCAGATTGGTACAAAAAGGTTTATTTACAAAGGTCAGGGATAATTCCAAAAAGGGGACAAAGCTCAGAAGACCGTAAGACACAAAATATAATCCAACAAAAGGTCAAAAAGGGTTTGGGGAAGAAACACACAAAAGTTCAAGTTCGCAAAAAATCAAACAAGGCTCGGGCAAGCAGTTAGCAAAGAACAGATATTCTCAAGTTTGCAGGGAGCAAAAATCCAAAGTAGCAAAACGGATGACAGAGTCCAAAACACAAGTAATCCAAGCATAAGCAAACACTGGCAAAGGCAAAAACACGAGAATCAAGCTTTACATCAGAACAGCAACTCACGACATGGAACACGGTCAGACAATCAGACAAGGTGCAATGGAAGGACTGGGGAATATATAGGGAAGGGAGCAATCTAACAAACAAGGGACAGGTTAAGCTCATTACAGAAATCAAGGACATGAAGACCGGGTGAAAAGCAGGGGAGGAGAAAGGGGTAGGGCAGACAGCAAAACAGAAGTACATGGAAGAAGTAAACAATACACGCTGATTGCAAAACGTAGATAGTCCAGTAGGTGGCCGGAGTTGTAGAGAGCAGGATCATGACACTAGCATGTGTCTTTACACAGCGAACATGTAGTCAGTCAGAATATACTAACAAGTGATACCATTTCTGAAACTACATTCATTTTCACGTATTTCAAATCCACAACTTCATGGACACCTCGGTTACATTTACTAACAGTTACCATCAATCATATTTGTGTGAGTGTTTACAGTGATGTGTGCAGTTTCTAAAATGAGTCAGTCATTTTACATTACATAATGTTCCATAGAAATTCTTCACGAATTGTTGCAGATGCACAGGCCAACAGTTATTCCCAGATGCCAACATGTTTTTACCCAATCTGTAATTACTTTTTTCAAAACCTCTAAATACAACAAAACATATTGTCAACACCTGTCAACATATCCATTTGCTACTGAAATTGGAGATGGTTTGTCTATTTTTCCTTTTCTGATTTTTTCCCCCAATTTTCTGTTCACTGCTCGTGTATTTAAGGTTTTGGACATTAGATTTCTGTTTCTGCACGCTGTGTTTAAGCATTTGCAAATAAGCCATATAAGATACTTTATTTTGGTGTTGGGGTGATCCTATACGTAAAGTAAATGTAAACATTATAGAAATGCATTCATTGACTGCATATAGTGTGAAGAGCAAGAAATGTGTCAAAACAGGCAGATGGTGTGCGAATTGCATTCATAGTTTTGAAAATGAGGCTGATGATCGGGCAAAAAGCTTGTTAACGATTGAAAAAACTGTAATGTGTAACATTACATAATATGGCTGGATGTAATGTGTAATGTTACATAATGGAATGCCTGGAACTGAACTGCTCTAGTAATGTGGTACTCTGTTACAGGCTCCTGATTCAGAGGAACTCAAAGGAATTTGCCAAATTCCATCTGATGTACTACACACAGAGAGTGAGTATTTTATGTACACACACACCGAGACAGGCACATAGCAATAGGCATGACCACTCATGGGTTTCAGCCTCCGATAGCACAGGTTGCAAGTTCATATTTGATGTTGTGCAGTTCCATAAAAACAGTGCAGGTTATTAAAATGAGCAGTGTATGCACATACTCAAAAATGGGATCCTGGTGTTTGACTGCTTTTAATCCATTATCTGTTTTCCTCCATAGGTCAAATGAAGATAATTCCTGATCCTGATCTGAATAGGCAGTGGAGACCGCCATCAAATGCTACTGATTTAAAGCGCAAGAATGAGATCCAACTGGAATCGTCTCCCCGGCCTATCACTGAAGAAATTAGGATTGAGACACAGGATCAAAGCTGTGCTGGTGCAGCAGCTCTCCATAATGTCTTCCATGAAGGACATACCTCTACAGACTGGTCTGAACATGCTCACTTTGCAAATCAACTGCACACTAGTCATGGCAAACTTCAGGCACACACATGCATGGCCCCTCTTACTCCCACTGGCAATAGGTTCACAGTGGACATTTCAACACACTATCAAACTGAGGAGCAAAGTAATTATAACACAAACTCGCTTTTACCAAATAGACCAGCACGTACACCTTCGATCATGACTGGAAAAAGCACAAGGACGTTACAGACAGTCCCTTCGCGGCACCTTCCCATGAGCCCTTTACCAGGAGGAAACCAACACCGCTGTAAGGACTGTGGTAAGACTTTTCACAGTCGCAGAGGACTCTGTGGACACCTGCAAGTGCACCAGGGCGAGAGGAGGCATCAGTGCTCTCAGTGTGGCAAAAGCTTCCTCTACCAGTCCCGCCTCATGCATCACCTAAGGAGTCATAATGGCAAAGATGGCTACAGCTGCAGATTCTGCCAACGCAAGTTTGCCTCCAAAGCGAACCTCAGCGTCCACCTCATCTCACATACTAAAGAACATCCCTTCCAGTGCACTGTCTGCAGCCTGACTTTTGGGAACCGCACAGTGCTCCACACACATCTCAAGACCCATTCAGGGGAACCACGCTACACTTGCACCCAATGCGGCAAGAAATTCTGTGACCTTGGGAATTTTTCCCGTCACAAACGTATCCACACTGGCGAAAGGCCGTACAGCTGTGAGGTGTGTGGAAAGTCCTTCATCCAGTCAGCTCATCTAAAGAAGCACCAGCTCACACACAGACGACGTTAAATAAAAACACAGCTCAGGCTGAGAATATGGTGTTCACACTTCTGTGATCATACAGTTCAGCTCTCTGATTAATACCTACAAATGCTGACCCTCAAAGACTGCGTAACATTTTCTAAGACCACTAAAAAAATGACACAAAAAGTTATTCTGAAATATACAGCTCAGAATTGAATACTATTTTGTGTTTTTTTCTGACTATTATTATTAGGTCATTCATATGCTATAATAAGCTACAGAGAAAATGACATTTTGTGCCATTTAGTCCAAGGTGCAGAGGAACAAACATGTTTGTGTTATGTCATGAAAATTAAAATCATCTTAATTCTGGGCATGACACCAAAAATGCACTTACTAAAAGGCACTCACACCAGGGGCAAACAGGTTGAGATTACTGATAAAGGTCTAAATGATTGAGTTGTTGTTTCTGCCTGTGTGGCTGGCACAAGCTGAACATTAAACAACTTCACTTTTAGAACATTACATTATGACCACTCAGAAACAGAATTATTTTCATTTAGCCTCTGGACCTGGTCACAAAAGGCAAAGTGTCATTCCAGCAGTTCTTTATGTTGTTCCCATAAAAACTGAGCCCTTGACCTTAACATGGAAGTGTGACCTTAAAAAAACTGAGGGAAAGAAGTGATGTCCAGAGATGTGAGCAGATCTGTTTGACTTGAGTCTGTCTATGTGTACTGACAGGGATATGCCTTCGGGAGGTGTAAGGCACACGTTCATGCAAAGAATCCCACGCTTGCCCTCCATCGTCCTTGAAGTAGAATATATCGTAAGCTACATAGCATATTATTACATGAAACACCAGTGTTAGTTTTTTTCATTTGGTGTAGAGATAATTACATTTCCTCACCAAAATGTTTTTTTAAAGTTACCTCGAAACGACCTTTCTAATCCTAACATAAAAGTAACTATATCCACGGTATTTCAATAATCACACATTTATGCTTACGTCTAGATTTTGTATAATGGGTAAACCCTGACATATCGCTACAGAAGAGTAGCCGCTGGGCTGTACTGCTCTTCGACATGCCAAATAGTACATACACTTGTAGCACTTGTCTCTGTGGTCATGTTGACGCACGTTCTTATTCAGTCAAAGATAGTGACACAAACTCCGCCCAAAGGGCGGACTGAAAGTTATGCTTATATACCTGTGTTGATATTCTTAACGAAGGATAAATCGCCACAGATGACTATGGACACGGAGGGTGCTGCCCTCGAGGAACTTCATAAAGAACTTACCTGTCCCGTATGCCTTGATTTGTTCCGTGAACCCGTTATACTAGAATGCGGTCATCATTTTTGCCATGCCTGTATTGGTAGATGCTGGGAGGCGAAGTCTGAAGACGAGTCGACTTGCCCTCAATGCCGCAAGACATGCACGAAAACACTAAGACCAAATTCTCTCCTTTGTAACGTTGTGGACAGTGTGCGCCGCGCGAGAGCAATGGACGCTCGGCCCAAGGACTCTCAGCAGGTACGCAGAAGTCCACCACCTGAAGCGACTACCTCCAGTTGCAGTTGTGAAGACTCCGACATCAAAAGCGAACCCGGCATGTGTGTTGAACACGAGGAGAAACTGAAACTGTACTGTGAGGATGACCAGGTGGCAATCTGTCTTGTTTGCGGGATGTCCCGCGACCACAAGAATCACAACGTAATTCCCATTAACGAGGCTTTTGAAAATTACAAGGTACGTGATAAAATTGTACCTGCACAATGACTTGTTGAAAATTTACAAGTCATAAATGAGGTTGACGTGGCATGGGTCAGATGGGCTAACAAAAAAAGTATTAATCAGGTAAGACCTTGGGTGTGGCATAACATACCTAAGAGGTTATTACACACCACCAGGTTGAACAGATTTTCTTCAAGAAAGATCTATGAGAAAATGACAGCAGGAAATGGAATTACCTGTATGGTATCTAATGATTTTCTAGCCTACAGCCTACAACTTTTTCAGAGTCTGGTGATTTGTGGCTTTCAGAAGGAAAGACATGGAGGAATGTAGTGTATGCATGGCACTGATCAGTTTTGAAACATTCTCACCTCTATCACAAGGCCAACGGATGTTTGTTGAGCATTTAAACTGTTGGTCCCAAACAAGAGGCTATCACATTAACCTGTTTTTCAAACCACAATTGGATCTGAGCAGTCATCACGCAGATCTTGTTACATTTTATTGGATAAAGTCAGTTACTCTGTTTATTGGACTGTGGCCCAGTTTGGGCACACACCAACCTGACAGTCTAGGTCATTGGAACTCTTTCTGGTTTGTGGTCTGATGAGCCATCTTAAGAAGTCTTTATTTTATTTATTTACAGTTGAAGGGAATGGTTGACTAGTTTATACATGCCCTCAGTTAATGACTTGATTGCTGTGTGTCTTAATAGGAAAAGCTGTGTCTTGCTCTTGAAAGAGTCGAGGAACAGAAGAAGGAGGCTGCTGCTTATCAATTCCAGACAAATGACACCATTCTGATCCTCAAGGTAGGACCTCCCAAATATCTCAAGTGAGAACCAGAGTGCAACCAGAATGTCTGGTTGTTGGAGAGGTGTGACATTCTTTACTTGATGTGTGGGAGAGCTTATTTTAAACATAATGACAGTCCCATGCTGCCCGTCATGTTGAAATGGCAAATGCCTGGTGTTCACTCTATTTTACAACTGGTCTGAATCAGCAAACCCTGTTCTATATTTTACAAAGTAGGCCCAAATAGAACAATTATAGACTGATATAATTTAATATGAACCTTTCTTGAGTCAAGCTGTGATAAACATTTCAAGTGTTTTTACAATTACAATATTTAATCACTGTTTTTCTGGCTAGGAACGAGCTGGAGAACTGGATCAGCAGATCAGCTCCGAGTTCCAGGAACTTCACGACTTCCTGTCACGACAGGAAGAGGAAATGAAAGCACGTCTGAAACAAGCCAAAGAGCAGAGACTGGGGCATTTAAATGACTTGCTTACCCAAACCACAGAGCAGATGAGTGAGCTGGAAGTCGCGGCCCAAAACATACACACTAAACTCAACGAGGAGGAGAACCCTGAATCACTCACAGTAAGCCAAACACAGTGAACTGAAACAAACATAATGTTAGACACTAAACAAGATTAGAGGGGTAGTGATGTCATAGGAGAAAACGCAGAACTGAGAGTAGCAGAAGATACAGATTGACCTTTGATCTATTTTTTTTTTCCTTTTCAGGGAATTAAAGATTTCATTGAGAGGTGAGTACAGACATGCAGTGGTGTCTGATCTGGCCAGCTTAAACAGCTCCATTTCTGCATAGCAATGAAGTGACACCAACATGTACCCACATGCTCACACATGCTGTTTCTGGGGCAGCTGCTCATCACATGTTGCAGTGACCATTTAAAGTTGCTTACTCAGGGATTTTGTGTGGTTCCCCATGATGAGTGCGGAGTGTGTGTTTGAGAAGCCTCAATGTGTGTGTGTGGAGCTGCAAGAGGGGGAATTTGTAGGTCCACTGCAGTACCGAGTCTGGAAGAAAATGAATTCAGTCTTGAAGCCAGGTAAACATCATCTCTCTTACTCCCTGTCTCTCTCTCCCCTTCACACACACACACACATACACACAAGGTAAACACAGGCAGGTAAAAGAGATTCTCTCTCTCTCTCCCTCCCTCCCTCTCCATCACACACGCGCATGTATGCATGTGCACACACACACACACACACCCACACAGAGAGAGAGAGAGTGAGAGGGACACAGACAGCACATACACGCACAGCCTCTATTTAACAATGTGTAGAACTCATTGTTAGACCATTCACTGCCATAGTGTGCCGTGTCATTGGGTTAAGGTTAGAATTATAATCATACCTTATTATTCCGCATGTGTCCCATGTTGTCTCAGGAGGTAGCAACTGCTTTACTATATTTTAATACATAACGTAATGATGTAATTTCTGAAAATAAAAGTAAATACTTACAATAAAATGTATTATTTATTATTCATGCTGAAAATGATAATAAATGCGTACAATAACATTTATTACACATGCACTCCACACAACCCATGCCTCTCAGAATGTCAATTTTTTTTAAGTAAATTCATGTGTAATGTAAATTCATTTATGGGTTTGAACTTTTATGTAATCACCACTGCCTTTTGCTCTCAGAACTGAAGCCAGTGACTTTGGACCCCTCCACTGCCTATCCTCGTCTTCATGTGTCTCCCTGTGGACGGAGTGTGACTGTGGGTGAGATCCAGTCAGGTTTGCCAAACAATCCCGAGCGCTTCACCCTCTACAACATCGTCCTGGGCACAGAGCCCTTCACCGAAGGGCGCCAATACTGGGAGGTGGAGGTGAGGGGCAAGACAGCCTGGGGCCTGGGGGTGGCGGCTGGTTCGGTCAACCGCAAGGAGGAGATCAGCTTGTGTCCTGAGGATGGCTTCTGGACGCTGGTACTGCGTAACGGCAACGAGTACGAGGCATGCACCAGCGCCGATGAGTGCCCGCTGAGCCTTAGCCGCCAGCCTGACTGTGTGGGCATCTACCTGGACTACGACGGGGGTGTGGTGGCCTTTTATGATGCTGAGGATATGAGCCACCTCTTCACTTTCAGTGACGTTCACTTTACTGAACCAGTCTACCCCTATTTCAACCCCTGGCCTATCATCAATGGTCGCAACCGTGAGCCTCTCACAATACGCACCCCACTGTTCTAAGAGGCTGGAGTATTTAACCCATGGCAAGTTGAAGAAGCCAATTGTGTACCTCATTAACAGTGTATATGCAGTGTAAAGTATATGTGCAGTATATCCAGTAGATATAACTGAACATAGCTGGTATAACTGAAAATAACCATGCAGGCTGCAGAGAAGTACGACCAGGATGGTATAGCATGAAGCCACGGGAATCATAGATGATTTTGTCTCGTGATGAAAGTTGGCCTGTGTAGAGTCGCCATTTGTCCACCAGGTGTCCTTGCAGCTTTTTTGTAGTAATGATGGTGTATGACAATAGAAGACCATTAATGCACATTACTAACACCTTTTACTTTTTAGTGTCTTTATGACTGCATCAGATCTAATAAGCTGTTGAGTTTGAGATTTATAACTAAGTGTCAAACTACAGAGCATTAAGAAGAGTGTTGAACAGTGTTGAGAGAGATGAATTCCAACAGAAGCAGATACTTTTTTCTTTCTAGTAATGTTTTCTATTGGTTGGTTTTGAAAGTAAGATGACATGCACCGACACGACATGAATCACTTCTTTCTTGTTGAAAGTTAAGTGGGAGATCCATCAGATGATCAATAGATGATGAGTACTGATGTGATCGGGTATTGAAGACAGGCTTACTGTTTCTAGGGGGGCAACACAACAGCTCCACTGATGGAGTTAGTGTTTATTTCAGACATAAATTTGATCGTTAGACAGTACACACACTGCCTCAGAGGCCATTTAAGAGCAGACAAAAGTTTGGGAGACAAAATTTGCATATAAATTTGCTTGTTTGTTATCACTACTTATAGCTTATTAACTTATAAAGAATTTAGTGAAGTGTTTTTAATGTCTGTCTACCTTTTGGGTGGTTTGAAACAGTGTCCTCTTGTGAACCACTAGATGGTGCTAAACATGTGGATTGTTGCTGGGGATTTATCATCTCTCAAATTGGATTCCACCTCAGAACTGCCAGCAGAAATTAAGTCAGAATAAACATTTGAAGTGATCAAGTGATGGAGCAGTGTTTGCATGAATTTAATTGTCTTTAAGACGCTTTTAATGATGGGACGTTCATTTCCTTAATCTGCTTTCCCGTGTCTATAATTCGTTTCACTCATTCCATCGTTTGGTATTCCTTTCCCCTTTCACCAGTCTCTAATTCTGCTCCTGCGTATCACTCTTTCTTTCTTTTGTTCTTTCTTTTTTTTCTGTCTCTCTCCCTCTCCTTATCTCTCTGTCTCTCCCTTTCCCTGCGCTCTACATAATCTCTGTGTTGTGCAGGATTAGGAAGTAAATTGTTTTGAATATTAACTTCTAATCCTTGAGAGACAGGCTGCCGTAGTGTCTAGCTAAACACTTCCATCTCACGCAGGGCATCATGTCTGTTACAGATGTGGACATCATCACTTCTCCCCAACACACACACATACACAAGCACGCACACATACATGCGCGAACACACATATACATGCATGCATATATACACACACACAGATATTAAAGCACATGGCATCACTGAATTGTATGCAACACACAGATGCACACGTGCAGCCTCATATGTCCACACAGGCTGGCATGCACATATACCTTTTTATCCACAGTTTAAATAGCAAATAGCTCTCCCAAGTGACGCATGATTGCTCACAGAAGACAATCAATTATCAATGACCCCCGTCTACCTTACGCACTCCAATTTCTTTCTTATAGTGTCAAAGTCTTATCCAGTCTTCCCTCCCCTCCTGGTGCGCTCTCTCTAGTTCTCCCTCTCTCTTTCAGGATGTAATAAGATATCATTGTGTGGTGAACGACATGTAGTAACACAAGACCTTAGGCTACATTACTGTTTTATCATCCGTCAACTCCAGCATCGCTCTCTTTCTTTCTTTCCTTCTTCCTTTCTCTCATTCTTCATCTGTCAATGTCATTTCATTCAGTCATGCATTTTCTGGCATGACTTGATTGATGTGTCAAGCACCTGATCCTTAATTAATTCTTTTTACAACATGCACCCAGGAGTTTCAATGGGTGTACAAAGTGGAAGACTTTTTTTAAAGTTTAGAGGTGTACATTGATTGATTGTACATTGAAGGTTAAACCTGTCATAGGTCTCTTTCCATCTTTATTATCCTCTCTCTTTTCCTCCCTCCTTCTCTTTCTTTCTGCTTTTGCGTCTCTTTATCGTTGTGTTTCTCTGATTCAGTCTCTTTCTCTCTCCCAGTCAGACTGTTTCTCCTCCCCTGTCCTTTAACCCTCAGGTCAGTCCACCTTCTTTAAATACCCTCCTGTGTCTCTTATCACCACCTGTCTTTTTCCAGAGACAGATCTCTTTCTTTGCCTTTGAACTACAGCCTCCACCTGTTAATATTTGATGACTAGGAAGACGTTTTTGTCATTTGGCTAACATTCTTCCATTCTAATGAACCATTTAAGCACATATCATGGGCCATTCAAAGGATAGCATCAACAGTGCATGACCCTGAGGCACTATACTGCTGTACAAAATCACTAAAAACTTGAGTCTAATAATTGTCTAATCTTTGAAAATTTGAATTCATTGACATGCAGCAGTATTAGATGTGATATGATTTTTTTCTATGGGGATATCTGAATAGACAGACGGATAAATACTTGGGAAAATTTGGGATCTAAAGTTCTGAATAAGCTCACAGGTCTTATTATTCTTATGTTTCTGTTTATATTTCTGTTTCTGTTTCTGTTTATGTTTACTGGTACTTTGCAGATGGTTCTATCCAAAGTGACATACAATACAAACAATACATTAGCAAAGAATTGGCAAAAAATTTAAAATCTTATAGATAGGCCAAAGTATGTGACTTATATCACAATACAAATAATGCAGTCCTATTTTGTAGGATTGAGTGTAGGATTTGTTATAGAGCAATATTTCACTGAATTAGGACAAACTGTTGCCATTGACCATTTTCTTCACGGTACAGTAAGACAAATGCAATGTTTTTGAAATGCCCATCATCAAACCAAATCAAGGCAACATTGAATTGAGCTGGACCTGCCAAATACTAAGCGAGAAATGGGATTATGTAACCTTACATTTTCAGAAAAAAAGTTAATTCAGTTCATCAGTAACCAAAGCATATTGTAGCTAATATATCAAAGCTGTCAATCACAGGAGTGTTGGTGAATTAACATTCATCAGTGTTCACCTCATGTGAACCCATAGACTGACGTCCATGAAAAGGAAATGTAATGACCTGATTGTTCACCTCATGTGAACCCATAGACTGACGTCCATGAAAAAATGCCCAGTATTGTACATAAGGTTTAAATGTTCCCCTTCACAACCTTGAATAGAGAAGTCAACTGCTGTCTGACCATGTCAAGGTACCCCCTACAATTTGTATCGCAGCTAAAATCACAGATTAGTGGACGAGGGGCCAATGGGTGGGGGAATTTTAGAGGTGATGCCAGGATTGAGAAAGAGATTTACTGTGGTATGGGGATAATGAATTGAGCTTAGAAATGACTTGTATGTGACACTCAAAATAACCCCAATGGATATTATCATGAGTGTTATTAAAGCAATTTTTTGGGACTATTGGATTGAGCCTCATTGCCCCCATGCCAAGTGAGGATGTGAGATGTTAATACCCACTGACATTTAAAATCTGAGGAGCAGATGTCAGGGTGTGCATTTATGCATGCTTGTGTGTGTGTGTGTGTATGTGTGTCTGTGTGTGTTTGTGTGTGTATATTTTTGCTTATGAGATAGTTGTCCCCACATACATGGCCACAAAGGCATGTTTCAGTCTATATAGCCATGACTATTCTTCTTTGTCAGGCGTTCATTGATAAAAACAGCTTTTTGCTTTGGCAGACATGATTAGCATACCGGTACTTTCCATGATTCAGCCTCCCTAAGGTCTGACCACAAGTCCAGAGGACAGGAGCAGAGATGGGGAGAAAGACGTATAGAGTGTCACCAGTGGGAGAGGGAGATAGGGAGAGGAACCCTATACCTCAGCAGCTGATTCGTCTACAGGATAAAACACTCACGCATACATACACACACCTGGGTGCACTGGCAGGAGCGAGAGAGTGAACGGTGGGGTGGGACAGTCAAAACAACCAGGGCTGTTTACATAAACAGAAACCAGAGAGAAAGGTAACAGAGTCCACAGGTAAACAGAAAACAGCAACAATGAACGAGATTGGGATAAAACGGTCAAAGAGAACAAGATGAAGAACAATGGAGAAGAATGTTAATTAGAGAAAATCTTTAGATCTTTGAGATACCGGAGCTGATTTTGAATCTTCGGTGTCTCACTGGATTGACCCAAGTGTAACTTTTCTTGGAAGAGTTAAAAAAAAGAGTAGGAGGAGGATAACAGATTTGAGAGGCCTTCAGCGGAGTGTAGAAAAGTTTGACAGTAGAACGCAAAAAGGGAGGGGGGTGGAGAGAGGTTAGCTTACAGAGAGAGAGAGAGAGGAGCGTGCAAGAGAGCGTGGCAGGATGTTCATGCTCATTCGCGAGGGGAACGGCGGCGGAGGCAGCGCATCAGGGATAAGCGCTCCGCAGGAGAAATCCGCTAAACAGGTGGGATTGTCTGTGTGTGTGGCTGCCTGTGTGCTTGTTTGCATTTGTGTTTATGTTTATGTTTGTGTTTGTGTTTGTCAGGAGCATGTAAATGAACTCAGCTGCTGACTGTACAATCACTGCATGAATCTAAACAGGTGGACATTTTTTAAAAATAGTTTTGGAGGTCTGTGTGTGTGTGGCTGTGCTTGTCGTTGTGTGTAAGCATGTGCATACATGTATGAGTTTGTGAGAGGAGAGGACAAATAAATCAAACAGTGGTAACAGGTGTTTCTTGCCATGTATTGAATTATTACGAGAAGTAATAGTAAACTGTTTTTATTCTGTCAGGTTACTGGTTTCTGATGGATGCTTAAATCATACAATTTTAGTTATTCATGCATAATTATTAATGAATAGTAATTGCATAGTAATTGCATGTCTTCATGAAACTATATCAGAAATTCATCTTAATATATTTGCTATATATATTTACACTCTCTGTGTAAATCATTTTGCCTTGGCCATTAACTCAAAAAATTTCATCATGAGCACTGCAACGAATATCTGGAATAATAAAACTTTCGCATAATCAGACAGTTGACCAGAGTGAATAGATTTTGCTAATCTGTTTGTGTTTGTCAATTATCTTTCAGTGATCTCATAATAACAGTGAAAAAACTACAGTTGTAACAGCGTGCACTAATCTAGTTAGCTCATCATCCAAATGAATTATGTAATACTTGGAGGCTTTGCCCAAAAGTGACCAGAAACTGGTAATAAATCTTTGTTAAACCAACCACATTCAGCCCTCAATTTTGGGTTGGGATTTAGCCTATCAAAATTCACATTTATAAGAATATCCTTTGTCCTGCCTGGTTATGTCATCTTGACAAGATTGACTGTCTGTCTCTCCTTGCATCTGAGATGATGATCCAATCATTTTTGTGATGAATTGTCTCCTGCCATAGTATATATGAAACTACCTGGCAATGTCCCACTACAGATTTTCCAGTCACAGTAGGTTTGAGAAGTAATCATTAAGTGCACTACAATAGTGCTTTAAGTTATCTTCTCTTATTGTAGTTCAGTCCCATTTTAATATCATGGGTTGAAATAGTCAAAACACCTGTTTGTAATTATAAACAATACCTATAAGCTATAATACCAATACCTTTAACTAATACCTACATATACCTAATACCTAATAACACTTCTAACTACAAAGTGGTGTTTTAACCATTTCAACCAATAGTTATTTTTTCCCCTTATTTTCTTTCCTTGAGAAATTATCAGTCAGTCATCCTCTCTCTCTCTCTTGGTCCATCTCTCCCTTTTTCTGTCTCTCTCTCTCTCTTCGTCATTCTAACTCTCTCGTGCTCTCTCATAGGTTCAGGCTGCCATCAAGAGAAAGGTTAAGAGGCAGAGAAGGCGGGAGACTGACGGCACATCAGCCATTGAGTCGTTTGTGAGTGGTGCCAGGACACCACGAGAGAGAAGACTGAACCAGACGTTCCCTGTTGAGAGGGTGAGAGACGTGGACGACAAGGAAGAACAAGAAGTAGACGAGTTTGAAGAAGAAGAAGAAGAAGCAGAAGAAGGAGAAGAAGGAGAGATCATGCAGGACGAGGGAGGACTACCTGAGGAACAGGGGGAGGTTGACCGATCAGACCTGGTGCCCATTGTGGACTCTGTGTTTGGCCAGGTAAGTGTTTGATGTCATATTTAATTCTAGGAAAGCACACAGCAGACACTCATTCACTCATCGACTCATTATGTTATACTAGGCTTTCTCTGATTAGCCATTACTGTGGTGTATGAAAAAAGTAGTTTACAGTGACTAATGTATTTTTAGTGTTCAGCAACATGTATGACCAACCTTGAACAATTATTTATGTACTTTCTCCATGAGGCATCATTGGTGCCTGGATGCTTTTTATGTGTAGGTCAGCTTTTACAGGTGCAGTTTAGTGATATGCCTGATAAGGTTAGACAGATAGCCTTGTAGACTGCTAAAAAAGTCACGTCTAAAACCTCCTACCACCACCCCTCCGGCGATATTGACAGGGTTAGATTGTGCCTGTTACATCATGACTAACTTGGCCAAAACTTCATTATGGGCTTGATCCACCCTTAAGCAGATAAATCCTCTAGGCATCATTTTCATTTCCTAAAGCCTTGATGAAATGTTGCGAGGCACTCATTATCTAACGCAGTGGAAGTTCCTGGAGGTGTTTAACTATTCATACTCCTTGCTTCGTACAATAGGTCCTAATAACAAAAACTCCTCTGCATTAGAGCCCAACTCATCTGTCCCTCCTTCTCACCTGTGTACTCTGAAGAGATGGCATAACTTCATCTTTTGGACAGACTATTAATTTTCTGATATATATCCAGTTGGCATGTAAGTTGTGTTACTTTGGTTATCCCTTTCTTTTGGTTTGGTTATCCCTTTCTTTTAGAAACAGAGTTTTTTTGGACTGAGAGACAACTTAGTTTTACATAGAAACAGCTTAGTTTCTCCAGCTAATGAAGGAATTAAATTGTGTGTATCGTATTGTGGAGTGTCAGGAGAGCTTAGCATCTGAGATAGCCTGCATTATTAACCTTTAATCTGTAACTGATATCATGGGTGTACTTGCAAAGCAGAGGGAAAGGAAAGTTAGAGAGAGTTTTTTGAGAAGAAAAAAAGAAGCAGAAAAGAGACAAACCAGATAAACATAAAATGTTCATCAAACTAGATAAACATTAAATGGACATTACTATAATTAATATTAATAAGTATTTGCATAAATGCGCCTTTAGACACACCCAGACACACACGCAAATACACATACACATAGGCTTTAAATGCAATTGTGAGAGGTTATTGATATCCCATAAAATGTAGCTATTGAGACATCAAAGATCAGTGTGTGGAATAAGGTTGAAGACCTTGTGAGGCTCGCCTCCCTGTGCTAGACAGACACAGACCCTGATCCAATGTCACTGGGTGTAGCGTTGCTGTGCTCAAGCAGGCTAATCTTACATCAAGCCTGAATCATCAGAGATTAAAATACTGATAGCCGAACCCACAAGAGTTCCCAGCAGAAACCCCATCACGTCCACTTACTTGGGATGAGGCCTCCCTCCCATGACTTATTCAGTAGGTTAAACAGGCACACCAAAGGAAGCAGCTAAAGTGAACCCATGTTAGAATTAAATGTCAGGTAAACAAATTCTGTATCCCCGGAAAACATTTATAAACTTGATCACTTGAATAAACAATTGGTCTTAATTTATACGATAGAAAACCTCATTCTGAACTTTTTAAACTTGAATGCATCAATTGCATGTTTGACATAGATGGAAAGACCTGAGACAAGGGGCCATCAAAACAACAACTTTGTCCTTTCATAAAATGTATTACATGTCTTCATCTGCCCGAAAATAAAGTTACTGTCAGATATTTATATCCCTTCATGTTATGAAAAACAGTCACAAGCTTTTGATTTCAGTAATTTGAACACTTATGTAACACTGTGAATAATATAAGTATTGATGCATTAAATTGACTGGATCTCTTGACCTTATTCAACCCCAGCTTGTGACAGTAACCACGAGGCATAGTAAGACCTTTTTTTACCTCCTATGTTGAGCTGCCAGTGCATCATTATTACATAATAGCTGCTTCCTCTAAAAATGTTGTTTGCCTGCAGAGTGTCACTTCTTTCTTCCCTATAGTGCCACCTGCTGTCTATCTGTGGTTATATTATCTCTGGCATCTCCATCCCTCCTTCCTGCTTTTTCTCTGTTCAAGTCTGTCTTGTTGTCTGTGTTTCTTTTCTTACTCTTCACATGGTATGTTCTTGTTGTACTCTATAGTAGTATATTAAACAGCTCTATGTGTTACAGTATGGTGACACTGTATTAAAAGATTGTTTTTTATTTGGTTGGTTCAAGCAAGTGTGAACATTTGTGCACACACACACACACACATACACACACGCACACACACACGCACGCACGCACACACACACTAACCCAGCAGTCCCCCTAAACAACCAAAAACAAAAACAGACGATTTCTGATTACTACTGTGGTAGAAATGCCAGAGAGAGTGCTTAGATAACAGCTGGTCATCTCACTGATCCTCAGAACGTATCCCATAATTCCATTGGGTTCCAAGGGTGACCTTGCTGACATTTTTTTTTTTTTCGTTTGTTTTGATCTTGGCTCTGGTGAAAGAAAATAAACACAGATGACCAGGTTCCAGAATATGCATGAATATGTGTGTACCAACATGGAAGACACATAAAGTTGATGGCATACTCATTTTCAGTTAAATTCATCTGTTTTTGTGCCATATGTGTTATATCATAGGTTGTGTGTGTGTGTTTGTGTGAGTGTGTGTCTGTATACGCGTACGTGTGTGGATTACTGTGGATTACATACACGCTGGGCAGGTTATACTACATAAACCAGTAGCATAATAGTCGATCTGGTCAAAGGTCTCTCTCACACACACAAACAAAATCACTTCACAATCACTTGTTGAGTCCCCTCTCTCTCTCTCTCTCTCTCTCTCTCTCTCTCACACACACACAAATAAATGTAAACATACACACACACACACATGCATCTCCCTTCCCGCCCTAACGCGAGTACTTTCTTCCATGCTTTTCTCTCTCTTCTTTTTACACTTCTTCTGTGTCAAGCTCCTTACGTCCCCCTCTCACCCCCCCCTCCCTTCACCTCCCTTTAATCTCAGATGTGGGGATTAAAAAAGCCTCTCGTTTTCTCTTTCCCCACTCTCCCACCCACAGCTCTTTCGCCCATCTTGTGAAAGCAATAACCCTCGAGTAACACAAGAAAGTGAGTGGAAGGGGTGTGTGTGGGGGGGGGCGGGGGGGGGGGTAAGAGATAGTAAGACAGAAGACAGATAGAAGATAGTAAGACAGAGAGAAGAAGCAATTGTTGAATAAGGGGAGAGGAGGATGACGAGTGACTGTGAAAGCTGTTGTGCAGAGAGGCATAGTGTCAGGATGAATACGCCTGATATGTCGAAAAATAGGTCACATGCCTGTAATTAGGGAATTGATCGGTGGTGTGGCTGAGACAGGACAGTCAATAGAGGTTTGTTTGGTGACTTTGGTCTATTAGTGATCAATAGATGCGTGTGTGTTCACTCCATTAACACTGGAGTACTAGGTCTTTGCCTAGCTCTTGACACTAGCTCTTAAGGCTACCAGTGTGTTTGGGTTGTGAGTTTTGGGGGGATTAAGTTTGGCGTAAATCAAAATTAAGACTAATTCAGTCAGAAAGAGACAGTGGTAAAGTGCAGGAAGGGGCTACCTGTAGGATTTGTGACATGGGTAACTGCACAAAACCTTCAATGAAAGACAAAATTCTCAAAAAGGTAAGAGGATTTCATATCTAACATAATATGATGAGTGGTGTGTCTCAGTAAGTAAAGAGAGAGGTGGGACACAAATTTGAACTTTGTTTTAATTGGAACTACATAAATTGGAGTCGTTCTTTGGAAGAAAATGAATATGCACCAATTAATGTCTGTATGCTTGCCAGTTTCTTATTCTGTCTGTGTGTTTTTATGTCTTTTCAAACACATTTTATAAAATTTGCCATTTGGCAGCACTGGAGGCAATACAGTGCAATACAAAGCTACAAATGTCTTCATGTAACAAACTGTTTGACCTTGTCTTTGACTTTTGGTTTGACATTTTCCTGCCGTTAGCAGTGTATGTATGATGAGGAGCAGCTAGCTTGGTTAGCTTGTTCACTAGTGTTGGTGAGCTTGGTGTGATCGGTTGTTGTGTGTTGATTTGCAAACTGCTGCTCCCAACCCAAAGGGGGCCAGGTCCCAGGGTGGGCCCCCTCCTCTGGGGCAGGAGGAGTCGGGGGGTGTCAGGGAGTTTAAGGAGCCCCTGTGTGCTTTTGTGCATAACTGCACAATGCTCCACAACATCGTAGGACCAGCATGCATCTTCCTCAGGCAGGGATTCGCCGAGGCTCAGCTCGTATGTAAACAGTCATATAAATGCCATGCTCTCCTGCAGACAAACACATGCAAACAAATACTCTCAACTCATCATATGGGTCATCATTTGCCTGACTTTCTCTCTCTGGTTACTTTATGTCTTCTCTGTCTCTCTCTCTCTCTCTTACACACACACACACATTTGACTTATCATTTTGCTGTCATTATCTCATGCAAACAAATACAGCCATGACACCATCTCATCATCGGTGTGGTGTTCTCTCCCCATGGCATGGCCTTCTATCAGTGGAATCCCCTGATCATTTGAAATACTTAGAAAAGTTCCAGCTGAATGATGAGGCTTCAGGGCTCAATCATTCAAACTGAATTCAAACACGGAAATCTAGAGTTCTTGGAGTTTGGACCAAAAGCTTCAGGAACAGAATAGTACAGAAGAACTCGTGCCAGACATTTACAGATCACTGTAACCTTTTGCTGTCATGTCATTCACGTTACGTTTGTCTGTGTGTGTGTGTTTCCAACTCCTTGGTCCTTAACGTCACCAGTCAAATTTTCATAATTCCTGTTGTCTAAGCAAGAGGTTCAAAGGTTTTGGAATAAACATAACTGGTTCATGTCCCTCCTCAAGACTTGCTTGCAATATTCCTAATCTGGGATTATCTGGTAGCCTTTGTTACACTTCATGACTGAGTGAAGCACACACTAGTGTATTACCATGATGACTCTCCTCATGTGTTTACTGAATTGGAATTAGCTCACTGGAGTAGAATTTTAAATGATGAAAATGGAAAGAAAGCAAAAAGTATAAAAGTAAAATATGTAGCTAACATTTTTTTTGTCTTTTTTTGTACTCTGAAGGACAGAGACTTACGGCCTGAGGAAATTGAAGGTACAACACAAACAGCTCCTCTGTCACACATTTTATTTTCTTCCCTTGAATCAACAAGCCTCACCATGCTGTGCATCTGTGCATTGTGCTTAGAACTGAGGGAGGCCTTCATAGAGTTTGATAAAGACAAGGACGGCTTCGTCAACTGCAAGGACCTAGGGGAGTGCATGAGGACCATGGGATACATGCCCACTGAGATGGAACTTATTGAGCTCAGCCAGCAGATTAGTGAGTGACATCCAGGGGCGTTGCCAGGGGGAGTTAGGATGTTTCTAAGGGCCTGGCACTGACAGGGGGCTCCAGAGAACATTTTAATATTATAATCAATGTTTGCGGGCCCCAAAATTATGTTCTGTCATAGGGTCCAGAATTTCTAGCGGCACCCCCCTGGTGACATCATGATTCTATGACACAAACAGTGCTTGTTTAACCTACTCTCTGACACAGGGCCTGACTTGTATTTGTTCCTGTAGCTGGTGGTAAGATCGACTTTGAGGATTTTGTAGAGCTCATGGGGCCCAAGATGCTGGCTGAAACAGCAGATATGATAGGAGTGAAGGAGCTCAGAGATGCCTTTAAAGAGGTAAAACACACACACACACATGCACACACATGTCTTACTATGGCCTGTAGGTGTTTACAAGCATTTCACACCTATTGCTTATTTCTTGTTTATTGCTTGCTTAGGCCTATTTGTTACTGATTATTGCCCTGACTTCACCCTCAGTTTGACTCCAATGGTGATGGGAAGATCAGCCTCACTGAGTTGAGAGAGGCCATGAAAAAGCTGATGGGAGAAACACTGAACCCACGCGACATTGACGAAATCCTACGGGATGGTGACCTGAACGGAGACGGACTTGTGGACTTTGAGGGTATGCAGAACAAGGAGCCCCAAAGATCCAAATTTTGATTTATTCTGCTGTATGCTATACACCTTTAGTGCATGAAATACGTGTGGATAGTTGGTTTATGACTTTGTTTCCTTTCTCTCTGCTTTCAGAATTTGTCCGAATGATGTCTCGTTGACTGTATCAGTCTGCATCAGGATTATTAGGTCTATTTTCTTAACATCCATTGCTGATGAAAAATGTCTTAATCACTGGACAGAGGATTAGCTCCCCCTGATCTTTGCTCTCAGCATCAGCAATAAACCAAGCTGTAACCCTGGAGGAAATGGAAAAAGTGTGGAGATCTGCCTGAATGTTATGTTAACCTTGCTGAGTGTGTCGCATATTGTAAATAAAGAGTGCTGCTTGTAATTTATATCTGTTTGTGGTATGAGTGATCACTGGGAACTACTGACAGAATATTCAGCAATATAAGCAGCAACTGCAAATGCAGCAGCGCTGTTCTGAGAAGCACACAGGGAAAAACTGACTTTTTCCTAACTTTTTAATTTTTACAGACAGCATATACTAAGTTACCTTTATTTTAGGTAAAAATGACAGGATGACAACCCAGAAGGTATACTGTACCTTAGGAGGGAAAATGACACTGCTTTTAAAACTGTTGATAAAAGTCCACGTTCACAAAGACCAATTGTTGAGTAATCAAAGGTGAGGGGCCGAAGGTTAAGTGAGACATTTTCTTAGGGTTGTTCTGTAGACTCACACTCAGTTTGTTTAGTTCATTAATGTTTTTTGAAACAGGTGACAAAGTCACACAATTACAGTTTTTCCTCAGTCACTTTAGTGCATTTCAGTCAATACTGAAACAGTTCCACGTCAATTACCAACCACAGAAAAACTAATTTAGGTGTGCCTGTGGGCTTTTAGGTGATCCAGAGGAAAGTGATCTGTCGAACAAACACAGTCTCAATATTGGCAAAGTGTGCCAATACTGGATTCAAGTGTCCCATCAAACCCCAACACACTATGGCTATCCTCTTAATCTAGTGCACTAGTCACTTGTGTCATAAAAGCAATTTCTCATTACAGCAATTTCTCTTTGAACAGCAAATGTTCCATGCAACATCCATGCAATTTCTTGTGTACAATTGTCTGCTATTTTTTTATATTATCAATTGCTAACTATACATAGAGGTCTTCTGAGTAGGTCTAGTCCTTCACGCCAAAACATTTAGGCAAGTGTTAAATGTTGAACAGTCAGCACTCGAGGAGGTGAAAGACACGTTCATAACGTTCATCTGGATAGGCACCAGTGGTTCTCCTGGCTCTCTGGGCAACATTGGGCACTTATTTGGGTTCAGGGGAGTGAACTGCTGCCCAGTGGACAGGCCTAGGACAATTCTTACTCATTGTGCGAAAATCTAGGAAACATTTCACATTTATATATATATATATATATATATATATATATATATATATATATATATATATATATATATATATAATTTATATGTACGATAACAACATTTTATAAAATTACTATGCACCGTTCTAATAATGTCATTATTTTGACACATCAACACTTTTTTCAATAGTTAATAGAGGTCCTTTGAAAAGGTTTCTGAAAAAAAAACTACTCTGTTCTAGCAATTCCAGACACGTGATCACTGTTATTGATATGTGCCAGTTTACATTGCCCTAAATGCTTCAACAAGACTGGCAGAGGTGACCAAAATTCTCTGTTTGCAGACCATATATTGATGGTATCTTATATCTAAGCTGCCAATGGACATGGCAATATAAAATTAAGTGTACCAATTGAAGTGAACAAGCAACTGTGTTTAGAAAACCCACAGACCGTCTAAAACATTCTGCATGATGCTCCCACTGCTTAATGATATTGACAAAAATATCATGCTTACTTAAAGGACAAGTTTGTTTTTTTTAACCCTTAAAGTTAAACTTTTATTTGTAAAGACATGAAACTCACCAAACGTGTCCTTTAAATGAGCATCTTTTTTCAGCAAATGAACGAAATACCCACCAGGTGGCACTGTAGTACCTTGAAATTCTTCAAGGTAAATTAGACCAAGGCCTATTCAAAATAGCTAGAAAATGGTATTGTCCGATCATTTTGGCACAGTATTATTCCCCTTTTTTGCCATTTGTGTCTCTAGAAGATTTCGATTGGGCTCAGGGTGTGTGTTGCTCACCATTCACTTTGATTGGATTGGACTACTCATGGTATTCATGGCAAACCTGAGTAAATGACACTCATGGCAAACCTAAGTATATTTAGTAAATTTGTTGAGGCCTAGCATAAACTATTTGGTATTGTCAAATCATGATTGTGTTGGGGGCGCCATGGCTCTGTAAGATAAGACATCACACCATAAACCCAAGGACCCAAACCCATTTCCCGATCCTTCCCCAACTCTCTCTCCCACTCAATTTATGTCATTCTCTACTGTTCTGTCATAATAAGGCGCACAAGCACCCAAAAATATCTTTAAAAAGTTAAGAATGTGTTTAAACAAATATTTTTGATACCACATAGCCTATAAACATGAAAAAGTCTCACCTGCATAATTTTGTGTTAACATTTCAATCTCCAGGTGTTATCTCAGAGAACCCTTTTGTTTCGTTTAATACAGGTAGTTTGAATTACACCCTCAGCCGTTTGTGATACACCCTCAGCAAATACACTTCCATGAAATGAACTGACACTGCTTTCACTCTGCTTCATGACTAATTCACAATCTAATGTTCAGTCTCAAATATGGTTGGTGTGAACTTGTCAAATCAAGTCAAACTTGTGTAATTTATGGCTAAAAAATACTTCCTTGTAAGTAATTCTTTCAAATGCATAATTTAATAATAAGGTATTATGTGAGCTTTATATGGTTACAAAATGGTTACAAAACCACTGCCATCCTTCATTATTTTTTTTCTCACTGCCTTTATGAACAACACATAGTACATCAAGGTAAGGTTACATAAGGCAGCATATACAATAGACATAAACAAAACATAACATAGGCCTACAATGTAATATGATCTTATTCAAAGAGGAAGGCATTATCTAAGAGTCTCATTCTTTGAGTTATTTCTGACTACACTCAAAGATTTGATAAGTGAGTCAATTTTTAAAGTAAATAAAGAGAAAGAAGGTAGTAGTCTTTGACATTTCTACTGATGAATAAAGAATTTAGGTTGTAAAATAAAAAGGTACAATGAGTTCCAAGATTTTTTTTTTAATGGTTTTCATACAGTATATAATTAAAAATATGACACATCAGTGTTGTTAAAAAGGTGCTTGTAGAGGTCATTAAGAAATGACTAAGTATACTCACATTCAAAGAAAATATGTGGCAAAGCTTTATCTGACAGAAAGAACAAGTGCTATCCTGTGCTATCATGCCACTCTACATTACAATCTTAACCGGGAACCAATGATCAAGTCTGATCTGAGCACGCGAGAAGACTGGTCAACGTTGTCTGCACTTCAATGTTCTCGCGATACGTACGAGACTGGTGCTGAATTCAAATTGAACCTTCAACTTTTTGTTTGCCTGCTAAGCGAATTCTCAAACGGCATCCGTCATTACAACAACAGCTGTAATTGTAAGTAGATAAAACAAAAATGTTTTTCGAATAAACCATACTGTTAAGTTTTCAACATACATTTTTATGAAATGTTCACCGTTGGTCTTTAGACATTCGCGAGAAATTAATTTCTGGACTTTTGTCCAGTCGCAACGTTAACGTTTCTCATAGTGTATTCTTACATATCCCTACTCTTAAATTGACACGACGAGGAAAGGCTAACATTAACCTTTACTGAAAATCAAACTTTTCAAATGAGTCATCTCGTTGTTGCCCTGTTTACGTAGTTAACGTAATTTTTTTTACCAACACGAGGTAAATAGTCGGATGACAACAGTTCTTATTGACATTCTCGGGCCAGGAAACTAACCTTTTCGTGTTTTAATTTGTTTGCAAAGACCAAATAGATAGGCTTGTGGGTACCTTATAGTGAGCGTTTTAGTTGTGTTTATAATTGAAATGCAATACATATTAGAGTCGTGGTTGTATAAAATCATGTGAGGTGATGTCATACCATCACCACCGACGACCTTCATCTACAATAATTGTGTTACTGTTACTACGATGTGCTTTGATACTGTTTCAGGTCTCTGCAGAGATGGCGTGCAGCTCAGATGTGCAGCTGCTTCAGTGCAAACTGCGAGAAAAAGAAGAGGCTTTGCAGAAGGCTGCCCAGTATGGCCTTCAGCTCTTGGATGACCAACTTAATTTGCAGAATAAGTTAGAGGAGCAGCGAATAGAAATGACCAATGCTATGGAGGTGATGTCTTGCTAAGCTCCTGTCAGCTTCCATTGTAGGAAGAGTTGATGTAAATTAAAAATCTGTTATTAGTGTATTGTACACTTTGAGCACACTGTCTGATTTGAATTTTCTGTAGCTTATATCAAAGAAAGACAGTTAAAGTTTATTTTTACTATGCCATAATCCAGGCCCTGGAACAGGAAAAATATTCCCTTCAGCGGGAGGTGGAACTAAAGACACGTGTGCTGACCAGTTTGCAGTCTGAGTTTGAGGAGGGCAAGAAACAGCAGAGGAACCTCCTGGAACAGCAAGAGGCTCATCTTGGAAGGAGCCATGCCAATGAACTCAGTGACTACAAAAACAAGGTTTGAATGAGCCTCCTCACAGTTTACACTGATGCAGGCAGTTGTTAACAGAGGGTGAGTGCTGGGACTTGGGGCAATTTAGTACATATTTCAATAACCCTCATTTACTTAAGACCATAAATTGCATAGAATACAATGGCTGTTCATGGAAATGATCTGTTCCACACAAAAATGGTATACTGTGGGGGTGCATTGATGTAAACGGCACACTGATAGAATGCATTAACCATGATGCTTAATGATCTTCCTTTTAGTTGGAGCGGATGAAGGTAGAGCGGGATGAGGCCCAGCTAGCAGAGAAACAGCTGAGACACAAGCTGGAGATGCAGGCCGAGGCCTTGAGCAACAAGACGGAGGAGCTGCGCGCCTTGACTGAACGAGCCCACGAGACCATGTCCTCTGAGATCATGGAACTGCAGGTCCAGCGAATGGACATGGAGGCTGCTATGGTAGGAATGATGCAGAAAGATGCTAAATGTTTGCTAGCTTGAGGATGGATTTGTGTGCTGAATATTATTTTCTGAGCCGCAGTTTGACTATATCGGCTAATCTCGTAGTTCTTCATACCCATACCTTTTTGCTTTGCCCTTTGATGCATAAATTTGGAAAGTTTCCATATTCATTCCACATTCCCAGTGTTGATTGTGAAACTTTTCTGTTGCTTAAAGTGGAAAATTACTTGGGTTACTACCAGGCATAAAAATTAACTTCTGAATCTACCAGCCGCAGACTGACAAACTGACAAAATTCACCAATAGGCCCTTTCACTCTGCCGAACACCCGGCGATTATTACCTGAATTTCGTGGGCCATCTGTTCCTTTCGCACTGACCGACCCGGGGTCGGGTGTCCACTTGTCCCACCAATTGACCTAGTCTTAATGCAGAGGAGGGTTTGATGTGAAAAATCCTTCACTCCGTCCTGGGGTTTAGAGCCGGGTGACGATGTATCAGGAGTGCAACCCTCCAGCGAACTTTAAAACACAGGAAACCAGAAAAGACCTACACTTTCACATTATGAGTTAACTGTGTTGAATTTCATACCTTATACTGTGGCTTTGCTTTTGTGTTGAGGAGTCAGTGTAGTCACTGTAGTCATGTCAGTGTCATGCTAACTGTGGTTTCATAGTTTTCTTAGCACTGCTGATGGCTACTATTGGCTAGCACAGGTAGAAGTTTGTTGGTTGGAGGCTACCTTAGAAAACACAAATGAGCTACATATCAAGGGATATCTGCAATATGGCAAACAAAACTAACTGGTTGTCCAACGTTGTTGTACAGCTAGCTCACACAAACGTTGCCATTGTTTTTGCTAACAACACAGCATCTAACGCCAGTAGACAAAAAAATGCTTTACGTTACCTTACATGGCCCAGCTTATGGATAATCTAATAGCCTACAGACCAGCAGACTGCTTAGCTAAGAGATTTGTTTATAGGCCTTCTACAGAAAAATAAAGCTCATTGAGTCTACATGGCTCTGCAGAGCTCCATCTGCTGGCTACCCTGTGCAACTCTTCTTTCTAAGGATACATCTAACATCTAATTCCTTTCCCAACCAGGGAACTCGGCTTTCAGACAGATAATATACCTTCCGTTCACGCTGCTCAACCTGCGATGAACACGCAATTTTGGCCCCCAGAATGCAGCGGGGTCCTATGTGAAAAGGGCTTGTGATTCAATAGGAAATCAGTATTTTCTGTCTGAAATCTACCAAGCAGTTTCAAAATTCATCAGCTGATGGCTGGTGCTGATTTTGAGTCTTAGTGACTACTGAAACTAATAGCTTTAGTATTTTGGTAAACCGTGAGTTGAATGATTTAGCCCCTTGTTGCATGCATTCCAGGAGGACTTGAAGCAGGAGCTACAGGAGTACCAGTACAGAGAACAGCAACTGCAGCTGGCAAACTCCAGCCTGCAGCGGCAGGTGGAGCGTCTGACAGAGGAGAAGGAAGAGCGGGAGAGGGAAGCTGTCTCTTGCTATAACGCTCTGGAGGTATGCCATAAAAATAAAACTGATCAGAGAACTGTTCAGTTATGATTATTGAAGTGTGGTGTTTGCTCGAAAGCACAGCATTTGTTCATTAAAAGTCACTGTCTGTATGTAGAAAGCACGTGAAACCAACCAGGAGCTCCAAATCCAGTTGGACCAGCTGCTTCAAAAGGCACAGGATCCAGACAGCAGAGGAAATTCTCTGTTTGCAGAGGTGCAGAAGCTCTCCTATGTCTTATGTCTCCAACTTCTATGTCCATTCACTGGTTTGTGTGCATTTGATGATTGACTGTGGCCATCCCACAGGTGGAGGACAAGCGAGCAGAGATGGAGAAGCAGTTAATCAGTATGAAGGTTCAGTACAAGTCTCTGCAGCAGCAACATGCCTTCTCCAAACAGCAGATGCATCGCATGAAGGTGGAGCTCACAGAGTGCTGCATCTTTGTCTTATCCATTGTGTAGTCCTATGAACAGTCCACACTGTGAAAGTGAACTGTGCTGGGGTGACTGGTCCCCCAACCCTTTGCTGATTTGTTCTTTGTTACCATGCTGAGGTCACCGAGGTCACTTTCCCCCATTTTTTTGTCTGCGCTGCAGGTGCAGATTGCTGCCCTGATGCAGCTTCAGGGTGCAGGGGCCGACCCAGAGCAACTGGAGCGCATGCAGTCGATGCTATCGCAGAAGAATAGTGAGATTGAAGCGCTCATGACCAAAGTGTGGCAGCTGGAAGCTGATCAGGTTGGACTGATTTTGGCTTTACTGTTGCCTGTAGGTTTGCTGACTGATTTAATTGATTGGATGATTGAATGAATGATTCATTCATCTGATATATCCTTACCCTCAGATTCAGCAGCAGCAGAGTGTTTACTTTGGGTAAAGACAGTGTTTAAACAATAAAACATATTATTAACTCAAATAATATATGGTTGTCAGGATGTAGGATGCATGCCGTCTAAACAGTCAGATCATTGTAGCAGAAAGGCTTGACTTCTAACACAGTGATTACCAGCCGGGGTTTTTTTTCCCAGCGGGTGTAATTTCTAGACACGGAATGTGGCCTCCTAATGTTTTTCTGCAATATCTTCACCTGAACTCACATTTACTTAAATCAGTTGTGTTTCTCATTACTCTTTAATTGTTTGTCTGATGGTGTTTTTCTTTTTTAAAACAGAATAGTCTGAAGGCTATATGCCCATCTGGAGGACCTACAGACATTGAAACTCATGATGACACCTATTACACAGATCTTCTCCAGATGAAGCTATCCAATTCTGTGTGAGCTATGGGGGTCAACCACTTCTGATTTGGAGATCTTTGTTTTTAACTTGAAAGGGAATATAAGTCAAGTGTACCTGCCATTTGTTTGCAATACAATATGACATTAGAATTGAAGAAAGAGGTGGCAGGTATGTGCTTAATTGTGTGAATTTTGTTTCAGTAAGGATTCTGAGCAGCTGAAGAAAGAGCTGTCCCTGCAGAGGATGAAGTCTCTGTCTGAGAGCCAGAGGGTGCTGGAGATGGAGAGGAAACTGTTTGCTGCACAGCAGGCCCTCAAACAGAGCCAGGGGGACAACATCAAACTGCAGGTCAAAGTGGAAGAACTGCGTCTCAAATATGAGCCAAGTGGTAACTTGCTTTTTGAAACTGATTCAGATTGTTTTAATTTTCTCAGATTGTTTTCATTTTCATTTATCGAAAAAGAGTGTGTATTTTAACTTTGTGGTGATCTTGGGCCACTGACTGAAGCCAGAGTTATTCAAATGCAACGTCATCCACGGTAACCAGGTCTTTCTCCCTGTGATTGTTTAGAGAAAGTGAGTGGCCATCCATGTAGCCTTGAACGTCTTGTAGACCGGAGTCAAATATAACATACACCACAAGAATTGTTAACATCTATAACAATTGTAATAACATTATGACTAAGCAAAACTTTACTGGCCCAATAATGAGACAAACTCTTTCTTATTTCCATACAGGTATTAAAGGAGAAATCCAGTGTGAATCAATCCATAGCCCTGTTCAAGGTCACCGAGTGCTGTGGGTAGAAAAAAAAGAATGAGAAAATTTGATACAACATACACTGAATAGCAGAACAACAGCTAACACCAAGTCAACGGAGCACAGAAACTCACTTTCAGTTTCAGTTCGCTATGCCCCATTCAGTTAATGTTAGTTATCTGTTCGCTATTCATTCTATGTTGTATCAAATATTTTGGTTCCATTTCCTACAGGCAGCACAAAGTGACCTCGAACATCAGGACCATTGGTTGATTCACATCGGATTTCCCCTTTAAGTGATTAGTTCTGTAAGTAAAGGATTTTCACACTCAACAGGAGATCCCTCATGTCCAACCACTTTCTCAGGGGTGCTCTTCCTGCTTAACTTGTTGCAGCCACCCAGGCAGGCAGTCCAGGCATTCTGTAATAGTAGTTATACTGCTTTGAAAGTCATTTCCTGTATTACATACTTTTCAAACCATCTGATAACAGGCACATACTCAGGTCAAAATTATGCCAGCACACATGGGTGTCGCCTGTGCTCCCGTTCATATTTTTGAGGACGTGGATGGCTGTTTACATAGGGTTGAGGGTCTTTTAGACAGCAACTGCATCAGTTTGACATATAATATCCCACAGAAATTAGTGACAGTTTGGCATTTGGTCCCCAAAAACATTTACTGTTTGCAAGAATACCTTTTTCCATTCCTGAGAAGTGTGCAGTCTTTCTGGCACATTTACACAAAGCTATTAAATAAATACTTGGGTGGCAGTTGTTTAAAAGATTTATGTATGTCGACTTTGACAAGATACCAGAGTAACAGATCCTCCATGTATCACCTTTCCAAAAATTTTTCTTACTGACCTAGAGGCATGAGACTTAATATAATATGAATTTACACATTGACACTTCTCCTGTTGGGTTTTTTGGAATCACCCAAGCTAGCATTTCACAAAAACAGTAAATCAGTTACACAGTTGTGGTGTTTCTTTAGTCAGTGACTACATTTGTTTTTTTCCGCCTTTTACATTTATCTTCTGTCTTTTCCTGTACTTTTGCACACCACTGACATGTGGGCTGTACCTTAAATAGCTGTATCCACCATAGTTTGAGTCCATCTCCTGTCTGAACTCACACTCCTCCTGTGGGTAAGCAAGGTGAACTTGCTCTGACCAACTCCTCTCCATCCTTTTTCTCTCCCTCCTCTTCCTCTTCCTCACCGGCCTCCATAGAAGCCACTTCTCCACAGAAGCTACTTCTCCATCCTTCTCTGACATGCTGTCCTTCAGCAGTGTTTCATAGTTGTTTGGGTGGGTTAATGGGTGTCCATTGCTGGTGCCTCCCCCTTCTCTTCATCTCCACAGTACTCACTTTAGGGTTCAAATGCTGATCTCTTGCTCACTTATTGGCAGTGTCTCAGTAACTCAATGTATCTTTAGGTTAACCCTAAAAAAGTACTCCCTAAACTTCAAAGCAAATCAGTTACATAATAAATGTTATTGTAAGTTAATGAGGTTGATTAAACATTCAGTGGGCATTAGTCAAGTCAAGTAGGGATTTATTGTCGTTTCAGCCATATACACAGTACATAGTGAGACGAGACAACGTTTCACTGGGAACAGTTGGTGATACACGTAACTGTTAAAACACAGTATGGACAAGACAGATACGTAATAGTGCCTACATACACTATTGTGGGAGAAAAATAACATTACAACACAGTTGTAAACGATTTGCAGGTCAAAATACAGGTGACCTAAAACAAACACGCTAGACATGGCATGGCTTTTTGCAGAGCACTGTGGCTAGTGGTGTGATTTGTAAAATGAAGACTGTTCAATATAAATATAAATAATAGCAGCTAGAGACTATTCTACATAAATATAAGTGATAGCAGCAAGAAAGTGCGGGGGGCATAAGGTGCAGTGTGCTGTGACACGCTGGTTTGCATCCTGAGTAAGAAATTCCAGTCCAAATGCACTACAGGTTGTTCAGCAGTCTGACTGCCTGCAGGAAGAAGCTCTTCCCCATTCTGGAGGTGCGGGCAGTGATACTGCGGAACATTCTGCCAGATGGTAGTAGGGTGAATAGTCCATGGGAGGGATGGGTAGTGTCTTTGGTAATGTTCTTGGCTTTAATTAGTAAGTGGTAGCAACCCAGATCCAGCATTTCCTCCCTGTCAGCAGATCCAGCATTTCCTCCCTGTTGCAATCAATCTATGGGCATGACTGTAACTTGGAGGGGAATTCTCAGTGCATGGAAACTGATTATTTGCCTATGCTCCATTCAGTTGGCACCTGGACTTTCAACTCCTTGAGACCTTGAAATGCTTCTTACGAAACCACTCCTTCGTTGCCCGAGTGTTGTGTTTGGGATCATCGTCATGCTGAAAGACATGGCCACGTTTCATCTTCAATGCCCTTGCTGATGGAAGGAGGTTTTCACTCAAAATCTCACAATACATGGCCCCATTCATTCTTTCCTTTATACGGCTCAGTCGTCCTTGTCTCTTTACAGCTCCAAAGCATGATGTTTCCATCCCCATACTTCACAGTAGATATGGTGTTCTTTGGATGCAACTTGGCATTCTTTCTTCCAAACATGACAAGTTTTGGTTTCATCTGACCATGTGACATTCTCCCAATCATCTTCTGGATCATCCAAATGCTCTAGCAAACTTTAGATGGGCCTGGACATGTACTGGCTTAAGCAGGGGGACACATCTAGCACTGTAGTAGTGTGGTAGTGTGTTACTGATGGTAGCCTTTGCTACTTTGTAGTTCTGGGATTTTTGCTCACTGTTCTTGTGATCATTTTGACCCCACGGGGGGAGAACTTGCATGGAGCCTCAGATCGAGGGAGATTATCAGTGGTCTTGTATGTCTTCCATTTTCTAATAAATGCTCCCAATGTTGATTTCTTCACACCAAGTTGCTTACCTACTGCAGATTCAGTCTTCCCAGCCTGGTGCAGTTCTACAATTTTTGGTGTCCTTTGTCAGCTCTTTGGTCTTAGCCATAGTGGAGTTTTGAGTGTGACTGTTTCAGGTTGTGAAAAGGTGTCTCTTATACTGATAATGAATTCAAACAGGTGCCATTAATACAGGTAATGAGTGGGGGACAGAGGAGCCTCTTAAAGAAGTTACAGGTCTGTGAGAGCCAGAAATCTGTTTGTAGGTGACCAAATACTTATTTTACCGAGGAATTTTCCAGTTAATTCATTAAAAATCCTACAATGTGATTTTCTGGATTCTTTCCCCCCATTCTGTCTCTCATAGTTGAAGTGTACCTCTCTCATCTTTTTAAGTGGGAGAACTTGCACAGTTGGTGGCTGACTGAATACTTTTTTGTCCTACTGTATAACATTTTGCAAGCATGGTTTACCACATCTTTTTTGCTTGGTAGCACTAATAAGCATTACTGTGCTGCATTTTCTGATATCTCACATTTCCTGCTGATGTGCTGAAAGCGTGAGAATGGAGTCTTGTGGTTGGTGCAAGAGATGACCCCTGTTATTCTGTTATATTATTCTTACTTTCTGAATACATTCCACTCCATTATGGGCATCCTAAATTCATTAATTTGGCAAAATTGAACTTGTGCTGTAATATTGCAGTCATGTCTTTATTTTCTGCCAGTTTTGTTGATTTTGTTGCTGTTTTCTTGTTTATTGATGCTGTATTTTTAGTATCTTTTTAGTATCATAGATTCATCAGTGTTGCCTCTGAGTCTGTTAAATGTCTTGCTAAAGCTGCATGTCCTGGAACTAATGTGAGATCTGTGTGTATTCAGAGGTGGGTAAAGGCCGCATCCAGAAGCGTAGACGAGAGAAGCTTCCAGTTGATTTGCCCCCAGAAGGCCCTGTTCCCGGCCAAGACGCTCCGGCTGCCATGGAGACCGAGCTGGCCAGCAGCCCAGAGGCTGACCCCTCTAAGGCAAAGCCAGGGGCTCTTCAGTGTCCTGAAGAGAAGCCTATAGTGCCTCCTCTGCAGCCTTCCAATTCACCTCTCCTAAACCCCACACAGCCCCGCGACAGCAAGTGTGTGCGCATATCTGACGAGCCGCCAATTACCATCCCGAAATCGCCCAGGTCAGTGCCCCTTTCCCCCTCCTCCTCCCCCTCCCACCCTTCTCTCTGCCAGCCACTGTCTTTTCTGTCCCACTGTGTCCACTTTGCCCTCTTTGTTTTCTTCCTGTTTCTGGGATTTGTGAGGACCCTCGCTCCACGTCCTTCACTGCCCTCGCTGCCCCTGCCCTTCAAGGGCCCTGCTGTCATAGGGAAGAATACTTGCTAGTTGTTCCACTGAGCTCCTGCAAAGATTGCTGCCAGACCATGGGTCTGAGTGACTGAATCACTGAGCCATCTGTATCTGAAGAATCAGATGATAGACTGAAATATTCATTCAAAGTTTACTAACAGTGAATGTTTTAAAATCTGGGATGTTGCTTTCTCCCTCAGCTGTTTGTACAACAGCTTTGTATCTACATTTGTTGTAGAATTGTTTCCTTTAGCACAAAGGTACAATGTATAATATTGTGTACTGTGTATGTCACTGATGTACAAGCTAATTAGTTAAACTGATGCTGTTGATGATGATACTCTAAAATAAGTGCATTAACTTTAGCTACCATATATGTCTTCGGAAAATTAATACACATAAAGGCATGCTGTGTGTATGTGTTAACGTGATCCAATGATAATCGGACAAGGCAGTGCCAGGTTAGTACTGAACACTGTTTCATGCGGAAGATGCCAGCTACCATCGTTGACTGGGCGACTTCAGGTGTTAAGGAGGGTGCAATTAAGTGATGGTAGCTGGTGTGATGAGCTTGTGCCCATGGTCTTCTGATCACAGTGTTTGATTTGCTGACATTGTTTGTCTGAAACACTGTTCTTTTTCTAACTGGGCACCGCCTTGTCTGGATCATCGTTGGATCATGTAGATCTCTGTACTTTCTGCGAGGGGACAGCCTATTTTCATCCCTAGATCTTTTTCTCAATTCACATATAATTTGCATCTCGTGATGTGGTGGTATAAGGGCCCTGAACAGCAGCCCTGTGAGGCACTAGCCTAGAGTGAGAGGAACTTTGATTATGCCCCAACACAAATTAGGTGGTTTTTCTATAGGTCTCCATCAGAAGAGAGCAGTGCAACAAGAGGGGTGGACGCCAGGCAGGAAGAGGAGGAGAACTGGAGAGGCGAGAGGAAAAAGAAATCAAAGTGTCCCACCCCCATCCATGCTGTCCCTGATAACACAATGCAAAACCAATGTGCTCAGCAGTAGTTAACTATATGTGATGCTGCTTTATTTGTTAAATTTGTCACAGCTACATAGACTTTAACTTGTAGTCAAAAATCTTAATGTATTGTATATATTTTTGTGTTTAATAAAAGAAAACAACAAACATTTTGTGTCATGTTTTTTCCCACTGTACTAATCAGACAGCATGATAGATCCGTATTGTTGACACAGTGCCTCGGTGTTCAGTGTGCAACTGCAGGAAATCGTTCACACTTATTGCGTCATATAAATGGGCAGGGAAGTTGGGCCTTTGCGACCAATACTGAGGCACGCTTAAGAAAGTTAACACTCCTTCACTTGTGATTGGCTCTTTCGTTTTGTGATGGCCACGTTGTGTTACGTCAGTTTGATTTCTGTTTGAACTGCCAGCTAATCTACCAGACAATAACAACACATTGCGGTGTCCTAGTGAGTATTTGGAATTGTTTGTTGCCGTGATATTAATTTAATCTCAGAATCGCTTGTCATACCACTGTCACTTCCAACGGCCCTGCCTTAACGTAAAGTTATCTTCATAACAATATAACATAGAATACCAACAATCTCTTTCTGACAACATGCCAAGCGTTTGCGGAAGGCTGAGCAGATCTAGAAAACTGCGGGAGATGCTCGTCTTGTGGATACTGAGTCTGCTAGTTGTCTTTGTCGTCGGTGAGAAAGTAAGTTAGCACTGTTACTCTTTCAAGCCTTGGTTTTAAAAATCGCTCAAACAATAAACCATAAGTCTGATGTTTGTCTGCACTGCAGTCTCCTTCAGCCTTGTCTGTGGTGGAGGATGTAGAGTCGGACAACGCCGGTGGTGAGGAGGCCCACGTGAACGATGAGGTCGACATGGAGGATCTTGAAGTGTTTCAGCCCACCAACCAATGGCAAACTCTCAAACCAGGCATGTTCTATAATAAAAGCTTAGTCTACTTGCACTTTACGAAAACGATAATATCGTAACTATTGCTTTGTTCACATTGTATTCAGGTCACGCAGTTCCAGCAGGTTCCCATGTCCGGCTGAACCTTCAGACAGGACAAAGAGAGGTAAAGCTGGGAGAGGAACAGCAGGCCAAATACCTGAGAGATGGAAAGAGGTAGCCTATGGTGATTGATTCATTGATTGAGGTAGCCTACAATGACGGGCCTTTTTCACAGCAGTCATTTTCCCAACAAGTCACAGGGTAAGCACAGGTGTTATTAATGGTTTCCAATAAGATTCTGATGTAGTGTGGTCCAGGGATGGTCAAACTAAGGCCCAATTGTGGCCCTCTGCTCTCTTTTATGCGTCCTGCCATGCAGTCAAAAAATAAGATGTAATGTGGCCCATTGTTACGTTAATCTATTATTATATATCCATCACATATCATAGTTTCAATACTGGTGTGACATTTTTGTCAATAACATCATTAAATAGAGTAGCTTTAGACGTCCTGCGTTTCAACTGAAACTGGTTAAAATCTAGGCTCTTGATTTTGCATTGGCCCTTGGCAGCTTAGATTTTTCAGGATGTGGCCTGCAAACAGAAACGGAAACACCTGTGCTTACCCTGCGACTTCATGGAAAAAAGACTACTGTGAAATAGGCCCATTCAAAGAAAATGTATAGAATGATGAAGACCGTTATCTTGATTGTAATCCCTACTACTTGTAGTTTCAGAAAAAGTCACATACTGTAACTGCTAAGGTGTTACATTACAGAAAGTGGCATGGGCCAAATTCTAATGATGGAAACTGTTATTTCCTTTCCCCAGGATAGTTAACACTAAGGCCCCATCATTTACTACACAGGAGTTGAAGGAAGCACTGAAGATGTTCAAAGAAGGGGTTGATGATGCCATGAACCCACAGAGAGAAAAAGTATGATTTTTTCCGTAGTGTTAACACTTAATATCAGCCCTCTTGTAAGGGCTCTGTAAACAGTAAATCTGTTTCTGTACAGGAAGAACAGGAACTGAGGGCAAAATTTCGGCCCATTGATGAACTGAAGAGAGACCTGGCTGATCTTGAAATGCTTGTGGAGACAGATGTGCAGATCATGCGTAGGATCATCACCCAGTTCAACAGTTCCAGTGCAACAGTAGAAGTCAAAGTCAAAGCTCTTCTTGAGTTGGAATACCTTGTCCACCAGGTGAGCCCCAGCAGTTAGGTTTTCTTAAAAAAAAAAAACCCAAAAGACGGCCCTTTACAACCAGAGACTTCACTGTTCTAACCTGAACAATTGTCTCTTAGACATTTCACTAAGCTTTTTCCGGAACTCTTCTGTGGAAGGAGCCGTCATTTGGTTCTAAGAGACGTTCATGTACTCATTTACTACTTATTGTGAGTTATTCTAAGAAAGGGTACCCAGGTATGATCAGTGGAGAGGAGTCTTGGCGCTTCTACTGCCAGTGGAGAGGAGTCTTAGCGCTTCTACTGCCAGTGGAGAGGAGTCTTTGATTCCACTGCCAGTGGAGTCTTAGTGCTTCCACTGCCAGTAGAGAGGAGTCTTAGTTTCTGGCTGTGAAACCCACTGCTGTCTCCCTTTCATAAGATACTATCCCCTGTCAGTGTGACGTCCTGATAAAGCCACAGCAAATTTCTTACTGGTGTGCAGTCTGTATAGCCTATATATGTCATGAGTGGCGCTAACCAGTTCTGCACAGGCCAACGTTATGTTGAAACAACCCATTTGAGAGAGAGTGGCAAATCTGAATACTATTTAGCATTCTATATTCTATGTATTTCATAGATATGCCAGTTAGGGTATGGTGACACTGTACCTTTCCACTTATCATGGTCTGTATGATATGATTGCCATATGCATAACGTGGGGCATAGCGACATATGATTTTCTATTGTGCTCATTAATGGTGTGGGCTTCATTGTTGTCATTGCTGATTGAGTATACTTAATTCTGATCTGATGCTTTGCTGGTCCTGTCATTGTCAAAATGACTATTAACATTCAGTCACACATGATTAGGGTTATGACCGTTTATAGACCCTTTATAGATCTAACATTTATTTTGCTAGGTCGACAATGCACAAAATCTTGTATCCATGGGCGGGATGAAACTGTTGCTCAGTGCTTTAAATGGCACAGACGATGGCTTGCAAGAGAGTGCTGCTTTCGTGCTGGGTTCAGCTGTCTCCAGGTGAGTAGACACTTCATTTGTATATGAACGTAAACAATCTCAGGACATGAGTATTTGAAAACTAAACACAAGTCTGGATGCAGTATTGTGTAATGACTGTGGGGATGTTAAATTATCTTGCTGTCTTGTCTGCTCTTGACATGGTTTATCCTGTTCTCAGTAACCCAACTGTCCAAATAGAGGCCGTAGAGGGTGGAGCCTTACAAAAGTTACTGGGCTTACTTGCCACTTCTCGGCCCATGTCTGTCAAGAAAAAAGTATGATTTTTTTGGCTTGTTGCATCATTTTTATAATCTCTGTTTGACCAACATGTAAAACATGCCCATCTATTAGATTGTCATTCTTTTCACTGCTCCTCTTTAAATTTTAGGCTTTATTTGCTGTGGCGTCATTGTTGCGCCACTTTCCCCATGCCCAAGGACTTTTCCTAAAGTCAGGTGGAATGCAGGTGCTTGTTGACCTGTTTCAAACGCCTGGAGGAGAGTCGTTGCGCATAAGGATCGTCACGCTGATCTACGACATGATCATGGAGAAGGTGAGATGGAACTGGATATGATTCAGTCTGCTTGATTAATGGCACATGTTAGCTGATCTGTGAGCCCGGTTCAGGACAGGACCCTGTACTCTCTGCCTGATGGCAGCAGTCCATACTCTCAGAAGAGGGGAAGTTGTGTGTTGCATCACCACTAATTGCTTGTCCTATGCTCACCACTCTGGATTCACAGATCATGGCAATCTTGGTGACCATACTGGATATGTTATATAATTAGTTTCTGACTTTCACAACTGACAGTGACAAAAGGTTATATTACTCTTAAGAACTATAAAAAACATCCGTTATCTGTCTACTCTAAACTCTCAGTTTTAACCTAAAATACAGCCACTACAGACCGTTGTTGTAGACGGCATCAGTATTGAGATTTCAGAGTTTAGTTTATCAGTTTCCAGTCCCATGTATTTATACTTCCCTACCACATCAGTCCCTCCCCCTCAATAATCATCTGCTGTTGGGTGTTACTCATACCGCTAAAGTCAAATATGACTAATAAATATCACATTACAGTGCGTCACTACATTTAGCTGCAGGCAGCTTAAACCAGGGCTTCTCAAACTTTATTGGACCGGCGCCGCTCATGGAACAGAAAAACCAATGGCTTAAACTATAGCCAGTTTAATGAAAATAGGCCTGCACTAGCACCTGGATGTAGGTCTGCTTATATCCTATCTATAAATTTGCGACACACACTGTGAACACACGGCACATTATGCCAGAGCAGTGGACAGCCTGCTGCTGCGGTGCCCAGGGAGCAGTGAGGGGTTAGGTGCCTCGGTCAAGGGCATCTCAGGTGTGAATATGGACATGGGAGAGCAACGTTCAGTATGGTTCAGATGAAAATCAATAAGTATTGGTAAAAATGTAGAATTTGACAGGATGCTGTGTTGCAGTGCCCGTTAAATCCGTAATAATAATAGGAATTATTAATGCTATGAATAAATTTGTTCCAATCCCACCCCTACATGTTATTCCAACTGTTTTCCTTACAATGTGGTTTTGTTTTTTTCTGTCCCTTTCCAGGAATTGATCTCCCAAAATGGCTTAGACCAGATTCCAGACTCCTCCCATCAGGAACGCCTGCGACAGTACGCCCAGGTGTCTCTGTTACCTGTCCTGGCAGAGCAGGGATGGTGCCATCTCGTACCCGAGGTGTTGGACTCTTCGGAACACGATTGGCGAGAGAAGGTGCTGAGAACTCTCCTGGCCATGATGTCCCATTGCCAAGCCGATTTTCGGCAAAACCATGCCCTGAGCCATTCGCTCAGTGACCTGCAGAGGCAGTACCGTGAGCTGGCCCTCACAGAGAAGGACCTGGGAGAGGAGGATGGCTACTTTAGTGAAATCCTGACCCTGCTGGATACAGTTGTAGTGAAAGTACAGTAAACCTGAGCTGGGAAGTGGACACCACTGGCCTAATGATCACAGTTGCTGCTAAAAACTGCACTCTTAGAATGACCATCTGTGGTTTTTCCATAGATTTCCAGCCATTCTGAAATACCGTATCATTAGGGCATTTGGGCATTAGAGCATTTTCATTTTCAGACAGTTCATACCACCCTTGCCATGGATAACATATACAAGTCTGTCATAGAACATACATTTGGTGGCCTCAAATTGTTGAACAGTTTCTCATAAATGACCAAAATGAAGAACTTGGAAATGTGATTCAGAGTCAGTCATAACAATAATGAATGAGAATGTTCTTGAGTGCTTAATAACTTTATTGCACTTTACCACACACACATCTTTGCAGACATGCACAATGAGCTTACTGAGCTAAATCGAAAAGCAAAGAACTTGGGAGGGTATAAAAACGCTTAAACTAAGAGTGAGAGTAATTTGCGGAAAAACGTAGGCAGCATTGAACTTATGGCCTTTGTCATTGATGTCTGTCTGGAAGATGATGCTTAGTCAGCCTTACATGGCCCATCGTAACTGATGCGGACGTGCTGCCTCTTCGCTCTGGATAAAAAAAGCAGATTTCGATGAGCCAAGTATTTTAGCATGTAGTTGAAAGGTTCACTGTTTCAATCAAGCCCTTAGCCAAATTGTGCCACGTGTCATGATGACTTATCAAGAACATGTGACCCCACCCAACCCCCACAACTGGGAGTCTAATGGGTGTTTTCTGTGACTGGAGCAGCTGTTCCAACACTTCCCATTCTCACATTTATTTAGCCAAAACAGGACACAATACAAATGCGAGAACCTGTGAAAGAGCCTATGGTAGCCCAGTGATGAAAAGTTAACAATTGACACTAAAGCTTCCAAACAATGGTGTTTTGATGTGGTAATTAAAGGAATCATCAATATGATGGCTGATGGAGTGATGAATAAATCCCTCTGTTTATGACATGTTTATTTAGTGTATTATTTAGTATTTAATGTGTTAACTGGAAGACTTACTTGTTCTCATGACAGAGCATGCATTCGGTACTGTATGTGTGACCATCATCTCCACACACTGGGATGTATTCCCGAGAGCATGCGTCACTTAGGTATTTGGTGCAGTCCGCCTGTGAAAAGTGAACATCTTTTACATGGGCAGTATGATAATTGTGAGGTTATTCATTTCCTGCCTGTCCATTTTAGCATGGCAGAGCAGGAAGTAAGCATCAGAAGAAGTGACAAATACTGTATTGTAGAAACCAATCAGAAATGTCATAATGTTGAACTTTTGAACCAATATCTTCTGTTTTGTTTCCAATAACTTGACAAAATTAATCTTTCTAATGAAAAGTGTCAATATTTGACATCAAAAGTCCCGATTGATATTAATAATATTTACACTCACCTCTCTGGGCTCTGGCAGTGCATTGTCAGCCAAGGCAACTATTAACACAAAAACAAGAGGAAGATTGAATGCTATGAAGAATGACGTACGTATTATGTATACAGTTGTCGTATGGGTATTGACTGAAGGAATGTTGTCGAGCAGCTGTCTATTGTTTCTCATCAGTCTGTTACATGCTGTAAACAATCGTGTTCTATTTCAACACATCAAACCCTCGTGATGTATACCAAAATTTTTCCCTAACCTGATCATCATAATTCCTACATACTTCCCTCTTTTTCCGACTTGTCACTTGAAGTCAGCTTTGTGTCACAATAATATCCGTTACATACACAAGGTATTCATTTTGTACTTTTTCACATGAATGTTATTTACTAAGAATGTAATTTCCTTGGCGAAAATGGCAATGTCAAATGTTGGTCCTTATCTTAGTAATGCTCTGAGATTGTTATGATGTTGGATATGATTTGTCTAGTCCCCCAATCCAGTCTGTTGCTTTCTCACTATAGAGTCCTGTCATATAAGCCAAGGTGCTCTGTTCAAAGAGACTTAAAATGCCTAAGATGAAGAAAAGACATTGTTTTCCAAGCCCTTTGTTAAAATCCAAGCTCCTACCCATTATTGCCTGTATGCAACTTGAACCACCAAATACATGACAAAACCTAACTATTTTTGTACAAGAACAAGGAGTATAGAAAGTTGCTTCTATTAGTAGCTACTAGTTAGTACTGTGAATGTAATAATTTATTTTACTTTTCCTGTAACCAATTTATGTATCCAAAAACCCATAAATAATATGAATCAAACGGCACATCGATATACAATACCCAAATTGTTTATTCTTACCAGACAGGTAAAAAATCATGGAAGCACAAAGCAGGATTGTAAGCTTCATGGTGGCTTTCAGGTTCTGATACAGGTACTGTGAGATTCAGCAGGTGTGTCCTCTTATGTCTTCCTGAACTGAATTTAAATAATGTGGACTGAAGACCAGCTGTCGCTCCTCCCACCACCTCCTCTGCTTTGAAAACCTGCTTGGTGACATCACCCACAGGATAGTGTTGCACGCAATTGCCTTGGTTAGTTTAGGACACAATAGTTTGTGATGAGTGAGGAGAAAACCACACAATGCTATGCATTTTTAATCTATCTGGTTTGTTCCCGTTGGGGTTTACAACAAACCCCTGATGAGTGTGTAAAAACAAAATGAAGTAAAAGCAGAACTTTTATTTACTGTGAGATATCTCCCGCAGATGAGTAGCTTCCTTCAAGCAAACATAAAGTATAATCTATTGTTAAACTGTTCCGAACATTGTCCAGAAAAAAGTAAAAGTAATAATACCCATTGAAGAGTCTACTTGACATTTGACATGACAAACAACATAAGCCATTATGCTGATCATGGAGTCTCATAGAGGCTGTTTCTGAAAACATAATGAGACATGTCATCCTGAAGCACTGAGATGAGGAAGTATTTTGATGTGAAAATGCATTTTTTTTTTCATCCAGGAAATAACTACAGCATCTTTATTTATATTCAAAATAATGATGTCATTATTATGATCAAATACAGTACTTGTTGGCTGAACCTATTACAGGGAATTGGTCAGTGGATAAACTGATATGAAATGTTTACTTGCGGAGAGTTGTGTATGGAGCAGACCCCATGCAATCATTTCAGGTTCAGGAAACATATTTTTAGTGAGTAACTTTTAGCAAAGCTTCATTGAAACTGTTTCTTTAGGAAGTTTAGAAGTTTTCCCTTTTGTTTGCACTAGTTTGGCTTCTATGAGCACCTGTATTATCCTTCTTGGTATTTAATGGACATTAGCCTTATCTTGGCTAATCTTGGCTTTAGTTTTCCATTGTCCATTAGTCGTTTATCTAGGAAGGTGTGTCATATAGTACTATAAGGTCTATCACCTACCCTATTTTTAAAGATGTGTCAGGTAAATTATCTGTATCTAATTGTAAATTATTAACTTGAGAAATATGTTGTATTTTATACCACTTTCTGTTATCATTCTGTACTTTAAGATAATATGAAACCATGTATTCAAATACATAATACTGTTTTCTTACATGGCGCAGTTAAATTATCAACCTTGTGTAATAAACAATTTAATTTAATTTAATTAAATACTGTTCAATTAAGACCACCACTATCACAGCCGGTTTTTGTTGTGAAAAGCCAAGAAATAGATCTGCTTGTCCCTACTGTTGAATGATGAATCATCCCAACATGATGTAAACTAAGTAAAGGGCCGGCTGAGCAGGACTAGACTGCCACCTAGCATATTAGGCTGTCTATAGATGGCAGCAGTAGCCTACTTTTTAAGTTCTTCTGTTGTCAGTGCAGCATGCTCTGAAGCGTGCTTTAGTTTTGTAGTTTTGTAAAACTTCTGAGCCCAAAGGGCCTAAGCCTTAACTACTTCATCCGATCACTTTCTAAAATCTATTAAAAATGACCTCAAATATGCTTCAGGGTGCAGTGTGGTGCTGTCCTCTAAAGGACTACATGTGGACATAGGTTATCCACGTCCAATTAAACGCTATAAGAAATTTTGGAATTCATACTATAAGAATACCATGAATGACCTAGAGCAGCTATCAGGCCTGCTCCACGAGAAGTTGACTGAAATATTAGTATCGAATAATGAGGGTAACAAACAATTGTTACGCAATGTCTCAAAATTAGTGTATTTAATTGGTGGGCCTAATAGCTTCCCCTGTTAGTTCCAATACATTTTGCAAGTTTGGTTTGCTGGTTCAGATTACAATTTCAGGCTTACTTCCTGTGGATACCGCAGACAAGACTTAAGACAAAGCTGGATTATTAAACAAAACAATTATTGAAAAACTATTTTTTTCATGCGCGCTCTTGTCTGCTTGCTTCCGCAGGCCAATGACGCCACAACCCCTCCCCTGCCTGCAGCTGCCTGGCTGACTCCCTTTGCTCCCCCGCGCGCTCCTCCTTCGGTGAGAAGAAGTCAAATCACCTCGAGACGGTCGATGGAGTGACAAGATGGCGGAGTGAGTGGGTTGCTCTTTGGAAGGAAGAAGCCACTCGTTTAATTCATAAAAATATTAATCAAAGAAGAAAGTCTAAGTTTAGTTCTTTTGTATTATTGGACTTTCGACGAACAAAGGGAAGGCATCGCCCCTCATATCGAGGTGGTCCATGAAGGAAGAGTCGTTGTCGAATTGCGAACTGCAGTTCTGCTGGTGTCCTTTCGATTTCTCGCTAGCAAGCTAGCTAGCTGGCTATCTAGAACTGGAAATACTGGACTTTTCAAAAAGCCATCCGTTTGGAGCGTTTTCAGGGAACATTTATGTTTTCCTCGATCTTGACGGACTATTACAAAAAGAATTTATATTAATGTTTCGTGTTTCTAGAAATAGTTGTCTAGTTACTTGGTAACAATTATAGATTTGGCTAGCTGGATCGTTTGCTAACGCTAGCTAGCTACATTGTTTCAAGTGAGAGTCGTCCACGGCAAACAAGGACTGAATGTTCTGATTACCGAAAGGCCTAAGGGAAGCACCGGTTCAATCCCATAAAAACACAATTTCAAACTGGTCGAGTGTTGCTCGTGACTCGAGGACATGGCAAGCAGCAGCGGCTCTAAAGCCGAATTCATAGTCGGTGGGAAATACAAGCTTGTTCGAAAAATCGGATCTGGATCATTCGGTGACATATACCTGGCAATCAACATTACTAATGGAGAGGTACGTATGTTGGTCTGATCGTAGTTGTTACTTGGATATTTTAGAGGTTGTATAAAGTCCAGATAGGAGCAATGGCTCTGATGACCTGTGCTAACGTTAACGTTACCTGAGAAGCTCTTGGTAACGCAAGTGAACGGCTCGGCTAAGATGAAGTTAGCTTGCAAATAATATTAGCTAACTGCCAATTCGCTGAATTTCGCCACATTTGGTTCCATCGACAGCGTTTTGGCGGAATGATCTGTGCCCTTTTTATGTATTAAAAAGAGTTAACTTGACAAATGTTAAGATATATCAACATGTTCTGTAGTTAAGTTTCTTGATCAACCACTTGTAAGCAAGCGTCGACATTAATCTTTTTGTTGTAGGAGGTAGCAGTAAAGTTGGAATCCCAGAAGGCCAGACATCCCCAGCTGTTATATGAAAGCAAATTGTATAAAATACTTCAAGGTGGTGTCGGAATCCCACACATCAGGTAAGACACTCAGTTCGTTTTACAGATTGGACGTCGAATTCCTCTGGATTGGGAAAGGGTGAATTTCATGTGCCTTAACGTTGGCTGTCGTTATGTGAAATCAAACTGGAAAGGTTGGACGATAGAGCTACACTATAGTTCATCTTGTTTCGGTGAAGTGTAATGTTAATTACATGTAGTAACTTGGTTTACTTAGGTTAACCGAAATGTACCTACGTGTTTTCTGTAGGAAGCTTACGTTGGTCATAACATTGTAACATCATTAGGTAGGCTTACTTGACTATATTTGATGAGCACTGAAAACAGGAATGAATGTTTTGTCTAGAGGATTTTCCACTGATCCACACGATTAAAATGTGAATCTGACGTTGTAATACATTCAGAAGTGCAAAGGGTATATCTGCTAACATTACTCGGGTTGGAAATGGCCGCTCCTCTTTTGTTGTGTTTGTTCCAACATGTCCTCCTACTCGGTTAGAAAATGGCGGCGGCCCAGTGAGAGCAAAAACAACTTTTGGGGCCTGTCCGCATTGTCTGTCAAGGTTACTGACGATAGAAATACGTGTATATTTCATTCAAGTATGCACTTTTATTGTTTAGTCTATCGTTTGTATTACAATGGTTGCAAGCTTCTCGAATTTCTGTCTTCGAAACTGCTGTCAATCGTGATTATCTTCCGGGATTAAACGTTGCGAGTAATCCACTTGCTACTCGAAAGAATGTGTTCATGTTTGTCTTGTCGTGGAGTTTATTCAATTCTGTGCCATTACAGCTGATTTGTTGAAGGTTATGACTGTTTTGTGAAACGTAGAGAATAGTGTCGAGCTACATTACATCCTAATACTTGAACATATAGATTATTAGAATTATTTAGGATTATTATTCAGCCTTTATCATTTGTCACAATTTGCAGTTGACAAAGTGTATGTGTTTAATTTTATGATGTAGTATTAAAGAAAGGTAAATATACTCTGATATTTTATGGAGTATTGTTTGAAGACATTCTTAAGTGGTTGCCTAATAGGCCTGTCTAGAGGTGGAGTAATGTTGTGTTTTGGCTTTAAGGGTAGTTTCGTTGTGTGTGCTGTTTTTTGGTGTATTCCATCTGATGCGTCTCTTGGTGCGATGTGTACTGTAGACAAAAAAATACCCAGTAAGGCAACCCTGAGTGGCAGCAGCAACAGAGCTAGTCATGACCTTTTGCGTTTGAAAACCAGTTTGGCTCAGATATATTGATAGCCTTGGGTACACTGCTTGTGAGCGAAGCACATGCAGTGGAAAAGTATTTCGAATGAATATCCCAAACGATTCACAAGAGTACAGTTGGACAGACTACATTGGCATCACACTCTAGTACGTATTAGTAAGTGTATGTGTAAGGCTAGTCTCTAGTGGATTGAGTTTGTTCTGTTAAACTGGTTGACAGAAAGTGTTGGTTGCTGAACAGTTGAAGAGCCTGTGGTTCTTCAGTTTCTAAATAGCAAGATTTACAAAAGAAACCTCCCTAAAAATAAGGCTACATGAAATGTGTGAACACCCTCATCACTGAGAGGAATTATAGGTAGTATGTATATATAGTCATTTGGCAAGTGTGACAGTAGTACTCGGTTTGTCTTTCAGTGATGTATGTTTTGCAGGTATATTTAGAGTATATTCCCAATATGTGTGAACAAGGTCTAAGAAGGGCTGGTCGCCCTAAAGACCTGACAGGTTTCAGAAAACTGTATTGAAAATGTATTGTTTTTTTTTTTTTTTCAAAATTGGTGCAAAATTTATACTTTTAATTAATTTACCAAAGTATCTATAACTGCAATGTTTTCAGTTGCTGTGATATCTGAAATAGCATTTGTACTGAATGGCTTGCTCTAGTCTATGTTATGTTAAAATGGCTTGCCATTTTACACGGCTAGTTTTAAGACACAAGCAACTTTCCAAACACAAGCAACTTTCCAAACACATTTTCCTCTTTCAAGGTTGTCACTATGTCCCCGTCATGCTTCGTCATTAGATTGGAAATGTTCCATTCACATGAGTCTTTAAACATGTTAACGTGTTATATCCTGGTGTTAGAATATTTAGAATATTTGTAGGCATCTCTGTTTACTGTGGCTTCCCCAGTACAACTCTACCAGTTTGCAGCATATTTTGCCAGAGAGGGTAAACTTTGCTCATGCTCATTTGCTCATTCAGCACAAATGCTGAAACAATGTGTATTAAACCTATTTTGAGTGGTTGTGTAGGTTTTGTGAGAATAAGAAATTAGACTTAACTTCTCTGTTTAGCTTTCCCTGGTGAGTGCAGGTGCCTCTGACTGCCAGGTGCTTGGGCAATGTGAGATGCACTTTGATGTATGATCATTTTGCATGTGAGTGACTTGAGCTAGCATGTTGTAGACAAGTGTAAGGGCCAGTGATGAGATCTTAAGAATCCTGCTGTAGGGGCAGTATGGAGATATCAATCAGAACCACTGGGGTTTGGCTTAAAAAACTGTTGGGGCCCTTTGGGCAAGGTGTACTTCCAGTCTGTTTTTTACAAATGTACATCCATTCATTGGGTATATCCATTTTGGAAAGAGTAACAAGGTGACTTAAACAGTTCATCTGTCTGGTGGAAAAAATGGAGTTTGGTAGCATTTTGGTGGTATCTTTCTTGGTGGTACTTCTACTAACCTCTCCTAATACACAGTTTGAAAAAGCCTTCATTGTAGTGAGTTGTGCTGTCACTGAATTACCCTCTATGGTACTGCAGATTTCCTTCCTCAAACAGAAAAATAACTTTAACTGCAGCGTAGTAAGCATTGTGCTCTACATTCAGCACATTGTTTCAGAGTAGACCAGAAGGCTGAGCAGGGAAGAATGTGTCACTGCACTCCATTTTAAAGGAGCAGGAAACATGTCAGTGCTGGGAGAACCTGCTGAACAGGCTGCCCCTCCCCCACCCCTGAATCATTGCTCAGCTAATGTGCAAGAAAGGGGCACACTGAGGCTGTGCTCTTTAAGGCCAGCCTACTTCACTCCCAAGCTGTAGTTCTGTTAAAGACATGTGGGTAGTTATTGAAGAGTTTGCAAATTTGAGGTGTTTTTCCTATTTCTGAATATCCTTGGTAGTTGATTGTTACTGGCCTCTCTCTCTCTTTTTTTGCAAGGGTTGTGGTGGGGGGAGGGGGGTAGAGGAAATGAGCTTCCCACAGAGAGGTCTGCTGTTTCCTCCAGAATAATCTTTCAAGACAAAACTGCTCTGTTTGTTTACTTTCAGGCAATTGTTAATTGTCCAGTCACATGGACATTTTGTGCATGGTGGTCATTGGTACTTGACCTGTTTTAATACATTTAGATTTTTCCTACAATGTGAAGCTTAATTTGACTGATTTGTTACATTGGTGGATTAGGGAATTGGTTAGGGTACATGGGTTGACTGGCTTTGTGTCACCTACAACATTGGTTGGAAGACCAGTGACTTACTTAAGAATTGTAATGACTGTAGTACACGTTTGCACATCATAGCCTGACATTGCCAGCACCACTTCTGTTTAAGCTCATGTTACCCAGTCACTAGATAAAACTTGAGTGTTGAATTTTAAATGGTTACCATCATAGACATTTGGTCTTTGGCGTCCCCTACACCGAGCTGATGTCTACCCACTACAGCAGAACATAATGCTCTACTATTTGTGCGTTCAAAGCATGATGGGAGAAAGTGAAATTTTGATTCATAGGAGTATAACTACGAATTGAAAGTGAAATTGCACATTAAGCTCTGTTGACATTTGTGTTTGTGTGAATGCTCACCACGCAGTTGCTAATGGATTTTGAGGCATTCTACACTTAAGTTTAGCCTTTTTATGTGTGTCTTAGCGTGTCTGTGTGAAAGGTGTGGTCATGGGAATGTAAGTGAAGGAGAACAAAGAGTCTGTTGGGAGCGTCTGTCTGTTTGCCTGGTCAAAGTACTGTCTGTTCTCTCCTATACCGGTAGACATGAGATGGCTGCTGACGCTCTTTCAGTTTGGTTAATGAAATGTGTATCAAGGATCTGATGAGAGAGATGTTGCCATCACGTTACCTCGTCCACCCCAGCTCCTCCCCTCATAACGCTTTGCATGGAAGGCCTGGGTGGTTGCCTGGCAACCATGGTGGCCGTGTGTGTGTGTGTGTGCGTGCGAAGGGAGGTGTGTGTGAGTGTGACTAGCGCTGACCTCTAGAAGCAGAGCTTAGCGGTGGAGAGGCACAGCGAGGGCGCCTGGAAACTAAAACCTTTGGGTTAATGATGAATGAGCACCAGCCCCCGCTGTACCGCCTCTCTCCCAGGGACCTGCTACCTCAGCATACTGTTCTAGGTATGCTAGCACGGGAGAACAGAACAGACAGGTTTTGAAGGTGTTTTTTTTTTGTACTTCTACTAAGTGCTGTGTTGGAGTTATGACTAGATTAGGCTGATATGTTAGCCCTGAATATGGTAGGAAGAGAAGACAGGTGTGGTACTCTAAGCCCTCATGTGTTCTACACAGAGGAGAGAGTTGAACAGATTTTGTCTTGGGGCCATGCCAGAACTGGGGCCTATACTATGAAGTGAGGTTACTGGTTAACGGTTACGGCTAACTTTGGGAGTAACCACTGATCTCCAAAAGAACACTGCCTTAAGCATCTGTTGTTTCTGAAGTGACATGTTGTTTGGAGATCAGCAGTTACACCTGAAGTTATCCAGGTTAGCCAGTAACTTGGCTGTGTAGTATATCCCCCCTGGTCTCTGCTTTAAAGAAGCTTCATTACAGTGTCTTTATTACGTTACACCAACTCTTCATTACTATATCCTGGTTCATTGCAAATAAATGAACCAGTTCAGTTTCTTATTAAAAAACAATTGTCCATACACTAGTCAAAGAAATGCTACATTTTAGCTTAGTTGGTACTATTACTCTCACAAGCCATTCACCGCACTAGGAAGCCGTTGTCTGACAAAGTGAATGTATTTTTAGTTTTGGTCATCATGGGATCAATAGAATGTTTTGATTGGATGCAGCTGTTCAGGAAAGTGATGGTGTTGTGGAAATGACCTTGGTACTGGTGTTGCAGGTGGTATGGGCAAGAGAAGGACTATAATGTCCTAGTGATGGATCTGCTGGGGCCCAGCCTGGAGGATCTCTTCAACTTCTGCTCCCGAAGGTTCACAATGAAAACTGTTCTAATGCTTGCAGATCAGGTAAGAGCCACTTCTTAGTCTGAGGCCTTTGGAAAATGTCACAATTGCTTTGGATGGTTATTGTGAATCTACAGATGTGGAGTTTTAAACGCATGTCTTTGTTTTTGCAGATGATCAGCAGAATTGAATATGTGCACACAAAAAACTTCATCCACAGAGATATCAAGCCAGACAACTTTTTAATGGGCATCGGTCGCCACTGTAATAAGGTAAAACAAGACCCAGCCATCACCCTTGTTCAGCTACACAAGGACCATTCTCTGCTCATGATAAAACCCATTTCAGCTGACTTGTTCGATCACATATAATTATCGTAGTTAAGCCATCAGGAGTGCTTATTATATTGTTGCTTATAGCCATAAGTCTTTTTAAGCTAATACTTAAGCACGCTCTGAAAGCCCGAGCACACCACCAGGATCCCAATCAAACACTGAGTAATACAGGCACATTGTGATGCCCAGTTTGCGTTTGTCAGCGGTATCGTCAAGTTCCTTTATGACGTCCTGCACTTCAACAGAGGCTTCTCTGGATACAAACAGGTTGCGGTGGGATTAAACAAGACGGCTTTTGCATGTGACTGTCATTTCATTTGTTCTCCCTCTCGAAGTTGTTTTGTTCCAAATGTACCTGAGGTTGCCTGATTTGTATTTTGTTACTCATTACTTTGAGCCCTCGCAGACAGGCAACATTTGGCAAAGTTAAAGCATGATGATGCCCATTTAAATGTGGCATGCCAGCACTATCTCTGTTGGTCAACCAGTGGGTCAGTTAGTTTGAAAAGAAATGCACTGGTACTCTTTTCGTACCAAAGCAGTGAAGCCTGTATTACCATTTTTGGCAGTGCTGTCTGGAGTAAGTGTTTACCATTGTGTGTCTGTGTGAATGCCAGCCTCAAGCTTTTTTTTTTTTTTTTTTGTTAATTTGTTGGGAGTTTTTTTGTTTGTTTGTTTGTTTGTTTGTTTAATTGCCTAAACGTATAAATCTCACCACTTCACTGGTCACATCACTGGTCAGTAAAGAACACATACACCCCCCTACACACCACCTGATAGGAAGACTTGGTCTTAGCTCTACTGAAACCCTGAACCTCAGACAGAGGGGGCCTGATTAGACGTTCTCCTCATTTGTCTGTCTTATTATGTAAAACCCCACACACTATCTTCAGAATGCCTCTTGCTTACTCAGAACCCTCTGTTTCTTACCTGCTGTCCCTCACGTTGTTGCTTACCATAGCATATGTTGCCCAGAAGATGTGTACAGATCAGATGGTTACTTGAACGTAGTCAAGATGCATCATAGTGGCTGTTGTTTGGGGTATACAATCCTTAGTTTTATAGATTCTACAAGATTGTCAAGTAAGAGCCCGAACTACCCATTTTGAAACCATTATGCCAGCTTCTTGTAAGTAATAAGACTAGATAATATTAATGGGATGTGGTATTCAGTGTTTGTTCAGGCATTTAGCATTTTCAGACCAGGGTTGATAAATTTATGGGGTAGACTGGAGTTGCTCTAGTGAAAACGCCTAGTTTCTCTTCACCCCTCTTACCCACCTCTGCCAACGTTGTCTGGTTTGACTGTGATAAGGGCACCCAGCTTGGCATTGTTAGACTAACTTTGCTTGTTGTGTTGCTTTACCCAGAGCTGCTCTGTAGGACCACCCCCCTCCTCACCTCCTCCCCTGTCCCTTCCCCGAACGCAAAGCCGCAATTTTAAAAGTCGTCCTCGTGTGTCTTGCACAGCTGTACTTAATCCACAAAGCATTTTGGCGGCTACTGCACGCTTTACTTTATTTCTCTTTCTTTCTCTCTCTCTTTCTCTTTTTTCTGCCTTCTCCATATTCCTCACCCTACTCCTGTCTGTTTTATGCCAAATGCCAGCCGTATTCTAGCCTCTTCCTTACTGAAGGTGTGCCCGTTGCCCACGGCCCAAGAAAAGCTGTCATTTGACCCATTTGCTTCTACTTTGGTCACATGATTGGGCAAAAGCAAGTGTGTTGATGGCCACAGCTTTGTTCTTTTGTTGATTTTTGTAATTTTTTTTTTGCCGTTTGGTTTTTGTTGAAGCTTGTCATGCCTAAAATAGTGCCTATTAGTGGGAATGGCCATAGAGTTTTGTCTTCTTCTTTTTTTTTTTTTTTTTTTTTTTTTAACCCTAGTTGTGCCAGCAAAGTGGACCTAATGCCATTGTTGTTCTCGGGCATACACTTGCTACACACCCGAAGTGATGGTCCTTTGTGTAGTATTGTCATACATGGCATGGCTAGTGTTAAATGCTGCAATTTAAAAAAATACATAGATATATACATCTGCAAAGTCAAAAAAGTGAATCAGGCTTGGAAACAGTTTCAGATAGAGGGGTGGGGGTGGTGGGGATTGATTTACCATAAATAACAAATGTGCCACTATGGCTTTGGGGAGAAAAATAAACTCAACGAGGCAAGCGGGGGCAGGGGCTTGCATTTGTTGCAGGGCATCTCTTCCCCCACTTCCCCTCCTCTCCCGTCCCTCCTCTCTCGATCTCTAGCCTACATGTTGGCTAAGTCAGGGCTGTAACTCAGCCAAGGCCAACTTCCAGGAAGGGGTCCGACAGTGGAGCAAAGCGTGCTCTCTCTCTCTCCCCCTCCTTCCCTCTCTCCCCCCTCTCGAATCTCTAGTCAGTGTCCCTAGCTGGTGGACGAAAGATGGCCTTGGGCTTTCTCTCCCCCCACCCCCCTATCCTACAACCGTCTGCTGTTCCTTCTCCCGTTCTTTTTCTGAGCCTTGGTGTTGCCTGTCTGCGCTGGCCGTGTGGGGTTGTCAGCAATACTGTTTTGATGCACTGCACCCTCTATTGTCTGTTCAGTGTTTAGAAACTCCAGTGGGGAAGAGGAAGAGAAGCTTGGCTGTTAGTTCTTCTCAGGACCCATCTTTCTCAGGATTAAACCAGGTCTGAACCCTCCATCGCCTCCTAATACAACCCCACCAAAGTCTTGTCTATTCTTTTGGTTTCCGTTTTGGAATCCCCTCCTACATCAAAGCAGTTTTTTTTTTTTTTTTTTTTTCTTGTTTGATTTTGAACACTTGAACACTTGTTGGCATTAAACCAGACACACATGCTAAACCGAAATGGAGATTAACTCCTAATACAGATTGCAGGAATCTGCAGAGGAACAGTGTTGTACCTTCTGCACCAAAAAAGTTTTTTTTTTTAATTATTATTATTATTATTATTATTATTGCTTTTTTGTTCTCTGTTTTTATAAGGGACCACGTTTTTTTATGTTAAAGGTGCACCACTATTTTGTACTTGTTCATGTATATCGACTTGACTGGGGTGACTGGGTCCTTGGTGCTGATATCCTCTACAGACAGAATGTTGTGATCTCTGTTGCCCTGAGAACGGGGAGTTACAGCTGTGCAGGAACAGGGGTGAAGTGGAAACAGGGCACTGGCAAACATTGCAGGCAGCAAAGTCCCATCTGTTGAAAGGCTGATAAAAATGTCATCCCTTATGAGCCCAGCCAGGCTGAAGAAGCCCCTTAAACCAATAATCCTTGTGGCATGGGCTGTTTTTTCTCTGCTACCTGTAAAGCACGCCTGGAAATGGGCCAGTCTGCGCACAAAAAAACCCCACCTCGCCATGACTTGCGCATTAGGTCCTCTTGTGAGAGTGTGAGAGGAGGCAAAGGAGGTTGGGCAGAGGGCTCACATTGAGGTGATCATCTTCACCCACCTCCCCAATCCCCCCAAATAGGGATCGAGGGCAGCCTGTGTGGAGCTGGTCTGAACCAGCTGCCCAGTGCTGGAGAGGGGAGAGTGAGCGAATGAGCGCACACTGACGTCATTGTCTGCCGCTGGCCTGTGGCCAGAGGCTCAAAGAGCAGAAAATGGAGTGTGTTTGGAAAACACAGGCCTGAAAAGTCAGAATGGGCACTGGCAAATGGGTGTGGTGAGGTTGCGCTTGTTTCCTGATTACTGGGCCTCAAAGGATTTTCTTTCTGTGTGTGTGTGTGTCTGTCTGTGTGTTGCCCCCCTCTATTTAACCTAAACCCATTTTACTCTCTCTAGATTTTTTAAAAGATTGAGGGTTCTTGTTGTGTATTGTCACTGTTACAGCATTCAGAGGTGACTAATGCAACCATGCAGTTTCATGTCGTTTCTCTTTTAGTGTTAGATTGTTGTTTTACCGTCAGTCTTTTGAGTTGCTTCCCTGAAGGGCAGAAGTGAAACTCTTGGTTACGGTTAAACCTGTCCCACATATCTCAGTTTAAACCAGTGACCTCATACCTGGAGATAATCATGAGTTTTCCTTGCAGCATGTTGACCTTTGTTTGAATTAGAATTTTCAGCTTTGCCTGAATGAGGACAAACCAGTTTGTAGCTCAGTGTTAAAGCATCGTCTTTAGAGAATCTTTTTGGTATTTGACCCATTTCGATAGCGGACCTTATTGTTTAGAGACCTCCATAAGGAGAAATTTCTCCACCCTGACACTAGTGTTCTTTTCTGCCTGAAAAGTGCTATTTTGGTTGTCCTTGTAACCCTGTTTTTTTTTTTTTTGTTGTTGTTTTTTTTTTAAATTTATTTTATTTTTAGATGCTTAAAGGCTCCACACTTCATTTGCTTTTCTGTGAGAGAATTGCTGAAAATAAGGTGAAAGCTAGCGACACTGGAGTGGGTCGTCCAGAGTGATTAAAACATGCATTTCATGTCTGGTCTCCACCCCACCAATAGAAGCACCCAAATGGAATTTTACAGATGGCGTAACTAATTTTCTTGACAAGAGGAAATAAGGTCTGAATCCCCCTGGCCGAGCCAAGCAAGCACAACACGGCTGACTGAGTCCATTTCAATACAGCGGCGGCCCCACTGCTGTCTCAGTGAAAATGACTGAGTTGGAGAATCGAGTCCTTTTTCCCCCCTCTCTCCTCTTAAGGGGGGGCAAGGTGTCCTGTCCCAAGGGTCTGTGACCTGATGGAACGTTGAGATTGTAACCTGTAGACATAGTTTGCTAATGTGCAAAGTGACGATGTTGCTGAGGTGCCAGGTGGTGTTAACCATCATTTTGTTGTAAGACTGTAGTACTGGTTTTGTCAACCACTTGTGTGGTGGAGTGGTACGTTAACAGATTGGGATTGAGGGCCTGGCTGTTATTTTACTTGGTTAAGGCCCCCACAAGGCAAAAAGAGAGGAGAGTCAGCTGACCCCATTAGTTAGAAAAATAATTATTTATAGTTTGTGCTTTCCTATTTTTAGATTGAGCGCAATCTTTTAAAGATCTGGAATATGTTGCTTTTGTTGCAGTTGTTCCTCATCGACTTTGGTTTGGCCAAAAAATACCGGGATAACCGGACGCGACAGCACATACCCTACAGAGAAGACAAAAATCTCACAGGCACAGCTCGCTATGCCAGCATCAACGCACACCTGGGCATTGAGCAGAGGTAAGCACCATTTCCTTAAACTGATGATACATGGGGCCATGTTAAACATTGCTGCAGAGTGGTCACGTATAAAGTTTCATGTGACCTGATTGGATGATCATGACCATTAGCATGCTGGTGATTCTAATACTTCTGAGAAAAGGGGGATGGATATCCAATATCAGTGAGGATGTGCCTTAACAACAATCAAATAGTTGTCTTGTGTGTGTGTGTGATCATCTTAATTCTATAGAGTATCCTCTAGTGGCTCAAGTTAATTCTTCACAAATCTTCACTGGGAATCCTTTATGGGCACTGACCGAAATAATCAAACATTGCCTGCAGATGCCTAGTGTACCGATTGTGATACTCTTACGACCAATCTCACTTATAGGCTGTTAGTGCTGCAGACAGCAGCTCATCCCATTGCCCTCAATCCCCTGTTTGATGAAGTCCTGTCACAGCACTCAGTGATGAAATGATGCCACTGTATTAAAGTCAGCAGTGTCACGGCTTCATACTCTGACAGACGGCAACGACTCTCGTCGATTTTGCCGACCAGGGTCTCCAGCATTTCTGTGATTTATGGCCAAGTGGCGCTGGCATGCCCTTAACTTGCAGAGTGGCATGTTGCCGGTCAGCAGGTTAATTTAGGGGTCCAAACGTACAGCTGCAGTCCCCTTCTCCCAACTGCCACTCTATGTGTTATCAGTTATATTTCAGTGGAATGTTATGGAGCACATTTTCAAATACCTTGCCCTTCAGTTTCATGTGTGTTTGTATGTGGAGTGAGGTGCATCATTTATGATGTTTGCTTCCAACAGTCGCCGAGATGACATGGAGTCGCTAGGATATGTGCTTATGTACTTCAACAGAACCAGCCTGCCCTGGCAGGGACTGAAGGTATGTCAGGCCGGTACTCCAGGGCACTTTGTCCATTTTTAGAGGAGGCCACTGGAAAGCTTATCTGTCAATGCTGTCTTTGATTCACTGTGTGTGTGTGTGTGTGTGTGTGTGTGTGTGTTTAATGTTGCTTAAATGATTTTCAAGCACATTAGAACATTAAAAGACACGAGAACACTTAAAGGATTAATTGGTCTGGTTCTGTTGTGAGTGTGTAATTGTCCTTAATTAAGCAGTTAGGGTAAATTAACTGTCTTGCCTGCAGGTAAGAATTAGACTGTAACTGTCACCAAGATGATCAGTAGATAGCTGCAGGACATTACAAAATACTTTAAGAACGTAGTCGTATGTCGCCATATTTTTGGGCTTTGCCCTACTGTTAACCGAGATGGGCTTTCTAGTTTTGTGGTTTTGCATGCCTTGTGCTGTGAAATTGTCCTAATGGGGGGAGGGAGAAGGGGAGCTCTATTTAGAACAGGCAAGGTTAAATATGGCGCAGTAGAGCCCTGCGCTGTGTCTTAATGTAATTAAATGGAACATCAGCTTGCAAACCCTGGCCTGATATTCAGAGCTGAAGGAAGGTCGTATACAACAGCGCTAGGGTGGTAGATGGAAAAGCCTGTGGCTGTAAAACACACTGCTTAAGCCCACATGGCCAATACTGAGCATAGCATTAAGGTGGAGGAGGAAAAGAAGAAATAATGGTTTGCTTCTAGTTTTCTCATTTGGTTTATTTGTGGGATGAACTACTTCGCGTTTTGCCCGGCTCCTTGAAACATTTCTCTGCTAACACTGTGATGTACTTCCCTGTTGATGCCCTGAGACTGTGCTGGTAAACACCATTCATTTCTCGCCCATATGTTCCACAGGCGGCCACAAAGAAACAGAAGTACGAGAAGATTAGCGAGAAAAAGATGTCAACCCCTGTGGAGGTGTTGTGTAAGGTAAGGACCGCAGGCCTTTGCCCACCCCCATTGCTGACAGCTCCAATCCTGAGAGCCGATTACAATGCCCCGTCACTGTGGCCAATAGACAGGAGCAGGCCTTTGGAAGCCTCCTGAAGGCTGCCTATGTGAAGTGATTACAGGATAATTTTAGTTTTGTGTTTTTTTTTTTTTTTAAGCTTTTAGAGAATGGAATGGCTAGAAATATCAAGGAATGCAATAAAATGAGAGGACTGCAGTGACCAGAGGCCAGTGTGAGATCAGGCAAGGGAAGGCCCAAAGGGGGTTGCTCTAAACCCTTGAGAAGTTGAAGGCTATTCCTGCATGACCGTTAAATATGGAGGGTATAAATGTCAGCCTAATCCAGGCTGTAAATAGGCTTTAGGGTTTCTCAAGGCCCTCCTCGTTAAAACATGGCAGCCATGACCTGCACAACACTTTCTCAGCCTCGTCTCATTTGTGTGAAAGTGCATGTATGCATGCATGCAGGGACACCTTGCATAATCTCGCTCACTTTCTCCAGCTCTGGAGAGTGGCTCTCGGTTCACTAATCCATTATTATACTGTTAAGAATGAAGTTGAGTTTCAGCGTTTCACAACGCGCCAAGGAGGACTGTCCATTCAGTAGACTCCAGCACCAAATCCACAAAGGGATATTTTTCTGAAACTGAGTTTATTGAAATTGGTGGTGATTTAAGCCCAGAAGCAGAGAAACAAATGTCTTGTCTGGTTCACAGGGTTTCCCAGCGGAATTTGCCATGTACCTGAACTACTGCCGTGGCTTGCGGTTCGAGGAGGCTCCAGACTACATGTACCTGCGTCAGCTCTTCCGCATTCTCTTCAGGTGTTAATCATCTCCTGCCCTTTATTCTGACTCCTACACGCCGTGCTCCAACACGCTCTTTTAGCATTTGATACAATGCTACAGTGTGGGAAAAGGATTAATTCTTTATGATGGATTGGGGGGTGGGGGGTTGACCTGAGCCAGCTTTCCAAACTCATTGACTTGACTCGCCTCTCTCTGGCCCTGCGTTTAAAATATATAAGCTCTTTACTGACGCTTTTTTAGAACACAACAGGGCAAATGGTGCTTTTGTGAACTTGAAATGAATTTCTAAATATGTCTTCTGTGGGACTGTTTCTTTTAACTTTCCCCCTTGATGACCCTTAGTGACCCTTATTGTTGTGTATTTTTAATGACAAATGACATTCTTTGTTAATGGCTCTGTGTGTGTGTGTGTTGTTTCTGTGGTCCTGCAGGACTCTGAACCACCAGTATGACTACACATTTGACTGGACCATGCTGAAGCAGAAAGCGGCCCAGCAGGCGGCCTCCTCAGGGGGACAGGGGCAACAGGCACAAACCCCCACAGGCAAGCAAACTGACAAACCCAAGAGTAACATGAAAGGTTAGTAGCAAACAGCCAAGCGACGTTTTGAGTGCAAAAACAGAAGACACCAATTGCTTTCATTTGTTTGCGCAAAGAGGTTAAATGCAGAGAAAAAAATAGCTATATATATATATGGGGATTTGGAAAACCCACACCCAAAAAATGTACTTTAAGACTTAAGGCGTGGTGTTTGTAAGAAGGCACCCAGGAAAAAAAAACATTCAATTGGTCTGTCTTGCAAATGCAATGACGTCCTTGGGAAATTTGACTACTAACTTTATGCCAAAGTGTCTATTCTTCTCTGGGCCAATGGGGTGACTTCATCAACCTTCTTATGTGGATGTAAAACAATCATATAACGATCCCCTCTGTTAATTAACCCCTTTCCAAATGGGATATGCGATTTGACTTGAGATTTCTGGCAACCATAGTTTCTTGATCTAACACTTTTAATCTGCTTCTTTTTCTTTTTTTGCTTTCTGCCATGGCATATGAACATTTTTTTAACTGTAGTGGGATTCTAACTATTCACTAACACTCATTTGTCTGTTGGTTGTTGTGGTGTTTGTTTCTTGTTAATCTTCTCGTCATGTCTGGCTCTGGGGATTTTGTCCGTTCTGTCACCAAGTTCTATCACAGTGATATTGTGATGTTTCATCTTGTGATGTTTTTTTGATTGCAATCTCAGGTGTTCTCTAACAGGAAGCTGGAAGGAGAGTCCTGGGTGAACCGTTATGGAGCCAAATTTGGGACTGTGTAAAAATGCATAAATGAATGGACTGAACTGGACTGAATGTCTAGGATTTAACTGGGGGACGGTGCATTTTTGGTAAAATCTAATACAAATAGTGGTCTCTTATAGACAGTAATTTAATTACTTTTGCAGCTAAGGAATAATCTTTCAGATTATCCTAGTTTGGTTGCATTCATCTTAAAACCTTTGGTTCCTGTCCAATCTGCCCCATAATGTCTTTCTTTTAGCAACTCAAGCAAAGCCCATGTCTAACTCTCTCCATGCTTGGGCAGACATCTTATTTCCCCTCATGCAGACGGTTGAAGTAGTGTGCACACTGCCGCACTGAGATACATTTTCAGGCAGTGGACCAAGGGGTAGCTCTGTCAATAATAGAAGCTGTGGTCATCTTGAAGGATCTACAGCATATGCAAGTCTGACTAGATGTTAGCAATTGAAGTGATGTGGTGTGATGTGATATACGACCCACTCCAAGCAGATGATCACAAGAGCAGTGCCACTCTTGTTCACACTTGCCGTCTCCTCCCTTCACTGAAGTAAAAAGAGGGAAGGTTTGGCTAAGATGACAATGGTTAAGATTTCAAGGTTTAGATCTTTGGGCAAGACTTGGCATAGAAGTCTTTGATGGGTTGGTAAAATGGTTATTCTCTGTCCATTGCCATTTGTAGTTCATTTTTGAACATTTAAAATTATAAATCTTGCACATAACACCTTTTCATGTCACGTCAGTCAGGCTGATTAAAATGGCTTAATCTCGTCTGAATTAAAACAGCCTGCCCTGTGTTGACTGGGCATGTTAATCCCTGCATGTGTTACAAAGGGAGGGGAGAAACTCAGCATTTCCCAAGAGGACATGGCGATAACCCCGACAATAGTGATGTCAGACAGTCATCCTGTGGACAAAGCTAAAACTAGCACAGACATCCATGATGTAGTGACATGACTTTGCAGGAGGACGGTTTCCGCATTAAATTATATCTTTAGGTGATTAGGCCCTAAATCCATTTTGCCTATCAGCCAGTGCTGTCACCCCCAGAGAAGGCACATGAAATATGAATGTGAAAGCCAAATAAGGGAGGTCATTTTTTTTTTTGCACTCTCCCTCCCCCTCTCTTTTCCTCCTAAGACTCATCCCAATTGATGGCAGCACACAAGTGCTGTGAGGAGAGGCTTGTCTATAAATAGGATTTGCTGATGACGTGGCAATGGAGTCTAATCCTTTGTATACGCTGCCTCTTGAGTCCATGGCCCCCATGTGCACGCTGAACCAAAAGCTTGCCTAGCATCTTGCTGTGGTGCTCTGCATCTTTAGTGTGTAATTTATAACCAGCCATAGGAACGTATTTTTCTGTGTGCCTAGACTTTTTTATGGCTAATAAGCAAAGCCCTAACACCTTGTTTTGCTGGTAGCTTGTGTGCAACAGTCCCCAATAGACTCCAAAGGCTGCAAAAAAGTCCTCAGTCAGGAATTGAAGTGGCAAAGCTCTTGAGAACTGGAGCTTGAAGAATTTTATTTGTTTGCTGGTTTGCGGATTGCTGGTTTCTTGGATACCAATTGGCCTGGCCATTCTATGAGTCTGCTAACAATAGAGACATTGTTGAACCCCAACGTTACACAATTACCAGGCATTTAAATTATATTTGTTTGGAGTTGGCCACGTCAGCATTATTAGGCAGGGCCAGATGAGGGCCCAGAGTAAGTTTGCTTCGGTATAATGAATTTTCCCCCCCTATCTTTCAACATCACTTCGTCTCGAGTCTTGTAGAGGCACCGAGGTTACATGCCACCAGACGCAGGGAATTGACATCTGATGACCTTTTTTAGTGTGTGAGAGGGAAGCCATTTGAAATCCTCTGACTTCAATAATTTAGAATTCAACATGTTTAGGTTTTTAAAATGAATGGCAGTGTTTTTGTGATCCAACTTGGATACTTGTTGGATAAATTCACATTTGAATGCTACCGAATGCAATTTGCTAAATTGCCTGTTGGAAGCTAATAATAAACCATCATGGCGCTCTCAGGTGTCTTTATATCTCCTTTAGAATGTCAGGGTTGTTACATCATAAGGGCTCTCCTCACCCATGAAATGAAACCCAGACACTTGAAACGTTCAGGATCTGGTGGCAGAGGGAAAAGCCTCTAGTTCCGCTTGACGTAGTGAAGGGAGTAGCCAAGTGAGTGATCCACGTTGGCACGTTGTCTCCAGAGCAGGCGCAGCCCTGTGGAAATGATTCGCCTGAACCCCTAACCCCCCCCCCCCTTTTCTTTGAAGGCTCTACTCTATCTTTCATACATCAGGCTTAGTCCTGTCTTTGGTTAGGCTTTGATTGCCTCTGCCTTTTTTGTTGACTCTGCACAGTCTTTGCCTGCAGGAAGAAAAAAAGAAAGGGAAATTTCTCCTTTGAAATTTTACCACATTTGAGTGAACTGCTACTGCTGCCTTTGTGGTTGCTGGAGCAGGACAGAGGAGTAATCTCATCATTAAAACACCCCGATGTTAGATGCTGTCATGCTCAGGCCTGACTGGGCAGGAGGGGGCCACAGGCCTCTCACAGAAGGCTACAATGTTTCTGTCTTGAAATGCCAGCATGTAGGAAGAACTGGAGAATTTATTAGGGGGAAAAACACAGCAGCACAATCGGCTCTAAAGCTCTTATCTCTCACGTGAGCCACTACACGAGCACAGCCTACTAAGGCTTATCTGCCCCACTGACTTTATAAGTCTGGTCAGTTTGCGAAGCTGTGTTAGTGTGGAAAATGCTTTTGGTTGTATTAGTTTCAACCAGGAATGAATATATCTTTCTGTAACACTGGGTGAGTGTTGGTGAGAATAGCAAGAGTTTGAATATTGCAATCATTTTTGGTTTGGATGAAGGTGTCCACCTCATCTCAATCATTTGTAGCCTTCTATGGGTTTTCCGCTTAATAGATTCAGTCCACAATACAGAAGAATTAATGTCTCTTTGCTTGATGCTTTTAGAACCTCCATTTCTTCCCACACATTTTTAGCGTTTCAAGGCACTTTGAACCACGTCAAGCAAGCAGTCTCTGGCAGAAAGCACTCATTTCTAAAACCTAATTAACTAACTCTTCTGAAGAGGACAACTACTTCTACTCCTCTCTGTAAGAAATGCTGTTGGAACAATATTAGTACAGTCAGCATGGAACACTTGAAATGATTCATTTGTACAGGCCTTGTACCAGGTGAAAGGATCTGTGTGAAACGCTGTATTACCAAGGCACACAGCCCTTAGGCAGACCTGCCATAAATTCTCTGAACGCATCCAAGCTGAAGGCTAAAGACGCGTGGGCCATTAGTGTGTGTGCGCTTGTTGGTTGTCATGGAGAGAGTGGAACGGTAATGGAGACCTCCCACTCAGAACGATCTCCATTGGACAAGGTGACCTCTCCACTGCGGTAGTTCATGGAGGGTGTGCTATTTGCGGTGGTGTTTAATGGACCTCAGTATGGGTTGAGCTTTCGTGTACCTTTTTAAGCAGGTTATGCCTGTGGTTGTTTTTATATTCTACTCGGAGGTGGTAATTCTGTCCTGAGGTTTTTTTTTTTTTTTGGTCAAAGTGGATTCTGACTGGACAAGCTTATCGTGGAGTCATATCGTGGACACTGTAGGTCAAACTTGATGGCATAAATGTTTGATCCTCCCCAGCAGATGCTCTGCAGCAGACTCCCAGCTTTGCTGCAGAGTGGGACTGATGACTCTGCACTTTTTATTATTTCAGGAGCATGCAATGCTCTATTGGGGAGGGTTTGGCCCTCACCAATAAGACAAGCTCAACCCTGTTTAAGACGTTTGTCATCATCTGATCTTTTGACACTCACTCTTGTCCTCCTTTTCTCTTTCTCTCTCTCTCTCTCTCTGTGTCTGTCTCTCCCTCCCCCCCATCTGCCTTTCTTTGTGTTTGTTCTTATTTTGCAGGTTTCTGAGCATTAAGACAATGGATTGAAGCAGAGCAGAGAGGTCGTAGCAGGATTTGCCTTCCAATCACACCCCGGCATCTAGGATCAAATTCACCAGACCCTGCCAGGCATTGTGGGCAACCCTTTCCTGTTAAAAATGAACATTGTTGTTCCATATACTATATATGTAATCGGTATATATAGATAACATGCTCAGCATATATCTATATATTGGTATGTATATACTATATTCACAAAGAGAGATCGGGCTTGGTATGGAGTTCAAAGCTGTAGCCTTTTCTATTGTCCTGTCCCTGAAGACTTCTTTTTTTTTCTTGTGTTTTATTCAAAACTTGCAAAGGAAAAAACTTAGAAAATGGTTGACTCACAGAGGATATAATTGTGCACATGCCAATGTTTTCCCCGAGCTCTCTCCTTCAGAATGCGGCTGGTGGGAGGTGGAAGCGGGGCTTTCCTCACCTGTCGGCTGCACATCACGGCGCCTGCCCTTCCTCCCCCCGTAGTCAAGCCGTGTGGCTCCACCCAAACACTTATACATCTGAGATTTAATTTTTCTTCCTTAATTCTTTTTTTTTTTTTTTTTTTTTTGTTAATTTTTTTCCCTACATCCTCAAGTAAAGCAAGAACATGTAAACTTTAAACCTGTTTCTGTCACAAATGAATCCTGGGTATTACTAAGCAAAACATTGGGTTTCTGTTTTCTTAATTAAAAGAGGTAATTAAAATTTTGCCTGCTGATATGTGCTAGAAGAGCTTCTAATGTGAAGAAGAAAAAAAATTCTAGTGACTACTAGGTTTCTCTTTAGAACGCTGCATTAACTATATTGTACTTGGTATTCTGAAGTCTAAAAAAAAAAAAAAAGAATAAAAAAATAAACTCCACAAAGCATATTCATTACAAATTAGGCATCTCAACTAAACCTGTATGTTAATTGCTTAGATGAAAATTGTATGCATTGATGATTTTATTTTATTTTATAATCCCCCCCCTCCCCATCATTTGAAAAATGGATGTTTAATTGAAGCGCATAACCATTCATCCTGTTCACTTGATTTGCAACAATGGCCCCCATATTCTGTTTTGAGACACAAACGTGCTCACTTCACTCCATCCCCTCCCGTTATCATTTTTATATGCATATATATACACTTTTTTATCAGAGGAAAAATTACTTTTTCAGTTTTATAGAGTTGTCTTTCCCTGTTTTGAATTGATCATTTGGGGAAAGGGTGTTTTTGTTGCTTCTTCCTGCAGTGAAGCAGATCCTCTTGTAAAATATCTCTGGGACTTTCTCTGCTAAACAATTTTTTTTTCTTTCTTTCTCCGCTGCCGTTTAGAGTAGCGACCTTTTGCTCTTTTCTGTTAGTCTTTTTTTATTGCAAGAAAAAGTTGAGGGTTTCTTTTCTATATATTTTGGGGATCTTGCAAAAAAAGGAAGATCCATTTGAGTTTCTCTCAGCCTTTAGTCACAACCAGATGCACCCTTTGCTGTCTTGTTTTTCGTCCTTATTACCCCCTCTGACCCAGCTTAAGGCATTTACTGCTGGACATTCTATAAAGTGTAATTTATTCCCTTTTAGCATGTCAGAATAAATTAAAATGACTTCTCAGAACCACTGTCCCAGTCTCTAATTTGAAGGAGAAAACAAAACTTGGCCTGAAAAGCATTTTTTTTCCTTACTCCATTTGTTTCAGTCCTGATGTTTACCTCTTAAACTAAAACACAACCCCAAACATTGTAAAGCCTGTATCAATTGAATGAGAGAATTTTGGGCCTCGTTACTTTGAGAGCTAATGCTTTGATCTTTAAATTGTATTTTCTTTTCCTGCCAGAGGAGATCTGGTCGCCCAATACAGTGGGGCTTTTGAAATGGTCTAAAGGTGTTGCTGTTAACTATATCAGTTTCTGTAAACTGATTGTAGGGGCGATGGGTAGTTTAGGTGCTTGTGATGTTTTAATCTTATGGGATTTATATCTGTAAATATTAAAAAGGCTTCAAGTGGCTATCATGGTAATCGGTTCAATTAATTATACCAACCACACGAATATTTAACAAAACAGGTTACACCAAGGACTTAATCGCGCATCTTTCATGTGCACCATTGTGATTCCACTTTGGCGTCTATCCTCTTGGAAAGCCGTTGCTTTGAGCAAGGGCTGCTTTGCGCAATTGGGGAATTCCCCCTCTTTGTAGCAAAACGTGATGCATGCTTACATGTGGATGTGCAGGGAATACAATGGCACAGGCGTGCTCCTTGGGGAGTTGTGAAACAATGACTGGAGAGTGCCGTTACACATGGAAATTCTTTTAACAAAGAACACGCAGACTGTGTATGGTCTGTGTATGTGTGTATGGTCTGTGTTGCCCCAGACCATTTTTTGTGTGTGTTTACCGACTTCCTGTGAAAAATTCGCCTCCGGTGATGTTTAGTCACTTTAGAACCAACATGTAGGCTGCAGTCATCTAAAGTCTGACAGTGCAACCGAGTAAACCGTTCTTTGTTTATTAATCTGGGCTTTTACAGACCAAATGTCAGGTTACCTGGCATTTTCCAACAAAGGAATCGAATAGATACAGATGCAACAGGATGTCTTGACTTCAACACAAGTGTCTCAATCTACTGGGGTCCAACTTGGGACCCTAGTAAATATGACTTGGGCTCTTTGCCTTCCCCCATCGTACTAAATCCACGCATCAAGTATGTCCCTTGGGAATGGAGTGGCAGCACACTGGCCGCTCAGACCTGGAGACTAGGAGCGTTGGGGGGGTAAAAGGAGCCTGAATGCTCCTATTGTGAGGTCAACCTATGGGGAAACGGCTGCTGTGAGCAAAGAGAAGAGGGAAGGCCCCACACAGCCTACCAGCAAGATAACAGGCCGATGTTCTAGTTATAGTGACACAGGTTTCTCCCCTCCGCACTAAAGCCATAACCTAGGCCATTTCCTTCAACAGGCCATTATTGCAAAAACATCATAATTCTCCTGAAGCCAACGCATGTGTCTCGAAACGAGCATAATCTTGAGTCTTCTATCCTTACAACAACCTAGTGAGCCAGTGTCTCTCAGTAGCCCGTTTGAGTGAAGCATCACGTGCCCAGCAAGCCTCTGTCGTCTGCTGGTGTGACCGCTGCTGTTGCTGCGTAATGTAATCCTATTCCTAAAACCTCGCTTGCCGAGCTCCAACCCCAATCTATTTTGCTCTCAGCGCACAAGGCACACCCTCCCTCACTCATTTCACATAGTGCGTCCAGACCACTTAATAGATTTATTCAGTGGTCGTAGAAGGGGAAAATTGAAGTAAATCCTATGACTGACTGGAGCTGCGTTGCGTGTTGATTCACGCACGCTACTCAGCTGTGCTGGGTGGGGGAGGGGCCATAACAGGAGGTGGGATCAGCTGAAAGCACTCTCCAACTGACCATACGTTTGTGACAAAAATGGTAGCCTGCGGAGTGCCGGAGTAGGAAATGCAGTAACAAAAAAAGCAGCACGCCATTGGGCCATTATTGCCCGATGGCACAGGCCCACCGTTGTGGACTGTCCTACTTGACACCTGTAATTTCAACAACATAATCACTCATAACGTTTAACATCAGCCTAATATAAGCTGAACGCCGTGTCATAGTATAGCAATATATACTAAGAGTATAGCTTATCGAGACACCAGCTGTTTCTCACAGGAGGGTGGCGCCGAAGCTTGGTGTCAAAGAACAGACCGTTTCACTACTTAAAAGCGCATGATAATCCAAGCGTCTGTCAGCAGGCCTGGCAGTACAGCCTATTGTCTAACTACTGAAGACAAAGACAGACATGCTCTGGTTGGTTATCTAAACAGGAGCCCAAACCAGCCCGTTTTGTTAGTTAGGGATAAGACCACAAAGATCACGCAACCCACTAGGCCAAGCCTATCTGTCTATAGTCGGCACTGCACATTTATAAGTCCAAAACGCAATTGTCCGCGAGATCGCGTGCGCCTGGTAGTAGCCTAGTAAAATATTTAGGCATGCCCATACTGGAGAGTGGCCTGTGGTACGCCCATGATGGAAGCATATGTCAGCCCGTTTCGTTCAATCTGTCCGTTTGTAACTGAACTCACTCACCTGGACCGAGCAAACCTATCCTGTGGCAATGACCGCGCCCCAGTGTGGCGCACACTGGACACTACAGCAGCCTCGTTGTAGCTTTTAACAGACAAAAATATCGAGTTTCGTGTTGTTGTCTTTCCGTCAGCTGGTGGGCTGACCTCAATACAGTATTCACAGCCATAAAATTAGATGCATAATAAGCCGGCCAAATGAAAGCTGGCAAGGATATCCACTCTAAATTATACATAAGCCTCGTCATACATAGCTCGTAGATTGTATTGCACGACCTAGTAGGCTAGTACAGGCCAGCCCTTTATTCTTAGAAACAAGACAGGGTAGGCTATATATCTTGTTATTTGAGTAGGCTTATTCTATACAGCTCTGTCATGGTTTCTAATACAGCACAAACTCTATCCATGTAAAATGATTCATTCCCCCCTAATGCTTGGACACCCCAGTTATTGAGTCTCGGCTAATGCTTTCTTGCCCTTTTTTGAATGTTCTCTTATTCTGAAGTTTGACATGGTTGTGGTTTGAAACATAATGATAAATGACAAAATTATAAAATAGAGTGTTCTGATGAAGAATAGTTCCAGGAGAGGCTATAACAAGGAGAGAACCCCAAGCTGACATAATTGGATTTGTCAACTTATTCAGCCTGTGTAATCACAAAAAAGACCTATGAGCCTCCTTAATGATTATTTTCATGTAGGTTTCATTAGGGAGCCACATACTGTTGTTACACATGCTTAAAACCTAACCAAATCACTATACAGGATTACACCCATAACAACTTGATTAGAATGGTGAAACACAGTCCACGTGAATCTAACTGAAAAAAAAGACTTCAGGCACATGTTTAAACTTTGACACACCCAGTTAAGGCAACAGCAATGGCTACTTGCCGTGTTTCAAATATGTACCGCCAGAAGTGCTGCTGAAGATTATTCATTCCGGGAAAAGGTATTGTCTGCATAGGACGAAATATGTAATTAAAGTTACAAGTTAGTCACTATCATTTTATGAGTCATAGTGTAGGAGGATTCAAGGCCTCTTGCTTTTAGTCTGCAGAGTGTAAGAGATATGTGTTACATTAGTGTCTGTTGAGAAGAATGCTGTACATTTCAGTCCCAGTGAAACACCTGAAACCTTTCTCCCTCAAACACACACACACACATACAAAATAAAGAAATAACTAACTGAAATCAGTGGATATGAAACCAGTCTCTGGACAGACTATTCAAACATCTGTCAATTGACAGCAGTGTGGACAAAATGTGTCTCAGACTATTGCTCAGCAAACCTTCACTCTGAACGGGAAAAGACATGTGAACGCAAAAGGTGAGGACATCCTTGACAAGCAGAAACTAGGCTATTCGAAAGTATTCTGAACTGACTGTAAAGTCTAGTAGGGAGAAGAGAATATGAGGCAGATATCAGGGCCAAGACCAAGTCAAGACTAGACCAGATCTATACATGTATAGTGTTGGAAATGTGTAGTATACGACCATCCAGCTATAGGCTGCCCCTCCTTATCTTGTTGTACGATGGTGCAGACGTGCTTCAAGTTATGTGGATTTCCTCAGTGTAAACTAGACGTCTGAGGCTGAGCTTTAGTTCAGACAATGCACTGATATCATTAAAGGTTTTTGTAGTACAGTATTCACATACTGCAGGTCAGATCAGGCAGAACACAAAAAATACATATGAACTCTCCGTCACACACAGACGTTTTAAAGGCTTGGTCCTTTTAGCCGTAGGCACTGCTCCAGTCAGTAGTAAAGTATTATAAGTCATGTGTCACACACCACAGTATCAGCCCCACCCAGGGGCAAGGTCCATTGAAGAATCCAGGTGAGTGTGTGTGTGTGTGTGTGCGTGTGTCTGTGAGATGATTGGTCTTTTGACTCCTTCCCGGGCAGCCCCTCCCTTCCTGCGCGTCATCCAGTCATGTCTGATCAGATCTTTCCACCAAAGGATTTGTGAGTGAGAGACGTGTCCATGCTCATGCTGTTCTTTCACCTGCCTCAATGACATTTAGGTGGAAGAGCCTGTTCACCTGGTATGTGAGAATACACCTCGTGTTCAATCCCCACCGCCACCAAAAAGATCAAAATTTCAGTCTTTAATTTTTGTAGTTTGTTCTGCTGTTTCATTGCTCACATGTCAATCAATCCAATTAAAATTCAAAACAATCTTATACCAAATATAACATGTTCTCTGTTGTATACTGTGATCAAAATTTTCTCTGTATTACACTTTTTTCAGTATATAAATAAACTGTACTCTTGAGCAGTCATATCAAGAAGTAGTTCATGTATTTTTGTGTACAATTACCTCTGTTTGGCTATGATATCTGTTAAGTGTAGACACAGGCCTTAGTTCATGCCTGGCATGAGTTTGTGCCCAAATGTTGACAGATCAAACAGCCCTTTGTAAGAACTCAACTCAACTGACATACAAAATTTGTAAACACGTAGGTTAAGCAACCCCCAATATTACATAAAGAGAAGAACCTGACCCCCCCTGGCTTGTAATCTGCTCGTTTGTTTGTGTCTATTAATCGTCCTTCTGTCAGTCAGGAAAGAGCACACAGAAACCCTCTTTGTTTTGTGGCCAGAGGTCAGCTGGCTCCTCAGAACGTTGAGAAACACTAGAGGAATCTAGTAACGGCTGCTTGAAGTAAACATGAGGAGGTAAGGGTGGGTTTTGGTGAGGTGGCGTGGGAGGACACCTCATGTTCCATCTCCCACTCCCCACCTGCCTCCTTTGAGGAATGGGATTTCACGCTCCAAACAGTGGACGTCAGTGTGGAGCCTCCGGCTTGGTCTTGTGAGGAGCATGTGGGACTGGACCAGTGTGACTGCGGCTCTTTGCTCCTCAACAGTCTATCTATCTGTCTGTGTGCCTAATGTGATGGGGGTTGTCTGTAGTGTGAACTCTCTCTTTCTCTCTCTGTCTCCCCTTCCCACCGCATGCTTAGAATCCTTCTTTTACTACAGGATTCCAATGGGAACGCTCACAGATCTACTCAACTGTTCACACTGGGCTGAAATATTCAGCTGTCAGCTGCCCACGCAGCTTTGCTGCTTACTACAAATTCAATGGTGGTATTGATTGTAGAGGGGTTCTCAAGAATGTGAACATCCACCCTCTCTCGCGCTTCTCTCTCTCTGACTCATTTTGCATGTGCATATGGAACATCTGTAGGGAGAAGCAGGCAGCTATTTTTACTTTTCACAGCATGGGAATCAGCAGCAAGCTTCTCCGTCGGACCACTTAACAGTGTAGAGCGTTTGGCGGAAAAGTGCCTCACATTATGCCTAAGCCTCTTGAAAAGAAAACTTATGTATGTTCACACACTGATATCTGCCTCATTCTCAGCAAAATCAGCCACATGCGACTGGCTGTGGAACAGAGACAACCACATCCTGTTGTGTCTTCAGTGTTTACACAGACGTATGTGAGAACTACATATATGGTTTCTTCTCTGTGTATAGTAGGCTATAGGATAGCCAGCATGACCATAAGAGATGGGAGGCATTTGAAGACCTCCAGCTATACCAATCCAGAATTCCAGTCATCTGGCTCAGCACGTGTCAGCAGCCTAGTGCACTTCCATAATGTACAGTTGGGGAAAATACACTGCGCCACCTTGTGGATGTCATTTGAACATGTCTGATTGTAGTATTGTTCTCTCACCTAGATGGCGCTGTTTTGTAATTTTTGGAAAATTGGAAATTGAACTGATGAGGCACATATTTGATCAAATGGCAATCATAAAGACACAAAAACAAGATTCAGCAAAGCTTTGAGCATAATTTATTGACAATATTACAAGTTATTCTGTCAACATAATATATACAACATCATGAAGACGTAATGTAGGCATAAGGTGCATACCGACATGAAGTGAGGCCCCAACCCCAAGAACAGTATTTCCAGGAATCCCCCTTGTAGATTGCCCAAGGGATTCCTGGGAAAACTGGACCCCGGGGACAGGGAAAATTTGGAATGTGCTCTACATGGTTCCAGAAATATATACAGAGATATATGACACTGTGAACATACAATACTCCAAGGACCAAAACAAACTATGAGGACAGAGTGCAAACAACAACAAAAAGCCGCATTACAACCAACCCAACAACAACCAACTTAGTTTAAATGCAGTAAGTGTTTAGTATAGTCCTAACAATAATTTGGGAAATGATTTCGGACATGGACACTTCGGCCTTGATCAGGCTCCTTGTGCTTGTGTGTGTGTCTGTGTGTTTGTCTGGAGCTCCTGCCCTCCCTCCCGAGCTACAGTGCTTCATCTCAGACTCCCAATTGACCAGAGATGCAGCACTGCACCTTGGGCCGGACAACCAGGGAAGAGGGTCACCATCTATCCATCCATTCCATGTCTTCCACACATTATGGACTGTCCAAACCTACCTGGATCTCTCTGTGCTGCTTTCCGACACTAGGATTTCCTGAGCTTAAGGACGTAGCTTAGCATTGTTGGCTTCGATCCTCTCACTCTTTTCACCTGACACCTGTTTCACAGCGGTCTAGTCCCTGGCATTTGGACCTAGTGACAAAGAACAATGAAAAAAACAGATGTAATATCTTCCGCTGCACTGGAAACGGAACATTTTCAAGAAACGTATGATTTTGTGGCCTCTGTTAAGAGTGAGTCAGAGCTGACCATAAATGTACAAGAAGGTCAGTGATGTTTACAGAGGAAGTTGAGCCATCTAAAAGTGAGGGAGATGTCTTTGGTGGTGGGAGGAGGGAGCTGTAAACATCGTGAAAGAACAGGAAATGGCTTTGACCTCCCGTTTGCCTGGATGTTTAAGCGCTGCTCACTTCCTGTTGCCCGTGCCCCTAGCCTCCCCACAAACATTCCTCCACGCTCGCTCGCTGTTCTCACACTCCTCTCCTCCTGACACCCCCATCCTCTCATCCCTCCCCTTAACTCCATTCTAGTGCTCTCTCTCTCTCTTTCTCTCTCTCCCCCTCTCTCCCCACCTCCACTCTTTCTCTCTCATTCAGCAAGCAGCACCTGGCTTTGTTTTGTAAGCATATACTGAAACAGTGTCTAAAGCTATTAACCTAACCGGGCTACCATAAGAAAGTTATTTAATTATGTTATATTTACAGAGCACATCAGAGCTAAAAAAAGCTAGCTGTTGCACAGCTAAATACACAGTGTCTGTTACAGTTGTCATCATGTCATCATTTTTTACCATGACTATCCCCCAAGGCACAGCGGGATTTATAGTGGGATATATGTGCCAGGTCTAATGGGCTTACTGTGTGTGTATGTGTGTGTGTGTGTGTGTGTGTGTGTGTGTATGTGTGATGGACAGCTGCCTGTCCCCCTGTAACACAGAGATGCCCTCTCTGTGGCGACCCACACTGCTCTGGCTCAGGTTTTTGCTGCCCAGCCTCAGAGGCCTGCAGTGTGGCAGACCGGAGCCAGTGGCATCGGCCAGGCGGAACCCCCCAAACTGCAGAGCGCCAAATTCCATTGAACAAACAAACCACACAGCCGTGCCCCCGACTGTGTGCTCCCCGACTGACTTCCAAAGCGCTCGCATTACACTCGGAGGCCTCGGACCAGCACGACTGCCTCACGCTTCCTCCCACATCAGTCAGGGATCTCCCCACAGCAATCCACAACCTCAAATTATACCAGAGACTACAGACACCAGACACAGAGCAAAGCTTCACAGTCCATATAAGCAAGATTTCCACACATCTCCCTGTGCCTTTATGAAGCCCCTCATCTGCCTTTGTGGGCCAACCAGTCAATCAGTGTAGTAAGACTAACTCAAGCGACAGACAGTGTTGTTGTGACTGTGGCCTGATGGGACACTTTTGCCGAAGAAAAAAAAAGAGAGATAGAGAGAGAGAGAGAGAGAGAGAGAGAGAGAGAGGGTCATGAGGTTCATCCACATGCTTCTCTGCCCTCACTGTGTGCAACACACTGCAGAGTGTGGGGGCCACACCTCTTTTGTAGTGGGTCATTTAGTAGGAATTTAGGGCAGCCTGATCCCTGTGGGGGAAAGAAGTAATGGGACATCCTGCCTCCTGATATCAAACAGCATCAGCAATGGAGCTAGAAAGTAAAGCAGGGCACCATTCACTCTTTTTTTTCCACAGCATTGCATCAAGAGACATGGGCTTCAGTTTTCATTCACATTCAGGCAGCCACATTTAGCTTGCGCTTTCAGCCAAAAATGTAGAAGAAAAAAAAAGATGACAAAAAAAGTATCAAAAAGGAAAAGTAGAGTGGCACTCAAACCTATAAAGCGTTTGGAGTCATGGTTGTGGTATCTGACTCAGTCAGGAAATGACTTGGATCTAATGGCTTAGGGAAAATTATAAACACATTTCCAGTCAGTTAATTCCACATAAGTGGCACTTGGGCTGAAAAATATCGGGGGGCTGCCAGGTCGGTGAGACCCCAACTCAGCTCCGCATGGCGTGAATGACGTTGTGGCGTCTCAAAACCACAGAATAATATACAGCATTGAAAATATACTCCCGAGCTTAGTTAGTCAGGCTAGATGAAGTGTGGCGCATGGCCTGGGTGCTAATGCCATCGCCTAATCCAGGGAGAGAGGAGAGAGGGCTGGGGATCGGTTATTTCAACTTAACTCCACTGATTCTAATGCCATTTGCAGTCCACTGCGGTGGTGCAGCGATGGCTTGCAGAAGGAGTGCCTGACGAAGCTGAGACCTCTGCCGCATTCAGACACACACGCACATACACACACACACACACACACACACACACACACACACACACACACACACACACACACACAACAACACATGCTCAAAGCACAGAAACCCAGCTGGCAGGTTAACAGGCAGGTCTGGTGAAGCACTTAAGAGCCCCCTTACTTTATGATAACACCACGCCGCCTTCGTCTGATGCCACTGCTGCGGTGCCATATTTACGTCTCCTCGTGACCTGGCAGAGACGTGTGTGTGTGTGTGTGTGTGTGTGTGTGTGTGTGTGTGTGTGTGTGTGTGTGTGTGTCTGAATAAGACCCCTAATGGCTGTTGCTCAGGGCTGCTCTGTTCTGTTGTGTCCGGGTTTGTCCTGTTCCCGTTAAAAGCGTCCCTATCTCCTCTGAGCTGGGCCAGCTGCCCATGTGCTAGAGCACCCCTCTCTTCTCAGCTCTGAAGGCTTGTGTGTGTGTGTGTGTGTGTGTGTGTGTGTGTGTGTGTGTTTGTATGCGCTTGCGCAGACCCTGTTAGACCGTTGCTCACCTTTGGCCTGGGGCGTGCCAGTTGCTCCTGTTGGTCCTGCTCCCATGGGGCTGTCACATCTCCATAACCCCCTCTGAGAGGCTAAAGACAGAGAGAGAGAGAGAGAGATAGTGAGAAAGAGAGAGGGAGTGAGATAGAGAGAGAGAGGGAGACAGTATGTGTGTGTGAGAGAGAGAGAGAGTGAAAGAGAGGGACAGAGAAAGGAAGGAAGGGAGAGAGAAAGTGATTCAGTCCATTCAGAGTGTACTGTAACTTTGGACTACTTTCCTCCCCTTGTCCAGACAATGACAGACTGAAACACAAGCAATCTGTTGATTGTTGGGCTTGAATACATGCTCTCGTTCTCTATCAAGAATGTCTACTAAGCTTATCAGTTACTGTTGTCAAATTCACATGTCTCACAGGATAAGCACAGTGATAAACATAATAAATCTCAAATTTAATTTTGGCAGAGGCCCTTATCCCATAGAAGGAAAGCAAAACAGAAATGATGTTATGGGGGAGGAGAAAAGGGGTTGAAAAAAAAGAAAGAACGTGAAAATTCCCGTCATTTTGACCCTTTTCCAAGAAGTTAGAGCTTTAGGTTGTCTCAAATCCCTCTCTTGGAATCTCCCACTACCTCCACCAATAGTACCCCACCCCCCTTACCATATAAGGAGTTTCGAAAGGATTTTATTTTGGGATAATGGAAAATGTAGCTGCGCTTTTGATAAACATTCACTCGTTCAGGCTCTTACGCCCTGTGATTGTGGAAGCAGACAGTTTGTCACTGCACTGTGTACACTTGCCCCCCCCCCCTCCAACCCCCCCCCCCCCCCCCCCCGACACACACACACACACACACACACACACACACACTCACACACCACCCCACCCCCCTCCCCTCCTCACCCCCTCACCCAAGCCTGCATACATTCCCTTTTCTAGTCACAGTCTGCCACTGACAGACATAAAAGGGAAAAGCGAGACTAGGTGAAGAAGAAGCCAGAAAAGTCTGCAACGGCTGCTGGAAAAAAGGAGCTCTGTGTCTCCGCTCCCTACTTTAGCTAGAGTGCATGGTGCTATTGGACAATGTTTACTGCCTCTTGGTTGAGAAACTGTTTGGAGTTCAAACTCCCTTTTGGGCTTTGACGGTTTGTTTTCACACGTAAGCCATAAACTTACAGTGAAATTCTGGGACACTCTGAGTGAGAGAGAGAGTGTGTGTTTGTGTGTGTATGTGTGTGTGTGAGTGGAGGCCCTTTGTGGAGACACTGGAATATCTCTCTCATTTTCTTCACAAAGGGGAAGATTCAACAAACACACAAAACTTGTGTATACGTGGGCTTGTGTATATGTGTGCTTGTGTATGTGTGTCCCTCCATGTGGCCGTAACATGACTGATAGCAGTGACCATGTTTAATAAGCGCGACCCAATAACAAACACCCCTATCCTACACCCTAAATCCTGTTTCCCAGGCCTGAGTTTCCCACGTCGAGCACAGAAACCACCCGCAACAGTGGGGAGAGGCGGCTTTCACTGGATCAGCAGGAGGCGCATCCTGCAAAAGTCAGGAGTTGCTCCAAAGAACACACTGCGGTGGCGCGCATCGCTGTCCCCCAGGAACCAGCTGCAGGGGACGCCGCTTCTCACACTCTCACACACCAATTACCATTCTAGTGGCTTTCTCAGCACCACACCTGTTTATGGGGACACAGGGGGAAGAGCACCAAAAATAACTGGGGACACAGAGGTGCGTTTTGTGTGTGTGTTTGTTTGTGTGTATGTTGTGCACGTGCATGTGTATGTGTGTCCGCATGTGTATGCGTGTATGTAGGAGAGATAGAGAGAGAGACAGAGAAAGAAAGACTGTGTATATCAGTCTGTGTATATCAGTGTATATTGGGTCACAGTGGTAAGAGCACCAAAAAAAAATAGTGACACAGAGATTAGTGTGTGTGTGCGTGTGTGTGTGTGTGTGTGTTTGTGTCTGTGTCTCTGTGTGTGTTTCAGCATGCAAATCTGTTTTCAGTGAAAGGTTTAGGATTTACTGATACTGCTGTAATTGTTTTGCTATGCTTTGGTATGGTATACAGTGAAACACACCAGGGCAATTTGTAAAGATCAAGAGAAATGTGAACGTAAAACTGTAAGGTGATCAGCAGATCAAAGGAGCTCAGATGGAGTTGCGGGCCAACTAACTGTTATGTCAAAAGAATTACTGAATACTTTGAAATGTCAAGAGCTACAGACGGAGTACTAAGGCCAAGATGAGGTGGAGGCTTAATGGCAAACAGCTGATCATGAAAGGAGTTGAAAGGAGTGTGCATTGCCTGATAGAGACAGACCTATCTGACCTGATCTACTGATTGCCCGAACACTACCAGCTTTGCGCACTACACAGGGCCATGGCTGCTTGTTGCTGAGTAAAGACAGAGCCATTCCAGCAAAATGCCAAACCAAAAAAAGAGAGATGTGAGTCGATGTGCATCCTGAGTTGAGTTGGCCATAAATGTGCATGGCGGTTGTGTTTCAGGTGGCTGCGTGTGACGTGGGCAAGAACCAAACATTTAAGCTCTGTTTGGAGACACTCACTTAGGAAGCCATCACTTGTGTATGTGTGTGTGTGTGTGTGTGTGTGGAGGGGGTTAGGTTGGCTGAAGTGTGGGTGATTGTTTATGCTAGGATTTCACCGGGAAGAGAAACAAGAGAGAGAGAGAGAGAGAGTGAGAGAGAGAGAGAAAGAGAGATAAACCATGTAGAAGGAGAAGGGGAATGATATACAAAGCAAAGTATACACTGACTAAGACAGCAAGTATGAGAAACATCAGAGAGCTAGTGACACAGAGACAGAGAGAGGGAGAGAGAAAGATATGGTATACAGAGAGAACGACAGAGAAAATGAAGGACATGACACTTTATACAGAATACTAGAGAGAGAGAGAACATAGAGTGAAAGATAGAGAGAATGATGGTCATAAGAGACTAAATAGAGTGAGAAGGAGAGAGAATAATAGAAGAGAGTGAAAGAGATTACAGAGTGAAAGCCAGGGAGAATGGGGGTTATAAGAGACTTATAGGCGCATACAGACGAGGCCTGTGAGAGTGTGAAGTGTGTGACAGAGTCAGGGCAGTGGCAGAGAGCTCACCTCAGTAGTGCAGGCAGACGCTCTGTTTACACAGACACAGGCTTATGGCCCTGATAATGGAGCGAGCAAATGCTCCCGCACGCCCAAACATTGCCTTTTAAGGCCCCTTCTCATTTCTCCCCCATCTACTTAAATCATCTCAACAGGAAACGTGAGGGAAGGAGGGAGGGGAAAAAAGAGGGAGAGGGAGAGAGAGAAAGAGGGAGGGAGTGTGAGGGGAGAGAGGGATGGTAGGGAAGGCCTCCCTCGTTAGTTCCCCCTTCTCCTTCCCTGACAGACTCGGCCTAGATTAGGGGACCTAATCTGATCCAAAGCGCGGGCGCTCCTTTGCTCTCTCCTTCTCTCGCTCCTTTGCTCTCTCCTTCTCTCGCTCCTTTGCTCTCTCCTTCTCTTGCTCCTTTGCTCTCTCCTTATCTTGCTCCTTTGCTCTCTCCTTCTCTTGCTCCTTTGCTCTCTCCTTCTCTCGCTCCCTTGCTCTCTCCTTCTCTTGCTCCCTTGCTCTCTCTCCCCCTCACCTCTGCTCCTTCACTGCTCATACTGAGAAGAAACTCTAATTGGACTGTGAAGGACACCAAGCAGCACCGAGTCAGTCAGCCAGCAAGCTAATAGGCCAATTAGGAGCCACAGTAATTCCCCCAGTTAAATTACTAAACGAGGGGGGGGGGGGGGGGGCTCAAAAATGGGGGTTGGTGTAGCCTAATGTACATTCACTTTGTCATCTCAAGAATGTCTGTCCACTGAATGCATGTCTATTTCTTTGGGATTAAAATTGCACTGCGTGGACAAAATGTCTGTGTTACTAGAGACTGGAAGGTTCTCAAAACCTTCAGCTGAGACTTTAGGGGACTCATGAATCCCTCTGGCTCCTTGAGGATGACCAGAAAAAGCCCCATGATGCCACTGGTAAACACTGGATTCTCAGAGCAAAGAAGCATGGCCCCAAGTTCTCAGAAAAGGACTGTTTATATGTGACTTCAGGCCTGTGTGTTTGTACAGCAGTAGCAGTGAGAGTGTTGGAAGATGTAAAACATGAAAGACGGATTTCAGTCATGGCAAAAGACCAGTTATAAACCCGAAAGCGCTGTGCACACCACACATCCGTACTCATAATCTAGCCAATATTGCGTTGACATTCCAGTTGTTAAATCCAACAATTAAATAAGCTGTTTACAACTCCTCTAAACCAGAAACGAACTGATAGCTACTCAAGGGTGACACAGCAACTAACTTAAGTCTGGCTCCCTTCAGGTGGCTCCCTCCCAGTGTAAACACACTGGGATTTATGAACTAAACTAAACATCACCGGAGTGTTAGCCTTAGTAGGATGTTGTATATGTGTGGAATAACCAGAATACTCAAATATTATCTAATCACAAACATTCTGTTGAATCAGAGGACACTCAAACCTTACCCAGCCATTTTCTAAACTGAAAAGGCAGTGAAGGCTCAGACTGATCTCACAAAGCATTCCTTGGATGCAAAGGGCTGGAGCAGTGCAGCACATGGAAGACTGTTTGCCTCCCGCCCGGGAAATGGACATCCTCTTATGGCAAAAGGGTTTGAGGTCCCATAGGCAATGACATATATGTGTGCTAGTTGATGTGCTGGAACCCAAATCACAGGGGACGGTGTTGGTGTTGGGCTGGTGCTGCTAGGATCTTGGCTCTGGGCCATAGTAAGGGCTTTTTTTAAAAAAGGGAGAGAGAGAGAGACCTCAGACAGTCTCCAGGGAGTGCTGCCTGCCCCCCCCCCCCCTCCCCTGCCCCTACACTCTACCCTGCCCCCACCCCATGTGAAAGTGACCCTGGGAACAGGGGTCCCCAGAGGCTTGAAGAGGGAGAGAGTGACACGTGGGACGGAGCAGAAGAGCGGGGCGAGCGAGAGGTCATGTGAAAGTGCTCTGGTGTGATGGCTTCCAGACTTTTGACTCCTCGGAAAACAAATAACGCACTTCCTCGCCCTCCCTCACTGTCTCCATCCCTCCCAGTCCCATATCTGACCCATCCATCCATCCGTCCATCCATCCATCCATCCATCCATCCATCCAACCATCACTCCCTCCCTCCACCAACCATCTTTCTATCCATCTAACCCCCCCACCCCAACCATACATTCATAAATCCTTGAGATGCATGTGGAAAATCACTGACTTTTACAGACTGTAGTAAAAATGCTCACAGTGCTTACAAAGCAGCCAACTAAGTGTGAGCCTGTAGTCTATAGTCTTTAGCCTCTTCTGGTTTTGTGCTAAAGGACACAGGGGCACGTAGTACAACATGCTTTGGGCAGCTGCTGGATTTAGACTGTTAGGGATTCATGTCTAAGGGATTAACAGAATATACGCCTATCAACCACTTTGTCAACCACCTGGCTCCAAATAACCAGAGTTACAACAATGAAAATGACACTAAAGGCAGAACAATTATCTGACGATGGTAAAATGATATTAACATCAAGGATGGATTAGGAGTAATTCAACCTCACTGGTTTCATTTGCACGTTGAGTTTAAACTCTGTAACTGTAATTGGCTGATGCTGCATAAAATGTGCTGGAATTTGGAGTTGCTGGTATGTGTGCATGTGCTTGTGTCTAGGTCATCACAGTGGCATCTAACAGCCTCCTCCACAAACCTCCTCAAAAGTGCACCAACAGCTGCGTACATCTGCTTGGCCTCTCTCCCACTCTCCTCCTGTGGCCAGCCTCAAACTAACTCACAGGGTCCTCCCACAATGCAACAGCCGAGAACAGACAGTGAGAAAATAAAGTTAGCCTTTTTTATATAGAAGTACATCTTCAACAGTTCAATCCTGGAGTCATGCATCTATTATTACTGTATGTCACAAGTGAAAAAGCAAGTTTGGGGTTACGTTAGTGTAAACTGACATGGTATGAACAATCTTGTTTGTATGTTGGTATATCACATCGTTGACCCAGTGTATGATACTGGCTTTTTGTTTGATCACTAAACCAGCTCAGGAAAACATTGCAGTCCTTGGTAACGCTCCTTGGTGTGGGTAATGTCAGTATGGCCTCTCTCCTCTGATAGGAGGGACAGGAATAATCCACTAGCCTGTCCTACGCACAGGAGCCCATTAACATGGGCACAGATTAGTCATGAAACACTCATTTAGCTGTTAAGGGGTCGCAGAGGAAAACGCTTCTGGAATGCTCTGTTATTTTTCATTATGTATGTCATCTCATCTTACCCTACACAAACCTTTTTCTTGTGAGATGTGAAAAAAAAGAGTCTGTGTCTTTGTGTGTGGGTATGGAAAGTCTGGCAGCGGCTCATCCTGCCCTGGCTTGAAGTCGGGCTCGGTGGAATCTTATCAGTCTGTCTTTTTCAAACAAATAGCACACCCAATTGCCCATGCCGGTAACTATCATGGCGTGCCCTGTTCCAGAACGCAATTTCTTCCAGGCTCCAAGGCACCGTTATCTACATTAGGAAGGGAAGTGAGCTAAGTTTCACAATCCCTCAACACACGCAAGTCCTTCAACATCAGTCGGCCTCGGCCGTTAACTCAGTATGACCACATAACCATCGCGCTGATAGATGAGGTGCCAAAATGTGCCACACAAACATGTGTTTGTGGAGATGCACGCCATCTGTCCCTACCGACTAAAAGAAAGAAAAAAAAACTTTTCCCACCAGCTTCATACCACAGACTGGATGCTCAGAGGAGAGAAAGCCATATAACTACTGCATACGAACACCATTTCCCCCAGACAGGAAATACATCATACACTAGCTCATGCCGCATCTGGTTGCAATTGTGTGCTGGCGTGTGGTGCTGAGGTGGACTTACCTCCCAGCACTCGCTCTTTCGAGAAGGTGTGCCGCTGGACGTCGTCCTGGTCTGGTTTGGTGGACTGGCAGGGAGGTCAGCTTCTGGTCTGGTGGTGGTCACAGGAGGCGGCAGGAGGCCTGGCGAGTGGAGGGGGGGGACCCCTGTCCTGGGTCGCCATGGATGCTGGTGGAGATGTGGACTGACTGTCTGGAGGGGGTTCCCGGCTCCAGGCTCCCTTTTGAAGCACGGCCGGCTCGCCGAGCAAAGACTTTTGTTTTACCTTATATGAGGAGAGGGGCCGGCCCTGCACCGCAGCGCCACGAGGAGGGAAAACCCCCCAAGCCGCACGATTGGCTGGCGGGAGGGCCCCTGTGACCCCAGCCCGTGACCCGCAGTGTCTGAGGAGGAGAGCTCTCTGGGAAGGAGGGATCCTGTCGGGGGAGGAGGAGAGGAGGGAAAAAAGGGGAGGTGGGTAAGGGGTGGTGGATGGGGGCGGGTGGGGGGCCGGTCCTGTCTTCCTTTCGAAGGAAGCTGCATTTGACAATTTTCATATTTCTTCTAAATTTGGAGATTTCTGCCCCGTGCTGGAGTCTTGGCCGCTCTTGCTCCAACTCCATGTGGAAACCATTAACAACAGAGGGCTCACTGCCATTCCAGCCTGGGAACATGAGTGCACTGCTCAGACACAGTTATTTAGAATAATTAACTTCCTCTCAGAAAGCTCTCATGGCTCCATATGGGAAAGCGTTTACTGGAGGCGTACTGGGAATCGTATACAATAATGCCACAGAGATTCAAAAAAAGCCGCAGGTGGGCAAGACATACAGCTTGTTTATTGTATTTATTTATTTCTTTTCTTTTTTTTTTGTTTTTGGGGGGGGGGGTTGTGAGACATGACTCAAACATTGGCACTATGCATTTTTTTACCCACTGCAGTAAACACACACACACAAACACACACACACACACACACACACACACATACACAAACACACACACACGCACAAACATCCTCAGCTCTCTCGCGGCCTCATTATAGTACTGATTGTATCAGCTACAGTAATTCCACTGCTTGCAATCAAAACATTGCAAGTCCACTGGGGTGAATGAGACACAAATCTGGAGAGGTCCATTGCACAAAAGTATGCAAAATTTACCACAGTTTAGTGTAGTCTTGGCATTCTGTGTCTAGATGACAACCTATCCAAACTATATTAAGTGGAAATATCTGTGTTGTGTAATTTCACTATGTAGGAACATTTATGTTGTGTGGTTGATGGCACAAAGAAAAACAGTTTCAGGTAAGAATAAGAAGCAAGTCTATGAGGTTACTTTAAGAGACAGGCTTAGTATAAACATGAGATGCCACATGCTCATGTAGTTACTGGCGTCTCCTCCTGGTATCTGAACTGATGAAATGCTGTTTCAACAATGGAAGATCAGAGGAGCAAGACATAATAGTACTTAATATCAGATAAGTATTATTATGTTACCATCAGTTTATTTTATTTTACTTTAATCAAGGTAAAATAAAACAAACCTGAGTTTGAGGAAACTAGAATTAAGAATTTCATACAAATATATCTCTAAGTAGCTTATTTCTTTACTTTGAAAGAATAGAAGTTTAATATTTTAACAGAAACCATTAGAGTTCATGGTGTGGCCAAGTCATCATTTATATGCAAATAAAACCCCCCACAGCCTACCAACCATCCGCTCCATTTGGACAGAGTTGGTAACAGACAGACAAAGACATCTGCCCATGAGGACAGATAAGGGACTCTTCTAAAGGGGGGCCAGGACAAAGCCTTGACCTTGAGCTGCACATGCAACCAGATGACTTCTCCTCCTCACCATCCCCAGGCCTGGGAGGCTCGAGAGGTCAAACAGACAGATTGGAAATGGGTCCGGTGCGAGGAGGGGCAGTGTGTGATGCCTGTGAAATGTCAGTCAGGGTGAGCCCCCAACCCGAACTCACCCCTCCACACACACACACAGAGGCCGTCCTCCTTCACCTCTGTTTCTGTTAGCCCCTGCTAATGTTTGGAGGTGCTGTCTCCTCCTGAGGTGGATTGCCAGACGCTGGGGCCTGGAAAGACTAAATTTAGACAGGGGGGCCGTGCATGGTGGCTGGGGGTAGGGGAGGTAGTGGGAGAGCTCGAGTGTACGGAGGAGTCGGAGGGGAACAAAAAGAAAACACAACAGTAAAACAAAACGGAGGAGTGTGGGGGCTCTCCCGCTCCAGTCGAGCCAAGGCAGGCCTCTTCGTTAGCGCAATGAACTGAGGCGGAGGTCAGCCTCGCGCCCTCCCCGAGAAGCCTTAAAAAGGCAATGTTTGGGGAAGATTCTCTGTTTACATCTGCAGAAACGAGGGGCTATTAAAGACAGCAGCCAACCAGTGCCTCACTGCTTGGCAGCTCTTAGGGCTAATAGCCCGAGCTGATAGGCATGGGTTTTTTTTACCTCCACAAAGAGAGGCTTGAGTGAGTGTGTATATTTTCTGTGTGTGTGTGTGCGTGTATGTCTGTGCACTTGTACACTGTTTCCTCTTATGGAAAAGATATATGTCTTGTGGTGCTCATTTAGCCTTTACATGCCCTGTTATATCTGAATTACTATCATGGAGTTTATTGCCCTAGCAGACATATAGGGAACTCCTGTTTCTAAAGGGAAATCACATTTTTTGTCCTTTTAAAGTGTCTTAGTGAAACCACACAGCGGTGGCACTCAAGGACCTGTACAAGGGCTGTACAAGGCCACCCAGTTGGACGGGGGGGAATATTTGGGCAACTGGGAGGAGTAATGTGCTGTGGAAAAGAAGTCCTGCAACAATTAAACAGCGATATTTCATTGTGCGCCAAGACGCAGCCGAGTTCCTCGCTAAAGCCTCTGAGAAACGAATCAGGGAGGGTCTGTTGTGTACCAAAATAACACATAGATAAACAATAGTGAGGGAAATGTAAATAGAAAAAGGATTCCTCTTATCAGAGCACTGACGTCAACTAAGCCTGGGTTCTTACATGGGCTACTTTAATTCCACTGGCGCCTCTGTCTATTATAAAAATCTTGGGCAGCATATAAATTTTGTTCAAGTATTATTGCTCATATCCAAATACACAGAGATGGTCTCCTTAATTAGTATGAGAAGCTAGTTAGACCTTTGATTTAGGGCTACTATATAACCAATAGAATACTAGAATACGTGTTCATGAATCAAAACTAATAATAAAAACTAATTTACTTCAATAAAATTTGTTCACCTTTCTAAAATATGAAGTGTTTTTTTGGTTGTTCAGTGTAAAACTAGGGTTCTGCTGAGTCATTTGATGTGGATATACACATGAGTACAGAACGGTAATTGTGTTGGTAATGACAAAAATTCCTACTACCCTATGTAATGGTCTTGGCTCACAGAAATACTGGATCTAAACCAGAGGAATTGGCTTGGCTATGGGAAGTCAATTACATCCAGTACACATTCTCACTGTTGCATCACATCACGTGACAAGTTTTTCCGAGCCAGACTTTAGATTTTTAGAGGGAAAAAAACCTTTAAGTAACTGATTTGTTTCAGGGAGACGTTGAATGAGTGCAAATTTTATGCAGATCTGAGCTTTTGTCTAATTCAATTCAATTAAATTTTCTCTAAAACAGACAGATACTTAAAATGCCAAGATTCATCAGGATTTGTAGCTAATGATAGCAGAGAATTGCCATCTCTGAGGAATTTTTTTTTCTTTCATAACAGGAAAAACTGTTTTTCCAGTGCACCGTGGCTCAGGACAGATTGATGGAGACAGATTCTTGTCTCCCTTCCCAAATGAAGATTCATTTGCTTTACCTTTTGCCTGTCCTGAGAGGAGAGAGCGCCAGGCCAAGGTGTTTAATTTAGCCCTTCTGTCACGTCTGCCTAGGCTGGCTCTACTCAGGGCCATGTTACAGCCAGCACCTCATGGCCAGGAAAGGGAGTGGGGGTGGGGGGTGACAAAAGCCATACCTGCTCCGCCGACAGGATGTAGAGTCAGAGCGAAGAGCGCTGGATTCTGCTTGGCTGACAGCTGAGTGTCTGATGCAGTTTGTGTGAAAAGGTGAACGAGGAGCAGCAGAGGATGAGACGGCCATCAAAGCCTCCACTCTTCTTCACTAGCAACCAATTCAACCAAATTTCCATAATACAACTTACACTTTGGCACTTCGGTGAGAAAGGGCAGAAGTAATCAGGTAATCAGGTAGGGTCATAGTGCCCCCCGCCCTTTTTTTTGCTCTGGCCGTGCTGAATGCAGATTTGAATGATAACATTGAACATTTTGGGATGCTCTGTTTCAGCCCCATGAATGTTGAAAATAAATGTGTTTCAAGCGATTTAATCCTACTGAAATACATTACAAAACTAGGCGTTGGAGGCAGGAGTGTAGTGGCCATTGGAAACAGGGCATTAGGAGTCCCCCCACTTCTTGGAACAGATAATTTATGAATTTCTATTTTTAAAAAAAAAAAATAGCCATTCATTTATAACATTATATTAATAAGGCACTGTTACCAGTGGTACCTGACTGACTCCAATAAGCTCTCTATTGTCATAAACAAATGCAACATAATATTATAGGCTACCAGAATATTCACACAGTGCCTTTTATAATAGTATTGTGTCATGGCAGTGATACTGTGAATGTATGTTTTGGAGGTGTGTGTAGCTTTCTTTGCAATATGCCCGGCAACAATTGCATACACCCACTAAAAATATCATCACTATATATCTGAGAGTAGGGCATGGGTAATCATGTCTCATTTGCAGACTTTATCCAACATGGTGATATTTCTGTTGTCAAATTTATGAAATTACAGTAAATTCACACCATAATTGGCAAGATTGGAACTACAGATTTGAAGGGAAATGAAATCAAACAGTAGACAGACATTTATCATTTTTCACTTAATTAACTATAATGGGACATAATGGAAAACTCAGGAAATTACTCTCATCGAGACTGGGTTCACTGGCTTGGTTTTATTGGCATCAAACTTCACACATTCTTGATTTGCTCAGGAACAGATAGAGGAACATTAAGCCATAGAAGGTGAAAAAAGTAGGTGTGCACACACTGCAAAAAGTAGTGCCTTGTCCAAAAGGACCAGTCATATAAATCCTCTTAGATACAATATCATTATTCATACTGAGTCTGTGTATGCTCTGTCTGGATACTATTACCGGGAGAAAAATATGTTTATGTTACCAGTAAAGACAATGAAAGGGCACCTGACATCCCAAGGCTGTTTTGCTAACAGTATAAATAAGACTACTGTGTTGAAAAGGTTACACTACAGGCAAGGCTGAAAATGAGCATGTCCACAGCATGTGCAGAGGTCAAATGTTGTCTGCATGTCATAAAAATGTCTTTTTACTGACACACTGTACATACATGTACACACACATATACACACACACAGACACATGTTAAGGTCAACAGGAAAGTCTTAAATTAAGACTGGCGTACAGGGTACGCATGAATGTGTGTGGAATTAGACAAAGAAACAGCTGTCAACTCTTCATTTCAAGACCGTGACAGAGACAAATGCAGGTTTGGTATCCACCTCTGTCCATCTAGGACAGCTAGCTTGAAAGACTATGGAACAAAATTGTAGAAAACACAAGATGTCCAGCATTGATATTGTTGAAAGACTATAGAGATTATGTTAGTTTCACACTCAGGAAGAATATCTGTATTTGCCATAAAGGAATTAATTTAGGCTACAGAATGAGAGAGAACCAAAGTTATCTTCAGATCTTGCGAAGCCATTAGTTTGGTACCAGGAGGAAAGTGTTTCATAGCCCTGTGGAGATTTTTCCTACCTAGTGTCTCCAAACTTTGGCAGACCTTCCGTGCGTTGCAGAGAGACATCACAGGTTTCAAGAGCCCCTTCAGACAGGAACTCGGCTGGGAGAGGATAACTGTGCTCTAGCCACAAATCTTTCCGCCTTCCTGCTCGGGACAAGAGTTAAGCGACAAATGGATTTTAACATTAAACACCTATTCAGTGTCATGGAGTGGAGAGTAAACAGAACGGCAAGACTAACTCCAGATCAGCAGTTTGTGCACACCAGGTTCCAGATCGCCTGGCAACACTTGTTCTCAACTCTTCTCAGTTCTTACACAAGCACAAGAGGCAGGAAAAGGTCTTCACACACAGCCATGTCTGTCTTGGTCATTTGTGCAAGATGTTGCGGAGCAGTGGGTTTCAGCAGTGTGCCGTCTGAATGGAAAATGGTCCGGCTCCTTGTCATTCTCTCTCTCTCTCTGTGCACAACACAGCTGTGCATCTTGTAAACCAGGTGTCTGGCTTAAACCGGACCTGTGAGGTCAGAGGCTTTGGGTATGCAGTGAGCTTTGCAACACACAGGTGTGTGTTAGGAGGTCAAGAAAGGGTGAAAATGTAGCTCTCATATATATTATAATGGTATTAATGTATATTATATATTTATATATTATAATGGTATATATACACACATAAATACATTTTGTACATACATACACACCATTACAACTTCAGTAAGACAGTAGTACACAATTTTGAAAATTTGTTGTGTGACAACTTGAATGTCACTTCAACTTTACATTTAGTCAATCAAGCTCCTTCCTCTACAAGAACAATCGGTGTGTGTTTTCACAGATGCTTCACTCACATGCCAGTGACATGGACTCCAACTCACACCTTTTGGAGTCACATAAACATGCACACCTGTGGTTGAGGTCACCTCTCTCACACCACACCACACCACACCACACCACACCACACCACACCACACCACACCACACCACACCACACCACACCACACCACACCACACCACACCACACCACACCACACCACACCACACCACACCACACCACACCACACCACACCACACCACACCACACCACACCACACCACACCACACCACCACACACCACACCACACCACACCACACCACACCACACCACCACACACCACACCACACCACACCACACCACACCACACACCACACAACACACAAAGGAAAAATTCACAAGATTGTAATCTCCCTTTTTTATTATGTGAAATAGGTCTTTTTTATATAAACTTATAAAACAAATCTGGAAGATCCTTTAAATACAGCTTATCTGTACAAGGGGTTTTTGTGCACAGGTTTCTGCAGTGCGTAGCATGGTTCTCAGTCGAAACCCACCAGCGATTGTTAGCTTGGCCTTGAACGGGAGAGTCAGTCAGTCGAGTAGAAAGAACAGCAGCAGCAGGAAAACAGGGAGGGCTGATGACGCTTTTTTTTTTTTAAATGGCTTTTTTTCTCAACTCTTCATGAGACTTTGTTATCATGTTAACTCTTGGAACACTGAGTTCTTTCACAGTAAATGTATTCAGCATTGCGTGCGAAGTTAAGACAAAACGTGTTTTTTTTCTCTCTTTTTCTTTGTTCATTCCTTCACGGCTTTCTTCTTGTGCTTGATGCTCACAAACACCAGACACGCACACATCAATCTCTTCACCTGTTCGGCTTCCTGTTGAAACTCAAACAATACCTCTAAAAAAAAACAAAACAAAACAAAGGGACAAAGCACCTCATGACAAATCCAGAGTCCCCCCCCCACCGCAGGCTCCATACATTTCTTAAAATGACTTTCTTTTTCCACTTGTATTCAGAAGAGTGGCGTCAGTATGGGGAATAAAGATGCTGCCATCTACTATGGACCAGGGACTGGAATTTTAGTGGTGGACACTCACTCACTCACTCACTCACCCATGGGTCTGAAACCACAGACAGGCATGGATACAGTCCTGTCCCCACACATTTCTCACACTCTTCAGTTAAGGTTTTTCTAAACGTGAGGCCGTGCACGAGCGTTGCCAAAAAAAAAAGACTTTGAAACAACTTAGATACCTCTACTAGAAATCTTAATCCCTTTTTAATCCTCATCATAGAAAAATGATTGAGGGAAAAACAGTAACCAAAGATTCTGATACTGCCACAGTCTTTCAGAGGCCTCCAGCACAATTCACCAAACAGTGTTAAAACAATCCATCAGATGGCACCAATACTCTCTTAGTTACAAACACTACACCAACCCAGTGGCAGATCTCAAGAGAACAGCGTGAGAAAGTAAAGAAGCACATTAAAATAAAGGAAATAAATAAATAAAAATAAAAATAATAATACTAAAAAGAAACTGATTCAGAGAATTCTAAGGGCACTTTGAGCCTTGCAGGTGGATGCTATTGGAAAGCGTGCTTCCTCCTCTCTCAGCACTGGAGGTAGGTGAGAGAACAGAACTTTCGAAAAAAAAAAATAAACAAAACAAAAGCAAAAACAATGCAAACAAACAAAAAAACTAAAATAAAAAAACTTGGACCCCCCCCCTGCTTGCAGTATAAATCTTTCACACAAGAAAAAAAGGGGTTGTTGTAGACATGTTTGAGGATCAACCAACTCAACAGAGAAAAATACTATTTTTGTTTGAATCATCTCGCGTCATTAACTGAAAGACCAACAAAGCAACCACAACCTAGTGAACATTCACCAATCACAGCACGTTCCCTCCACTGGAAACCAACCTCAAAAAACAAACCCATGTTGTGCACTCTGCTCATCGGGCGAGCGCTCTTACGCCTTGGGAGTGAGCAGCGACATAAGGCCAGTCTCCATCTCATCTTCCTTGTCCTGAAGGAAGCAGGAGGACCAAGGAGGATCGCAAAGATCAGGGGGCTCTCTCATGTGACAACACTCAGGTTGGACACTTGGAAAGAAACCAAGAGGAAGCCTGAAACTTCATCTGACAAAACATACTTTGTCTAAGAGACAGCCACTCTCTTTTTCCCCCTCTGCTTTCTCTCTCTCTCTTCTCCTTAGGCATGAGGTCATGGTGCTCCTGATGAAAGATAGGGCAGCATGTTCTACACCCTTAAACCTCTCCCTCTACTCCCACCCCTGTAGGCCTGTAGCCCACAGACCACAACTGTGGAGGTGAGGAGGAGTGAAGGGTAGAGTGGAGCATCACGTCTAAAGCAGTTGGGGGCAAAGCCCTGAGCCGCCTCTTCCTCCTTTTCACCCCCTTTTCTCTTTAAATGAGTCTCTACACCCCCCCCCCCCCCCCCCCCCACCCCCCACCCTCTGTCCACTGTCAGGTAAGGTTGGGGAAGGGGGACAGGCTGGAGAGTCTACTAGGCACTAGATGTAGTCGTCGTCGACGGGCTGGCCGCGGGCGTCGCAGTAGTGAATGAAGACCACCACCAGCCGTTGGAAGACGCCACGCCTCGCCTGCCGGCGCTCAGAGATTTCCTCACCGATGGTCTCCATGCAGATGTCAGCTGACAGCTGGCCCTTTCGCCGCGGCGCGTAGATTGTGGCTGGATGGGGGGGGGGGTTAGAGAGAGGAGGAATGTGAGCCATTGGATGCTGCTGGTTTACGTGCATGCACTGAGTGCAAATAAAGCTTATGAGGGCCTTTACACATCAGTCTGACATCACCAGACTCACTCACTTCATTTCAATTTGGGAACAGAGTCTGGCTACTGGACATGTTTTCAAGCCTTGCTCATCATAATGGCCGTAGACGTTGCGTTAATCATTGGTCCACGGCCTGCAGTTCTGATTGTTGATGCCATTAGGACTATCAAAAACCCCTGCCACTTTCGATGTCAAACATAAACATAACATATCTTTGCCAAGACTGTGTGCACGCTGGGCTAACTTCAAAGAATTGAATATCATGCTGACTGACTGCTGCCGCTGTTGATGGCTCTGTTGCCGATGTTGAATCAGCAACAAACGAGCCAGTAGAGGTCTGCCGATATCCGTAGAGCTGTGTCACTCAAATTTGGGAAACAGACAATCATCGACAGGCCCAATGCTATCAGACATCTGCTTGTCAGCCTGGTGTGCACAACATTTTACTGACACCAAATTAAGAGTTTGGTTCCAAAACACTATATCCACCATTCTAACTCATTTTCAGAAACATTTTGTTTCACTGTCTCTACATTTGAGTTGCTTTTACTAGATTTGTTTTTATACAAACTTTTATCGAAACTGGATTCATAGCGTTTTGGAACCAAACTCAAACGAAAGCAGTACTAGTGGGTTAAGGGAAAACCACATATACCAACAATGTGAAAACATTGCAAAATAATGTTACTTGTTCAAAGGAAAATGTCTCTTACAGCACAGTGAGAATCACAGAATCAGAAACATGAACTCACTGCTTTCATCATCCTCAAAGTCGTAGCGAGCATAGCTGTTAGGCTCTGCTGCGCGCAACGTCCGTAACCAGGGGAAATCAGTGATCATGGTATAAGGCGCTCCATCTACTGCACCTACAGAGAGAAAGAGAGCAGGACATGGAGGAAGAGAGATGATGAGGGATCCAAGGGAAAGGGGTGAAGTTTATAATCAAACAAACCAGTGGGGAGATCCGTGTTCATGGGAAATCTCTACATGATATACTATGGGGTATCTCAGTGGGGAGGGAGGGGGGGACAAAATGACCCAAATCCTCCCAAACTGAATCCATCTCAGTGTTATGACATTAGCTTAAGGAGGGTTTGTATGGGCGAGGGGCGTGATGTCAGATGCCTGAGGAGGGTTCTATTTATATTTGACAGGATGTGTGGAGCATGGGGACCCTCAGTCTATCTCCCAGGACCCAAACCCCACTTCCTCTCACCCTCCAAGGTGTAGATGTCTCGCCCCCAGGGGTAGTTGGGATACTTCTTCACATCCTCTTCCGTTCGCGTGGCCTCCGGGAAAAACTCGTACTTGATGAGTTCCCTGTTGACGAAATGAAAATAAATCCCTAAGCAAGGGGGGCTAGCCTTGATGAAACACGGTGTCTTTGGCCTAAGATTGTGCTCTTCTACCCTGAGCTTATAATTAAAATACCCAGCAAGGGGACAGTAGCACCACCTGCTGGTCATGCTGTGACCTACAAATAGAGTACCTACCACTAAAAGCAGGGGAGTCCATTTACTTTCCTCCCTCAAGCTGCCCCTGTTCTTGGTCTTTTCAGTGAAGTCAGACATCTTTGATAGGGGGGAATTATATATTTTATATAAAACCAACCTTAAATACTCTCCTGGATAGGGACTGCTGATGCTAATTTTCTGTATAAACTGCCTCTAAACCTGATTTTGTTGTACATGGCTCCAAATTAAACTAACCAAACAGATTAAATTCAATAGCCTTTTTGAGAAACACCTCATTGATGGACTGAATTGTGTAAACAGTGAATAGCTTGCAAAAGAAAGCATATGGGGTAACACAAACAAAAAAATGCTGATTCATGCTTACATTATCACATCACACATACAGTCAAAACTGACACTCTGGCTATCTGCTAGTGTAGTGTGAGCTGCCAGCTGAACTTGTGAGTTGTGTGGTCAGTGAAAACCGTGTTTCCTGCGCAGCTGCTGAGAGCTGGGAGAGGGGTCCGATGGGGCCGAGACTCACTGGCTGATGTTGGCGATGGTGTCCATCCAGCTTCGCACGCGCACCTTGTTCCTGACGTTGGGTGGGTTGCTGAACTCGTGGATGATGGCGATGTGGTAGGGGTAGGGGCCGCTGAACAACATCTTCTCCAGAGCAAGAGAATTGATCTGTAGGGAAATACAATCATCTCAGTCTGGCAGCATTCATGTTGAGCAAGAAGCTTTGTAACAGTGCGCTTAGGACGTTTATCTTTCAAGTTGACACAAAGAAACTCACTGGGATTCCTCCAGAAAGTGCTGGTTGCATGTCAACAATTTAAGACTTCTCCAAAATAGTCTATTCCATTCCATTACAAGTACCTGCATTTAGAGAGTAATTCTGATTTCATTTTTTTTAGCTCAGCTTCATCACTACTCAAATTGCCACAAGATGCCCTGTGAGATATCCTCACAACTTGTAGTTGCACATCCCCAGTAAAAACAACACAACAAAAAACAAATTCAACAGCTCATCTGTTAAAGGTCCAGGACATAGGGAGTTGCCCTGAGCCTTTTTATGAGGTTCTGACCTGCTGCATGGGTCTCATGTAGATGATGCGGTTGCGCTCCGGGGGCATCCGCAGGATCTGATCCAGGACCTGCTCCATGTCCAGCTTCTTGCACTGGGCGTAGTCAAAGCGGTTGACTATGGGGGCGTTCTCAACCTTCAGGTACTTCAGCACTCGACAGCGTGTGGCTGGAGATGAAGGTGGACAAGAGCAGGAACATATGAAACACACAGCAAGGAGATCACTACAGAACCTAAGGTGGCAACAGCTTTATCATAACATCACCTCATAGGCTTGGAAATCATTATATACTGTACAGTACTTACAAGCTTAATGATTACAGAAGCTCTGCCTCATTTATGTCTTAATTGAAGCAGGAAATCTTATTCAAATTTTATTGCTTTTTGTAAAAGCCTAAATTATTTTGCATTGGCAATTTTCTGGCAGAAAAAAAATATCCATATTGGAGTCTAATGGAGTGGAATAATCGAACAGTACACTATTAATTGGGGAGATAACAGCTCTGCATTTCATGTTAAATATACCATGTAAGCTGAGGACTATTTTTCATCTTTCTGAATGGTTAGACATCGTTTACTCTGAATGTGAGGCAGAAGAGTGCTACTTACCATGAACAAACATCATTTTGGGACAATCCCTCAGCACCAGGTCTGTGATGCCACAGTTTGTGAGAGTGATTCCAACTAGGTTTTTAGACTTTAGTGTTAGCACCTTCAGAAAAGACAGAAAAGACGGAACGTGAACACACAACACATGCATACACTTAGACACAAACATACAAGGCTTAAAGGAGAAATACGGTGTGTCTCAATCAATAGTCCCTCAACAGTCGCATCACTTGCCCTTTCATTATTTGGTCTATGTTGTACCAAATTCTCTCGTTCTCATACCTACCGACAGCTCTCAGCAACGTCATACAACAGGATTACCGATTGATTCACACTGGATTTCTCCTTTAAATGTAAACTGCTTTCATCATGTCATGTAGCGTCTGGGGAAGGTCCTCACCTGTACGTGGTCATCTTCAGTCACTGGGTCACTGGTGCTGGTAGACTTGTCAGCTGTGCGTTTCCTCTTGACTGTGATCCGAGGCTTTGGTTTGGACAGCTCTAAGCATAAGGAACAGAGGTACCACTCACGGTTAGGAAGACACTAACCCTCTACAAGTAGCTTTATAATTTCTCTTTTAGTACTATTTAGAACGATCTACATTTGGTCTTACAAATATTGCTGGAGTGACATTTTAAATATTACAGAGTTTTTACAACTGAAACCACCTCTAAAAGTCAGACTTGCCTTACATGCATGAAAGTAAACCCACAAACATGTAAAGCTGAAGGAGAAGAGGAACCTGCATAATACTGCCTCAAGTGCTAATTTGTGAAGACTATTATCTGTGGCTAGTATTCTGTTCTGAGGAGGCAGTAAAGATCACTTGTAACTCACCTGACTCTGACACCAGTGGTACTGCTGAGAGTCGGCTACGGGAGCGTGTGATTGGTCGCCGGGGAATCTCGCCCGGCAGGCACCTGTGCTGCTGTTGCTCCTCGTCCATGCCCTCGTCTGCCATTCTGCCAGCTGGTGCCGGGGCTCCCCCCGAGTGTCTGCCATCTGTCCTGCTGTTGGCTCTCTGATCTCCAGGCCCCTCTGCCCTCGCGGGTCCCTCTTCCGGACCGCCACCCTGCCCAGCCTCCTCCTGGCTGTCGGCGTCTTCCCTCCAGCGAATGGACCCCACGTAGGCCCCAGCCCCCGGCACCTGCCCCGCTCCCGCACTCCGCTCCGGGGCCTCTGTGGCAGCCTTCATGTCTGCTTTGATCTGTTCGCTGGTCACCTGGCAACCCTTCTCGCAGCTGGGCTCCTGAGGAGGAGGGCCTCGCCTACGCAGAGGCGTCTTCCCTTTACCTGGATAAGCAAAGCAAACACGGCCAATCATAAACCAGCAAACATCACTGGGTGTTGTGCAGATGTGGCACCCAATAACACTACAGTAACTGATCACAAAACAAAAAAAATCTGTCTGTGGAGACATGCATTGTATATCACATTAGCTCTAAAGACAGAACTGTAGTCTAAGAAACAAGCTCTCCTCTCCTTTTAAAGCAACAGTGTAGTGCTTTTAACTCGAAAGAACTTTCGCTCTAACGGAACGGAACTAAAGACAAGGACAGCTTCCACCTGCATTGTGACACTTTACACAATGAAATACACACATGTTGCAACACTGTTGCTTTGTGGAATTCTGTGTCCATTGATAAAGGTCATTGTTCTGGTGTATACTGGCCTTAAAAGGCCATTCACAGCCTTAAATCCACAGCAGAGCTGGGGCATCTTGTGCTGTAGAGAACAGAATGCACTCACTGCTGTGTGGGGCTGAGACCTCCGTGCTGGTGATCTTTGGCCTGGTGTCTGCCTCGCTGTAGGAAGGCTTTGATGGGCCTGGGGGCAGCGAACGCCCCCGAGCCTTCTCCTGTTCCTCCTCGTCCTCGCTGTCCGAGTCCAGCACCACCACTGGCTGCTTTTTCACTGAGGACTGCACCCCGCTGGGACCTGATGCACACACATGGCACAGACATGAGAATCAAGAGCCAGTGTGCAAAGGACAGGGAGCCAGTGTACAAAGGACAGGGAACTGAATGTTTCTGACATGCTCTGATATTAAGACAATTTGATCATTATCAATGCCATTCTGCTTATAGATACAGATGGCAAGTCTGGTTAATGCCCCGTTACGTCCACAAAAGCAGCTCCTTGTAAGTACCATGGGGGGAACAGAGGTTCATTATGGCTGTAGGTCAATCAGGTGCTCTCATTTCTGATAGCAACGCTTTCAGCTATTCATGTTGTTCAAACTGTCCTATGTGCATTGTCAAATTAGTACACCTCCAAACGTGATATTGAAGACAATTTTGGTTGATAACTGTTAGCTCTTTAGTACAAATGATAAGTCCATCCGTGACACTTCTGTCAGTGTTACTGGAATTAACAAACCATGGAAAATTGATATTAATCTAAACCCAAACAGGTCATCTTCAGACAAATGATCTCATATGCATTTTATTCAGTTTTACTTAGCAATCTATAATTGTTAAGCAATCTTCTCTACCTGCAACAGTGCTTCTTCACTCACTTGAATGACAAACCCACCACTACTTTTCCTCCATTCTCCCCCCACACCAACCCTGCCCTGACATTTTGGGAGCGCTAACCAGACTTGCTGTCTGTGTCTATTGACCCGATTCTTTCATATATTCTATTATCAATTCCTTACTGTTTATAAGGTAGTATACACACAGGTTTTCAGTACCATTACATAGGACTATAACATAGCCTATACTACTAGGGTGACCATAGCAGCTTATTAAAAGGAGGGAAACCCATGTAGAACTGTGTAATCTACTTTAATTTTGTAGTCAGAAAGACCCTTTACCCACGGCCTGAAAAACATGCCGGCACTGACAAGAGGAATTGATGATGTCAGAGGAATACAATTCCAGTGAACCGAGGTGAATTTGATTCTTGATTCTACTCGATTCCCGGTTCTCGATTTCCATCCCTACTTTGACATTTTGGAGAACAACTTTAATATCAGTGATCTGTCCCTCTGACCTGCTTGCTCTTCGTCGCCCTCTGCTGGGTGGGCTGGCTGGCTGGGGCCTGAGGCACTCGGCTCAGCTTCTGCAGCCTCCATCACCACTGGGTCAGGGGCAGCGTTCTCTTGCACCACACCATCCATGCCTCGGACGTCTACACAGGAACAAACACCAGTGTTGAATGTCCAAATACAATATACGGTGACGTGATTAATCCTATCTAGATGATATGCAATTTCATAACAATATTAAGGGGTGTGTGACAAGAGAATATCATAAGCATTCAGAATAAATAAACATTAAGAGACCAAGGGATAATCTTAACTAAATCAGTCTGTCTTTGGTGTTGAGGACAAAGCTTGTCTTACTCAGAGAAGAAGATGGAAAAAAAAAAAAAAAAGACTTCCATGGCCTGCTATCAAAACAAAAAGGTCCAGAGGGGGGAAATCCATGTGGGTGGGTAAATGATAAACCTGGCAAAGTTGACCTAGAGAAAGTGGTAAACCTGCTAATAGAGTGGCCTGTTGGCTTTGTCTAGTTAAGAGAATGAGGACTCCAGACTCTTCTATTACCAGGTTTACTACTACTACCTCTGGATTAACTTACCCAGGTTTGCCACTTGACCACCTTCTTGAAATGGGCTCTGTGCAAAGCAGACGTAAAAGACCTTGACCTTTTTTTCTGGATGGTCACTCTTTTCTGGTAATTAGCTTTTAGATTTGTAAACAATTGTGTGATGAGGCTATAGCTACGAGCTAACTACAAAATACACCCTGAACTGGCAAGGAACATGGAGAGCTTATTAGTTAGGCTTACTGTGGATAGTAGACTAGTATAACTACACTATACAACTAACACTTAATCATGTTAAAACTTAATATAATGTCTAATGTCAATGTAGCCTACCGCACTTTACAAAAATAAACATTCACCGGAAAAGAATGACCATACTGAACGAAAGCCCTTCTGGAACTTGACGTCTTCCATGCACAGAACCCATACCGCCCAAGTAGCTCCACATTCTGTCCTTTGTCCTCTGTCCTGGTGAAAGGGACCGCTGGGTGGCTGGGTTGATGGGCGGCCTACCTTCAGGTCGATGCTGCTGCTGCTGTGGAACAACTGCTGCTGCTTCCTCGTCATTGTGTTGTGGGATGTTAGCATCATGGTTGTTGTTGTTTTGGTGATTGTTGTTATTGTTGTTGTTGTCATTGTCGTTGTTAGAGTTCTGGTTGCTCACAAGTGCAGAAGAGACGCCTATGCCAGTGCCAGCACTCAGGCCCACACGCGCACAGCCCTATGAGGACAGAGGCCTTACTGAATCAGAGCAATACTCAAGCTGAATGCTAAAATGGATAGTTCCGGTCCTTGGTTATGATTGGTTGAATTGCGTTCCATGTAATGCGACACTCCCCCTTATGCAGACCGGACCTTTTTTGCTCCTAAAGTAACATATTATGTTGCTCTATCTTGGTCAGTATTCAATGATCTTTGGTTAAACTCCCCTTTAGCTGTGGTAAAACCATCATGACCCACTGCCTTGTGTGGCTTATTGCCTATTTTAGGCATGGCAGTAAACAGTACATTTTGGAGTCAAGCTAAGTGTGTTACAGTCTCTCTTCAGCAGTGCAATTGGAGTGCAATTAACAAAGGTTCTCTTTTTGGTCATAGATCAAAGCACTGGTAAATAAAATGAGATCTAAGTGTCTAGGTTGGACTAACCTTGGGAGGCTCACGGAACATCTGGTCCAGAGAGATGAACTCCAGACTGGGCAGCATCTCAATGAACTGGCAGAAGGAGTCCAACTTGACGGCGTGACATCGCACCAGTGTGAGGTCCACCAGCCGACTCCAGCGTGAGTGGTCTGTAGACAACACACACACACACACACAAACACAAACACACACGGACATAAAAGTGGAGATCATTAATTATCAAATAAATGCCCACTGTTTTTGTAATCAGCTCAATTTGTGTCATTTACAGAGAACATACCTAAAACACCTGACTGTAACCTACAGGTAAATACTTTACCTACTCTTGAGATGACAGTAAACTAAACTTTTTTTTGGTATATGGACAAAGCAAGGCATTTCAGGACATAGTCTTGGGCTTTGGGAAACGCTGATGTTTTTTTCTTCATTTTCAGACATTTTATTGATCAAATAAAGCATTTTTAAGAAAATAATTGTTTTATCCCACCAAAATAATATTGTGGCAAAAACCAATACCACTAAACTTTCCCACTCCCTATAAATCTTATTTGTGGTTTTCTTCAACATTCACATGTGCCAATGCAAACTATAATCCTGGATACTGTATCGGTACACAGACACAATGGTTACCAATTACATTGGCACATCCGATCACACCCATTTCCTAAGCACATTAATTCATAGCAATGGTCAGCAATTACTCATCTTAGGACGGGTAAACATGCCAAAATGTCTCCATGTGCCAGACCAACATGTCAAAGCAGTCACCCAGTCACACAAAAGGAAAACACACGTGTACACACACAATGTGCAGCGCCCAGGATCGTTACGCAGCATGTTGAGGCTCCCCTGTGTGACTCAGCAGAGCAGTACAGTAACTGGGGTTTGGAGACACTGCACTGATGTGCTGCTGAAATCCAAAACCTAACTGTCTACCCTTGGCTAAACAGAACAGGGGTTGTGCTAACATATTTAACGCTATTCATGAATACAACACAGTGTACACTTGCTAACGGTGGATGTAAAGAGCAGTAACTGTTAGAATTGGGGCTTTGTTCTGTACCTGTGATCCAGTTGTGAGGGTTGTGTAGATGAGGGCAGTTGTATATGACAAGGTACTTTATGGAAGTGAACACCTCGTTGACAGCTTTCATTCCGATGTCAGTGATTATCCCTGGGTTCTCGATTACGTCAGCCAGACCATATTTCACCAACTCATTGTGGCTCATTTTACCTGAGTGGGGAAAACAAGAGTTTAGGACCACAAAGGAGAAGCTGTTATTTGAACTCAGTTATATTAGAATCACAGATCATAAATTACTGTTCTTGGCAAAACCACAAAACAAGTCTAAATGTCACAAAAACAGGTTTGCTAGCAACACACCCAGGATATGACTCCAACCATGAGAAAATGGATGTGTAGAAATGCATCACTGCCTGCATAGAAATACAGAGACTAGTAGGTTGGTGCCATCACTTTGAGCATCACACAACCATGACACAAAGAAAGAAATATTGTGCAGATTTACAAGCCCACATGTTCATTTTACTACTCCCTGACAGAGGGCAGATCTGGATAGCTGGATAGATGGATTTTATGGATAGCTTCCTGTTTATTCATCCTGTTTATTTCTCTCTTTTCCCCTTGGGATTTAGCATAAGTGCTCATGTCCGTCATGCTTCTTTGTTTTGAATGGAGAGTAGAGCTAGCATGAATACTGTAAATATGGGACCTGACATAATGAATGCATTTGTGTAGTTTTGTTTAGGCACACCATCCTATCACACGACCACACACAGCAGGTAGACTTTTAACGAGCAGAGACAGGATGAAAATTAGGCCGTGTAAGATTCTTATAGCTGGTTCATTTTAAGCACTGGTATACTTTTAGAACTAACTGATGTCCTAATTATGGGATGAACTGAGGAGCAGATGATTTTTTTGGGGGGGTCTTAATGATGGCCTACCAGTGTTATGACTGTGTGCACCCTTAAAAAAAAGGTTTTATTGACACAAAGAACTAACCCATCCATCATGAGATGGTAAGAGTTTATCGTCACAACACTAACCCTTGCCGTAATAAATAAAATGGCTGCCTCTTCAGCTTTGTTAAAACATATGGCAGCTTAATGACAGTCTGTCAAAAAAACAATTAAATTAGAGGGTCCACTGGGAAATTATCAGTCAAGATGACTTACACTGCAACAGGAACTCATCAACATATCCAAGGTGCAAAGTCTCAAACTGGGGGAACTCCAGTTCAGCCATCTTCAGTGCAGAGAACACCCCATCTTTGGTTAGGGAGGGTTGGATTCGAACTTCATGAAGCCTAAGGGATCCAGAAGGCCGACATTATTCAGAGCAGCACTCATCCTGCACTGTGAATTGTGTCAGGTCTACATGGTCCACCATATAGTGCACTTAACCGATGGGCTTTAAGCTTACCTTCGAGCGGCAGTAATTATGAGGTAGCCCAGGTCAACTTCAAGTGCATTCTTACAGGCTCCAAATACTATAGTGTGCAAATTACGAAATCCTCCTGAAACAGAGAATTCTCTGTCAGCAACACAGTCAACATGGCAAACTTCAGCAAAACCTGTTTAAGGGGAAGGAATTTGTTACGGTGTGCTTGGTGGTATCACAAATGCATCTGCAATGAAGAAAGCTTTCAGGATCATCAGAAACAACTCCTGGGCCCAAATGCAGAAACTATGTCCTGTGCCAGCAATGTCCTCTCCTCACCTGACCTCCAGCTGTCCTCCACCACATGCTGAATGAGTCCCCCCAGGAAGGGCACCCTGACCAGCTCAAGGTGCTCCAGGTTGCGGGCCGAGGCCAGGCCCGTCACCAGGGGCACGTATTTCAGGGAGTTTGTGGGCCCAGCACAGTTCCTCATGACAAACGTGCGTAGGCTAACACACAGGAAGTCTTTGAAGGGCTGTGGCTTGGTGAGGCGCACCCACTTCAGGTAGAGGTGTCTCAACATGGAGACACAGGGAATCTCTGGCACATTCACCCCTATGAGGCAAAGCACCAAACATGTTTTGTTATTACAGTTTCAACATGGAGACAAACAGCTAAATCCAAATGGCTATCAACATCTGTAGTAGTGCTTCAAATTGTGACGGTAGAGAACCATAAGTAAGATTAAGAGAACACCCACCAACAAGATGAAGGGTCTGGATTTTGGCGGCGGCTGGAATGGTGAGCTTGTTCTCTGGGGGTATAGGGAAGGCTCCATTGCGGTTCCGGAACTTTCCCAGGATGTGGACCTGAGGCATATAATTCCAGATGGCTTCCACAAGCTCCAAATGAGACGTCTCAACTCCCTGAGATGGACAAAAACGTCATTACGCAACCAAGGATCACCTAAGACAGGGTTTCTCAAACTTTAGTGGACCGAGGAGCTCTCTTGGAGCAGAAACATTTTCAAGGACCCCTCATAAGAGCAACGCAAATTCACTTCAATACATTTGTAAATAAAACCTAAATCAGCTAATCTGAGGTAACCAGACCAACTTACTATCAAATTGGGGCAGGCCTGCAGAGCTTCTAGAACTCCAGGGATGCTAAATGCTTCATATCCTCTGACTCTTCGTCTCTCCAAGTACCGTGGATGCAGTCCATACAGCTGCTCCAAGTCAGGCATCTTCTTTAGCAACATGAGGAAACTGGAGTCTGTAAAACCTGAGATGTGCATAAGAACACATGTTGTATTACCACAATGCTTAGACAAAATCGTGATCAAAGTATGATTGAATGCCATGATATCCATGGTCATGGTTTAGCTTGTGTACCTGAACATGAAAAACGCTTACATAAAATAATGCATTATTAATAATAACAACAGGTTACATTTACATAGTGCCTTTCACAGCCTCAAGGTTGCTGACAAGGGAATGCAGACAAGAAAAAGCTAAACAACAAACACATAAACAAAGCAGTCAGATACAGGCATACTACAAGAGAGTATATATGGTAAACAGTAGTGGTGGAAGAGTAGGGTTCATGAAAGAGGGGGGAATTTTCCATGTGTAGATAAAATTGGTCAGCTTTTTGTTGTGCACAGGGAAGGGGCCTGTACTACTAAGCGAGGTTACTGGTTAACCCAGCTATAGGAGTTACCACTGATCTCTAAAAGAACCCCCCATTGAGCAACAGTTGTTTCTGAAGTGACATGTTGTTTTTAGATCAGCAGTTACACCAGAGGTTACCCAGCTAGCCAGTAACCTGGCTTCGTAGTATACCCCCAAGGTCTGACATTCTGCCTACCTGAGGGCATGTACTCCCACCAACGGCTTGCACACAGGTCTACCACCTTTACAACACGCAAGTACAGGGTCACAGCTTCCCGGAGCTTTCGAGACAAACACTCCATGCACATGATGTCTTGCATGGGCAAGTACCTGCAAACGGGAGACGACATAATTTGAGACTCAATTCTTTTGAACAATTAATAACGCACCAAAGCAGCACCATGACACCATGGGAAAATGACAGTACATTTCAAACACTGATATACTCCTTTACAATGAGCCAGCAAGTCCCTGAGAGTGATGTGGCCACACAGTAGATGATGTTGGAGGTTTGGCAACTGACCTGAATATGTGGCAAAGTACTTCATGTGAGAGCTCATTCATGTAGTCCTTGAGCTCTTCTTGACTAAGAGAGTCATGCAGACCCTCATCCAAGTTCTGAGTCTTGGTGGACTTCCGCCGCGGGCCCATCATGTCCAGGGTGGTAATATCTTCTCTTGGGGAAGATAACCAACTCCTTCCCCAGACTCTGACCTTTACTTTTCTGGCATGCAACACATACACTGGGTCTTAAGTCTGTATAACAAAACAAAAGTAGTTTAGTGAAAGGACATGATTTTAAGCTCATGTCAAATGTCATAAATGTAACTGGAGAATTCCAGAGGGTTCCACTGGAAATTACATCTAAATGCAAGTAAAGACAACAATGTCGTAACGGAAAAACTTGAAGACACTCGCTACGCTTACTCTCTCACTCACTAACTTGGCTAACAACAACAATGATGACAACGAGCTAGCTAAAGAGCTAGGGTGCTAACAACTACTGGATGTCTAAGAAGTGATGCAGGCACTGACTGACCTACCGATGTAACAAACTAAGTAAGATGCTACATCGTTGCCAAACTAAACATTAAAAATCCACGAGAAAAGATATTCTTTCGAACATAAATTAATCCAAACAGTGACATATATCTTAACCTAGCAGGTGGTAAGTTAGCAAAACTGAAACAACGCTTTGACCACCTCTTTTAGAAACGTTATCGTTTCTTCGTGACATAGCATTACACAATGCATACATGTAAGTTATACACATGTACTCATTATGAAAAAGTAACACAGGATTCACCTCCTTATTTTACTAGCAGGGCATTTGGATGATGTGAGGATGCACTAGTTTCTTCACCAATTCACAATAATCTCCGTGGTCAGCTTCTTGACACTTCTGAGTTGTTAGCTAGCCAGCTAGCTTCATAACTAGCCAGCGAGCTAGCCAGCTACATCCCCACCACAGGCCTTTCAGAGGCAAGTATAAAACAAAGTCCTTCACATCCAGTGAGATAATATCAGCGTTCTTTGATCTTGGGACTGTCAGCACTACCCTCTCACACCGTTTGTGATGAGTCTAATACGTATGCACATGAGTGTATCCACTGTAAATAACACCCTGAAATCTACCTCCCAGTGTTCCAGCTGCAGCTCTCAGACGTACTTCCTCCATTAGCAAGTTTTCCCCACCCCTTACGTTACGTTTTGGCTATGGTGGGAGGTGCTATGCATAACACGCTTGTTTTGGGAAGTTTGCAGTTTGGCTGTTGAGATGTTTTCTTATAAGCTGATTTAGAAATTATTACTAATAATCTCGTCTGTCTGCCTTGGTGTCAATATTTGTTTGCCTTTTCTTTTTATTGCTGTTTATATTGTTACAGTTTTTCTTGATTGCTTTGATGCAGCCATCACTTCAGAATCCACATGATCAAATCAGTCAAATCACATTTATTTATTTATTAATGCTAATGGCTAATGGTTCTAATGGTGACAAAACATTTTAAACACATTTTTTCCTTCAAACAACACAATCAGTGGTCAGCTCAGTGAGTACTCTCAAGTCAATCATAACGCAAAGGAGGACAAAATGCAAAGCATTGCTTTCAAAATAAGCAGATTTTGCCTTAGGTTTTGCTATGTCTGTGCCATTTACTTGGTTATTGAATGTGTGAAAACGAACCAGAAACATACATTTTATTCTTTCCTCCTACACTTAGAGTAAAATAACTGTCATTGTCATGAAAGACCCATAATACAGGCACCTAGGCAGATATATTGTACAATACATTGCACTTCATACACTGAAGTAACTTTCCAATTTTCATTGTCCTTCCTTTATTTATCAAAACATGGATACATTCACAATTACTATGCTGTTGGCCTCTTTGACCCACCCTTGCAAATAGCAAACACTAAAGGTATCTTATATGCATAAATATTGTGTATTGAAGATATTTACACAATAACATTAGTAATTCATATGTCTGCAGACACTGTCTTTTTGGCTGTGAATAGATTCATTCCAGTTGGTCAAACTAGTAATTCAATGGAGTTTGGGGACTTTCTAATAAGGCTGGGTTACATGCTTTGACAAACTGTGTGAAACCAATGAGAACAGGTGAACACAATTGATTCTGCTGTGCTAAGAAGGTGAGGATGAAGATAAAGTGGATTCCAGTTTCATTAAGCGCTTCTTAGCAATCATAAAAAACCTGTAATTTCTACTCCCAGTCCTCCCTTGCAAAGAGATTCAATATGTCAAAGGGATCTCACCTAGTAAAATAAAGGACAAATAAAATAAAATAAATCATTACTTCAGCCTCCTAAAATTACTGTAATGTAAAAGAAGAAAGTAAAACTTTACATCAGATTCAACATTTCCCTTGTGTAAAAACAATCTGTCTGCCTAATGTTTTGTTTAATAGCTCTATTAAAGAAAAAATCAGAGTCAATCAGTCCATGTCCCTGTCCTATGAGGTTGCCGAGTGCTGTTGGTATGTATAAGAATTTGTGAACTGGTACTTAATGCTAAGAGATGGTGTAGTATAGGGGACTACGTGTCCCATAATCATCCTGTGTTCTCACAGCCAATTTGATTGGACTTGGGGTAACCTGGCTCCCAGCTGAAGTTCTACTTGAAGTGTGTGACTCTGGATAAAGTCAAAACGCTATCCACAGTGGTCCAGTCAGTTTCTTAGTGCACAACACTTGACAGATGGGAGCATAAGAAAACTCCTTGGCCTCCACTGTTTGATCTACGTTGCACCAAATTCTGTTGTTCATGAACATGAAACAACAGGGTTTGATTCACTCAAGATAATCCCTTTAAAAAAGATGGTAAGAACAAGAACAATTCTATTGCCACGGAAAGTGAATCTGACACCCTGACATATTTTCATATCACTCCTCTCTGTAGGGCTGCCGGGATCCTCACAGGTCTACTCCCAACAACTCAGCACATTCACCAGCCACATTTGCCCAAGGAAACATATTGATTTATTCACAGCTACCTTTGGATCTATACATTGCATTAGGACTTCAGGTCATATGGATGATGCCAGTCACTTTCTGGTAGAGTAAACTTCTGCCCACACAAAGTCCACACGAAGATATTATTGAATAGGGACCACTCTAAAATATTTCAAAGTGGAGTACACTTGCAAACATGAACAAAAGCAATATTATTCTGCATACATATGGCTTGGTTTTAGTATGAGAAACGCAGCTTTGAACATTTACATATTTCATAAATCAACACCACTTTTCAAAAAGCAGACCTGCTGTTCTTATGAAAGCAGGGAAGGAGCACAGACAGCCAGAGCTAGTCTGGACACAATTGCTTTCTGGAAGGACTTTGCTTTTTTGGAAGAATTCTGCATTGGGACTGGATTCAACATTAACAGTCACAGCGAAATCCGGCATGGCACTTAATGACCCTTAAATATTAGGCCAAAATCAACATGGCACAGAGACTGCAGCTTTTTCATACTGAGTGTTCAGCTTCAAAGATGCCTTTAAAACATACCTCTGTATAATTTAACAGATGAAAATAGGTCTCTTAAATCAAACAGTGTCTGTTCCAAAAGAAGACTTTGCTCCATCTGACAAGACAAACTTACTTTCCTTGTTTACAGTTAGCCACCTGGGGGGTGACTTTTGTCCACTTTTGTTTGGTCGGTGTTCATTCACAATTTCTTATGGAATCTCACAATTTCCTATGGAATTCTAAAGATCAAGTGATTCACCTCACCAAGTTCCATTGCAGCTGAACTGAAAACTGAAACTCTGAATTCAACCAAAAAAAAAAACTTTCTCATTTTCACCGTCACTAGATGGCGCACTTCATTTGAGGAGTCTACAAATGCCGGTGTACTGTGCCATGACCATGCACATGTTTGTTACAAGTTGAACCGCCTACTTTGTAATTTATTGTTTTGCGTAGAGGTACGTCATCCAGGGAATTAGGCAGTCTTTTTTCAATCTGAAAAAAAGGTCAGACGTCTAAAACAGAGAGACAATTACTCACTCCCCGATGTCTACTGTCATCGCTGATTTGCTGTTGGACTCTTCCGCTGGGGAATGAGGGGGAAATAGTAGTGAGCGCCGCTGCCTACCCAGTGTAACCCTACCCCAATATTAATATCCATCAAATCCTATTGGGAATATTTATCTCGTTGCTCAGTGTTGAAAAGCACAACTTGATTTTCCCATTGCATTCCACAGGATGTTAAACTAACAGTGGATGGAGGCCATTCAGGGGAGAGAGAGGAGGGTGGCTCAACACCAACCTGAATATGTACAGCTCACTGCTGTTTCTCTGGAATACCTTGGTTTCTGTAAGCTTACAGCTGATTCATACAGTTTTCACAGACAGGAATGAAATGAACTTTGGTAGGATGAAATAGAAAAAAAGGTTCTTTTATTACAAAAATATCATTATAGTACATGTACAAACGCACCAGGATAAACTGCAGCATGCAATATTTTCTTGAAAGAACTGCATATGTTTATGAGCATGTGGAATACAACAAAAAATCTGGGAGTGAAACAAAACCTGAGGGCCGTATGACATAATGCAGAACTGTCAAAATAACTCATCTGTGTTGTGTGACAAAGTACAGTACAAGGATTTATTTACTCCAAATTATTTTCCAACAGTACCAAACACATCCTGCTTCCTTTTGGTTTTGTGCTGTTTCAAATTTGAAATGTCTCCTTTGACACACATCGGGTAAATAATAGTAATACTGTCTTAAAGTTTAATATACTTATATATATATTATATAAAATATCTTTTCATACAAATATATGTCTATATCACGTTACCTACCATATACTTTCATCACATTTCCCAGAAAAAGCTTTCAGTTTTCTCGCTAAACATATTCACAACAAATGAACAACTATTTTCAACAATGAAAATATGAACCACAGTTTTGTTAGCTACTGCGCAATAATAATAAAAAACAGAAGCAGTTTGTAAACAGTATTGCTGGCACAATTAGCAGTTTTGTCACAGTCGCAATTTCTAATTTACGAATGTTTCAAGACAACTCATACTGTGATTGTTTTGGCATTGGTAAAATATTGTAATTTTAGAGATACACGTCACAAAATGTACCAAAAAATGTACCAAATGTTTGTCCCTTTACGATATTCCGAGGTTCCATGGGATTAAAAACAAAAACCAAAAACACATATGAGACAGATTAAAAAAAAAAAACATTTATGAGATTTAAATCCAGCCCTGAGCCTTTGAGTCATTTCTGGGTGAATATATTCCACCAAAGCTGGTACCTGCGCTTTGTTCATGGGTGCAGTCCTGATACGACTGCTATAGCAAGTGATATGACCACTACCACTGGTAATGGACTTTGATCCGTCCTTTTTGAACCGTCAGTTCTCTTCAGTCCTGTAGCTGTGTGCTAGTCCATGGGGTGGGGGTAAGAGGCTCCTCACTCATAGCATGATTGAGTCAGAGCAGCAGCAGCGCCTTGAAACACGTGGCCAACAGCGGCTCATCAACACTGGTAGTGGAAGTGCTGATGGACCTTGCCCTCCACATGGGCGTGGGAGTGTGTATGGGTGTGGGTATGAGTATCCGTGTAGACCTTGGAGTAGATTTTTGGCGGGCCGCTTAAAACCGGGGACCCCATGCCCATAAGTCTCTGGTTGGAGAAGTCAGGAGCGATGGTGCTCGGTGTGACCAGGTCTTTGTCTATGGAGTGGTGCTCCCGGTGGACCACAGTTCGGGGAGGCAGAGCACCCTGCCGACGGCGACTGTGGCACAGCCAGAGCACAATGGTGCCCACAATGAGGAGTGCCGCTGCAGGGATGCCAATGATGAGAGGCCAGGGCAGCCCAGAGTTCAGGTGCGGGGGAGTAATGGTCTTCTCCACCTGAGGATCTGATGGAGGAGAAGAACAGTTCATGAGCGAGGGTTCTGAGAGATCAAACCCTTTAATACTATAATAGCCGTACAGTAATTAGGGCTGGATCACTTAAAACAACATTCTAGTGTTGGAACATTTCAGAAATAAGCTCCTGTTTCTTCACTGAATTACACAGACTCTAAATGTTAGTAGATAAACTAATACTAGACCTGTCTGGGTTGTTGTGCGGTCCTGAACTTACCAGGCATCACGGTGAGGTAGGCGCTGCGGAAGCTGTAGCCCATTGTGTTGGCGCCCAGGCAGATGTACATGCCAGCGTCCTCCTCCCGGGCCTTGATAATGGCTAGCTTGTTGAGGTAGGAACCGTCAGGACGTGACCAGACGTCGCCGGTGGGAAGCACTACGAAATGCTGCCCTCCCACCTCCAGGGTGGAGTTGTAGCGCCCCTCTGTGCCGGGGTCCACTCGCTTCAGCCACTGGATGACGGGCTTCACGTCGCTGTGAACTTTACACTGGAAGGAAGCAGTGCCTCCGAACTCCACAGTGGTGTTGACAGGGTGAGTCCCGGTGAGAATGGGCTTGGAGTTGGTGCGCTCTGCGGGGATAAAGACCCAATCAAAAACAATCATAAAACATCAAATCCTTCAAACGGTTCACACTGGCAGGAGCAGCTCTTGTCCTGGCGTGAATCCTGTTCAAAGATGGAGATGGATCTAAATCACGAACCAGCACTGTCTGAGAAACATGCACTACGAGTAACCATGAATTACTCACTAACAATGGTCTGTCTTTAAGATCTCAAAATCAAGTAATCTTACCAATGACATCCACCTTGTAGGTGGCATTGATGTGTCCTGCGGTGTTGGACACGTGACAGGTGTATCTGGCGCTGTCCTGTGGTTGCAGGTTCTTTAACGTCAGCGTCCACTGAGGCCGCTTTCCCTGGCGTGGGGGTGGCAGACGAGTGTGGTCCTTCCACCAGGTGATGGCAGGTGGAGGGTTGCCAGTGGCCAGGCACTTGAGACGCACCGAGCTGCCCACTGGTTGCTCCAGTACCCGCCGCCGCATCTTTGTGGGCTGGCTGAAGCGTGGTTTCACTGCGGGGGACAATGGTCATATATAGTCAGTATAAAACAATGGACAATGCCAAAATACGGTAACACCAATATCTACCAAATAACTATCCAATATCTGCCCAATAACTACCCAAAAGTAAAAAACAACACCTAACACTGTTAAAGTCTGTGTAGCTATTCACTTTTATTTTAAATTATTTGGAAAGTAAGCATTTTATACTGTAATACTGATTTCACCATTTGTATTTTAGCAGTATTTTAACATGAAAACAACACTTATTATTCCCTTATTACTTACAACACTTATTAGTAAGTGTTAAGTTAAGTATTTCCTGTGAATTTATTTTTGTAAATACTGTGTTTATATAACTTTTCATATCTTCTTTTTTTTTACCTCAAAAAAATGTAGACTTAATGAAGAAAATGCACTGCTAATAGCAATTCAAAGAGCCTAGTGTTCCTTAAAAAACAGACAACTGTGTACAGAGTGTACTATTATATGTACAACCCAAAAATAACCATCACATGCGACAAATGTTAACAAACTAAAATGCTAATATCATCAGAGAGGATACTGAAGGCTAGACTGTGTGGCGCATGTTTGGCTTGCTGCTTACCCCATGGCTGCCCTGTTGGGTCCTGCAGGATGTTTTCAGCGTTGGGTTCCACCACAGGAGGAGGCTTGTTCTGAGTCACGGCCATGTCATCTGAAAGAAACCGAGAAGTTAGTCCTGCAAGGACAGACATGGAATGGGGGTGATTGTTGGATTTCAAGGCGTGTTCGGGTATTATGTCTTTACAGCCATGCTTTGCAATAACAACAGCCCATAGAGCAGAGGGCATGTGTGAGCTTGTGCTGGTTTTCTTTTGTTAACGGCAGGGAGAAAGCTGCATTTCCTGTGAAAAGCACATAAAAGCTACAAAAACTAAAAAAAAAAACTTTGTAAGGGAGTTTGGGAAGAGGATCAGTGGAGTTCAATGCTCTGTAACACTTTTCTATTCTGTGATTTAAGCAACCATAAACCACATTCTTGTGGGGAAAAAAGTCAGCTTCAACTGATAACCCGAAATTCTCTATGCCATGAGTAGAAAGTATCATTTAGATTGGGGCCCGTAAATCTGTACTTGGTTGTTATTTTAGTGATGTGAGTCCTTTCATCCTTGAACCCAGAATTAATGTCTTAAAATGGTACCATGTAAATCATCATGCAGGGGCTTTGGGTCGATGCAAAGGCATAACACTGGCCAAGATTTATTTGCTGTGCTTTGAGAGCCAACAGAACCCCTCTGTGCGAGAAATTGAGTGATACTGCTTGGAGATCAGTGGAGGACGAGGTGTGCACTGGACAATGTGTTTTGCTTTGGGGGTCTATGAAGTTTTACAGCTCTATGGGAACGATAACCAGGCTACACTCGCACAGTATTCTAAGTGGGGTTTGTGAGCTGGGGGTGAGCAAACACTGCCATATTGTTTCTTCTCTCAGATTTCCACACTGTTTAAAACACGATGCCGTGTTGATCTAACCCGGAGCAGGAAACCAATTAACTGACTTTAACCTCGACTGCATAGACAGAGCTGAGAGGCCTGCTTTGTTTGGGCCGCCTATCTGGCAAGACTCACAGGAATGCACAGAGAACCTATTCTAACCTTACTGCTGACTGAGCTCACACACACACACATGCATAACCACAGATATACCCTCTCACTCGCACACACTCTCCGTAACACTGTAGTGTACACAACCTTATTCCGGCAACAAATCCGGTGTCAAGCCAGGCATCCAAATGGACAAATTATTCTCACATGTGTAGGTGAAAAGCTACCAAATTAATTCCCAGCTGCATTCCTCCCATGCCTGACTTCATCTACGGCTGTGAACACTGGCGTCTATACCGTAATTTGAGACCAAAAATCACCACCCAAAGATATTGTTTTGCCACCACGAGTCAGACCTGATCATTCACACGGCACACACTTCCCTCCGTGTCCCGTCCTTGCCACTGTGTCAAGGCGACGAGTTCGACGACCAGGTGTGGCGGGGTTGACTCTCAAGGTGAACTCAGCCGAGTCCAAGTGCCAGCTGTGCCCTTGGGCTGTGTGCGTGGCCCTCTCGGAGAGCAGCCCACCTTAGTCCAGCTAATCCCTGTGTGCTCAGCCAGGGCAACACTACCGGAGGGGACGCGCCCTGTTTCCCAACCTCAACAGCTCACAGAGGGGCTGGGTGGGGGTGGGGTGCACTGGAGGTGTGTGTGTATGTGTGTGTGGGGAGGTGGGGGTTGAGGCCAAAGTGTTTTTACTAGTCACGGCCCCATTGTTAGCATTGGCCCGAGGATCCGGGCGCAAAGGCAAAGCCGTCAGAGCTCATGAGAGGCCTATTCAGTGCCACCAGAGTGGAATCGGGCAGGGGCTTTAGAGGGGCCTAAGGCAGCCTAAGTCAGGGCTCATTCTTCCCCTCACTGCGCCAAAGCTCGGGGATGTCTTCACAAAAAAACAGGTGTCCAGCAGGACGCCATGGATTTCCTCACTTTCCGCTCACGCAGCACTTATCCCACGCTCAGATCTCTCGCCGAAGGGTCTCAGGGCTCTGTCTCATCTGCAGGACAAACTGCACGCATCTGCACGAGGGGGCAAATGCTGATCTCTTTAGACAAGCACAGACAACCGGTCAGTCTGCACGACAGGATAGCTGAGTAAGCTCCAATCCTGGTGACTGGAGTTTTTCAAGCCAGCTGGAGTCACTGGAAGCAGTGGAAAATGGCGTCCGAGGAGCTGCAGAGTGAGGGACAGGGGGGCCCCTTTCCTTTCCCCTCCTCTAGGCCCATAGAGAGGCAAAGTGAGAGACGCATGGTGTGTGAGAGGTGGTGGGATGTGTGTGTATGCGTGTGTGTATGTGTATGTGTGTGTGTATGTGTGTGTGTGGAGACGGTGGGTCTGGAGCACAGAGGGCCGAGGGCAGCCTGCAGCTCCCATTACAAACACTCTTCATGTGGAGGTGGTGTTTATATGGCCCCCCTATATTATTTTTTCCTACCAGGAGGACTTAAAAAGCACAGCCCTGAAAAAGGCTTATTCTCCATTCATACCTGGGCGCACACATACGTGCCAGGCATGTCTGTCATGTCGCCCGCCTCCCCTGATTTCAAACCAAGGTCGAAATCAAAAGCAAAACAAACACAGCGTTATGAACAGACTGGAATTCCAACCCCGATTTTCATCAGTGGGGGCACATCTGAATAAAATAAACAATGTTTGGGAGAAAAAAAAAAAACAGCAAGATTACTCACTCTGTTTTTTAAGATGGCATCATGGAGATGAAGATTATGGAGCAAAGCAAATCAGTTCTGTTGATATAGTAGTAGTGGTGCCACAAAACCAAGGCAACAATTTAGCCTTAACTCAAACCATATATATTACTGTAAAATCAAAGGCAAAAAACGTGAAGGTGCTTATCCCTTGGCTTGTAATATAAGATCATCAAAGAGTTCTAAACTTGGCTCGGAGAAGCAGCTGTAGTATTGACTGGAATGTTTCATGAGCACACTGCCCATTGCTTCACGATTAAAGAACACTGCCAAGTTTCTTCTTAACGATTGTTCTTTGTCTGGTACCAAATGCCAAAAATAGTTCTTCTATGTAAATTCTAGAGGGAAAAAAATATCTTTAATCCACATACATAAAAGAGATGGGTGAGCCAAGTTTTTAACCACTTAATTTATAGCTTTTACTCTTCTGACAAATCTTCACTCTCCTGACAAATCTGAGACACTTTGATGGGTCTGTGACAAAACGATCTGACTGGATATATTTGGCTTCCTCTTACTTGGTGTCAGCGTGAGCCGTTTGTCGATTGAAGCCAGAGAACCAAATTAAAGAGCGTTTGTGTACACACAGAGCATGGTAGACACAGAGCGGCACTAGAGAAAAGGGTAATTAGAAGTCTCCTCATATCTTTTATAGAGCCATAAGCGGTTTGCAGCAACAGGCGTTTGGCGACACGGGAGGAAATTGCCACGACCTAATATGCCTCTTTTCTTCTCTCTGTTATGCACTGCGAGGCAGGCTTGGCCCTGGTGGGTGCATCCTGAAGGGACCTGGCGCAGCCATGGGCTCCTCTAATGAGGCGGATGAAAGGAACCTTTTAATGTGGCATAGCGACAAAGGTGGGTAATTTGCATCCCTCCGGTTGTAATTAAAACCCTTCCCTCACTGGGCATAGGAGACAGGACCCAGTGGTGTGCTCAGCCACCTGGGGTACGGGTTGGGGCTGAAGATTGGCTCTTACCAGTGACAGGAGGAGGGGGGCTTGGTAAAAGCGAAGGTGAATATAAAGGAAATATCAACTAAGTTTAATTCACTCGGTTCTCTCTAGTGAAATATTTGCTTTTTTTTTTTTTAGATTTTATGATTTTTTTATATTCATAAAAGAGTCATTCATTCTTCTGGATTTTGTTTTTTGTTGACTTTTTGATAACTGACACTTTGTACACAGTCCTCAAGACTAGTTCACTGCGTGCTTTAAAAAGGGAGGTCCTAGTGCATCCACTAAGAATGTTTTGTCCCCAGCCAAGTTATCGTCAAGGATATTCCCTCAAACCACTGACCAGTCTGTGGTCTGTTCAAATGATTTTCCTCTAATCTCTGCTCCAGTCAGCGATGTAAGCCTACACGTCGCCTCGGCCTTACCTTTAGCCTTGTCTCTGAGCAGTATTTCTTCTAGTTCTGACACTGTAACTGTAACTGCAGGGCAGAATTTGCAGCCTACCACCGCTCTCCCCTCTCCTTAAGCTTATTTACAACTGTGGGCCCTTTCTCTGTGTGTCTCTTGGTTCAGCTTAATTTCATGTGAGACCAGAATGGTTTCAATTCCATCTAGTATCCTTTCATCTAAGCCCTATTTTGCAACAAAGGCCTTTTTTCTGCTACTCGAAGGCATGGATTCATTTGTGTCCATATGTGTGTGTGCTTTGAACTTGGCCCTGCTTATTTCTCTATGACGAAGGGGAAAAAAAACAAACATGTTTTGAAGAGCCTTCACGGGGGAAAGTCTGTCACACTACCAGTGATCGGCATTTAAAAATTAGATCGTTGTCACGTCCACAAAAATTTGATCAAAGCCTGGTTCCTTCTGTGTGTATACTTCAGCCTTCATAGCAGTTCAAGGTGACGTCTCCAATATCAACATGGCAAATAACGTTAGTCGACATGCTTCTACTTTCTTGTTACTCTTGTGGTATTTCCAGCCCATACATATATACAGTATCTAACATATTGCTTAGCAGATAGCAAAAGTGGGTGGTGAGAAAAGTATTAACCAAATAAAAAGGATCTGTGTTCCAGTGTGTATGCGTGTGTGACTTAGACTAAATACAAACACTGGCTTCCTTCATGGGAAGACAGAAAGACTGGAAACCTGAACCATGTTTCCCCTAACATTGGTTGCTGTTCCGAGGCAGCGTTTCTGAGAAAGTGCACAGGTAGGTGTGGAGGTACGGCTGTGCTCTCTGGGAGGAGGGGTGAGTGGGTGTGTGTGGGCGATGGTGAGGAAAGCAGAGGGAAGGGGAGGGAGAAGAGAGGAGAGGGTGGCTTAGCTGGTAGGGCATTGACCACACTGAATCATTTATTTTTATTAGCTGTGCTGCCTCGACTCCTGCCAGCTCCTTACCCCCTGGTATGAGCGCTTTAGTCCAAACAGGACTTGCAGTACGGGGGGACTCCTGTGGCTCCAGCGTGGGCCTCCGGCCTCTCCAGGCCTCTGGCAACCCCCTGCCCCCCTGACCCCCAACCCCAGCTCTGATGCTCTCCTGTGTCCCTCAGCAGGCTGAAATTGGCCTGCTAGTGTAATTTTGATACAATTATCCATTTAGGTGAGGAGGACGTGTGCTAAACTGCAACATATGTAGCCCTCCGCTCGCAAACAAAGAACAAAAAGCAATCGCTGGAACAGGTCCACCAGTTCCTCCATAAAACAGCCAGCCCAAACCGCCGTCTGACCAGAAGCCACAGTCTCTCCCACAGTGACACTGGGGAGAGGGGTGTGAGTGTGAGGGGGGTGGGGGCGGTGTCCAAGCATAGCCCTGTGAGTTGCTGCCGTAGGTGTGCTGAAGCGAGGACAAGAGGGGGTGGCGATGGAGCCGAATGGAGGCCAACGACCGGGACAGGCTAAGAATAGAAGGCTCATGACCCAATGGTGGTTATAAATTCCATGGCTATGCGTGCTCCTGGATGAATGAGTATGGACACCCAGCCAAGGTCACGTCTGGCCATGTGTGCTTACTGAGCAAGCCAAGCTTGGAGTCGGAGTCAGAGGCCCACGCCTTCTGCCCTCAGGTATTCATGACTCAGACCATGGGCTAGTAAAGCAACATTCTAGTAGTTTGGAGGACGTATAAAATAATATATTTTTTTCCTGAGGGAAGTAAATGGGAGCTCTGACTACAGCTCTTTCTCGTGACAATGGTGGTCTCCAGCTAGGTAGCGAAGGGCTATAAGAATATTGGCTGCATGCAGCCAACAATTAGAACAGCAGGGGTAACCATTCTCAGGGAATATAGAGGAACTTAAGGACCACCAAGAATACAACAGTGATGGGGGGTTGGGGGGGGGCGGGGGGGTGGAGGAAAGAGGAAGGGAGGAGGGTGCTGCTGAGAGGCCAGGGTGCTGTAAGACTCCAGGGCTGTGAGAGTTAATGATGTGGTGACTGACTTGTCCTCATGCCAGAGAGGAAGTTGAGACTGAGTGTTGAAGGGGTTAACATGGGATTTGGAGGTCACAGCAGTCTTGCTGCAGAGTCCTTGACAGCCTCCAAATGTCATAAACATCCCCTCATTAAATACCATTTTTACTAGCATGTGGTTCAAAAAGGCCCATGTTAAAAAAGCTCTTTTTTGCACAAGATGCATGTGTGCACATACTTAAGTGATTTAACAACAGAATCCCAAGTTCATGGTATTGTGAAAGTATAGCAGGCAGCTTCCAAATGTATCAAATATCAGTTTCCGTTTCGAGTGTGAGTAGGAAGAAATTTCCAAATACAAACGTGTATTTATTCTTATACTGGGGGAAAAAACAAAAGGAGAAAATGTTCACTCCGCACTGCAGTCCAATCGAAACACAGGGGACTTAAATTACAACCTTACCTCACACAGGCTTACAGGCTGATTACACCACGCCATCATGCATAAGGAACGGAACATCATCTAAAAGCTAAAATTACCATTTTATAACAAGGGCACTGTTCTGAGGGGAATGTTGTGGCCGCCATTAAAGGGGATCTGAACTGTGAGGTTAGACGCACAGCCTTGCCCATGCTTGCTCTGAGAGCAGCTATTCAGATTAGGCCTGGTTTTGACGACAACAGGTGCTATTGAATGTCACCCAAATTCCTCTCCACTGACTTAATTAAGTCTGGCTGGAGTTTCCCTACCTGGCTGTGTAACTTCATGAGGTGTCTCAGACAGCTAGGACCCTCAAGAAAACCTGATCATCAGTATGTCAAGCTCCAAAAAGTTGTCCAGTTTCCAAAAAATTGCACACACTACCTAAAACAAAATCACCCTCTACAAGGTTGGTTCCTTTTGTTCCATGACTGTTTGCCATTGAAGTTAATGACTTCAGTAAGCCTCCACTGTGTATTCCACAGGGAACCATACACTATACCTCTCCGGCTCCACACAAGCTCTTCAGGACGAAGCAGGAAAACAGAGGACTACCTTCACTCCCCATTCTGGAGTCCCTGAGCAAACACTGGGGCAGAGAGAAGGCAAAAAGGGGGGGGCTAGGGAGAGTGCTCCAAGACATGGAGACTCAATCACACGAATCGAGTAATCTGTGGTGTAATCAACACACTCCTCTCTCTCGTCATGCCCTGGCCTTCCTTGGGGCAGCTGAGCAGTGAGGCACACAGGAAGAGCCCCCAAGGGCTCTGAGGTTTCTGTACTCCCCGGGCTTTTCACTTGCACTGGACCGGCACAGATTTATGGCTGCACAGGCAGCAGGTCTTCCAGCCACTGCTGTCTGCACACCGAGAGAGTTTGGCCGGAAAATGCCCAGTGCACACACTCCCCAAACACTCATCAGGAGCACTGCACATTCCAAACGGCAGCCTCGCACGAGAGAGAGAGAGAGAGAGAGAAAGAGAGAAAAAATTGCCCCCAATCTGTGCCCCCCACCTCCCAAATGTGCAAATCACCCTTACACCAAACACATGTTTCCAAAGTTCACTCACATTTCAGGTCTGTGTGCATTCATTTACCCTGTCTGTCAGAACTCGGGTTAACTCCAATCCCTCCCCTTCGTAGTTTTGGCAAAATGAGAAACACTGTATTGGATTACAGGCTTCATAAACAACCACTGGGTATCCTGTGACAGAAGTGTGAGGTAAAGAAGTCCTCCTTTGTTCTCTTGATTTGATATGCAACCCGACATTGGGGCTGAGCACTGCCATGCTAACAGGTTATAGATTTCCATCAGCACAATGCTCACTTGTGCTTTTTCATTTCATGTGGCGTAAATGAAGCCATGCTCATTTAATAGCGTGTTGCCTGCCAGTCGTGTCAGTCAAGTCGAATGTAATTCCGTCTACCGTGTTTAACAAGAAACCAGAGGTCTTCCTGTCCCACAATCCCTCTTTTGTGAGGGCTGTTGCGAATGCTGCTATTGGACGGGGCTTGAAAGCCCTCGTCTGTTGACGAATTTTTTGGATGCTAGGACGTCATCTGTCAACCATCGGCCAGCTTAGCGTTAAAGCCTACCTTACCCGGTGTGTTTGATATGAGACAGGCTTTCTGCTGACAACAGTAAAATAGCATGAAAGCAATATTCAATTTCAGGAATGGAGGTGTAGGATACAGGGGGGGTGACAGATAGGACAGGGGTGAAGAGGCGAAGCCGTAAAAAACATCAAGAGGAATATAGAAATATTATAAGTGGGAAGGCATCACAAGTGTGTGTGTGGAATGCCATCTAAACCATAAGTCTTAAAAATCAGGACTGTGCTTACCGATGACGATCAGGGTGAAATTTAGTGCAATGCTGCCAAAGCCGTTTGTGACACGACAGATGTAGACCCCGGCATCCTCCATCTCAACCTCCTTGATCTTCAGGCTTTGCTTCAGCACCCGGTACCGGCTGTAGCCCTGGTTCACGTTCCGTCCGTCCTTCACCCAGAGGATGAGGGGTGGAGGGTCGCCCTCCACAGGGCAGGGCAGGCGCACCGTCCGCCCCAGCCTCGCCGTCTGCCTCTCCTCCACCTGGCGGCTCACCCATGGAGGGCCTGCGGAGAACACAGCAGAGGAACCATTCTGTTCAGCTGTTCACCAAGTTCTCTACACAGGTTTTCTATCACACATAATGGCAGTGGCCATGAGTTCCAAACCAAATCCCCACACCAGTCCCCAGACATAGCCAAACATAGCAGTTCATAACAGAAGAAGTTCTGTTAAAGGAGAGCTGGTGTGATTCAATCCATAACCCTGTTGTTTTAGGTCACAGAGTCCTGTCTGCAGGAAATAAAAGAAGAGCAAATTTTACACAGCATAGACCGAACAGCAAATCGGCAGCTAAAGTTATCCAAATGGGGCATAGGAAAGTGAGTTTTTGTGCCCCATTCAGTTAGTGTTCAGTTAGTTCACTATTTGGTCCATGTTGTATAAGTTTTGTCATTATTTTTCCTACTGAGAGCACTTTGTGCTCTCGAACAACAGGGCTATGGATTGATTCCAACCACATTTCTCTGTTCAAGTATTCATCAACTTCTCCACACAGGTTTTCAATCACACATATTGGCAGTGGCCACAAGTTCCAAACCAAATCCCTACTCAGAGTTTGACATCACCAAACATAGCAGTTCCCAACAACAAAATTGTATAATTTCCTACCTGTTTATGGGAATAGAGGTAGCCAGTTACGTAAAAGAGATGAATTGCACTTTTCATACACGACTAATGGAGTGTATTTATCATTTGCTTGGAGTAAACTTATTATTCAAATATTGGCAAACATGATGTTTCCTTCACAGCTTTTGCTTAAGAATCTTAATTCACCCTCTTGGAAAACTGGTGACAGATATCCTTGGACCTTTTGGCAGGTAAATACTCTGGTGGAAAACTGAATAGAATTAGAATTTGTGGCTTTGGAACAGTTGCCAGTTGGTGCTAATGAGTGAGGACCCTGTAGTGTCACCAAGTCTCAGATTTTCCACATCTGTAGCCCCTGAGCTGGTACCTCTCCACACGAGACCCACCCAGCTTTACAGCATGAATTCACTCCAGGTGAATGGGAGTAAGATATTTACACACTTTAAGAGAACCCTCTCTCTCACACACACACACACACACACACACACACACACACACACACTATCAGAGGCCCTCGCTCCCAATGTTCATCTCAGCATGCTCACAAAAATACTACTATTCACAAGGAATGAGAAGTGTGGGCATTTTTTCGCTCAAGTATTTACAGGACATTTTTCCCTCTCACTCCCCCATCCCTCTTTGCGTGCACAAGGTCCCTTTCATCCACTGCGTTTAGCAAGGGAGACTCCCATGAGAGCTCCCTTTCCATTTCCTTTGGCCCTCTTGAGCTGTTTCAGCACTGCAGAGTGTATGTGTTGGAAGGTACCTCTCATTCATGCCTAGTACTGTAACATCCTGTTGCTGTACCAGCAGCTGCTGTAAGAACTGCCAAGATTATGGAAATTGAAAAATGAAACTACCCCCAAAATTGATCCCGCTCGCTCTCGTTCGCAGTCACCCTCACATCTCTCGGTTGGAGTGAAGTGTTTTCACCTGGAATTGCTGGTTGCCATCCAGGAAAATGCCAGGAGAACAGAGGGAATGAAAAAGTAAAAGCTGTTTTGGTACAGGAATAAAATTACAGTGCATTCCATAATGTCAGACTATGAACTCTACACGGAGAATATTCCTCCATACCAGCTACACAAAACTTCCTCCTTCTGCACTTGAACTGGATAGGGGGTGGAGGATAAAGACGTAGTGAAATGAAGAAAAAAAGGTTACGACAAGGCAGACTTAACTGTGTGTAAAAGAGTGCTTCCTTACTGGAGACACATCCTTTGGACAGAATCAGTGCTGATGGGCAGTGTACTTCCATAAAATTGACCAGCTCAAGGCCTACACGATTCTGTTTGGATTGTGATTTTACAACTGTGGATTTTCCCCCCTATGGAGGAGAGTGTATTAAAACAACCTGTGCAATGGGCAACAGTGAGTAATAGCCCCCCCCCGATCCTCTTGCGTGTTCCTGAGCACATGCCATTCCTTGTTCACATCAAAACAGCCCGCACTTGATAGAATGAGAGACAGAGACAGGAGGAGTGTGTGGTGTGAGAGAGGAGATGTGGGGCTGTCAGTCAGGCTGTCTGTCTCCCCGCCCCCCCAGCGTGAGGTGTGTATTTGTCACGCGAGCGCTCTGCACGCCGACAGCTGCGGCCCTTTGAAGTGAGGCGGGTGAGCGGTGCTTTTTGGATGCGCCGGGGCGCTGAAAGACACGTCGGCCTGGGCGAGGACAATGAACTGAGCTGGAGAGATGAGGCAAACACATGACGCCCTCCTCGTCCTCCTACACCACCATCCACCCACTCATCCAACCAACCAACCACCCACCCACTGGTCTCTCTCTCTCTCCCTCTCCGAATCCCATCGCCAGTGTCTTGCATGGCAAAAAGTGGATCTGTTGGCAGACGGGGCGCCAGGCAGACTACCCCTCCGAGTGCCACACTGAGGAAAACATGGGGGAGAGCGGCGTGACAAAGCCTTTATCAGGCCCCAACTAATGGGTGAGACATGGAGAGAGACAGAGAGAGAGAGAGAAGAAGAGAGAAAGGGGGAGAGAGAGACAGATTGAGAGAGAGAGGGAGAGAGAGGAGAGACAGAGAAATAGAGAGAGACAGAGAAGGAGAGAGAGAGCCAGAGAGAGAAAGAGAAAGAAGCAAGAGGGACCCAGGGGAGTGAGCACTTCAGGCACTGTTGAGTCTGCAGTATGTGTCTGTTCTGGGGTCAGGCAGAGGTGCAATGACAGAGATGAAGGCCATGCAGAGAGCAGGGCGGCCACCACCACATGAAGCCCCAGATGTTTCTCAGACTGACCTGCGTCTGGTGACTGCTCTCTAGTGCTGTTTAGACTAGTCTGCTTTCCTTCACACGGTACCAGCACAAAATGCAGACTGAATCCGAACCAGTGACTCCGGACACGGATGCGCTGATCCACTGAGGCGTCTAAATGCTGGGCCCTTTTCATGTGCCTCTCTCTGACTCACTCACTCACCCACGCACTCACCCTCACTGACGTCAGATAAAAGGCGACCTCAAACAGGCAACGCGCCTCAGTAGTTTTCAGGCCTCACTGAGGGATGTCTCTGGGTCCATGTGACATAAAGAGGCAGACAGGATGAATAAGTCACACGTTAGCCCACAGCATGACACACACCACAACACACACACACACACAATAAAGTCAAGGGATGCAGATGGGCCTTCTCTTGCCAATACAAAATGAATGTCAACTTTTTTTGTTCAATACAATTTTTTTTCTTCTCCTCTGTCACTGATCGTGTGGCTCGTTCATTTCCTCGAAGTTGGTGCTTTTATCTCCTGGGAGCTCAGCCACAGAAAGCCCCACACTGGCAGTGCTGCACACAGAGAACAGAAGTATGGCCACACACTTGCAAGCACACATGGGAACCAGCACGACAAAAACGCTCCCTTGCAAAGACCTACAGCATGCAGCAGCTCCACAGAAGTGCTATGATTCAGTGTTATGACTGTCTCCTCAATCTAACGGCTGACTGTAAGTGACAAAGCGCTGTGTGCCGCAAGTCGTAAGGTAGCAGCGTGGCTGGAAACTGGGAATTTGTGTGCTGGCAGGAAAACTGCAGAGATGTAGCTCAGTACTGCATCGTAGATCTAAATGGTGTAAGACAGGGGGCCTCTGACATATAGATTACTGAGGATCACTTAAAAGCGCATACTTGTCCCCTTCTGGCTTGCTTTGTTTTAGACATCTTGATACAGGTTTTTGATTTCGGGGAAGGATTTATGGGTAGAAGGCCTCTCAGACTGCAGTCACTGACGTTGTTTTGAAGCTGCCGCTGCCTCGGCAGAGTCAGACGAACAGTGCTGGTGTCATAGGGAGAGCTTCAAACAAACCTTCGACAGTGCTCCACATGGATAAGTTATTATACTCGAGGAAGTGGCACGGCCTTTAAAAGACTGATACAGGCAGTGATAGACAGAAAGACAGGCAAAGAGAGTTTGATGGACAGCAGGAGGGGGCCAGAGAACTATTTTTTTTTTAAAAAGAGAAAAATAAAACTGTCCGTGAAAAGGTCACTGATGAAAGCAAGTATCCGAGCCGAGTGAAAGAAAACCATTTAACTTTGAACTGTGAGCTCAGTAGACACAGAGTGGAGTTTTCTATCCCTGCCACTGAGCCCACGCAGCACATGTTAGCGTAGGAGTGCTATGGGGGAAACCCTGCTGTAAATCCACAGAGCAGCTGCTGAAATGTGTTGAGCAGAACTTGGGATTCCCGCGTGTGCCACCAGACCGAGCTGATGGAAACCTCATGGCTTATGCTTTTTTGGAAACCATCTTAAGGATCGTCTCAAAACACATCAAAACCCCTTTCACCCCACCCGTTTCATTTAGTCCTACACTTGACACCTCACTTTGTTAACAAGAATGGACTTCGATTTTGTTATTCTTGGCTTGGGGTAAACTGCTCCCCTTAAAAACACAAGAGACTTAATTACCTCTCGAAAAAAGACGTCATAAACTTGAATGGCTTAAAACAAACAACAAGGTAAGTCCAGACCAAGTCTTTCTCTCTTCATCAGCTGAGGGCCAGATCTGAGGAGCAACTGGCAACTCTTATCTCACTCCCCCCGTATCCTGTCATAGGGGATGTGAGCTGTGAGGAGTCTTATTGTAGGCCTTGTGTTTGCTTTCACTGATAGGGTCGTTAGACCAAACACTGCCAGTCCTTGTTCACTGCTTTGGAATTTAGTCTCTTATCACAGAGAGAGATAGTGCCACAGATGGATGCTCCTCTGATGGGATCTGAACCAAACCCCAAACTGGGTGGGTGGAAGGAGGAGGCTTTGTGTACACATCTCTCCCTCTCTCTCTCTCTTTCTCCCTTCCTCCCTCCTTCCTTCCCTCCCTTGTTCTGTCTTTCATCTACTTCTTTGTGCTCCATTTAAGTCAGCTCACAGTGGTACCACCATAGTCTCCAACTGTTGCTTGTGTTATTCAGAGAATTTTTTTTTTAAAGAAAACTTCCAGAACACAGAGGTCCAAGCCTGATATCTGTTTCCCAACACCAGTTGCTAACAATCACATTGCAGCCAGCAAACTTAGTTAGCAACTATGGTGTTGGGAAACGAAGCCCTGACTCTTATCTTGTGTCTGGTCCCCCTTGGCTGTCCTCCTGTCTGTCCCTGTTGCCCTGTGCGCTTCCAGCTGCTGGGCTGTGGTGGACAGACAGCACCTGGTTCTGCTGAACCCCACCACCATTACTACCACCAAGCAATTAATCAGGGACTGCCCTGAAGAGCCCCCTTCTCCTCCCTCAACACACACACACACACACACACACATACATCTCCAGTCTCACTCTCTCTTCTCCTCCCCTCCACCTCCTGTTCCTTTTAAAAAGCCTGCCATGGCCTGTGCCCGACCAATTAACCATACTTGAGGACTTGAGACGGGGCCGACCAACGGTTTCAGGTGGCGTTGTAATCTTGGAGAGCAGCTGGCCTGGCATTTGCTCCTCTGTCCCTTTCTGTCTGAGCCTGAGACTGGGCCTGGGCCCCACCCTACCCCACCCCAACTCTGGGCCTCCTGCTCAGTGGGGGGATATTTTGAGAGGCCCGGAGATGAGATACAGGCAGCAGCCGTGGCAGTAAACACTCCGCAGAGTGTCTGCGTCTGTCATCGTACTGACATGCTCGCCTTTTAGCGACGGCCCTTTTCTGCTCGCCCTGGCCTCTCTGCCTCCAAGCCCTTCAGTCCCACTGCCCGGCGGTCGGTCGCCTTTGAGGCCGGCCCATACACACAGCTGTCTTACAAACCCACATGCTGAAGGCACATGTATATGAGTGCAGAGCAATGCAACCACGTGATGAGTGTATGTGTTTGTGGTGGTGGTAATGGTGGTGTGTGTGAGAGTGTGTAAGGACAGTTTAACCTACAGAGATATACACTGACAATAAATCTCTACACTTCACAGCAAATATGTGTATTGTAGTTATCACCTCTGATTAGAAACTATAAACCATTTATTAACTAATTATTACAAATGCATTTCAACTTGAGTGTTAGTTTAACTTTGGGATTACTACAACCCCCTCTTGGTCTGACACATGTTAGGTAACAGTATGTTCTTGAAATTCACACTTGTTTATGTTTAGTTTCACACCCTGGTCACCATCCTTCCTCAATTATGTTAGTGTAAAATTTTACACCAGACAGGAGTTCACTATTGCAGCTGCTAGCCTGTTTCATGGGATGTCAGGTTTTTGTGATGAAGGGTGTTGTGTGTGTGTGTGTGTCTGTGTGACTGTATGGACATCTGGCATTTCAAGGGCTCTCAAAGTCAGTGATCAAGCTCCTTGCTCCTAAGTGCTTTGGCGGCAGACCCCCAAAGATCTGATTTCAGTGTCGGCATGGCTTCATAACTCCCAGTGGGGAGCAGCTATCTTGTACGCACGCTCGGACTGGAGTCACCGTACCTCAAGTTCCCATCTGCCCCTTGCTGTAGTTTTCTCAAAACCCGACAGTATACTCTGTTGGAAGTGTATGAGCTCCTGAATCCCCCAACACTAGGCTGCACCCCCACCCCCTCACCAACCCCCACAGCTCTTCACTCCCCTTGAGTGCCTTTCCCCATTGTGCTGGACCACCAGCAGTTCAGGCCTCAGAGAGGCGCAGCAATGCCAACTTCAGCCTCATAAAGCCAGCTGCAGCTCCACAGGGTTCGGGCTAATGTTGTGTAACCTGGGCCCCATCAAGATAATGAGCACCTGCCTATTACGTGCCGCCTTTGTGTCAACAGCCCGGACCGACAGACTATCTCACGCAAACGCCATAATCCCTGCTCTGGCATGAGGTGTGTGCATGTGTGTGTGTGTGAGTGTGGGTGGGTGGGTGTGGGTTGCAGTGCAGCTCTGCCGAGTGTTTACGTGTTTCAGCTGTGTCCCGCGCCCCAGCTACTGCTGCTGCCGCTACTGCTTTGTCGCTGACGGATGTGCGTGCCAGAGCGCTGGCAAAGGCGGCCCTTCACAAGAGGCCCAGACAAGACCGCGCAGCAGCCCACGCAGGTGGTGATACCGATCAACGACTCTGTGCCTGCACTCCCTCCCTCCCCCATCCACCCGCCCTGCCTGCCCATACGCCTGCTGCTTCAAAACAAACACACCAGCCTGAAAGCGGAGTCCGCCCCTGTGTCTTTAAGACAGGATGTGTGCCACCAGTATTCCCTCACCTTCCCCCATCACCCCCCCACCAACCTTGTAGGACATCAAGCCTGAAGGGGTCACTTGTTCATTCTGGTGTTTACCAAGGCTCTCCCGTCACTGACCCGTAGCACTGGACCGGGGAGAAGTGGGCCCTCGCTTCCCAACCTCCATTGAACAGTGGAGCACTTGAGAATGAAAGCCATTAAGGGGGCCCTTCCGCTGAGCCACAGGTTCTAAATGTCTGGAATGTCGGTGTTCAGAGGAAAACCGTCAGGATTCTAAAAGAAAGAGACCTCCGCTCTCTCAGTCAGACGGCGGGAAGGAGTGAGGTGGGGTTTTGAGGGTGAGCGGGGGGGGGGGGGCTATTCAGGGCTCTCTTTGGGAGGGACACTAAAAGCAGAAGTGGTCTTTCAAAAGGTGAGGTTGTAAAGAGATGGGCGCTGGTTAGATGGGGACACCTGTAATCCCTCAAGTGAAACCCTGTGTAATCCCACCTTTAAATGGAGGATAAAGAGAGTGGCACAAAGCCCTTGCTCTAGTGAGGGGAGGGGCCTTGCTATACAGGACAAATTGCACATGACGAAAGCTGTGCCCAGTCTTGTGTGAGAGCTCCACTCTGACAGACTCAGTCCGCCGGAATGATGAAGAACAATAGAAGAGATGGCAGCTCTCAATCTTTCATTCACTAAGCGGCTGGCCTCTCTCCCACCTGTGCAAACACATACCAGCTGGCGGCTCCCACAGGTAGAGAAGACAATGAGGATGCACTCCGAACGACACAGCAGTGAACTCAGAGAGAGAGCCATTCACCATGGGAATCTTTGACTAAGCCACGATTGGGAGGAAGGAGGGAAAAAAAAATGTTCAAAGGGCAGGCGGGTTCCTTTGTGTTTTGATGTCTCCTCTATAAATACCAACACTTTGCAAATAGTACTGCTGGAGCTATGCGACCAAATGTTGCTCATTAACCTCCTTATTTACGTAAACCACTCTTTACCCACGCCAACAACCAACAACCCACCAACACTACACCCACCCACCCCAAAAATCTATGGCCTTCATAGTTTAAGCATGTGTAACATATATCACAATTAAAAAGGCATACAGCTCTTGGACCTTCAAACAGCAGATTACTGTTTTTCATCTGCAATTAGAAATATGTCCAGAGATGCAGAGCGAGGCTTGCCAGATTTAATGTGTGCAGGCTTTTAAGGGCAGGAAGACGCGCTCAAAAGACTGTGGAACATGCTATTATGAACATCATGTTCAAATCTAAAAACAATGTTATTTCCCATAGAAAATGTGTTTGTTAACTAGCACTATGTTTACAATGCCAGGGAACACACACACAGGCAGGAACATCTGCCAAGTAATCTGTTCCTTGGCTACGATTAAGAGGAAGAAAATATAAATTCAGCATGGGCATAAGCATAGGTGAACTTCCTTTGTTCATGTGCAGTACCAGGCCAGATGTTTGCTTCCCCTGACTCTGGCAATGATCACACTGTTGCATGGATCCTTTTAACAATCGACTGGAGTAATCCAGCAATACATCAAGTGAAAATACAGATGTATGTTTATAACACTATCAAAAGTCTCTTTACTCCACTGGAAATTATAAGAGTGTCTTTAGAATTCTATAAGAGAGTTAGGTATGGCAGGATACCTCCAACCACTGAGACTGGGTCAAACTCTGCCTGAGACCTAAGTGGACCAGAGGAGACTGTTGGGGAAGCTCAGGTTACAGCGTTCGTTTTTTTGTCTTCAGGCATTGTTAGTTCTTCGATGTGATGCTTGGGCACCTGACATTGTTTAACCCTTGTGTGCATGCTTGTGGACTCAGGCCTGCCAAACACAAAGCAGCTTGAAGATATTTTAACAGGTTAGAGAGAGGTACCTTCAAAAGATTCGCCCGAGTATGGACATGAGATGTCCAGATGTTGCATCAGGCTGACTCCTGACGCAGGGCGTTTTACCGTCATTTATACATTTCAGCTGGGTGGGCAACTTAGCAAACGTGCCAGTTGGGTGGCAAGAAAAGCTTATTCTCCAGTGGGACTGAATAGCATCACTATTAAACTAACCCCTCATGTCAATTTAACAAAGATGTAAAAAAAACATTTGTTTACATTTTGTTTATGTTTACTGAGATGTTTTTTTAGAGGTCATTGTTGTTTGTTAGATAATAGCTAGGCTACAATCATCTGCTTCACTTTTTAGTAAATAGCTTAGCTACATTGGGCTAGCGATAAGATACTTCCGGGTGGCATAACACTGTTGTTTACCAACATTCTAAACTCCCTTATAGGCATGTCTTTAACATGCACCCAAACTGAACTCAAGTTGGAGCTCAAGCACATTTGAAGGTTTTCCGAGCCCCTGGCCAATGCAATCACAGTGCCTACCCTGCACAGGCGAAGTCCTTCACAGGCTCCAGTTCTATGTGCGGGTGATAAGCAGATAAGCAGTGCAATGACCCGGCAGTGTCACATGAGCTGCCTAATGGACTGGAGGAGTCTGACACCTGCTGAGTTAGGCAAACAGGAGGAACTCCAGCAGCTGTGCTATCTCTTACACTGTGTTTGCTCAGGAGTATGGGGTTCGCCTCTCCATCCTATGGACAGACAATGCCATGGCAGGCATCGCAGGGCTCAGATATGGCGGTGACCTTTTCTTCACCCTGTACACAGGGTTCTAGGATCGCAGAGGTCCTTGGAAACACAGCATTTGTTGTGACTCCAAGTTTGTTATGCCATATTGCTTAAAACCAAATAGGCTTTTTCAAAACTTTCTGAAACAGAAAGAGAGCGACAGAGAGAGTGAGAGAGAGAGAAAGGGAGAGAGAGCGGCTCAATCCCGGAGCAATGCTTTGATGTGTGTGCCATTCGGAAAACATGTGCCGACTGCTGTGACCGTGATCCCATTGCTGTTTTTTTGGGCGGTTCTGCGGAGAGTGGAGTACATAAATCAAAAGAGCTCTGTTTATTAGCTTGGGTATGGTCTGCTTCACTCCAAGTTTAAATACGAGCCCTGAACCCAATCTCCTGGCAGATCTAAGCATGTCCGGTGGGCAGCCGGCCCTGTATCTCTGTGAGGCTGATAGCAGGGTCCATGGAGGCTGAGAGCTGGAAGACAGAAAAGGGGGGCATGCTCCCCGGACGGAGACTCACACAGAAACGCAGACTACGGCATGCCAGCAGTGACAAGTGACAGCAAGAAACAGGAAACATCCAACCACACTGTGGAGCAGAAAGCCAAAACATTTGTCTGCGTTTGCATTTTATCTCCACTGGCATGCGCCAGTGTGAGCGCATATCTCAGATCCCGCCCCGATAGCCGACTGATTTTCTTGCTCCATCTTTCTTGAACGTCTTGCTCCTAGATTACGGTCCAAGGAAGCATAAATCATGACATACTGATGAGGTAGTGTATTGTTTTTTTGCACTTCAAAACAGAAGGTTGAATGGGCCTGTCAGAATCTGGTGTCAGGTTTGCCATTGTGAGTGGATCCAGTAATTGTTTAACCGCAGGTCATGAAACATTCCTATGACAGTAGAGGTACTTAACCTCACACTAAACCCAGGGTGAATTAAGCCAAAACCTTCTGTCCTGTCAGTTATATCGCAACACTAAAACGTCAGGGAAATCCAGGCGCCCAAGGACATATTTTTGATCTGTACAAGGTGTATGGAATTAGTTAATCAGATGATTTGGCCACACATTATGTGAATGTCATCATGTCATGTCTACTTGTGAGAGGGAGAGGAAGTAAATCAGGCAAAAGCCATAATCCAATTATCTCAAACTGTAAGGGTAATGGTGTTTTTGCATCACCTTTAAAACTTACATCTCGGTTTTGTGTTAGCCATCAAATCTAAGCATCAAACCCCTAAAATTCTGGGCCAACTAACCCTGTGTGTATTCAAGGGGCTCTAAATTCCTTGGATACAACATGCCAAGCAATGTAGTCAGATGAACATCCTTCCAAGACTGGTGTTGGAAGTTGGAAGTCTAACACTATATCTGTGCTTTCCTGCACACACGAAGGAGCCCTAGGTTTCCAGCATTCCAAGGATGACTATCATAGAGGCAGGGAGGAAAAGAGCAATCCAAGGACAACAAAGCATGTGTATGCTTCCTGCTCCAAGCCAGGCCACAACACACACACAGACTAAGACACACTACCACACACACAAACAGAGTTTACCACACAATGTGAGAGCAGCAGATGTTTCAATCAACAGAGGGAGACAATGGACTGTTTGAGGAGAGGTGGTCCATGTGTGTGAGCTATGTTTGCAAAGCACTCTGACGTGATTCAGTGACCAACTCCACACCTGACTTGACTGATTGATTGCTGTTCATGTACTCAACTGTGTTGACTTCCTGGCCATCATGGAGCAAGGGGGTTTACAAGAAAAGTTACCCATACAAGGCTTTTTTAAAGGTTGTTTTTCTTGTGCTAGATGTGTATCCCTCTCATTTGCATATTCTGTTTTCTCACACTTGAAAAGAGCCCCTGCCCCCCCCCCCCCCAAAATAGAGAGAAAAGCATACGATGAAGGATAGTGGGACCAAGATTGCGCAACTGTTGAATGTAAAGCAGGCCTCTTTTATTCATGTTCACTTTGAACTTGGTGTGTCGCTTTGAATACATTGTTTTCTTCCTTTGCAAGGGGACATTACAGCATCTCCAATGGACCAAGCCAGCAGGGAGGTGGGACAGAGAGAGGCCAGGGTGGGAGCTCTCCTCAGAAGAAAGCAGGAGCGCTCCACTGATTTATGCTAGGCAGCCCAGTAGGTGTCATGAGCTCTGCTTTGATTTTTAATAAATTACTTTTAAACTTGGCAGGAGACTCAGACCTCTAAATTTCAGTTGCCACTTTGGAGAAAAAGACCTTCTTGTTTGTCTGTAGACGACAAAAGCCAACAGAAATGCTCTGAAAGGACCCACTTTTATGTGCACCGGACAGTTTGTCTGCTTGGTCAGTGACCACAACACCAGGCTAGTCTCAGAAGCACACAGAGGCACTTTGATAAGCAAATTCATTTGCATTCTGTTACACTTGACCTTACAACAAACAGTAATGCCAGACTGGAAAGGCATCATACAGAGCAGAACATGGTGGAATAATGGTGGTCTGTTTACTACTGAAAGGTCTGATGTTTAGCAAAAGGTTTCCACGTACAAATAAATACTGACTTTCCACAGCATGCAACAGCTCAAGCTTAACATAGACATTCAGGTCAATTCAAACGGTGAGAGGATGGCTGCTATACTTTGAACCCTATCCCAATAGGTAGTCTCTCCACATGATTCGATTGCTTATGAGTACATTTAACATTTCCAATTCAACCTATAACCTTCAATATAAAGGCTTCATGATACAGATTTCAATATACAGAAAACAAGAGCAATGAAATGTAAAGTACAAAGGTTCTTCCAAAGCGTCAATCTGACCAGGTCCAAAACGAATCTAGGCTACAGCTTTCTTACAGTCTACAAATTCTAAGATAATCAAAACATCAAATACTCTCCACACTCGAGTCTCCAAGTGTCACAAAAGATACGTTAAGATACATTCGTTAATACTACCTCTGAGCCACATATTGAACGTATAACCGTAACTTCGGTCATAGTCCGATCCAACTGTTCTGGCCAAATACAATAGTGGTAGGCCATATCCATATTCACAGAATGTCATTTACAGTTGTTTCGCTTACCTCTTGCTTCGCATGGCATTGAAAGTGCCAGGATTCCTAGGTAAAGTACCACTCTCTCCACTGTGGCGTACATTTTCTCAAACCCTGTCGGCAACAGTTTGAATGTTAAAATAACTCTCAGAATGACACTCGTTCTACAAGGGGGTGTAATTAGATCATGCCATATTAAACAGTATTTCCTCGAATGCTGCGACTCACGTGTTGGTGACAACTGAAGTCCGGGAATCCAATCAGAAAAAAAGACAAAATTATTTTCCTAGCAGGGTATAGCTCATTCGTTTAAAGCCGTGCGTCTTTGGAAACGATTCTACAAATCGTCGAATTAGTAGCCCGCGCGTAAAACTTAATAAAAGTAATGTAACTGTTCATCACCAGATTGACTCTCGGTTCGCCTCATCCCTTTGCGTCGTAGTATGGTCTCAGCATCCTTAAAAACGGAGTTCGACATCTGTTACACTGATAGCCAATCAAAAAGTCTTGCAAGTTCCATGGCTGTTCTTCTCCGATCACCACACCTACTTAAGGTAAAGTACTTGCGCCCTCTGATGGTACCTTGGCTGCCACGATGGCCCTAATCTTATCAGCGTAAATGGCGATGGAGATATATAACAAAAATGCAATATTAGTTTGGCATTCACTACTCACCTTACAATTCACTTTAAGTGTGTCTGTCATAAAATGAACATACTGGGAATTTGTAATAGAATTACAGGGTAGAACCCCACATTTTGATATGCCTACAACCCAAATTGTCGTAATTTAAATAAAAAATCTTTGTAAGAAAATCTATTGCGGATTTCAGTAATATCCATTATTCCTACATTAGTCTAATCCAAAATGCTATCTAGATGATTTTTATTTTGCAAAGATGATGCTGACTTCCTTGGCGCAGCTGGTCGTGCATCCCTTGACATAATTTCATTAGCCTCGTAATAAACCTCCTCGTTCTACACTTTCGTTTCTTACAGAGGTTCTGTACAATCGGTAGTAAGATTGGACTGATTGCTTGAGGTGTTTAAGTTTAAAAAGATTGGTTCAGTCCCTGACTGATAGCATTCTAGCTCTGCAGTCCCCTCCTACTTACACTGGTCTCCATGGTGTCAAATGAATGACAGAACTATTTGATGTTAACTAGCAATAAAACTTTAGTTGTGGGCTCCAAAGTAGCACCTGCAAAGATGGTCACTTTCACCCACTCCATAGCTACATCATACCTTCTCCACTCAGGTCAAGAGCCTGGATGTAATATTTATGTCTCATCATAGACCTCGCATTGATACTGTAATTTCGTCTGGCATCGCGAAAGGTACTAGCCTGGCCACAATTTTCTACGCACTTAAGCTGAAGCATTTCCCTATGTTAGTCTGGAATTGAACCCATTGTGTCTTATTCACTTGCAATCAATGTCCAGGCACACTACCATTAGAAAATGCACCCAAAGCCCCAAGTGTCCCTTACAAAACAAGACCACAAGCTTGCTTTTTTAATCCTTCATTCCAAAATAGGTGAAGTAATTCCATAATTACAACTGAACAATTCACTGTTAAACACCTATATGAGCCAATACTCTTAAATAAACTTAAATAATCACTGCACTGCCACTTTGAGAACTTTCCATCAATTGATCTGGATACTGGTGGAACAACAATCACTTCACATATAAATTTTCTTTGTTTCACATCTTGAACTACTGGATACAAGTTTGCCCTCTAAAAGGAGATGGGGGTGGGGGAATTAAATAAAATTAAGTCCCAGAGGAGCCAACCAGTAAACAAGCCACCAGTAAACAAGCCAACCTTAGTGATGTCAACACATGACAATTTATTATTTCATTTAACCCCTTTATTGATAAACACAAGACAATCATTAGTCTACATTAGTCATTTGAGCATACATGATGGCAACTGCGGAGTCTTCAGATCCATGATCAATGTACACAAACTGCCACCACAAGATCAAGTACTATAGCGAATTTATTACATTTCTTTGGCAAGCAAGACATGCTAATTTTTTCAACAAACATGTGGTAAACCAACTAGACTGCCTTCAACTATAACCAGTTTATACGTGCTCATTGCCATGACTTCTCAGCTCAAGGCACTGAATTTTGAAAAGGTTAACCATTCCCCTTCATATTCACAATCACTGTACCCCAGGATTTGCGTCCCAAAACCATTTACCCCAGGATTTGCGTCCCAAAACCATTTACCAACTATGGTGGTTGGAAATAAAATTGCATTGCCACCACCAAAGTTGCTTAACATGAAGGAATTACCTAGAGGGGAACAACCCATAGCTCTTGTTTCACATTGCTGAGAGCTGTCGTAGGTCTGAATTGTGCAATGTAGACCAAATAACAAAGCAGCAGCCAAGGCAAACTGACAAGGGTAAGGAAGATGTGTTTTCTAATGCCCCATTCTTTTAGTGTTGGCTGCCAGTTTGCAAATGTGGTCCACATTGTAGCAAATGCTGACCATATACCTACTGACAGCACTCTACAGCCAGCCTCAAAGAGGGATACAGGCAGTCTGGATTTTCTCTTTGTTAGCAACTATGTTGGGAAATGCAACACAGGGTCAGATGCTGGTTATGACCCAATAAATGGCTGAAGCCGTCTGAAATATTCACCCTCCTTGCTTAAAGTACATGGAAAAAGTACCCATCACACTACTGCTCAGAAACTACACATATTTGGATGGGAGTGAATATCCTGCCCAGTTGCTGTGTCGCTTGAAATAAGAGGATTCCAATACAAACCTAAAAAGGTGAAGGAGAAAACTGTAAGACATGGGCCCAAAGAACATACATAAACATAAAGTTACTTCAAACTTTTGTTTCAGGCCTTCTTGTCAGATTATTGCAGACAGTCCACTTTAACCTGTGCCAGCCCTGATTTACTGTACCAAGATCAAAGATCACAGCAAGGGAGAGACCTTTGCCATGATTGTATCAACTTGGGATAAATGTATATGGTAGTTGGAATGATGTTAGAACATACATACCTGTTACAAATCCTGAGCACATTCAACAGTCACACCTACAACCCAGATAAAACATTGGTATGTGTACACATCCTCAGTCAATCTCAGCAATATACAGTGGATGCTCAGATTATTAATTTCTCCTCAAATTTATAGGAATGATGTGTTGGGAAAACATCATAGCATACAGTTACAGCATTTTGCAATGCATGCAATTTGACACTTACACAAGGATCATCAACAAACACGCCAGAACAGAATGAGCACTGTTGGGTCAACCGATCCTGAAAAACAGTTTAATACTTCAGTACAAATTCAAAAACTGGGACTTTGCATTATAGACAACTGGACCATCTTGAAGCATGAAATGTTTGTCCCCAGACTAGGAATGCCCCATTATATGAATGTGGGCCACTCCACTCTCAGAGGAGACAGAGCACTGCCAAAACTCAATATCAGAAACCACTAAAACAGTGGCAACTGGGTTGAGCCAAACTGGCTGTGCTTTTCTATTCCAGCAGAGTAACACTAACACAGGCATGGTATAGGCCTGGACAGCTGACTACCGCTGGTTAACGTCTTTCAAGCCTGTGCTCCTAGCGTTAGCCAAACGTACCTTCATATCGACAAGGCCTCCAGATACTTCATCCAGCTGCCTGTAAAGAGTTAGAAGTTAACGTTAGGTCGATATAATGACATTTTTCCCCAATTAGTCCTAGCCAGTCCATACGTCGCGCAAATGAAAAGTTACTGGAAAACTGAATTACAGGATTACTGGCCAAGATCACGGAGTCTCCACAGTAGCACGTGGTCTCACGTCTTTGTAAGTGCAAACAGACAATCATGATCCAAATTAAATCACGAGGGTGAGAATAAGACAATATACATAAGTATTTGAGGTACAACATTTCAGAAGCACGCCTCGATTCAGCACCATATCTTACAGTTAACGTTACTTTGCAAAAACACTTGTTGCTGCTGAATGGAGTATCAAGTTTGATAAGGTTATGATAACTAATTGCTCATTTGATCAAGAGACACCCAAAAGCACATGTACACAATAAACAAGGCTAACGTCAAGCAACAAAAGCAAAAGAAGATTCACACCATTTACGAGCATCATAGACCTTCATCTTTTCAGGCATGCTGCAACAAGAAGTCCCCAAGCGCCGTCACATGTTCATTTATAAGGCGACATGGTACCATAGAGAGCAGTGTTGATCGCTACTTCCGTTATCACAGCGTTACAAGAGATGCATGTCGGGATAGCACTTGCCCCGCCAAGCTTCCAAGTCTCTTGACTTTCTTCTCTGCGCCACCTGTACCTTTTTTTTAAATGTCATCCTAACCTGTGGCATAAGCCCTCACTGAAATTAACTGCCGGAAAGTCAAAAGTAACTGACGGAAGTAGAACTATATCCAAATATATCATAACATCTCGGCAGTAAAGGGCAGTCAGCCAATATATTTTGTTCGTGGGAAAACATATGGGTTGAATTAAGACGTAAGGATATTCCTCTTTTTTCAGATATAACAGGAAAAGCGGAAACACCCTCATATTGCGTTCTCCAAACCAGGTGACTTAACAAACTCACCAGCTGATTAGCTAATTGAAAACACCTGTAATGAACACGTAACATGAGATGTTTTGTTGCCCTCTTGGCTTTTCACACAGATTTCAATGGGATTTAATGGAATTCAGTTGCCATCTTAATAAATTATAATTACCTGACATAATACCGTTTACATGTCTCCACAAAGCCAATTTAATTTTTTGTTTAATATTTTCATTTGTACATTTGTGTACATTATGTACATTTTATGTACATATGTGTACAACAGTGTGCACGCGTGCGTGTGTAGTTGTGTGTGTGGTGTGCGTGTGTGAGTAGGTGAGTGAATCTGTGTAGTCCCGCAATAGTGTATGTAGGCACTATTACGTATCTGTCTTGTCCATACTGTGTTTTAACAGTTACGTGTATCACCAATTGTTCCCATTGAAACGTTGTCTCGTCTCACTATGTACTGTGTATATGGCTGAAACGACAATAAATCCCTACTTGACTTGACTTGACTTCATATCTCTGCGGCCATGCTGTGCGGATGCTTTTGTTTCTGCCAGAGATCAGAACGCTACCAAAAGGGGGCGACTGTCTCTTACGAACGAACAGACCAGCAGATACTGTTGAAGCAAAGGAGTTAAACCCGGAAGTGACAGCACTGTACGAGGAAACGTCTAGGCTGACTTCAGGGTTTATGCAAATTATGGTAGTTCATATCTCAATGTTTGTCAGGTGTTGTATTGTACTTTCGCAGTGATCAGAACATGAATTTTCACACGACGTCGATAGACGTTGGCTGTTTTAACTTTATATGTTTGGTTGCATTCTCACTGTCCTCTTAGTCAGCTAAGTAACACTAGCATAACATTATCCTACCAACGTCAGACTGAGGACGTCTTCGATTTTCTCTCTGCTGTCTTCGCAATAAGGTAAAGTTGATGCATGCAGTAAGACATGAATCTACTGTTTGGTTAGTTTTCTTAATTACAAGACATACAGAGGACACTTGTTTAATTATGAGTGTTCAAGGGACTCTAACTTAAGTTCATGGTTTCTCACAAATGACTATGTTCCTCCAAACTGTTTAACAAGGTAAAACGAATCTAAAGTCCACTTAAGTTATGTCAAAATAACGTTACTCTTACGGAAGAAAGAATGATTCATTCTGAAAGCTAGAAGCAACTGAATAATTGGCAGGTTTGTGATGCCGCTCAGAATGTGTGGTTGATATTCCTGAGGAGACTGAGCTAAGTACAGTAAGGTTAAATGGCCTCACAATCATTTGGCGATGAAGACTCGCATAAACTTTTATGACGGACCGAGTAAAGCAGCACTGTACAGTCAGTTATCTACTGAAAGGCTGTGCTTATTAAGGAATTTGGAAAACTGTCAAGGGTGGCTTGATCAGCGGTTTCTTCATTAGAAAAACCCTTGTGTTTTGTTTTCTATATCCAGCACTTTATCAGAATGATATCAGAAGGCAGCTCCTTCATCAAAGGCATGGCGCTAGGAGCCGTTTTTTGTCTGCTGCTTGCCATATTGGGAAGTTTCAGCCCAATTCAGCCTAACTCTTTGGATGCAGAAGATGAACATCACCACCACCACGTCATTTCTCCAAGCAAAAAGAAGATGCAGCAGCTGAGTGAGCCTCAAATGCAGGAGCTCAGCCAAAAGGTGCGGGTGTACTGCGTCATCATGGTCACACCCAAGATCCTGGTGCACTGGGCAGCCACCAACGAGACCTGGGCTAAACATTGTGACAAGACTGCCTACTACAGTTCAGAGTTTTCCAAGGCCTTAGAGGCAATTGACCTGCAGGAGCCAGATGAGTGGGCAAGGATCCGCAAGGCCCTGAGGCATGCATACGAGAACGCTGGCGATGTGCGCTGGTTTTTCATGGCTCGCCCCACCACTTTTGCCATCATTGAGAACCTGAAATACCTGATCCTGGATAAGGACCCCTCGCAACCCTTCTACCTGGGCCGCTCACAGCACTCTGGGGAGCTGGAGTATGTGGAGTACGAGAGTGGCATTGTGTTTAGCTACGAGGCCCTGCATCGGTTGATGAAGGTGCTGAAGAACGAAGACCTGTGCCCGGAGCACGGTCACGCTCTCTGGAAGGTGAGTGAGGAGAAGCAGCTGGCCATCTGCCTCAAATACGTCGGCGTGTTCGCTGAGAACGGGGAGGATGCCCACGGCATTGGCCTCTTTAACAGCAAGAGCATCAATACCCTCATCTCTGAGGGCATCTCTCAGAACCCTGACAAAGTGCTGGAGACCTGCTGCTCGGACATGGCCATTAGCTTTAGTGGCATGTCACCCAACCAGATGCAGGTCATGATGTACGGGGTTTACAGACTCAGGCCATATGGACACGACTTCCATGACTCAATGATATTTCTTCCCCCTAAAGGATCAGATAATGATTGATTGGTTGATTTATGTTTTTTTTTTTATTATTTGTTATTGCTGGTGGTGGTGTTTTCAGCTGGGTAATACAGAACATGAGGCAGATCCTGTGACGTATGTTATAGGGACATCAGGGATTGTAACACACATCGCGAGTGGATGCAGTCAAGATGGGGTGGAATGTTGCATTCACAGAAATCAGCCTGTGTGATTGCTTGGGGAATGTACAATATTGCTACATTTGTAAGTTAAAAATCTGAATACATTATACCGAATTAAAGGGACCAATACAAAAGTATAGAGGGCCAAGAGCAAATATTTTTGTTTCTGTAATTATTTTCTCAGCTGTTGCCCATGAAACTTAGTAAAGGCTTAATGAACAAACCTAGTCCTGAAACAGGCACATAAACCTTGTCATCTAAACATAGCAAAACCTGTGAAATCTCTTTAGCATTAATAACACTGTTACAATGTCTGAGATCATCTGTCATTTGATTTAGTGTTTTTGGGAAAATTTTAAGCCTGTACTATGAGTTCCTGGAACTGTCTAACTTGATCCCTCTGTAATATCTACACAAGGATGTGATGTTAAATGAGAATATAGGCTATGGATCTTTCCAGGTTACCGTAATGATGGTATTGTCAAACTTAATTCAAAGGCATAGATTTATACAACATTGATTTTTATACATATTTGTCAATTTTTTTGTCAATGCTCTCTTTGAGTAAGCAATATAGTTAGCCTGGTGGCCTGAAAAAGGGGTAGACGCCACCAGACAGGAAGATATTTGAACTGCTGTGACTAAGAAAGCATTGCATTTGGGGTGTACTATACTCTGCATAAGGAAAAAGTGTTGCTTTTGTGACCGGTCAACCTCATAACATTACACACAGTCCATAAAACTGAGCTAGGTTGTTAGACGTATTAATTGTGAAAGCACGATGCCTCAAATTCTCAAGTGTTTCAAACATTACCTTAAAAATGAGAGACATGAAGGCCTTTATAAACTGGAACTACTTGATCAGTGCAACCTGGGGCAGTGGGATGAGTTTGTAATCAGTAGCAGTCTTGCCATTGTGTTATTCATAAACATGTATTTTGATTCCCATGAGCCACTCTTTCCTAAGCATTATGCATATGTTGCAGAGCTGTTTTTCTATGATGGTGTTTAGAATAGGGTAATTGGGCTTTGATGAGCTTTTCTCTGCAGTAGTCACATCTGATCAGAACCTTCCAGTGAAATGGCACATGCATTAATTGTTGCATCACATAAGTCAAGCTAAATACACATAATTCACAGAGGCACATGCTGTGGACTTGCAGAATGTAATAAAAATGACTAAGTAATTAATGTAATGTGCTGTGGAGAAAAAAACAAAAATCACATAGACCAAAGACTGTGCACCCATCACCAGCTATTTCACAAAACCTAACCCTTGGAAAAAATACATCACTGGTTAAACAGTTGTGCTAAATGTGTGGGCTTATTTATAATAATTTTCTTACAGTTTTTAAAAGATGTGCTATAGAAGAGAGACATGTTCACACCCCTTGTAGTATATGTACAAAGTTTGATAATAAACCTGTGATAAATGATAAATTGAGTGTTTCTTGTTTTTGCTACTCCTGGATTAAGCACTTCCTGGATGAAGTGCCAGGAACAAGAACCTAGCAACAAAATGTAGAAAGATTTACAATAACTTGAATGTTGGCTTTATTTTGTATTTTATACATGAAGATGAGAGTTTGTTTCAAAGCTTCCAGCTTGGTAGACAGTAAAGTCCATTGGTTTGACTATAGTTTGGCTGCCTGATGTTTGCTGTTTGCTGTGTGTGCCATCCGTCTGACTGGGATGTCACTTATACGTCTTCATGTGCCACAGTCCGTCATTGAGATAGTGAACGTTTTCAATGCCGATCCCTTTGTTGACACGTTCTCTATTATGGAATCAAGCAAGAGACATACATTCATAAGAAGATGCTGAATACCCTCCCCACCCTCCCTCAAGCCTCCTGCTGTACTTACATGTCATCTGCAGACATTTTCATCACTCCAACACATAGTGCATGCTGCTTGCCTTCTGCCATTATTGCCTGGGAGATTAAAAGGGTTAAGGACAATTTTTTTTGCTCCAAATAATTCCTCACTCACTCAACCATATTTACAACACAAGAGCATTTAAAGAACATTTAAAGGATACAACTACTGTGTCTGAATCAGCAGGGTAAAGTTTGGCACCCGGCGACGTCAGGCCAGGGCACATGATATTGGCTCCACTCAGGACAAACTTAATGGCCCCTTTGTCAACTTGTTGATGAGGAAGAATAAAGGGATCTGCAAATACATGTGTTTTAAGATAAAGCTAAGAAAAACATTAGTTTGATACAGAACTCTTCATACACTCAAATGCAAACACATACAGTTTGCAATGTAGTTGGCAGCTCACGTCTTACATTTGTGTAGCAGTCTGAGTGTGGGGAAAAACGGTCCTTCTCTTTGTCTAAAGAAGAGGAGCTCTCCATTGACCGTCAGGATTTCAATATGCTCATGACTTCATCAGGTTAATGTTGCCACAAACAGAAGGGAAACAAACAGATTATATAAATGAGTATCTGAGTAATAAAACATCATGTCCATGGCATGAAATAGCATTATATATTGTATAGGGACATATAGAGAGGGATTTAATGAGTGACTAGTGCCACATACCATCTAACAATTTTAACCGGGTCTTTTTTTGGCATGATTTGATTGAGCCATGGGTCAATGTCAGGAAACTGGTCCAACAGCTGATTTTTGATGCCCTTGATCACTGATGTCTTCAGTTGAATACAGTTGGAAACATTTTCCTTTTCATCAAATCTGTAATGACATGATTGTAAATTTCTTTCCCTTCTCCATCAGTCTATTACTAGAACTTTGAGAAATCATACTATATATCTTAAACACACTGTTTTATGTCTTGCAATATTTGTGCCGTCACGTCTATGAATCAACCAGAACTGGACTGACTGAAATGGCATGGTTGAGTCCATCTATAATTTCTGTGAACAGGCCTACTGACGAAATTCACCTAACATTACTTTACTGTTATCAAAAAGAACATAAACCTCAACTTTGTCTTTACACGCCTACTAGTAAAAAGCTCAGTTGACACATACAGTTATATAGTCGTATGGTAATTCTACAGCGTTTCAGTGCAATTGTCAACCATAACGTTACTCTGCCAGAGCCGGTTGTGATATTGCTAACTCTCAACTGCATGACAGCATAATTTCATTGTCACTCAACGTTATCCATATGGTCACATGAATACATAGAGTGATTCTGGTGCCATGTCTCATGTCTGCTGACTGCACGAAGGTTTATGTTGGTCAATATAGTATGACTTGTTAAAGCCTAACTTAGATAGCAAATCTGGGCTAGTTGGTTAGCAAACTAAATGGATGATTAAAAAAAAAACGATCTATAACTTACTTTTTAAACATGCTTATAGGTAATAGTCAAAGTTGTCTGTTTCTTTCACTTGATAATCCAACTTCGTCTTGCTGTCTTATGTCACGAGCAGAAAAAACAGCAAAAATGATAAATGTTTAAAAGCATGCAACGTTCTCTCCAAGCACGGTGCAACTACCGGTCTGGCTAGTTCATTAATACGCCTATCAAAATATGGGTGCTAATTTTTGGTGCTTTTTTGAAATAACACACGTATCATGCTCATATTGTAGCATACTCAATAAATATATACATTTTAAACACGCAGCTTTGAAAATGGTAGCAGCTTTTCGTTTTGCTTACCCATGTGCATGTCACACAGCTTTTATTTTGAAATATATACATCATCAACAACAACAAAGGAAGTGATACATGTTGGGGTCACGTTGCCAAATTTGAATTCTTGTGTGTGTGAAAGGCGAAGGAGGGAAAGGTAGGTCTATTTAAAATGATCTTGTAATGGACTATTCAGCGCAGTGCAAAATTAATGTTAGCAGGCTGCACCATATCTTCGAAGTATAGAAAGCTGTAATAAGTCTATATATAAGTCTGTCAGTGCTTGAGCAAGGGGAAAGTGTTTTGTCCGGGGATGTTCCGAAAACAAGCAAGCTAACATCAACTTTACCTGATTGTGCAGTGCAGTGCATATTTAAATGTCCATCAGGCTTCCATTGTTGATTTTAACCTAGCTACATTATTCAAACAAAAACACAGCCTGTGTCGGGCAACAACCATTTCGGCTTCTTACCGATAAGGTTATCATTTCAAACGAGTAAATCCAATGCGACAGAAATCCTACAAACGGTCCATATGCGAGTATGTTATTTCTTGATTCTACTGCCCGCTAACTACATAATTTAGACTATTTGCCTTCCTTGTTGTCCATCACAAGATGGTCTCTTAGTTTACGCTTCGTCTAAGAGACTTGCAAATATGGGGAACATTGTATACACATAAATGCTCCCCTGTATTTGAAAATAAATTTTAAACTGGCCAAGTGTATCTTGATTTCATGCACAGGCAAAGATGAACAGACAGACTGTATCCACCAGCTGCAACAAACAGCTTCATGTGCTCGAACTCTCTGATGACGACAGCTCTGGAAAAGAGAATCTTTCTGCAAGGGTTGGTCATCCAAAACAAATTGTTGTGGACTCAAGTGATGGAGAATTTGATAAACGTAAGACACACCAACACTGTCAGTTCAGAAGAATCTGACATTCATAAAATGTTATCTGACTTGTTTCTGTTTATTTTTTCTTATGATTTTTCATCTAGTTTTGGAAAACTTAAAAACACGAAAAACTGTCCCCAAAAAGTGCCAATCATCTGCCAAGAAAATCAGGTAAGAAAGAAAGATTTTAACAGTTGATGTTTCACAGCTTACCACATATCATGACCTTTCCTTTGTGAATGTTGACAGTATTTTAACAACAACTTGATCAATTGTTCCATTTTATTCACCAGTCAACAGATTTTAAACCCATGCAGCGATGACAGCTTTGAGTCATGTGAGTAGTAGAGAGAAAGCTGGAATTCTGTGTGGATATTGTTTAATGCCATCCCGATTTGTTTATCTGCTTAGTAAAAGTATATTCTGCCAATTGCACATGATTTTTTTTCTTTTTCTTAGACATTTCAGTATTGAAGCATGTAAAGACTCCAAAGTCTGCATCAAGAAAAGGTTCTGTCAGTAGGCATGATGGGTAAGTTTGCAGTTTGGTCTCAAAGAAAAATAAAAAGTTAATAGTTACTTTTTCACTCTGAATCAAGTGTGTATGTCACTCCACAGTTTGAAAAAAATCCTTGTGGATTCATCTTCTGATAATGACTCCATCCTTGAGACCAAGAAACCACTTGCTTCCCAAGGTGCTGTAATATGACCCTATGTGCCATGCTGTAGTTATGTCTAACCACTAATACCTCAAATTATTCACAATCTACACTGATATGGTTTTGTCCCATACTGTACTCAGATCATGCATGATTTTCTGTCATGTTCTCATGTTCTCAACAGCCAAGTCAAATCTCAGGCCTTTTCAAGTGTCACGTCAATGTGAGTCTCCAGTGCCAAATACCATCAAGACTGCCCATGTGCATCCCACTCCAAAGGAACGATGTGATAATGTCGTCCCCTCAGTCACAACCCCCACCCTCTCATCTGCTCCTCCCAAGAAGAATGTATCCAGGCAACCTGCTGTGAGCTCAGACAGTGATGGTAGCTTTGAGGAATGTAAGTTTGGGCAAGAGACAAAACCGAAGCTAAGCTTTCACGTGTATGATAGCTGTTTAAAATGCCTCAGAAATGCTATATTTAGGCCTACAGAATTCGTTAACTTGTCAGTGGTTTGAGTGTATTTGTTTATTTCTCTCTAAATGCGACAGTTTTAAACCGTGTGAAGACACCAAAAGGACAGCTTAGGAAAGTGTCCATCAGTGGGAGTGAAGACAGGTAAGAAACTGGGTTTTGTGGGTTTATGCAGTTGATTTGAATGTAAAATGCACTTTGAATAATGAATTTTCTTTCTTTTTCAGTTTGAAAAATTTCATTGTGGATTCTTCAGATGATGATGACTTTGTCTTTGAGCCAAGGAAACCCCCTGCCAACAGAGGTAAGTAGAAATACTCATACATACAAACATGTACCTAAACATGTAAAACTGATTCAGTTATGTAGGTATCTTTTTAAGCCATAAGCACTTAGAGGCGACTGTATACTCTGATTATAGAGCAAATAGAAAAAGTACTATCTAATAATAGTAATAGTACTAAAAAGTACTTTTTCAACTAGAAAAAGTATTATCATGGTATAATACAGTCCTTATAATAGTGGGTGCGATGCCGGGGAGGGGGCGCATATGACCATGGGGACCATGATTTTCTTTTGCTGTACTAGAACAAAGTGTAACAAATAATACTATTTATAGTTACGGCGGAGTGTGGGGGGCTCGAAATGTTTCCTTTTTCCTAGGGGGGTGAATAACAGAAAATAATTGAGAAGTACTGGTATATGACCACCTTAATATTGCTTTTCTAAATGATTACTATTAAACATGATTACGATATGATATATCAATATTGAGGTCACTGTTGATTCTGCTTATTGGTCCAACTCTCTTATCAGTTCCTTACAGGTAAAGCAGGTAGTCTACACAGGTTTTCAGTAAAAACACATGTATCTGATACTATGACTGTGGCCATAACAGCTTATTATAATGAGGTAAACCATGTGGAACTGTATTTTTCAATTTCACTTTCAGAAAGGCCCATTGACCAAGGTCTGAATCTACAAATGAGCTTGCATCTATAAGATGAATTGATGGTGTCAGAGGCATATGGTCCCAGTGGATTGAAGCATTTGATTCTCTATTTTTTACTAGATTCACGATTCTTGACTCCCACTCCTACATCTGGGTTTCATACAATAAAGCCCAGGTGATGAGAAATATGATTAATGATATACAGTATGCAGTGATGTAGAACGAAACGCAGTCAGTGTGAGCCCATCATTGTCATGAACTAGAGCAGGAATTACATTAGTAAAGTACTTTCTTGCTGTTGGTATGTCATACAGATACATCATTTGTTTTAACTGTATAATTTAATAGGTAGCACAAATGGGGAGTCCAAACCTCCTCCTGAAGTTTCACTGCAAGTCGAGAGGCCACCCCATTCAAACTGTGACTCCCCTGTCTTCCTCACTGACGATGACGACGATGATGATGGCGTGACCATCACAAGCACCTGGAGGACCCGCCACACTAAGCCTTCGTCAGTCACTCCTCGCTCAGTTGCAGCTCCTGTCCCGTCCTCGGCCCCTCCAAAGTCCAGTCAGAGCAAACTGAGTGGCTGGATCAGCTCTGACGAGGAGGAAGTTGAGTCTTTACTGGACCGTCTCAAGAAGAACTTAAGGATAAATAGTGACCGGGCCCAAACTCCAAAGAATAAGCCAGGTGCTCTATTTTTTCTTCTTGTCCCTGCTTGTAATGTTAATCTGCATTGATGCACCGTAATGCTGCTTTGTTTACATTTGTGTTTACATTGATGCAAAACAATGCTTTGTTGTTATTTTCCATTGCAGTGGCTAAACAGAAGCCCTGTTTGTCAGATTCATCAGTGAAGGGAATAATCAAACCAGCTGGCAAACCTGAGAAAGGAGTAGAGCGTAGCAACACACCTGTACAGCCTCCGAAAATCAGGCCTGTCTGCCAGACGGAACCCAGAGCCACCAGCGGAAGCCGGTACGTCTGTTCGTAGTTGTCACATTGGAAAAAAAATATATAAAGGTGTGAAAGTATTCAAATTTCAAATACTACAGTGAATTGAGTCTCATCAAATTGTATCTCCATACTAGGGTTGCAGCATGTAAAGTTCCAGGCTGTTTCTTGCAGTCTCTGTCAGACCCCACATCAATTTACTGCCGAAACTTTAAACAGAACAAGGAAGAACTTACCAGCAAGCTGTATCGTTTGTACAACACCAGTGTTTTTGACAGCAAGGTGAGTAGGCAGGTCTGCCCTGTGGGATCCAGTAAAAATCAAAGAACAAAGAACACACTTTCCCTGATGCTTTAACTGAACGAGACAGAAAATGAAAACTTGAAATGAAAACTTTTCTTTTGCCTCAGAAGACGGATCTGCCTGTACTTAGACCATATTAGACCATATGTATTGTGTTAGTGTTTTAGACCATATCACCTATGCAATTGTCTCCCAAACTTTCAGCTTCCGACCGACATGTCTGTCACTTGGTGCAATAAGATGAGGAAGACTGCAGGATTCTGCATCACAGGCCAGGAACGTGGCACAGGTGTTCGTTATGCACGCATAAGACTGTCGGTCAAAGTCTGTGACTCTGCAGGTGCATCATTTCCGTTACCCTCTGAGCTTTCTCTTGAAGCTTCTGTAAATTTCCTCAACACAAGCATGTTAAAGCTATGTTTTTGATAAAGTACTTTCAGTTTTGAGTTCTCTGGTGTTCACAGCTTTACTGTGCAATGTGGTCTTCAACTATTGTTTGTAGACCGTCTGAGAGACACCTTGGTTCATGAAATGTGTCATGCTGCCCCCTGGCTTGTCCACAACGTGCGTGATGGTCACGGTCCCATCTGGAAGATGTTTGCCCGCAAAGCCATGCTGGCACACCCAGAGCTGCCTATGGTCAGCCGCTGCCACAGTTACGACATCAAATACAAGTACCAGTACCAGTGCACCCGCTGCAAGAACACGTGAGTCAATCACTAGGTTAACGAGCCGGACATAACAGGCATCATCACACACCTTGTTTCTTACACATACCCACATACAGTGCATATATAGGACACCTTGTTGAAGTGCTGTATGACAAAAGATTAAAAATAAATGAGAATGTCTTCATGCCCTACTTTTCTGATGCATCTACTTTTATTCGTCCAGTGTTTTGGCTTGGACCTTCATCAGGATCACCCTAATAAAACAGAGCATTGGTGAAATAAGCATATGCATTGGATGTGTTTAGTGTGAATAGCATGTGAAGTCATTGATGTTTTGTTGTGGTCAGGGTTCATTTTATTGTCATCTTCTCTACTTTCCAGAATTGGACGGCACTCCAAGTCGCTGGACACTCAGAGGTTTGTGTGTGCTCTCTGCACCGGGCAGCTGGTGCTGCTTACTCCATCCAACTCACGCGGACCTACGCCCTTTGCCATCTACGTGAAGGAGAACTACAAGACTGTCCGACAGCAGCTGGCTGGCCAGAGTCATGGGGATGTTATGCGCAAGCTCAGTGCTGACTTTGCCAGCAAGACGCGTCTCAGCGAGAGCTAAGTGCCGACTGAAGGAAAGACAGAGTTGAAACGAGAGATTTGTGGTCTGTACATACAGTTATGAATTAATAAATACCTCACTCTTACAAGATGAAACCATTTGGCAGCTTCAAGAAAACCAGCCGCACGGTTGGTTATGTGAAAAGGGATTCAGAACTTTAATCTTAACTGGTGAACAATCAAAATATTTTGATTAACATACCGGGTGAAATATGCTGCCTGCTAAGTTTGACTATCTATAATGTAGGACTCTTTGAGGCAAGGGAAGCTGTGACCGGTTGACTGGTCATGTTTTGTCTTTTAATGTTTTAAAGTTTCAATGAATTTCTGTGTTCAGTGTCTGCATTATGTTTTTGTTTTGTTTTTTTGAAATAAAGACTTTTTGTGTAACAAGGTGAATTATCATTGAATACAAGGCATTTTGCATTACAGGACATACATGTATGTCAGAAAATATGATAAAATGCCGTTTTCTTTTTGATAAAAGCCAGCAGACATTTGACTGCACAAGAGCATGCTGGGGGTGATCATAAGTAAGTAAGTGAATGTTCTCTTCTTGCAAGTAAATGTGTAGTGTATCCATTCCATCATCAAGTGTTCTACATTTTTGGGATGGTTTTTAGAGTCTAAAGACTCTTGAAATATGAACTTACCTTCTATAGTTCTAATGCAGATTTATGTGGTTTTTGTATGAAAACTTGTTTATTAAATCATAGTTTAGTGTCAGTCACACCGGCTTGTGTGACACTGACCATGTCCGCCACGTTGTGGAGCTGGTGCTACACAACATCTTTGCCCTCAGAGGGACTCACCGCGGACTTGGCCATCGCCATTCTTATCCTGGGCATCTCACTCATCTCGCTGGTCTATGAATACCGCTTTAAGGAGCAGCGGCGCACACTGCTCAAACCCTACGTGTGCAAATGGGTCAACACCAGCCAGTGATCTTCTGACACCTGTTAAATTGCACTCAACTTCAGGCTTCAGAGCAAGGGTCACTTTAGATTCTCTTAAGTCAAGCTCCTCTCATTTAGAAGAAAATGTCTACTGTCTGATTTGACCTGACTTTGTTCCATCCATTATATCTGACTTTTTTTACTTAAGCCCTTTAAAGGAATCATCATGTTTTCATGAAAGCTCTTGTCAGTCATATGTAAACATGGACCTGACCTATTAGAAGAAAAATTCTGAGAAAGTATTTTGATATTGAGCTGACTGTTACAGTTGCTCTGTAATGTGGTTAAACTGGGATAATTTAAACTAAAGCACATTATGCTGATGCAGCGTGAGCTGAGCAAATACATAAAAGAGGAAGTGGTCTCGTCTGCTTAATTAACAATATCTCTCCATCCAACTCTTTCCCCATCATTAACTGTGATGACCTTTTTGATCCCAAATAAAAGGAGTATGTTTTGCACTGATTATTAGTTGTTAATGCATTTGATCTTTCCATGTCACTGATACAAGCAAAGACTGATGCAAAAAGACAATAACTGCTCAAGTAACTGCTATAATTATACCTTAAATAATTCTAACTGCATATGCAGTCAAGTACAAAACATTCAGTACTCAAGGGTAAAGGTGTACAAATACAAAGAGGGTGCGAGGATATCCAGTACAAATAGGGTTAGGGTTAGGTACAGACACAAGTACAGACACAAGATCACTTTACATTACAGATTAAAGTATTCAGTGGCAAAGGCTGAGGGGCAGGAGATATGAGGGCCTCCCTAAAGCTTACAGACACCCTCAGGCACAAATACGAGGTCATACATAAAATTACAGAGCTCATTCCCTGTACACACAACAGCAAGCAAAACAGCAAATTCAAAAGGAGAAAAAGGTACTATAGCATCTCGTATGACTAGATTCTCATTTTTATTATAAGATTGGAATATATTTGCAAAAGGTAGCTATGGTATGACAGATGTTGGTGTTTAGCACAGACAGACTATCTTTTGTTCCAAAGCAGATGCAGGCACTATAGAATGTTGGTGCTCCTCCCCAGAATAACTTTGGGATGAAGACGTATGGAATTGACTTAGCTGTGCTTTGGATTTTGAACATCATTCAGTGTGTAAATCAGGGGGGCAATTCCAAGTAGGTGATTAAGTGATAAACCTGGCTTAGCTAACCTATAAAATATGGTAAATTGCTAATAGAGGAGCCTGCTGGTTCACTTAACCACCTTCTTGGAATACTATCATGGCACATATTGTTTACAAAAACATGGAATCATGTTATTAAATAATTTTATATACTGAATTGCAATGTGTTGTAAGCCAAGTTTACCATGCTGGGTAAACTCTGCTGACAACATGGGTCAAAATGCAAAGGCATCAATAGTAACAGAAGGGTGTTAAATGTGAATGTCAGATTTCATCATTTTGCAATAATATCACTGTAAACGACCCCAGTGTGCAGGATAGGTGTAGAGAGTACAGGCCACTAAAGATACTACATGCCCCCTGCCCCTGCCCTTGCCTTCTGCAACTTAAGATAGGGACTTAGCCGATCAGTACAAGCTGGTTTTCTTCATGATGCGAAAGAACTCCTGCTGGTTCACTTCGCCATCTCCATCTCGATCTGCTTCATCAATCATCTCCTATGAGAAGGACCCACATACAGCTAATTACCTCATGCCATAAGGATGCCAATGCCATAAGAATCCATTTTCCCATCTGAGGGAAATTATCTAAATCAGGAAGAGTTTATTACACAGTGATACGCATTTCCACAGTTCGACAACGACAAGGCTATTGATTTTATGTACCTGTAGCTCCTCATCTGTGAGGTTCTCTCCCAGCTCCTTGGCCACTCTCTTGAGATTGCGAAATGATATTTTACCCGTCTCATCATCATCAAACAACCGGAAAGCTTTCAGGATCTCCTCCTTGGAATCCTTCTCTGCCTGTAAGATGGATTTGTTATGTTAATATGTGAATTGTACAGGCTATTTATAGAAGCATGCATTGACCAGACATACCAAATAAAAGCCTCACCATTTTCTGAGTCATCACAGAGAGAAAATCATTGAAAGAGATTTTTCCGGTGCCTTCCTTATCTACCTCTGTGATCATCTTCTTGATCTCCTCCTTCTTGGGCTCAAACCCCAGTGCTCTCATAGCCACCTGCAAAATAAAATAAACACTTCAATATAATTTCCTTGAATATACACACACTCACCTGATATCTGACTCATGCATCTCCTACCTTCAGCTCCTTTACATCTATATGACCAGAGCCTTCGGTGTCAAAGAGCTCAAAGGCCTCCCGTATCTCCTGCCGCTGCTCCTCTGTAAGTTCGGGTTTGGGGCTAGTTTTCTTGCGTGGAGCTACCCCCCCAAGTGATGGTCTCTTGGCACTGGTGGCCTATGAACAACAGGTGGAGTGAGGGGGCAGATTAGGTAACTTTAGTGCCATCATTCATCTTCAAAAATGAACATCTGCTATTTTATTTATTTATTTTATTAATTGTAGCCTATCCATATTTAATACAGGCGTAGCTATTAGCCTATGCGTAACATGTTGCACACGGCATATATTCAAAAGGAAAAAAACGCATACAAATGAGTTGGGTTACCCTACGCTAAAATCGTGACTGATACAGTAATAGGCTACGCATCGATGTTAGAAATAGCCTACTGCTGATGCAATGATGCTGAGTCTGAATAAGAATCGGGTGAGGTAGAAATTGTCCTAACGTTCTTACCAGACCTCTGGTCCTTACCATTATATATCCTGATGGCTTCCGACGCAAAGACCAGCTGATCCGCTGCTAACCAAACAGTCGACTCAAATCCAAGCGTGGTCTGCGAGTTACCACGATCAAACGCGAGACAAATGCAGTCTATATTAATGCATTGGGATTTATGTTTTCCAGAAAGCCAATTTTGTTTACGTTCTGTCAAGGGTTCACCATCGTCGTCGGCCAGAAACGTTGAGCAGACTTGACTATTTGTTGGTGGTCGGCAAGGCTACAACACTCGCATCATCGATTGGATTGAATTAGCACATGTGATGTTAGATCCAGCATTATCATTGGCTGATTTTTGCGTTGAACATTATTTGTATATTAGTTGAACCAGACACAACAGCGCAATCCACTAGTTATTTTTTAAATCGGTATTTCGCATCTTGTCCTTATAATTGAACTGAAACATTTTTTTTCTGTTTTACCTTTACATTGCAAAATAAAAGTGAGCATCTCTAAAGTGCTCAGTATATTCACCATACCTATGTCCACAAGTGTATTCCACTGTGACTGTTAGGGACAGTTAGGTAGCCTATGAGGCCATTTACCTGTGCATAGAAAGGGGCGATTCTGTTTATCGGTAGGACGGATGACATGGCGTTCTTTTGCGTTGCTTTGCATCATTGGCGTTCCTTACTTGTCAATTTGACGTAGGCGGTTACCATCCACCAATAAGATTATCACCAGCTCATCAGCTGATGCTGTCTGACATTTGTATCGAGACTTGTTCAAGTGCTGTTTGCACATCTTTCAGGTGAGTTACAGAATTCAGTCATTTTGTAGCTTGTTGTAAGAGATTATGAATTATTACGCTACTTTAAATTGCTCAGGAATTAGTCCGTGCATGTTTTTTTACCATTTAGAAATATTGATTAACGCAGAAGTCTCTTGAGCATTGAACTTGTAACGTTAGCCTGTCTTTCAGATTCGGGTTTGGAAAAACGTTAACCAGCCCAGGATGGCCACGCGCATTCGACCAGTAAGTTTGGAAAGCAGCCGAGACGTCTGTAAAGTGGTTTAACGCTACATTTGGTATAGCCAACTTGTCGATAACCTATATTTTGGACTAGCCGGTTAAGTGATCATTATCTGATTTGTGTTTTACTGTTACGCAAAGTTGCATGCTTTCATTCATCAACCTCCCGATGTCTCACTTGTTAGTAGTCCTGTGTGAGAGCTTTTTTACTTGATTGTGACAGAGTAGCAAAAGATGTGCTGTCATCGGCGGCTCAGGATTCCTTGGGAGACACCTGGTGGAGAAGTTGCTGGATAAAGGCTACACAGTTACAGTATTTGACATTCGACAGAGCTATGAACTTCCTGGAGTGGTGTTTCATGAGGGGGACCTTTGCGACAAACAGGTGAGCTGAAAGTCCTCTAAAGGGACATAGACATATATGCTAAGATAATATCATTCCATGTGACTACATCTCTCTCTCTCTCTTACACACACACACACACACACACACACTCTAGGCTTTACTTAGGGCTTTGCAGGACGTTTCGCTGGTGTTTCACTGTGCTTCTCCAGCTCCTGCCAGCGATGACCGTGCACTATTCCAAAGAGTCAATGTTGATGGCACCCGCACTGTCATACAAGCCTGCAAAGAGAGTAGTGTGCAGGTAGGAGGCACTGTTATACTACACATACTAGGTGTATTCAAGATCACAAAGGATCAAGCAACCCTGCTCACTGAGAATGGGCTTGTTTGACTTGGCTGGCTGAGTGGGTGGGACTCTTTTCGTTGGACAGAAGTCCTTGCTGTAAGCGACATCACTGACTTTTGCCCAATGAAAGTAAGTGGGTGGACCAGCTAGTCAAGTTGAACAAGCCCATTTTGTCATGCCTGTGCAGGGCTGGCCGATCTTCTGTTATCTTGAATATGCTTAATTACAATCCCATCTGATTTCATTGATGACAGATGATGATGGCATGTGTATCTGGCGGCTGTTTCAGAAACTGGTCTTGACGAGTAGTGCCAGTGTGGTGTTTGAGGGTACTGACATTAAAAATGGGAAGGAGGATCTGCCATATGCCAAAAAACCCATTGACTACTACACTGAGACCAAAATTCAACAGGAGAAGGTAACTGTGACTTAGTGTAGATGGGGGATGGGGCAATTATTTTTCTGTGGAAAATATGGAAATTGATTTACCAATGTTAGATCTAGGATTGTGCCATAGTAGTCAGTTAAATCTCTACATCCCACCAGTGCATTCATTTGTCTTACAAAACCAGATGTTTGACTTGGTCTACAATGTATATACTTGATCAAGGACTTTTGAAGGCTTTTGTTGTGTATGCCTGCCAGTATGACAGTGAAATGTAAGAATATGTAGTCATAAGTTTGTCCTTCTTTTTCTCCCAGCTGGTCCTTGAGGCTTGTAATGAGCAGAAAGGCTTCCTCACAGTTGCCATTCGGCCCCATGGCATCTTTGGCCCCAGAGACCCTCAGCTTGTGCCCATCTTGGTGGACACTGCTCGCCGTGGAAAGATGAAGTTCATCATAGGGTGAGTAATGGATCCCAAGGACACGCATCACTAATACCTGGTTCACATTAAATGATATCAGGCACGATTCTGAGACTGCCTACACCTCTGCGAACTCTCCAGTGTTCAGATTAGGCAACTTGCATTTTTCTCACAGCACGCCAACTGATCTGCTACCTATCTGTCCACATTACACAATGTTTCACCCAACCCAGGTCAAGTGGGCCTGCAGTCCAAAATGTAGCCCATCATATTTGTTAATTCATGTTGTTAACAGCCTCCCGAATAACCTGTCTGTGAGTAGTCTTAGGTCTTATGTTGTAGTTTATGTCTGCAGTCACTTCAAATTACAGATAACCTACATTTGCAATAGGCCGAATTTTTGTGAACTTCATCTTCCTGACTGCAAACATTCATTAACTCGAATCAAAACACTTTGCACGTCACCATCCATTGATTTATCCAGAATAGCCTATTCAGTGTGTGAACTGAAATATTCTTAAAGGTTATCAGTAGACTAATAAGGGTTATGCTACCTGTAGAAGTCCAAATGCTGCGCAAAGTTGAAACTGTTTAAATCATCTTATGGCTCACAAGCATGGATTCACCATTCATCAACATTAGTAGACTAGATCGGAAAACTTGATATCCTTCATGGTTAAATGGCAACTGTTTTTGCTGCAAACAATCAGTCAAAGGGTTGGTACTCTTTGTTATTAGTGTTAAGCTTGTCTTGTGGAATAGGCTACCTTGGATGGTGGTGCAAATTTAGAATTTTCCTTGTGGTTAAGACAAAGGCAATGAATTGTCTGTTGGCAGTATTCCGATGGATTGTCTAGCGTCTAGCGTCTGATCTCGAGCGTTATTAATTATTGGTGAAGGCTGTGTAGAGTAGATTTGCTTTGAGCGCTCCCTACTTTTTTGCCTTGCACTGGCAGCTAGTTGGATACGATTTCTCTAAATATTTGACATGCTAGATATTTCCTGACAACTTGCAACAAGGCTAATCGTGGCTTGTCATTAATCGTACACTACTGACGACTTCTTCTCTGCCGACTGACCTACGAGGCAAGGCAATTACCTGCGATTCCCAAGATAACCCTCCAACCTGGTAATCTAAAATTATGTAGTCTGAACTTGGCTTAAAACTCACTAAATACAGATCTCACTAAATACTACTAGTAGTAGTACTACTCATAAATTACTTGACACCCGAATAGCTAGACAGCTGTCTTTTGTGAACTGTGTACAGTATGCACTTTCTCTTAGTTCTCTTGAATTGCTTAACCATGAATACAGAGACCAACATGAAACTAACACATCTTCAGATCAGACCTTTATTGTGAATGTTATCTGATCAGTCTCATCTCATGAGATCTTTATGTTGACTGACTTAAGTTGGTCAGGTTTCGCTCATAGCCTTTGTGTTGACATGCTTGTGGTTCTTTGGCAGTGATGGCTCTAACCTGGTCGATTTCACCTTTGTGGAGAATGTTGTGCATGGGCACATTCTGGCCGCGGAGCATCTGAAACCAGACTCGCCTCTTTGTGGCAAGGTCAGTATCAGGCATCCACAGACCACTCATCCAGATGCTCTTTTTTTGTCAGGCATTTACTTATTCTGTCTATTCTCTTTGTACACTTCATCCCACTTTTCTATTGACTGCTTCTAACCATCTGACTTGCTCTCTCATTTCCAAAACAGTCCACACCTTTCATACCACTCTTCCTCACACGTACACAACAAGTCACATGAATACACAGGAGCTTGCTAGCATTTCAAGCATTCAAAGCACTGTGATCTATGAGCATGGAAGTGATACCTTGTTATCACACTTAATCTCTTCATGTAATCCCTTCGACCTCCAGGCCTATCACATCACCAATGATGAGCCTGTGCGCTTCTGGGACTTCATGTCCCAAGTGCTGGTGGGGCTGGGCTATGATGCACCGCGCTACCACCTCCCCTACCAGCTGGTGTATGGCATCGCCCTGCTGCTGTGGCTGCTGACACTGCTGCTTCGGCCCCTGTTCCGCTTCAAGCCCACCTTCACCCCCATGCGTGTGGCACTGGCTGGCACCCACCACTATTACAGCTGTTCACAGGCAAAGCAGGACATGGGCTACCGGCCGCCAGTCAGCCTGAAAGATGCCATCACCCGAACGGTGGAGAGCTACCCGCACCTGCGCAAGGGATCATAAGGCGACCGCTCTGTGTTTACACACACACACACACACACACACACACACACACACATACACACACACATGCGCACATATGTTGCCTGGTTGGATATTTGTAACAAAAGACTGTTTTGAAAAAGGCTGCCTCAATGTGTGGACATAGCTGCTGTTCAGAGCCATTGTATGTGTTAAAAGTGTTGGACTGGAAATCTACACATTCTATTCTGTGTGCATTGCATGCGTTAATTGATTGCATTTCAACCGCCACCTCATCTTGTCTGATACCTCATCCTCAGGCACATTACCATGGTTACTTTTCTTCTGTGAGTTTGTTCTGCTGTCAACTCATCTTCATCTGAGTTGGGTGTGTGCCAAGGATGACTGATGTTTAAGAATCCATTTGTTTTTCTAAGGCCATATCATACCAGTTGCCCATTTGAAATCCCCAACGTGGATGGTTTACACTTGAATATAGCTGGCACTGAAATCTGCTGGGACTAACTTTCCTTAGAACAGAATATTTATGGTGTTGAAATTAATGTTTGACCAACAGTTAAAAAAATAATAACAGTTAAAAAAGTTAATTCTATGGTTAAGGTAACCAGACCAATTTGTAAACATAGCACTTTGGAAAGACTTGTGATAACCTGTATGACCTGTGATTATATTTGTGATTTCCAAATGAAGATGTTTCCAAAAACTTTAGTCATGCTTCATGTCACAGTCATTTCGGTGATTAAATGTGAGTGTTTTATTTTTTAGCTGTGAGTTCATGGAGCTGAATTATTTGGTTTGCATTTGCATGAAATGAGCGGTGAAGCAGATAGATTTGCACGGTACAGAGTGAGCAGTTCACCACTTAGATGGTGTCACATGCTGTGTCGTTTTCTCATCATGCAGTCATCTAGAATATGCTACACTCCAGGAACCTTTCCTCTGTACTTCATAAATATTAGTTTGAGCATGAATCAAAAATGACTTTGACCTGGTACCAAGATAAAGGTGGCTCAGTCCTGCGTTGTTGCCATTCCATCCGTTGGTGTGGTGAAGGGGGTGGAGAGATTCCAGAAATTCTCTCAGCAACCATGAGAGCCAAGTAACTGGGGAAACCATGAGAGAGACTCATTGGCAAGCCAGAAAGCAGTGGGCAAAGTCATCCGACAGGTTTATACTGTGTGCTTGTAAGGGGAAAGTATGTGTGTGTTTGGGGGGTGGGGGGATGGGGTGTTGGTATCTGTGAGTGATTACTGGCTAGTCACCTGTCAGAGACCTGGCACCCTTGTGTGTTTGCCACATTGGAACTTTTAAACGTAGTTCTGTTATAGGTTGATTCCGGATACTCGGGTGTGAATGAATGAGAGGTGACTAAGAGCTAACCTAACCCTGACGTTAATAAATATCCCTGGAGGTTGCAACATTGCTGTCTCCACCCAGCTTTTGTGAAAAGGCCCAGCTTGTGAAATGTATGCAAGGTATGCACATCATCAACATTGTGATTGTTTTTGTTGCCATTAAGGTAGGATGGGATGGAATGGGTGTCGCTCACTCATTTTGTCAGAACAGGGGCCTGAGGGGGCCAGCAAGGGTTTTTTTTATATTTCACACATCATGTTCCTCCCCTGGTTTAGACAGAGCAAAGACTTAGGGGGGCAGAGAAAGACCAATTAACCAAAGACCTATTGCACAGGAGACTGGCCTCTACCCCTCTGTTAATATGTGTTTTACCCTCCCTCTCTCTCTCTCTCTCTCTCTGTCTCTCTCTCTCACACACACATACACACACAGAGTTCACATGTGCCTGCCCTGTAGTAACAGACTATGTCCATTTTGGCCATGGGCCAAAAGTCAAACTCTGTTCTCAAGTTAAGCCCTACCAAAATGCCACATGGAGTTGACGGCATTCAGAGGCATCTTGCCATATAAGTGGTGATTGTGGTGAACATTTCGCTGACAAACCATCTCATTAAAATTGTGTTCCCACCTCGGCCTCTCAGTGCAGTGAGCTCTGGGCAACATCTCCCTCCGGGAGTTGTTTGTGCCACTAAGGCCACTAGTGTCTTTCACGTGTCAGCTAGATTTGCACTAATGTGCTTCCTTGCTGAAACAATGGGATAAGAAGTAAACAGAAACTTTCAGTCATATCTCAATGCACATGAACACACACACACACACACACACACACACAGAGGTGAACAAGCATAGACATACACTCCCACCACTATAGGTGACTTGGCTTCCCTGACAGGCTGGGCTTGTCTGTGCCAACGCCCGGACCTGTTCACTGAAGGGAGACACCTGTCAGCGGGTGGAGACTTTGTTTCCACTCTCAGTGGCAGAGCAGCAGTTGTCTTCTCGCTTCGTTATCATCAGTTGCCTGTTAGGAGCGACAGAGCGAACAGGTGTTGTTCAGGATCACAAGCATAGGTATGTTGAGATAATGGCTTTATCTTACTTAGGTTATAATACACTTATATGGATTTCGAAGATGTATGTGGATAGGTTGGGAAAAGTTGGGGAAAGCTATTCTCTGTGAGTGTTCTGTTTCTATGTGTAACCAAGTGGTGCTGATTTGTTTAACACATGCTGTTTCAGCATGAGTGGTAAATCGTGGAGTTTTCAGGAGTTCTGTGCCTTCTGTATTGGGACTCTGCGTCACGCTGGGGCTGTTTGACAAACATAAAATGATTTAGCCTCTAGCCTGTTTGCTGTTCTTAGTGGCCTATGTGAAAGGCTCTCCCTCCCTTTCTTTCTTCTTTGTACCATTGTGTTTGCTCACTTTCCTTCTCTCTTAGTGTGTCTTTATGTAGAAAACACTTCACCTTCTACTCTTATTTGTTGTTGGATCGTAGCCTCAGGTTTTGTGGTACGCCAACTGTAGGCAAAGAATTTCCTCTAATGCTCAACAGATTTGTGTAATAAACTGGCACCTCTCTGTTGTTTTGCATAAGCTCCTTATCTGACTTTTTTCCCAGCTGAGGTGGATATCTGTGCTGTACTTTAACCCTGTTCTGGTTTAAAATATTGTGTTTTGTTTAAAAGTATGTTATTTTTACTGAATTAAGTTGATTGATTAAATCGTTTACATTTAAGCCCATAAGACACATTTGAGTGAATGGTCAGTCATCTTGAATGTAGGATCAGTTCATCTGTGTGTCACTTATCTCTGAGACTCAGGATAACTATTACCACTTCAGTATGCCATGGTTTTGTAGGAGCACACTGCTCGGTCTGATGGTTACTCTTTAACTCTTTTCGTAAGACTACTTAGAAAAATGATGGTGTGTGTGTGTGTGTGTGTGTGTGTGTGTGTGTGTGTGTGTGTAAGAGAGAGAGACAGAGGGAGACAGAGAGAGATCTGCTGTGTGAGTATGTGTTTTGTAGAAAGTGGTAGTACAGGCCTTTCCACATGTCAAAGTGGTGAGAGTGTGGAATGCAGAGTACATGCCATGAAACAGGGTAGCTCTGCTTTGTTCGTGTTGATGTAAGTTTACCATAAGTCAGTTGGTAGCTTTAGGAAGCATTTAAAATACCAGTTCACATCACTGACCATGAGTTATGTAAACAATTTAGCATTGGACTGTGTGTTTACATTAAAAGAACTAAGAAGTAAATTACAATAAAAGCTTGTGAAATACAAAGTTTTTTGGTGGTGCAAAAGTTATTGCCAATAAGGTACTGTGAATTAAATATACTGCCTAGTACTGTATTATACAAAATTATACATCTAATTCAACAGATTCACCCTTCTCTACACAGGTAGAGCTGTGTAAGGAATAAGGAACGAGACACACCGCCAACACACAATGTCAAAGGGTGAGCTTACAGTAACAACGCATCGTTCAGCACCGTTAAAAGCCTCATGCTTTTAGCTGAAGTGTTCAAAAACTGATGCTGTTGAATTGTTGCCACAGTTGTATCGCATCCCTGTGATGTTTCGTACATAAGCATATTGTTGTGTTATGGGCTGCCACTTTAGCTGACTCATCAGAAGTAAAATGGTTTAGTAAGCACATGTGGTAAAGGTAAACTAAAACGGTTTAGTTAGCATGTGACATCATGTCACAACATTTCTTTACCTTGATTTAGTGATTGTTGAGGCTGATTTTCCGGTAAAAGTTTTGTTTTTCACGTGTAGCTTTCAAAAGGGTATGTCAATATTATGAATATTTCATTTCTTTGAAGAAAGAGACATTTACCTCTTTGAAAGGTTGTATTAACAAGATGCTCTATTTCACTTAAGAAGATGAGAGGTCAAGTGTTTTTCGGACCACAAAGGTCCGGACGGCTATTAAAGGAGACAGCAGCTGGATCCAGAGGCGCAGAGGCTCGGAGCCTGCGGAAGAGGAGAAGCCATGGTGAGGACCTGCAGTGGTTACTCACTATACAGTATAGAGCATGAGTGGATGTAGTGAAGGAGAGAATATTTCTCACAACATTTAACAGGGGCACAGCATGCAGTGAATAAGCACACCTCCTGTCTTGATTAAAGGAGAAGTCCGGTGTGAATCAATCCAGACACTGACTAAATAGGGCACAGACACTCACGTTCAGTTTAATTTTGCTGGTTATCGGTTTGTTATTCGGTCCATGTTGTAAAAAAGTCACAACCAGTGACCTTGAACAACAGTGCTATTGATGCTCACACAAGTGCGATTGATGCTCCCACCAGATTTCCCCTTTAACTCTTCTGGTGACTGTCTCTGTAGGATGGCTGAAGTGCGAGCTGGTCGCCTTAATGGAGCTCCAAACGAGACCAGTCCAGTTACCTCACCCTCAAGCAAAACGCCTCCCAGCACAGATACCACACAAAGGTAGTTAACGTTCCACCACCACAAACATATGCACAAGAAATCAATCAATCAATTTTTTCTATAATAAGACTTTTTCTTTGGTCCTATACATAATACCTCTATTTGTTTGATCTCCACAGTACAAAAGCACCAACATCAGGATACCTAATCAGGTACACCCAAGTCCATTTGTTCATAGGAAAACTAACCAAAGACACACTGGTTTTGAATGGGTTAATGATGTGATCTGATTTTACAGAGGGGTTTTCACAAAAACGGACAACCAGCCTGCTTCCCCAACGTCGACCAATGGATACAGGTAAGAAACAGACATTGGGATTCAGTGGTAGTCTCAGTACGTACACAAAGAACTGTGTCTGTAATACAGGAGAGAAAGTGATATGTGATGCATAACATTTAACATTTCATAAAACTGCTGTGTGTCCTAGTGTGTAACCTAATTTTATATGAAGATTAAAACATCTTGTTGCCATTGTTTTAAGAACAAATAGACTTACAAAGACAACATGTTCAAAATGTCTGTAACGGGAGAGATTTGCTTGACACACAGGTAGCCAAATTTGTTTTAAGTACAAGTATACTGTATATAGATTTATAATATGTGTCATGTTTGCTTTGTGTAGTTCAGCATTTGTAATTTTGATTGACATATTAACTGATTTGTGCACAAATCAAATAGCGCTCCATCTAGCACCTTCACCAAGAAGCCGTCTGAGGGATACAAGAAAATGTGAGTGCAGTCGATCTGCATGCTGTCGTAAGTCACACAGTTGGACTGTAAACATGTGGACTTTTTTTAAACAAACCTGTTCTGCGTTCTCAGCGCCCCCCATACAGTGCGAAGCACTGCAGAGCCCACAGTCGAGTCTGAGCCTCAGCTTTCCCCCGAGGAAGTGGAGAAACGGTGAGAGGAAGCAGAGGGGAAGTGTGTGTGCACGGATGTGTGTGTGTGTGTATGTGTGTGTGTTTGACTGATCTATGAAAGAAGTTCTTCATGTTAAGTGGTTAACTAGTGAAACAAAATGCATTCCTGTATTTCAGAACGGACGCAGCCAGTGGTGTTCTAAAGACATCAGCTGCCCGGGAACGGTCCTACGTTCTCTCGGCAGCCAAGAAATATGAGTAAGTTCTAGGTACCATTGTACAGACGATGCTGTTACACTCTCTACTGCATATAAGGAGGCTGAATCTCTTACTCAGTCACACAATCTATTACACAGATCAGTTGCACAATAACACAGTCAATCACACAGATCACACTATCAATCAGACAGATAACAATGTAGTGTTACAAGACAGTATAATGTGCACGCTGTATAATCAGGAACACTTAACTTCAGGGTGTCGACATAAGAGTGACCTAAACATGACATGACACTTATCATGAACATTAATGACACTTCCTGTTTATGACTTGTCATTAACTGTCATTCGGTTTTTGTAATGTTTGCATCCCAAACAGTGTCAACTTTTCAATATAAAATCTGAATGACACTTACAGACAACAGTCTGAACACAAAAAAGTTTTGTTAATGTTCGTGATACATTAATGTCATGTTTATGACAGGCTCATGTCATTCTTATGTTGACATCCTCAAATAAAGTGTAACTGTATAGTCTTTGTGACTGAAACAGGTCCTGATTTATTTAGCAGTGGATGAGTTTCAAAGACACAATTTCAGCCCATTGACACTGGAAGCAATAATGTGCCGTTTCCAAAAATGCTCGTGTTTCCGCATTCTATTCGATTAGATCCACAAGCAAACCAGAATCTCCTCCAGAGAACACTACAGCATTTGTGGCTAAAAGGTAGAGAATCTAATCTCTCCATTCTAGTGTGTGTGATTGTGTGTCTGGTTTAATATATGTGTGGTGCTCTGTCTAGTGTATGTATTCTCTGTTTTAGTGTATCTGTATGTATTAGTGTATGCGTTCTGTCCGCAACTCAGATCCAGTGTTTTCTGTTGTCATTGTATTTGATGTGGACAAACATGACAGAACTGCTGTCTGCTCTTGGGCAGGGTGGTGATCAGTGACGATGAGGACACCACACCGGCTGCGACTCTCCAAAAGCCTGTCACACCACCTCCCGTTCCACAGCCCAGGTGAGATAGGCCGACTTGCCCCCTCCACCCTACCACCTTCCCTGCCACAGCTTTGAACCCCCTCATGGTGAATGTGCAGAAAATGGTATATTTGTTGTAATGCTAAGGCCTCCTTTTATGATAGAGCTTGAATGTTGTAAATCACACTGAATAAAAGTGACTAACTACCTAACTAACTATGAATATAGGTAAAAGTATGCATTGTAACAGTCTGCGTTTGTGTGTCACCAGTGTTAAGGAAAAGGCAACCACGGTGGTAGAAGTCCGTGCTGTGACCCCTGAGCCCCTTGCTGTCAGCCCTGAGCCAGAACCCCAAGAAACAGTTCCTAAGCCAGCTGAGAAGCAAAGGTGAAAATGTCAACAGTGCATACATACCTACATTGCATGGAGTTTTTAATGTATCAAGTATTTAACGTTTGGCTTGTTTTGACTCTTCTGCAGCGCTGACACTCTGAGTACTTTGTCAGACACCCTCATATCTTTTAACATGGAACCTACCAGGTAAAACTCGAGCAAACTGTTAACGACACACCCATGGCTACAAAAGCAGAAGCATTAAAATTAAATTGTGTAGTTCAGCATTTGCAATTTTGATTGACATATTAACTGATTTGTGCACAATATTTTTATCAAATAGCGCTCCATCTAGCACCTTCACCAAGAAGCCGTCTGAGGGATACAAGAAAATGTGAGTGCAGTCGATCTGCATGCTGTCGTAAGTCACACAGTTGGACTGTAATCATGTGGACTTTTTTTAAACAAACCTGTTCTGCGTTCTCAGCGCCCCCCATACAGTGCGAAGCACTGCAGAGCCCACAGTCAAGTCTGAGCCTCAGCTTTCCCCCGAGGAAGTGGAGAAACGGTGAGAGGAAGCAGAGGGGAAGTGTGTGTGCACGGATGTGTGTTTTTAAAATTAAAAAGCACATGCAGGAAAAGATAACATTCTCATGGCTGTTTCATCGGCACAAGTTTGAGCCTGATGTTCTGTCCCTCATCCTCCACAGTTCAAAAGACAAGCAAAGAGACACTCTTGTGGTTGATCTGGTCCCCAGCACTGTCTATGAGCGGTAGGTACCGTCAGCACACATCACTCAGTGCCTCTACTGTACTGAATGTCAGCCACCATACTGGGGGTTTTGCTTGTGCATCTCTGATAACTAGCCACAGCCTCCTGGACCTGAGCCCAGTCCAGGCTGGAGCTAATATAACCTTTTTTACATTTCCCAGTCCATTAAATAAACTAAGTTAAATAAACAATAACTTATTTCTTAATCCAAGTTTAAATATATTTATATTAAGCACTTAAATGTTCTTGCACAATGGCATTGCAGTGATTTTTGTAGCTGTTTATATCACTATTTATATGGGGGCTCCTATGTCTCTGTTATACTGGCTGTGAAGTCTTGTGTCTTGTGAAGTCTTCTATTCTATTAATCAAGTTAATCAAGTGCTTTTCCCTTTATAGCATAACACACACAAAGCCTACATGGACTGAAGAGACACGGACAGTGGAAACCAGGTCTGTGTTCCTGCTTAAGACCAAAAATACTGTTTTATTCAAAGTCCATTTGCTAAGCCTATTTCTGATAAAATCTCCAAACCTGGTACAGTCTGTAATGATTTGTTGTGGTTCACTTAATTTTGCAGTGTTGATCCAGAACCCACCCCTGAGCCAAGTGATGACCTTCATAATGATGACCTCATTGCCCTTGCACAGAGGTTGGTATCAGAGAGTGTTGTGTATCCTGGAAACATGTGGCCTTAGTATTCTCTTTGTAGATTAAATTCATATTAAATATTACACATCAGATTAAATATGTGGCTACTGTATGCATGCATGGTTGTGGAGATGCATTGTAAATTTAATGGCTTTTTGACAAGACACCATTCATGTCCACAAGGTGGCTCTGTCTCTCCTCTTGGAGGGCCTGAATTCCAAGACTCTTCTTAAGTAATGCACAATTATCATGATGTATTTGTGAAGGATCGCCAACAGGCACCTCTCTCCTGATCTTGTGTAACACTTCTGTGATGCTTTTGTTGTGTCAGTGGAGAACGGATTGAAGACTCTCCTCCTAGTACCCCACAAACTTGGAGTCTGGATCTTCTGTCTGGGCCTGTCGAGTAAGTTTCACCAGGTATCATTCACTGACATACAGACACAAACAAAGTGACATTTAACAGGAGTATAATGAATCTGCTTTCTGTAGCTCTCCCGCCCAGCCACAGAAGACCACAGGGGCACTCTATCTGCTTGCTGATGATGTCATCCCAATTGATACCAGTCGCACCAGGTGAGATGAATGAGAATTTCGGTTTATTTGTTCATCTTTTGTTTACCTATATTAAAGCATAAGATGACACAATGTAGTTTTGGTGTAAAACTTGGGGACTAGCTCCCTAAAAGGAACCTAAAACCTTCTGAACATTTTCCAGACCCTTCTAGAAGATGCTAATTGATGTATGATGACAATACGGTCATCAGTGTCTTTTTCTTTTATTTTTCCTGGTTTCCTACCCTCCATCCAAAACACTTGTGTTTATCCACTCTTCACATGTCTATATTTGGAGATTAATTATTAATTAATTTGGAGATGGTACCTGAATGAATAGTCTGATAAAACTTAAAAGTTATACAGTGTTAATATTTTAATATTTTCTTGTTTTTCTCTCTCCAGCCTTAGCACAGATGACATCCTGAGGTATGATAATGTAAAACAGCCTTTCTATTCCATGGTTTATGCAGACAGAGCAGGTCGTTCTCATTCGTTCTTTTGTATATTAGTCCCACAGAAACCATCACCATAACAACCAAAACTACAGTCATTGATGAAACTAGGTATGGCAGTCCTGAATTACTGATACATGGGAAGGTGTTTGACCATTGTACAGTGCACGCACTAGCCCCACTGAGTTACAGTTGCCAAAACAACATATGAGGGCAATTCCATGCAAAACTGTCACATTCATAACGCCAACACGGTGCCATGGTATGGTATATAATGGTATATACATAAAATTTGAGCAGTCACTCTTCTTGGTTGTAGAACAAATTTTCACATAACCATTCGCATCATACAAATACCATAGCATTTTGTTGGTATTATGGACGTGCGTGGAATTGCGTGCGTGAATAAATTCTATGCAGTGCTTGTCAATCATTTCAAAGTCTTTCAATGAAACAAATGCAGACATCTGAGTCATTCATATGGTAGAACAGTCCAGCTGACACAAACTGTGCTCTTTTTCAGCAATGATCCCAACTCGAAGGTCACAAAGACAATTACTACCACTGTCATTGAGGACAGGTATGGCTCTACATGTCAACAGTTACAATACACACACTGGCAAAACAGCATAGATCAGTCCTTGTACTGTTCCAACTTTATCAATTACAGTTAACTGTTGAAGTAAACTATTGGTTTATTTTTAGCTTTGATCCATTTGATCCTATTCCAAAAGTGACTACAGCCATTAAGAGGTAAATACATTGTCTTTATGGTGACAATATATGGTGATAAACAATATGTACAAATATTATGATTATAACACATTTTCAATTTCAAATTCTAGTCCCGTGGAACTATTTGATCCTCTTTTGCTTGACACGAAAAGCAGGTAAGAAACTTACCTTTATGATAGCCTAACACAAATAGCGACTGTCCTGGTGACACAAAATAGTTACTGGAGTATAGTTACTGATTTGTCTGACCAAACAATTGTCACTAAGCAGTTTAACTAGATGCAACCAGTTGACGGTTGCTATCCATACTATAAATGGCATTAAAGTTCTTTCCAAAACTCCATAGTTCGCTAGATCCTGTGGCTCCTTTAAGTCCTGATAACAGGTGAGGACAGTCTAGACACTCTTCCATTACATTATAGCTTTTTTATATATATTTACTTATTTCAGTTTTAATAATGACTAAGCTGCTAATGTATTTTTGCTTCACCAAATGACAGTATGCCCACCGATGCACTGGTGAACCTAGCCGATGATATCATCCCTATCGACACAACCACAAGGTACTCTATTAAATACGGCCAGCTCTTTCGCTGGACTAGGCCTACTAGACCTACTAGCCCTCTAAGTCCTTTCACTAGAGTAGGCCTACTCCTACTACTAGGCCTACTCTTCACATGGACACCTGATAGTCCGGACATTGGGTTTAATTTATTCTTTTCTCTCTTTAAGCAAAATCTCAGAGAGAAACTGGGCGCAAAGCTGGGACACTTTAGCTCAGGAAGCCGCAAGCATCACTGAAAGGTAGGATTTCAGAAAATAATAGGTTTGATAGAAAGATCACATCTGAACCTTTTGACCCGTTTGTTAAGCACGTTTCATGCACTGAATTGTGTGTGTGTGTGTGTCACAGTGAGGAGCTGGAGGAGGAGGAGCAAGCTGCTGGATATGATAATGAGACAGTCACAATTAAATACGAAAGAAAGTTAGTATTGGTATCTGCTAAGAAAATCTCTTTTTAATTCAGTAAAAACTGTGAAATCAGTCTATTTGTTTGGAGGGCTGAAGGGGTGTTTCTAAATGGGATCTGTGGCAATAGCACTTCTATTTCACTTTGCCTGTAGTGTTACTGTGGTACAAACACAATTACATTCACAAGCAATTGTATTTCATTGTGTGATTTCAGGTAGCCTACTCTATTCGCTATTTACCCTAGATAGATAGATAAAAAATACTTTATTTATCCAGAGGGAAATTAAAAACTGAAATCATTTTATTGGGCCTAGGATGACTCTTACCTTCCCTGGCTGATAATGAAAATTAGTTTGAGTAATGTATGAAATATGTTTAGGTCCACAGACAATGATTCCCCATGGGATAGATGGACTTCCCCCACAGTTTACACAACCAAAACAATGAGGTATGGACCACGGTCACACATACTCATGTTTTAGTGAATTTTAATGTACCTTTGTAAATAGACCTGATCACCTAAACAAAGGGTTACCATTATCAAATACAATATCTATGCTCAGCTATTTGCTCTTTGGAATCAGGCTTAATTGCTCTGTTGCTGGCTTACCCAATTTTTAGAGTTTAATATGCATTTAAAGGAGGACTACGGTGTGAATCAATCCATAGCCATGCTGTTGCAGGTCATCGAATGCTGTCGGTTGGGAGAAGAAAGCAAAAACTTTAATACAACATAGACATTTTCTTGTTCTTTTTCCTACCCACAGCGATCGGTGACCTGCAACAAAATGGGCTATGGATTGATTCACACCGTAGTCCTTTAAATGCATATTAAACTCTAAAAACTGGGCAAGCCAGCAACAGAGCAATTAAGCGTGATTCCAAAGAGCTGGACCTGGAACAACAGGGATATGTGATTCACACTGGATTTCTCCAGTGCTGGGTGCTGATTGGTTAAAACTATTAAAGGAAAAAAAACAGTAATTGCCCCATTGTGATCATTGCTACTCAAACCATCATTCTTCAATGTTGTTGGATGTGGATGCTTTATATTAATCTGTACTTATTTGGTGACTTCACCCAATAATGTCTACGATTTATTTTTTTTAAGCCAAATTGACACTGAGGACCAGGAGAGCACATCATCAGACCCAGACTCAAAGAAGTGAGTAACACAAATGCAAAAACAATTTTAAATGCCATGGTTCTGTCCCAGTTGTTACTCATTTGCACATTTGATCACATGCTTTCTTTCACAGGGGGATTGTGCTCTTGAAGCAATATGTTAATAATGTCAGGTAACCCTATGAACAACTAAGATTTTTATGTACAGTATATATTCATAACTTTTTAATGCGGACATGTTGATACAGAAGGTAATGTGCCTTTTTTTCCAGTGACTACCAGACAACACGTTCCTCCACCTATGACTACAGACGTTCTGGGTAACAGTCCTATTGTTATTTAAGTATAAACAATATATACATTTGATAACTTACAATGTCATAAATAATCACAAACTATAAATCACCACAATAATAAAAAAAACTATAATCTATAAACTCTTTTTCAGTGACATGAGTGCCTGCACATATTGTGGAGAGCTTGTAGGCAATGATGCAAAGATCACTCTAGAACATCTCAATATTTCCTGCCACCCAACCTGTTTCAAGGTAAGCAGCCAAAAATTTAAACATGACGGTGACATTACTCTTCATTTTGTTAAAATTATTATTTTTTTTTCATTTTATTTCCTCAACAGTGTGGCATATGCAGCAAGCCAATGGGAGATTTTCTCTTCAGCATGTTTTTGCACAATGGAACGGTGCACTGCGAGACCTGCTATGCGAATGTGATTTAACGATGATGCCTTGTCCAGTAAGGTCCCTCAAAAATATATTGTTACCCATCATCCAGTCGGTTTTCACACAAACAAATGCAGTTAAGATGTTTTATATACTGACACACACACACAGAATAATCAGCAAAAAAACAGCACTCAATCGCCACCTCATTCTTTCAAATCCCCATTTGTATGGGGTGACATATCCTGAGTAGGATGAAGCTCATTCTGATAGAGGAATACTGAGATAATCAACGTATCAATCACTGTACATTTAACATCTCAACCGGGAAGGCAAAATGAAGGATCTCTATCTATACATGTAACCTTATTTTACTGAGTGTGTATTTGCAACCGTAACTGAGCAAAGCTTTTGTGAACTATTGCTTCAGAGGTAAAGTTTTTTGGTTGTTGAACATCAGCTCTGAATTAATTTCACATTGCCTTGTGTCTGTTTTCTGCATTGTGTTCTGTTCCGCTTGTACTACCATTTTTTCAATGTCAGAAGAAACTCAATAAATCTTGATTAATCATAATTATGGTATGTGACTGCCTGCACACTTTATTTATGCTGTTTCTTTACCTTTGCCGAGTTACCCAGGCATAGTGTCATCGGTAACACTTTCTTAATGTTTATGACTGTTGTGATTTGGTTTTTGTAATGTAAAGTTGACACTGTTTGGTGCGCAGACACTACAAAAACTGAACATCTTAATAAACAGTGTCATTAATGTTTGATGATATGCGTCATGTCATGCTAATGACAGGCTCATGTCACTGTCACTGCACCTTCAAATAAAGTGTTACCGTGTCATCTTTGTAAAGCTTCTGTCTGCCCTACACAGGGCTTTTCAGCCTCTTTAGTGGTACAAAGCATTGTCTACTGTGATGTTATAGATCTGGCCGGTTAAATCCTTGACTTCATTCTGTCAAAGTAGCTTTGATTTTGTCATTTGTTTTTGGTGACCAGGAGCATACAAATACCTCCAATATAGGATATTTAGGCTCAGAAGTGCTGGAGTTCTGTCTCCCCTAATTATTGTTCCACATGAGTTATGGATAAGTGCTAGTATCTGTAAACCCAGACCTCACATTAAGCATGGACTAACCACAGTGCATAGTTTAACCACTGACTGTTACACATTAGTTGTGCATTAGTTGGCCGATACAGGGGGACACCATGTCTGGCAAAAACGTTATGGGATTTGAAGTGGTTTATGCACTGTCTCTCCAAATGATGTACTTATTGCTTGTTATAGACAAGTTATTACAACTACCAACTTCACATGAGGGGAAAAATTCCTTCAAATAGAATAAGCGCATTCAACTTAATCTAGCCAGCTGCAGTCAATTGCAGCCCATGATGCATTCTGGGTTGAAAGCCTGTTCTTATTTACATCCCATTGTTGCCTCACTAGCTGCTGGTGACTGCAGCCAGCTAGGTAAATTGACAGCCCACATACAAATGCAAAACACTGGTGCAACTGGGTAATAAATCATGACAGACCTGCACTAAAGGCATTTAAGACCCAGTGAAAAGTTTTTAAAAGTACTTTTTAAAGGCATACGATGATATTTTTGATTCAGTAGATGCCATTTCCTGCCTTCTGCTGGATTCTGGGGTGGCCACCTATATTGTTCATACTACGTTAATGAAAGATGCCTGCATATATGTCCATCAATGCATTTAAGACTGACATGCAATTTATAATAGCCCAACTTAAATATCTTAACTTCCACCTCAATCTCTTTGTCTCGCCTTGCATTAGAGAAGACTATGCAGAAATGCCATGCAGGTCTAATTTCTTGCTGGATTAGACTACCTAATTGCACCTAAATTCAGTAGGCTATATGCTCATGCTTATTTTGACATATGGTTTGCCATTTGTTGCAGAATTCATGAACTATTGCACCAAGAAAAGCAACTGATGGACACAAAGTTGCAGAATGTGTTAGGAAATTTCATGTAGTTTATTGTAGTTATTTTTCTTACAAACACATCACAACAATGAGTGACTCAACACATCTTAAAAGCCAACAACTGAAAGCCTGATTTTAAGAATGGCCATTTTGCAACACAATTGTACATACATGGCCAACTGGCAAGAACATTTTAGAGTCTACCTTCACTCAACATAAACTAGTTGTAACTCAGTCACTAAACTGCCTATTCTAACCAGCAGGTGGAAAAGCAAAGACACCGCAGGGAATTGAACCCCATCCTGAAGATCAGGAGTGCCACCACCGGAGTCTTTTGCTTTTTTTGTTAACCAGGACAAAAAGCAAAACCTGGAGGAACAAGATTGTTCCTCCAGGAAAAGGAAAAACCTGGCACCTGCTGCTCTACCCATCTTGGCTCCCTGAGTGGCCTGAAACTACAAACAGAAATACCGCAGGTTTCCCCATCCCTTGTACAACCCCAAACATCGACTTCTCCAGTACTGCTCAGATACACTTTTTTTTTTTTTAAAGTTGACTCCAGTTACTATTTATCAATTGGCCACTTATCGCTTTGTTTCACCAGCAAGATCTGAATTGATCCTTGGTTTGAGGCACATTCCTAAAGCTGTGGACAAGAGAGAACAAGTTTATATGCCCCCCCCCCCACCCCTATACCATACAAAAACAATTCGTATTTGTAAGCAATTATGAATACAAACCACACGCCATACCGGTGTTCAATGCTGGTCAATTGACTTTCCGATGAGCCTAGAACTACACAAAAACACAGGTTTGCCCATCCCCAGCAACTCCCAACTCAGCCATGTGGCATTTGGTTTGCTTCTTAATTTCGTTTTTGCTAATACACTTTAGGAAGACCTTTCAAATCAGAAATTATTGCATTGCCTGCTCAGCGACGTTTCGTTCAACACTCAAGCGAGACATACGTTGCCTTGTTAAGTGGAAAGCTGCAAAGACAAGAGAAAGGATAGTTTACAACCCAACCCCCCCCCCCACACACACACACAATCTGAACGGAAATCCCTTTATATAAAGAATGTACAGAAGCAAGCTATGGTTGTAGTACAAACCAAGCAACGGTGCAATTATCTTCAAAAAGCTGCTGATAGAAGACCAGTATTTGAACTGCTGCTTAGAAACAGACGAACGTCCATTCACTCATCCAGTTTGATCAGTTGCAAGCGGTTGTGCGGATCAGTTGTGCTTTTTTGAGGGATCAAAACTATCTGCAAAGAAGAGAGTTTGGTTGCGCCCCACCCCACCCCATACACAATCCCCAAGAACCCCACCCCTACAGCATGTAGTATATTGAATGAAATGACTTAACATTAAGCTGTTGCATGATTTTTTTCCATCAGTGTTATGCAAAGCCAAGATTCATGCAATAAATAGTTAAAATTGCAACACGTACCCGAGGAAATTAAGATTAAGAGGACCTCACTTAACTTGATACACCAAGAAACAGCAATCTGAGGCTCATTTAGCAGCAAGACAAGCTTGTAGCTCTTGATTGGGCAGGAAATGATTTCCCAGTGCTTCACACGGTTAGGGAGTTCCCAGACACACACGAGAAATGTGGGGTTCCTATTGGGATTTTAGCCTAAGAAACGAAGGGGGGAAACAGGATAGACAAACACACAGCACGCAGAGAAGGACTTCGGGTGAAGGACTTCGAAGGTTTGGACTAAGCTCAAGCGCACAGAAGGATTGGTCGTCAGTGAGGACATTTGCCGACAGCTCCCAGACAGCCTTTCATTCAGGTGCAGTTGCAAATGGAGTGGACAGATGAGTTGATCTGAAATAAGAAGCTACTACAAACATTCCCACCACAAACACATAGAAGAACAGACACCAACATTTGCAGGAACTAACTCATCTGAGTTACATGTGCTCAAGGTTATGAGTAATGGATGCTTCTAGGCACTATATAAAGACGCATGTAATGAAATGTAAAGTAAAAGTAGCAGATTGTAGGGTTTCCATTGAACCAGACTGACATTGCAGTTACATTTCCAATGAAATGACAAACACCTGGTTTCAATGCGCTTCACAAGGGGACTTCACACCATTCATACACGGCAGCATGGTTTTGCGCAATCTGCAAAGTGAAAAAGAGTGCAAAAAGACCCTCTTCCCTACCCAACATTTGGCCAAAAGCGATACAAAAAACATTAGATTTAAAAATGACGAAAACCAATTAAAGCTGTACAGTTGTACAGCTTCTCAGTCACATTAACTTTGGGTTGTCACACAGTTGCATGACTATGCCTAGCACATACATGCTATGCATTTGCAAAGCATCAAAATGTTCAGCTATGCTCCTGCACAGTTGCACAGGAGCCTGTGACTGAGCCTATATCTGAATTACTGTTTAGACAGGTTATTTGGTACGATCTATCAAAAGAGCACAAACTGTGCGCTGTTCCATCAAGGAGTTCAAAGGACTGGCTGTTCCTCAACCGGTTGTTCCTCAACACATCAAGTGATGGAAATCCTCACTGGGGCACTGTATAACTCTGCAAGATCAAAAAGAGATACATCCCCTATGCCCCCCCAAACACCATGACCAAGACAACAAGAATACAATCTCCTAAAGGGTTTCAATGGGTTTCCTACAATCAAATCCTAAGATTTGAGTCCCATTATGCTTTAAGGGAAGTTGGAGATCCAAACCCTACGCTACATTTAAATTCAATTACCATGTTCTTGTACAAGAGTATCTCAATCTCCTTCAAAGAAATTACAATCAAGAAAAGTCAATACTCAACTTTGTTTAGCAAACACTAATTTGATAAACTTCCCATGACTTATGAACCTTCACTTATCTGCCTTCAATTCCACTCGGAAAGAACGCCACCGAGCCCTGGTCTTGTGCTTTAAAAGCTCCAAGTTTAAAATACCTGAAAAGTACAAGAAATTTCCCCAGATCCCCAACACCCCAAAAAAACAAATGCATACCAGAATGTATTCCATCACAACGTACTATGCATTTATTTACCAAAGAGGCTTTTACAAAATAAATAAATAAATACGCTCTTTATACATTCGTACAGTGCATGAAATGCCAAATGGCAAAGTAGTAACCCTTAACAGTTTTTGTTGTTTTTAAACACGCAAGTAATTATTATGAACAAGATGATCAGGAGTTAACAAGCTTACGTGATCCAAGATTGAAGTTAGGGAAAAGCAAACCTTTACATTTTAAGAGCTAGACCTCCTGTAGAGCTGGAGTATGAAAGCGCTCGTACACTGAAAAATGCAAAAAGGGAGAGACACCTTGCACCATTCCACCCCAGATTATGCAGTACACCCCAACATTTATTCCACACTACAAGTTAAGTTTTTGTTTACACTCAAGTATATACACAAGAGGGATCAAGCACACATTTAGTAGAAAAGCACCAACAAATTACTTGCCATACAAACAAGGTTACAGCGCCTCTGGCATATACGCTCCATCTTAGGCAGACTATGGAGGGACCACCAGATCAGTGGGGGTGGGTAATCATATCTGAAACAGTCAAAATCAAGTAGTTCCCTGGCCCCGTACCCCCAACTTTGTTTTCCTCATGAAGTCAAGACAACTAACAAATGAATGGGATAAAGCCACCTTACAAGTTGAAATCTCAAACTGCTCAAACTTTTTCCTTGTGCTTCAGGTTACCCAGAGGTGGTGATGAGCCATGGTCATGGTGGACTCGCTACAGATCGAAGTGCGGCAGAAAGGTATAATGGTGGATCCACTCCCAAACACGATAACTCGCGCCATTTCTTTAGAAACCCCCGCATTTACAATAGAGCTGTGAATTCTAGGGAAGACACTTGGGTTAAAATCCCCAAACCCCACCCTCCCCCAGCAAGATGGCACAGTTCCCCCAAAACAGGTATAGTTCATGTGAGATTTACATGGAGTAAGATCCAAATCACTAGAAAACCTTTACAAATACCTTCCTACATTCCAAAAGTGTTGCCGTTTCAGGCACATCCTTATCCTTTGGATCAAACAATACTGGTGTGCAACCTAGTGTGTGGACACTCGCTACTGTGGGAACTTGCTCTGGGTGTAGTCGCCCAAGCCAGTTGAGCCTGTAGAAAAGAGAACTCGAAAACGCAGTTTTCCCCCTCCCAAACCCCTCCAGACCAACTTTATCCAACAAGTACAATACTCAAAATGTTAAACTAAAATGACGAACTACCAAGTTTACTTCAGGAATGCCATTACAGATTAACCAAAATGTATATTATCAGTTATAGAGGGAATAGTTACTCCCTTTATTTCAAACTCATGCAAACTCACAGCTCATTGTTACCACCATAGGAAGCTGCTTCAGTGTAAATGTAGATGATAGACGGAGTGGGAGACAGAGGTCGCAAAAGACGGTTAGACGAACTTCCACTGCTCACATTCTCCGATGATGCCTTCTAAGACAACCTATTGAATTTCAAGGGGAACAGACGCCTTTTCCAGTCGAAGGACTACATCGAAACACCGCCAAGTTGTGGAGGTTGAGGGATAGTCGTCTCCCCAGCGCGCACACACACCACAGCACTCATCTCAGTCGAAACCACTCAGCCAACAAAGGGACAGGTGACGGGAGAATATCAACGTGTTTAACACCACGCCTGAAAGAAGAAGAGACAGGGCTTTGCGAGTAAAATGTACAATGGCACAAGTTGTATTTCGGTTTAATTGAGGAGCGATACCTCTACCCAACATACAAACCCAACACCTTCTTTCTATGACTTTGAAGCTAGCTGGCGACCCCCTTTAGCTCTGCTTGTACGCCCACTCCCTGCCTCTGAAGCTGTCGGGGACCCATCTTTGGTTCACTCTGGCCTGCACTGGAATGGACTGCTGCCCCACTGGACCATCTGCACCAGGATGACTACTCTGCCTTGCGACGCTCGACTCCCTCTGGTTGTTGACTTTTCCTCCTCGCTTGCATCTGGGCCTGCCTGGATTCCTGCCTCATCCCTGGTCCCCCTCTGGCTCTGCCCAGCTCTCCCTCTGATCCTGCCCGGTGGTCCTCTGGGTCCCTTCGGTCCTCCCATCTGATCCTGTAATTCTTCTAAAGGTATGCTTGCCACTAACTAAGTCCATTTGGAGAGTAAAAACACTAAAACTCAGTCCTTTCTCTCCAGAAAGCTCATGTAGGGTTAATCTTCAGCTACTGCCAAAATAAAATAAATAAAAGCAAAAACAAAATTCTTTAAAGAGCCATTAGCACTGCTTTCGGTCATATGCCGTTATGCTCAACAGGCCATCTGACGGTGCCATTCAACACAAAGCACTTTTAGTACACAGGGTTAAAACGTCGGAGTACTTAAATAAAAAAAAAACAAAAAAAAAAGAAAAAAAGAGAAACTCGAGTGCTCCAACTTTCAACTAACACTTCAACGGTCAATTCTTCTGAAAGGTTCGGTTGCCCACAGACCTCACATTTGAGACTGCGTCATGTCTTCCTCACAAAGACGCGGCGCCATTTTGACTGATGCAGCTGTCCCCGGACATTCCCGGACTAACATTCGTCACTTTAGGGTAGGGCAACATACCCATACCAAACATGGAGATTAACGTTTTCCATTAGCCGACTGTTAGGCAACGATAACCGTTTAGCATCAACAGTGGCACTGGTCATACAGACTCACTTCCAGAAAAAAAGCCTATACATCACCTGCTCTCGTTTTCATGTTCGAGTTACTGTACATTATAACTTATATCAGCAGAATAATATGTTAAATTACTGTTCATGTCACTCCATTATCATCTTTAGTTATAAAGGCAATCGTTGACAGAACTGTAATAACTCCAAGACGATTGTTAATAGTCATTCTGCCGTCTGAAGTAAGGTCTGAGTACATTATCTAAGCTAATAAAATCTCTTGAGGCCTCTGGTTACGCATAACTTACGAATCAATATGGCTAACGTTAACGTTCTCTCTATAACGCTAGCTGGCTATTGATAGCACAGTAGATAATGATAGCTTGTAACGCTGTATGCCTACTACTTTGTTATTCGCTAAAAACTGCTAATATACCGTGTCTCACATACAGTGAGAAGCTCAAAAAGTTATAAGATAAATTTGATAGGATGTTTCTCTCGCTACAATCAAAATGACCGTCTTGATTTTAGCTATATTAAGTTAGCTTCTCTGCTAACGTTTAAACTACCATTGCCCAGTTTCCCTTCCAAATTAACCAGTGACTTTCAATAAACTTAAAACAAGACAACATTTGTTTCACCAATTACAAAACTCAAGTTATCTATCTCCAGTAAACACAAAGATTACCACAACCGACAAGAACAATACCGACCGCCACGATGTATCACGTCAACAAGCTGCACCCAGTTGAATGTCGCAATGAAAGCCAACGGTTTATATAGCAAACGCTACAAGAACCTAACATCACCGCCGTATGTTTCCACTTCACAAAGTAGTCCCACTGTTTTGCTAACGAAATACTGCAGTGCTTTGTTTAAAGGGGTCAGTTTGTTTCGGTTAAATTAATTTAGGGGTGAAAACTACGATACCACTACAGCTTTTTGTTTTATTGGATTATCATTTTGTGACTATTCGTATATTATGTTATATATGTGGGTGAATAACAGACAAGGTTTCTGATAGAGATTTACAGTTCATTCCAAAGGGAACGGGTTAAATTCAGTGTCCTAATCTTGTTTCTAATCAGTTGTGTTCATTTTACCAGTGTAAATACTAGGTCTAATGGAATATTTTCTTTTCACAGCTCAATCACAGCTGTTGACAATGTGATGTCAGTGAACACATTTCAAAAAGCCATTGTACCAAGGAAATCGAACGGTAAAGAATATGTTAAAACAATATTAAAATCAGAATGTGTCTATTTCAAGAATCCATTATTGAAGCTTTCTCTAAGAGAACAGAAAAACATCTTTTGAAAAATAACAGCTGACGTCAGTGGCAGCGCTTCGCTAGGCGCATTTACATGGTAATAACGGTGAAAAGTCTTTGCTCAAACCGGTTTGATCAAGTTTTCGTGCTGGTACTACTTCCCCTTCCCCCAACATGACTCGAACGTTGTCGTCACAACGTGTGATTCGTGACCGAGAAATTTAACAGAAATTTCTGGACAGTGCTGGAAATAAGCTTACTTAGCAGAGTCTTTATGTACTCGATTTTGTAGGTTATTCACTTGATGACTCACTTGGTGAAATGGTCGTTATTTAGGGTATTACTGAGTTATGACAGATGTGTGTAGGTTTATCTAAGCCATTGATAAATGTGCTATAACTAAACGGAGTCTGATAGGCTACTTTTTGACATAAATATTTGTGGATAGATATGGTTAGGACCATAGACAGTAAAAGAAGGTTAGGGCAGGTTAGCATGCATTTGTTACGCAACATCGGGCCTTTGGTCTACGTGACTACGTGGTCTTTGTCGAATTTTCTACTTTCCAGCAGGTGGCGGTAAATGACATTAATTTCACAGGCCTGGGTGGGTTCTTTGGTTTTAATTTGGCAGCGAAACCAACAAGGTCTGTTTAGCCTGTGTGCAGCTAGTTGTGCACATTATATTTTATATATAATGCACATTATACATCATTTGGTATGTATGTGGCGATCTATGTGATCTGTATAACAAGACAGCCCTGTCTTTGTGAACATACAACTTGGCCACTAAAGCTGATTTCGATTTAGATACAGATTCTAAAAAGCCAACAATGTCAGGTCAGACATTTAAGGTAACATTTTATGTGATTAACAGCACATTTGCAAAGCTGAGGTGGAATTTGCCACTATGATCAAATGATGAATCAATCACTGTTAAATAACAAGTGTGAGAACTAACACCAAGGGCACCACTTGATAGAGGCAGGGGACATGAACATTGATTTACAGACTGGTGTGAAAAGTTCTGGTGACAGAAGAGTCTTGTGTGTTCATGTGCTGTAAAGATGAAGAGGGCCAATCCTAATTTACCTCTGGACCATTTTGCATCTCTGTTAATCCAGACAAAGGGGAAGATGTTTGCTAGTATAAAGCGTTGGCAAGTATTGGCCTGGCCTAGGTCTATATGATATAAATCACATCCAACATGGGCATATGTGCCTTGTGTGCTCAGATGCTGTTTCATGCTTTAGGCCTGGCCTATCTTTGTCATTTTGCATATTTTTCTTGCAAAGATACACAGGATGGCAAATTCACAATTACAAATTTGAATTAAATATTTGTACATTTTGGGGATGAAACTAATATTTCATTTGTGTGTTCTGCGAGATAATTTCTGACAGTGATTAGTTCTCTCTCTCTCCTACCCTGAAACACCCAAGCACAAGACTGAGGTACTAGAACATTGTTGGAATAGGTGAGGAGACTATAAAAGGAAGTAATCCTGGCTCTCTTCTCATGTAATATTGAGAGATGTTAAATACAGTGTGGGCTGGTTTGATGGAAATGTGAATGTAGATGAGTTACCTTTACTGTATGCACTAAAATGCTTGCAGAAAACAGATTAAAAGACCCCTCAGAAACACAGTGCTGTGAACAGGATTGTTTCTTTTTTTTCTCTTTCATTGGCAGTACTTCACATGTCCAACTTGAATAGTAAGTCATGAAGTAGACTCCAAAATTGATTGTGTTAGACACTGTTTGTGCAGCTGTGCATTGATCATACAGGAGTGGAGATAGTGGGATGGTAGAAGCCGGAGGGGGAATGCTAGTGATGGCCAGCACACTGAAAAAGGGTGGCAACAATGTTGAGAAGCTTATGGGTGTGGTAGTTAACTTCTGTTTTAATCATCCCTAACCATTATTTTTCAGACAACTGTAGGCCTACTTAAAAGAATTTGTCATTGTGTATCTAACTGAATATGATAAAATGTCCACAGGTCAAAGGTCCATTTTGAATTAGCCTTATCAACAATTCCCATTCAGCAATTCATTCAGTGGGATCAAGACCTCTGAGACAGAGGAGTTGGCTAAATACACATATTAGCCTAAACTGGACAATAAGGCAATGTTATACACTAACAATATAACACTATGGCCGGTGACAAGTGTGTGTTAATAATTTGATATCAATAGCCTATATGTTCATTACCCTACTCACCCGTGGATCTAAACTAGAAAAACTTGTATGCTTCCTAGGCCCACGCTGCGTGATAAAATGTGTCCGAGTATCCCAGGGAAGGATAACTCACTATAGTTAAAAAGCAAGATCGATATGACACGCAGGTCCTGTTCCGTTGTTAGTTTCGATTTGTTCCCACATCACCAACCCATGGGCACTGTTGTCCCACACTGTCAGATGCTCGATGTTACATCATTACGTCAGAATTAGATCTTTATTGAATGCTAGGGAGAGATGAGGTGAAAGGGAGTATGTTACCATAACCGTCAAGCAGGCAGGACACTTTCACTTGAGCACAGAGAAAAAGTTAGTCTCCGAAACAGACAGGGAGCTATTACGTGGAGATTTGAAATACAGAAGCAGGACTGCATGAAGACGTCAAGAGGTTGGATGATCTACGCGTCTATTTTTTGCCAGCGTTAGCTGTATAAGGTTATCAGTGTAAAATATTTTTAGGTCAGTGTAAGCTTAGTTAAGAGTACCAGATAGTTGGCATGTGCTTTTTGGTGATGACCTTTTTTGGGATACAAACATCTGTCAAATGATTACATGCCTGGCAAAAATACATTCCGAAATTCGGATTTGTAGCGTCTAAACACAGTTAACGTGAAGGTTAGGGGATTCATTCCAGAAGAAACGTTAACTGTTGAAACGGTCTCAGTGATACGGCCTACATAAGTGCGTGTTTTAAATTGCGCTGTCTGGAGTGGAAGAGAAAAGTAGTGATGGATAAGTACTTCACGCCAGTTCACAGACCCTCGCAGGACGACGTCAAACTCGGAAAACATCAACATGGTTCCCATCACCACTATCACCGTGACCATCGTTCACACGAGAAGACTCACAGGCAAGATCTTAAGTTCACTATTGTATAGGCCTACATGTAGTTTAAGCATGGACTCAGATTCAGTGAAGGAAATGAGATTTTAAGTATTGCTCATTGCTTAGCCATTGTTTAGCCAGAAGGCATTATATGATCTGATTTAAAAACACTCCTTCATTCCCCCTTTTCTTTAATTAGCAGTTGTTTATTTTGTGATGTGCCTCTGCAGTGTTCCAGCATCTCATGGTGACAGCCATGCTCATCATCGAGAACGTCACCATGACCACAGTTTCCATGGGTACCATCACATTGACAACCACAGATCTGATGATCCACACAGCCTGTCCAAGTCCTCTTCCTCATCCAGCCTGTCCACCTCCTCCTCCTCATCTTCATCCTCATCTTGGTCCTCAGAGCCAAGTTTGGATGACGAGACCTACTTGATGCACAAACCTCAGCACTCCCTGTCCTGCTCAAACATAGCTGAGCCCAGACGGAAGTCTCGTGACTGGGACTCTGAGGGTGTGGATTTCGACAAAAGATCCCCAACACCATTCCAGCAGCGTTCGCCACACCACCACTCACACTACCAGCACGGCCACTCGCATTCCAAAAGCCACCACTCTCCCCACCACCAGCCTCATGGCTCAGAGCACGGCCCCAGGTTCTCCCAGCTCCATCGCGGGCAGAGCAGGAGTGAGGAGGGGCTTCTTCAGGGTCATGACAGCGATGAGGAACACAGCGGATGGGATAGACACCCCCACATAGAGCATGGGAACCTCTACAAGACGTCGAGCCTGGGACGGAGTCTGGCTTTCAGCGATGACGCGGAGGTGGTGGCTGCAGCCAGAGCACCCAAGAAAGCAGCGTCCTCCATCCAGCTCCCCAGCAAAGGCATCCTGAAAAACAAGGACAGTGGGTCGGCTGCTAGCCAGCGGGCGAACTTCCGCAAGGCCAAATCGATGGAGGTGCTGTCTAACCGGGAGCAAGCAGCAAAACCAGCTGGCGGGGGGCCTGTGGGTACCGCAAAGCAAAACAATATGGAGGATTTTGTCAAAACAAAGTTGCAGTTTTCTGCATTTTTGGATGAGATAACACGTCAAGTTATCAGTCCCTCTAGGCTCAATTGTCTTGGGGTCACCCCTGGCTCCAGTCCAACGGCTCCGAGATCTCCCCATCTGGAGCGCAAGGAGCCCCCTGGTGGTGGTAAGAGGGAAGAGGAGGGTGGAACACCGCAGTCCAAGCAACGTCCTGCAAAGACTGTAGATCAGAGTCCTGCAAAGTCTGGTGCAGATCTACAGACACATGCACAACGTGACTCCAATCTAGGGAAGCACCAGACAAATGTTGATAGTCCCAGTAGGTCTGCAGGTCACCACCAGTATGGTAACCACAAAAAACGCTACTCTCTCGAGGAAGTACAGGGTGGCGGAGGGGACAGACAGCACCAAGGAAAGCACTGCCAGAGGCTCACAGATGGCACCAGCACAAGCCCCGAGACCATCCCGCATGAGTCCAAACACCATCACTCAAAACAGCAGGGCAGTGGACACCATGGCGGTCACAACCCATCACACCATCACCATGGTGACCACAAGGGTTCCCCACCTCCCCCCGGGCAGATTCCAGGCCCTGACTCAGAGTCTCCTTCCAGCAAGTCGTCCAGTGCCAGTCACAGCTCTGGACATGGCGACAGAAATAAGCATCCAAGCCAAAGGAGACACTCCAAATCTCACCGGGTGAGTGTGTCACATGTTATATTTACATAAAAATGCATGTGCGTAGACACCCACACTCAAGACACAAACACCTGTACTTATATGTTAATATTACAGCAAGAATAAACGTTATCTCATCTGCCATTATCACTCTTCTATTCATTGCATTCCTCCCTCCCCCTCCCATAATCGCTGTAATGATCTCTCTCTCCTCTCTTTGTCCTTTCTCTGTTCTTCCTCTCTGCAGGATTCAGTGAGCTCAGTCGACAGAGTTCAGTGAGTGTTATTTTCTCATCTGTGTTGTGTCATTCTTTATTGATCATGACCTTTTAGCCTAGAGTTTTCCTGTGCTTTAAGCTGGCTGGTGCTTTATAATCTATCAGCTAGTCCCAAGCAAATCAATTCTCTATTAGCCTGCTATCTCCTAATAAAGGCATGTTTAATATCCATCAGGCCATTTCAAACTATAGGCTCTGCATTTTAATGCGCTGCAATTAGTGGCATGATCTGTGTTGCTCTTTTGTTTTCCACACATGTGGAGATTATCTGGTTTGAGCTACACTGGTGATATATTCTGAGAAATGAGTACTGATATGTCACCCACAGGCTGCTTGAGCAATACAACAAAGAGCTACATGAGAATCTGCTGCAGACAGTGGCATGCATTGAGAACATGGAGACTGAGCTTCAGTGTACCAGGTCGGAGCTTGGAGTACTCAAGGACAAGTACAAAAGGTTAGGGTTCTGAAAAGAACACATATTGCAGACCAGACATCAATTTGCAGAAATATACCACTTACAACTCTGTGCATGGTCGTACACTATAATTATTAATATCACTGATGTTGGTCCCCCGCAATATCTTTGCCTGTTATCCTCAGACTACAGGAGAGCTATACAAACTCCCAACACTCCAGCAGTACTCTCGAGCTGAAGCTACAGTCAGCTGTAAGATGAATTTTTTAAACAATTATCCATTGTCTGAAATGATGCCAGTGTTGTTACAATGGTGGAATGATTTAGTAATACACTATCAATGGCTAGCACTATCAGTGCTTTTCTTGTGTCTTATAGGCTGCATTGTTTTATTTTATTTATTTGTTTTGATAGACGGAGAGTATGAATTCAGAAAGGAAATACCTCTTGCAGAGGATTCTGGAACTGACCAAGCAGTTGGACACAGCTCAAAATACCATCAGCTCCCTGGAGAACATCAATGTGTGTGGAGATCAGTAGTAACTACCCTAGTAGTAACATTAACCAATGATTACTTGCTTAGCAAACAATTGCTTTTGTGTTCTGTTGCCTAGGTTCCCACCTTGATCAAGGAGCTCTTACAAACGCACTTCAAATCAGAGGACAGTGTTAAGAATTTTCTGCGCTCTGCTGCAATGAAGGACAGCAAGGACAGCCAATCGACTTTGGCAAAAGTGGAAGTAGCATCAACTGACTGGCCCCAGTCTGGGCAGGCCAGCTCAGAGGCTGGGCCTGCCAGGATGACAGCCTTTATGCCATGGAAACAAGAGCAGGGCAAGTGGCCCGGGTCAGGGGAGGACGAGAAGGCTGGAACCATGCGGGACACGGAGACTGCTGGGAGCTCCAAGGTTCCGCAGCTCCCTTTTACTGTTGCCGAAATTAGCATGGCCCTGTTTAAAAACATGTCAGATGCTCAGGGCATGGGCCATGAGCGCCAGCATCCAACAGCTGCTCACCCTGAGATTCACTCCAAGGGTCTGTCCACCCAGAAGTCCGTTGAGATGCCTCCAAACCCTTACGATAGCATTGGCACAAGCAAGGGAGCGAGTGGAGGCGAGCCCAGAGATTTGACCGCACATGCTGCACAAAGGATTTTGGACAATTTTATGAGCCAAATGCCACCTTCCTCCACCACTGAAAATCATGAAGGGGGAGGCAGTGGTGCTCTGAACTGGGCTGGACAACCTCCAGGGAAGCATTAACCAGTTTGTCAGTAGCTATAGGTAGAGGTATCATGCTAAGGCCATGAGTTCAACACCCAAAGAGCCTTCTCTGTGGTGGCTTAAAAATAAAATGGTCTGTAAAGACAAGATATGTAAATGCTCAATAATAGATGTACAGATATGAAATTATTTGTGTTTAACTGGACCTGAACTATTATTTGAATCTTTTATCCAGTCTGTTATTTAAATCCACAAAGAGTTGTCATTTCAGAGTAGCTCACAAAACACAGTAGCTTTGTTTAAAAAAAAAAGAATGAGATGTGAGATAATAGCCTTTTACTGCACTCGCCTCCTGCTACTAGCTCTGTTTTTCCTGTGAATGTTTGTCGGGTTTTGCTCAGATGATACTGTCACTGGTTTCATTGAACTATGATCTACACATTGTTCCCTATAACATCCTAGGAGGAACGGCAGCATAACATAAATGGCTTTAGGCCTACATGCTAAGGTGTCAGATGCATTATGAGTACTGTAGAGGTCTCAAAAACATGCTAACTACTGCATGTTTAGGGCTACAATAGATCGTATCCAAAAATGTTATATTTACATTTTGTCAGCTGTAATTATTATAAATAAGACATGTTTATTCTGTATTACCTGTTGTTATTATTTGTGAATGTGTGGTGGTAAAGTATTCAGTTTGACCCGTTGTATTTTCTGTATGCATTGTATTTCTTACATTGGTGTTTTAGCTATTCTAATAAAGCCTTCGAAATGTACTGAAGCCGGATGTACCACAGGTGTATTATATATTCCAATGCTTCTTGGTTCCTGTATATGCTAAAGAGAATGCAGTGTAAATCCCTGGTCCCTTGTAGATCTGTTTACCTAATTGTACATATCTCTGGAGAGTCATACATGATAATGTCTGAATTCATCTGTGATGCCAAAGAATTCATAGTCTGTAATAAATGTAGTCTGTAATAAATGTAAAATTTGAAAATTTTACTATGATGGAAGAAACTGGTTATGACATCAGCTACAACATTCCATTGGACTTAAATCAAGTGAGACAACTTTATTTATTTAAATCACAGGTGAATTCAGACATACACTTTGTTAGAATACCCCGTATGCATTCAGTTGATTTGCACAATAGATGTAAATATCCCGTGGCTTGAGATATCTCCCTAAATTGTTGAAACTTGCTTCCAAATTGTATGCTGCACCATGCCTCTCATGTCCAATTAATTTAGCCTAATAAATGTATTTTCATCCAAATAATGAGTCAGTTTTTATTTCTTTTTGAAGGAATACAAGCTCTTTTAGACTTGCTACTCACAGTATTGGACAGGGTATAGAACTATTTGTATACCTTAACATGAGATTGAGTGTTTGTTTTCTTGCTTTAAATCAGTATCTAAGTTCTACTCAAAACCTTCTTACAAATGACTTTCCTGTACATGCTGTGGAACAACACACTGCTTTTTTGTTACATAATGAAGTTGTGTACCATTCTGACACAAACACTTTGGTGAGACGCATGCTTTCACTGCCTGTTTACCTCTCATTCTCTCTCTCTGACCAGCTCCCTCTCTAACTAGTCACCTCACCTCAAATCCCCCTTTTCAAGGCACGGCTAAGGGCTTCTCTGCTGAATAGACAGTGGCCTGAATTTTCATTGGTGGGGTTAATATAATAGGATTCAATCCTGGGGAGGAGGCAATGGGATTAGCTCCATAATATTCTAGATATAATATTTTATGTGTATACTTTGTCTTCTCCAAAATGGCCACAGAAATATGAGGTCCGTGAGCCCACCTGCCGGAACCTAAAAAGAATTGGACTCTTTTTACGTTACTGGGTAAGAGACCCCCACTCTAATCTTAATTGCAGACTAGGATTAGACTGGAGTAGATATTTTCCTAATTATCAGACAAGCCATACAATATACAAGTACCGTCTTGGAAACAGAATTGATTTAATTACTTAATTGATAGCTTCTGGTTGTTTCAATAATTTAGAATTTGCTGTGATCTGATGTGAATGCAAGCAGCATTTATCGTTTGGAATCCTTCCATTTTGACCTACATTTCCACAATCCATTTTGTCCTTCTTAGCGCCCTGTCTCACTCAGTCTCTTCTCTTTCATCGACTCTACTTCACCGGGTGCCTTTGCTTCTCTCCCTATCCGTCACTCCGCTACCACAGGTATCATGAGTATGCTGAAGATCAAATTCCCCTTCCAGCGGAGGGTACGTTTGGCCCAAGGTCTGTGGCTTCTCTCCTGGGTAGCCATGTTCTCTGGGGTGATGGTCTTTTCCATGGGGGTGTTCCTGAAGACAGAGCTCCTCCGAAGATCTGAGGTACAGAGTTTCACAGACACTCACTGATTTGAAAACACTGAAATTTCAGTCCTGCCTTAATGACACTTCTGTTATCTTTCTTAGTGAGAATGAATTGAGATCTATCAGAATGAATTTGAGCAACAGTACTCATGACTGCACTCCCATATAAAAATTTTGAAACTAGATGTAACCTTTATTTTTTGAAATCCGAAATATAAGATTTCATAATTTAATTTAATAACTTAAAGTTACTATGTCAACAGAAAGCTTCCATAATGATCCAGTGTAGAGTTGGGTGGATTTCATAGGTGAGTCATGTCCTACATGAGGCAGGTGCAGTCAGGGATTACATCTTGACGCACTACACAAAAATGTTTTTAAGGATTTAACATGCATAAGACTATATACACATATTCTCCTTGTAGTATTTTCACAAGGAAGCAAAATGTATTTTTACTTCAAGATACTTTAAAATGTATTTTTAAGACTGGGTGTCCCGCTATGGAACAGCACATTAAAACTCTCTCCTTTATGACCTCACATTTCTCCTACTTTTTACGTGCTATACTGTAACCTTGCTTTCAGTCGGCTGACCTGCATGTAGACCTAGTAGGTCTCCTATGTACTTCTTACTGTGTCTCTCTCCTAAGTTGCTTTTGGTATAAGCACCAATCAGGTGAATAAATGTAAATTCATTCATTTATCTTTAGGACTTAAGCTTTGTAATATTTTACTTCAAATTAGTTAAGCACATTTTATTGTGACATCATGTTTAGGTAGAAGTAAAGACCAACATGTATTTTTTCAGTTCAATTGCCAGTACTGTACTCCACTGTAAAACTGAAGTAGTTACACCATCGTGTTTTGCTACAGAAAAAAACTCAGCATAACAATTAAGAAATGCAGATATTCCTGTCACCCTTTATCTCTTTAGGTGATGCACAATGACGACATCCATGTGGTACCCAACTTGCTAATTGTAGTAGGCCTGGCATCTGTGGGCATCAACATATGGGCTGGCCGAATCTGCCAGGACTCCATGGATGTGTCCCGCTTCGCCCGCTGGAAGAACATCTTCACTCCTTTCTTTATGGGGTCCCTCCTATTTACCTGCTTGTTGGTGGTGGCCATGGCTTTGAGCTATGCCTTGCAACCCAGTCTGGAAGAGTCCCTAAAAATTGGGCTGAAGAATGGTATTCGGTTCTACAAGGTAGAGTTTAATTGGTACTTGCCAAATTCAGTTGGTCCAGGAGCTGTGTTCTACCTGCAGTTTAGATATAATGATTATCCACTGTTTACTGAGCATTGAGGTCTTTCAGAGCAATGCCTTGATACAACATGTGTAGAATATCACTTGTTTGAAATACTCACATGCATGCATTCATATATGTGTGTATATATATATATATATGTGTGTGTGTGTGTGTGAAATTGTAGGACACAGACACCCCAGGTCGATGCTTTCAGAAGCAGACCATTGACCGCCTGCAGATGGACTTCAAATGCTGTGGGAACAACAACTATAGGGACTGGTTCGAGGTGCAGTGGATCAACAACCGCTACTTAGACTTTACCTCCAAGGAAGTGAGAGAGTGAGTCAATGGTTCTTATAAAGGTGAAGAGGTAGGGGTCAAGGGGAAAGTGTTTAGGAGCAGATGACTCGGGAGAGACCATATTTGTGGAAGCATGTAGGTATGTGCTACAGAGAGTCCAGGTAGAAAGTGTGTTGTTCACTAAAATATGTGTCTGGACACAAAGAAGAGTAGAAAAGAAAAGTAACTGGAACTTCGCTACAATTGTCATTAATATACAGTGTGAATATGTAAATAATTTGTTAAGAAATGATGCTTTTACATCACAATCATAACACAAGTTTATCACAGCCATCATGTGACCAGAACAGTGCAAGGCTTTTTTCACAAAATTACCTTTGGGGTCAAGTTACAGCTATAGGACAGAAGAGCATAACTGGAAAAGTTCCGGTGGTATTGACATGGCTAGGCCAAGAGGCCACTTTGTGTGACAGCTCTTCCTGCATAGAGTCAAAAGGTCACATGGTCTCATTGACTCACATTGATCCACACGATTGCCCACGCATGTATCGCAGCCTACGGAACATATGTGTGAAATGTTTGGATTGATCCGAGGAAGCAGACGTGCTGTGTGGATTGTACGTGCCATAGGTCACACAAACATGATCAAAGAGAGTGTACCATACATGGTAGTTGCATATGGACTATGACCTTGTGACAGATTTCATGCTGAACTGCACAATGCAAATCCTAATCCTCAACATTGATTTCTTTGTTTTTCTGGCTGGTAGTCGTGTGCGGAGCAATGTGGATGGACGCTTCCTGATGGATGGTGTCCCATTCAGCTGTTGTAACCCTGCTTCCCCACGCCCCTGCATCCAGGAGCAAATCCTGGACAATGCAGCGCACCACAACTACGACCACCACACAGAGGAGCTGAACCTGTACAGCCGTGGCTGTCGCCAGGCTCTCGTCAGTTACTACATGGGTCTCATGAATACCATAGGCCCGGGTATTGTGTCTGTGTTCGTGGTTCAGGTACTGTGGACATCCCTTCCCGAATTTCAGTAGCATAATGTTATTCAGCCAGCGTGGTTTTCTAAAAGGATACTCTCAGCAGAAGCTGAATAACACAGTTAACCTTTACAGATTTTTTTCATTTTCTTTGTGAAGGTCAGACACTTAGGTGGGACAGTTTAATGGTCCCTCATTATATATTTTTCTCTCAACTCAAAAACAATCAGCAAGAGGTCAAATTGGTGGATTTGACAGAAAAAGGGCAAAACATTTTGTTTAGTGAGCAAGGGATGAATATAAATCAAACATATTAGGCCCTGCTCTTAGAGAATCTGTGTTGGCATGTGAGGGGAAAACTCAATTGCAATGAACTATTGATCAGACTGTTTATAAATGAAACATGACTATTGACCAGTGGGTGGGCCTTTACAAATGAGAGGATATATAGCAAGCTCTCATTGCTCTTCAGAAAACCTAAAAAAAAACAGCAAACATATCATAAGGGGAGCGACTCAGATGATTACTCATACAATGAGAGATGATAATGACTTATACTAACTGTTCATCCCAAAGCCTTATCAGTATCATGTAAAAAGATGAATGGCACCTGAATGAATGGTATCCTGTGCCAATATACCATATGAAGATATATGTTGACATATTCCCCTGTGAGTGATTGTCATCTCTTTCAGATGTCTGTTCTGGCAAGCCTTCGGTACCTGCAGACGGCCATGATCGGGGTGGAGGCGGAGAACATGGAGGTGGAGACGGAAGGCTACATCCTGGAGAAGGGGCTGAAGGAGACGGTGGTGGAGGCCAAGGAGAACCTGAAGAAGCTCCTGCGCCTGAGCCAAGGACAGGTGGTGGATGAGGCCTCAGAGGCCACCGAAGGAGATGCTGAGGCAGGGGACACAGAGAAGGCAGCCAGCAGCTAAACTGAACCAGGAGGCCCTTAAGAGCTGATGTGGGTGGATGGGAAGGGGGGAACTCTGACTCCTTCAGGAAACCAGGGTTCCATCAGAGGGTTCATTCACACAATTTATCTTTTTTCAAAGGTGGACAACTCCGAAAGTAAAAGTCCTGCCATGTATTGGTTCTACCTGTGCATTTAAAGGCATACCAGGCAAGTTTGTGGATTTGATTGCAAACCAAAGAATAGGAACCATAATCATTTTCGTAGCATTAAGTTGACTGACATTTTGGAATTTTGGTTTAATTCAGTTTTGATTTTGTTGACATTAACTCACGGTCAAGAATCTGCAACTGTTGTAACTAGAGGTGGCCGATAAAACCTTCATTCACCCCCTAATGAGCCATGTAACCATCAAAGTGACTACGAAGCCAGTAAATTAACCTCAAAACAGCATAAAATGTTGCCTGGTGTGCCTTTAAATTAGCTGATCTAGCAGACTGAAGAGTTTTGCTAATTAGAATCAGCTGGTTTGGTGAATGGTTGGAGCAAATATGTGGTAGGACTTTAAAGTAGAGGTAAATGTAAGATACAGTTTTTCACCTCAAGTTGTTTTTAAAAACGTGTTCTCATATGGCAGTGTTGTTATACATAGAAAAAGAAGGCTCAGACTCATGTGCATATGACTGCACAAAAATATTTGCACGCAAATGTGGGCACACACACACACACACACATACAGGAACAAACACATACACACAAGTGCATACACATACACACTAAAAACAGTGAAGATCTTATGGAAACATGTACTGTTACCAGTTAAACACACAAAAATGCTCCCTTTGTATAATATGTACAGTTTAAGTCAAAATTCTTGTAGTTTGCCTTTGCTCTCTTTGCATTGCTGTGTAACCTACACTAAAACGATGACTGTAAGAAACTAACAAATTGGAAAGACTTGAAAGATGTGCGTGAAGTGAATAAAGATTTTAGAGTTTTTAACAGCTCTGTGGTCTGATGCTCTTTTGTTGTCACATTTCACCTTAAGCTTAAATCATGATACTCGGTGGAGTTTTAAGACCAAGTGAGTATACACCTGTAGTTATCAGGTGGTGAACAAGGTGGAACGTGACAGACAACGGGAGGGTTACCATTGAGGTCATAGTGCTTAGGGCTTAGTAGGGCAGGTCTACGTCCTCTATGCTGTCACCTTAGGAAATCTCCTTATCCTGTTGATGGCAGCTAATGCTCAAAGTGCTGACAGAGCACTAATACACAAATGACTTATAAATAGCTGCAGGAGAATACACTGAGGCCTCACACAGGCCTACCCAGATGGGAAAGAAGTGCAGCATAGTGTACAAATGTGTGCTTAGGGTCCGGACCAGAAATGTGCTTTTTAAAGTGCTTTTGTGTGAGTGTACTTTTTTGGAACCACTTATTGTATTATCAGTAGGACTCATAATGCTTTACCATATACTTTAAAATGTCTTAATGGCAACTCAAGATGCTTTTTTGGGACACTTTAGTTGCATTGCTTCATCACTCTAACATCTACTTTAATGCAACGCTAGTGTGGTGACTGCAACAAAAAAATCGCATTTGGAAAAATACAAAGAGCATTTCATCTGCATGTTACCAAAGTTTATTACATAGATTACTTATCTTAGACTTACATAATGTATAGTAAATGTGCACCTCTTTCCACTAGGGTAGGCCAAATACATGGTACATGGCAAGGGGAGTTGGGACAGTTGGGTCCATATTCCTTTTCTCTTAGTCATTCAACAGTTTATGGATGTCCATATAAACCTTACAAACCACCTTAAAGTCAAAATTTTGACTGGAGGGTCTAAAATGACTATATGACTAAATGAATAAACTGATATTAAGCTAAGACATGTTGAGCTGCAACATCGCCTCCAGATGGCGGTATATTGCAGAGAGAAGGCGCATTTATCAATAGAAAACTTTTGGTAAATGATTCTGCATCTCGGTAATAGTCTGAATCTTTTTGTTTGAATGAGTGGCAGGTGGCTTTTTCACCATCAGCCATAATGACAAAAAGTTTTGTTTTCTTTCCGACTCATGTGTCAGGCATCTCGTGTAGTGTTGTGTGTAGAAACACATGCCCTGCGGGTGTGATGCTGACCTATGTCAGTTCTGCAGGAACAGAATTGATGCAATACACTTTGAAATTCCGGTGTGATCTTCAAACCAGTCGGTGACTCACTATGATAGAGGAAGAGCGAAAAAGACTTATGTAGATATATTTAACGATTTAACATGTTTTGTATTTATTTAAACAATCGGTAAATAGACAATTTACTATCAAGTATGACATTATGTCGATAACAGAGTTTGGATAATTTATTTAAGACATTTTTACTACAAGAAACACGCGGCACGAAGATGGACGCAAATTTCACGGAAACGTTAGAAGACTTTATGGAAAGTGCACTAGTAACGTGGGTATGTAGTGGTGGAAACTACCGACAGAACATTACTGTTACTGGGGCCACAGGCTACATTTTCACCTCACTTACAACCAGTACAAGTTTACAAATTATGGGAAGCAACAATAATAATCGTTTGTTCCTGTTTTACTATAATACATGTAACTTTCAGGGTTGTTTATACTTTCAGATGTCTTCTGTCTTGAGTGAAATTAAGTATTGATCGGGTATTTACCATGGTACTTACCATGCTGCAGTAGAGGAGGGGGTTGTTTCATGACAGTTGTCATGTTTAGTTAGTTATTGTTCAAGTTAACCAGACCTTCTGACAGAACTTCTCCTTTTCCCAACCTCATATTTTTTGTGTTTTCTGTATTCATTAGGCAATGGAAACTGTTAGATGTTCTTAGAGACAAATAAAAAGCCTAGCCAAGTCTTTGGCATCCAGGCATCCATGTCTGTCCATCCATGTCCATATCTGTCCATCCACGTCTATGTTTGTCCATCCATGTCCATCCATGTCTATGTCTGTCCATCCATGTCCATGTTTGTCCATCCTGTCTGTGGTGGGTTAAGACTGGGTGTGGAAATGCCAAAGGAAGACTCAGATTATATGGGCCCTAAATGTTGAGTTATTATTTTTTCATATTAAAGCAAAACCTGTTTGTCCCAGGTGCGTTTATTTGAGGATGTGGTGGATGAGGAAATGACTAGGCCTTCATCCCACCACTACATGGAAGTGAACTCCAACGCCCAGAATTCACAGGAAATTTATGAAAGACTCACTAATGGAATCTATCTCAATGAAGTCATGAGGATTATGTAAGTAAATATCTGAAATATAAATATTATATTAGCACATCCATTGGTCTTTTGTACCTTTTGTGCCGACCAAAATTTAACTGTTAGCCAAAATCACATTGCAGTGACCCGAATCCCAAAGTGGAACAGATCTATCACAACGTGAATGAGGACAAGATTCTGAAGGTGCAAAATTTCTCTGTCCTTAACCGGCACCTACGTTCCTACTACCAGGTGAGGCGTGGTGGAGAATGGTGACAAAAAGTGTCTCATATAGTCAGCTTGTCCAATGTGATGACAGGAAGGTAGCAATGGAACAGTGATAACCACAAATTATCCACAGATGTGAATTTTCAATTTAACTGAATAGAATAAATATACTGCATAGTTTTAAATTACTCATATTTGTGTATTTAATTGTGTAAAAGCAGTATCTGAAATTATTGCCTGTACAGTGTACTTTGTGTTGGCTGCTAAGTACACAGAAGTAGCACTGTTATGCATGGTTGCTAACTGGTCGCTTTTGTGGTTTCACTTCTTGTTTTGAACTTCCGTGTTGGCAGGCGTGTGACAGCATTTATCACAGTTGTTTTCAAAAGTAGTGTTTATCAAGCTGAAAAGAGCACAACCTGTGCAAGTATATGAATTACACTAACATAAACCTGATGTTTCCATTTACAAGCTGGTCGTTATGATGGAATTATTGAGCCATGTCCCCATTGTGTCACCTGCAATATTTGTACTTCAAACTTTGATCTGTGTATGTGCAGTCTTCTGTACCAGCAGGCCACAAATGGAAAATCTCTTGTCTGCTTCTCCTCCTAGGAGAATCTACAGCAATTGATACTGATGCCCCTTCCAAATATTGCCATTTTAGGACGAGATCCGCTCACAGGTATGTGTCTGCTCCTCTCGGTTTAAGCCGTATCTCCAGTTACTAATCACAGCAACATTTTAATAGCAAACCATAGATATTAGAACAATATTACATACTAGATAAGTAGTGCCATCCTGTAGTTGATTGGAAATATTATTGGAAATATTGTGTATTTTCTTCCTATTGTCATAGTCCATTTCCAACAATGCTAATAATGTTTGTGTGTTTTCCTACTGTTAGAAGGGGCTGTGGAGGAACTGAGGAGGTTACTCTTGCTCTTACTTGGTTGCGCTGTGCAGGTTAAGATTGAATTTATTCCTCAATCCTCACTCATACACAATACATACATTTAAATAACTTCAGTCATTTTTGCCTGAAACGTGTATTTTTTTTCATACATATGAAATATACTCCATAGTGTGAAAGGAAAGAGACCTTCATCCAGGAAATTCAGTCTTTGGACATAGAAACTCAAACAGCTATTGCCATTTGCATTCAGGAGGTGAGCGTGGCAGTTCATAGATTTACATTGAGAAATATACTACCAATAGGTTTTGCAGTTATGATAAAAATACCTTATATACTGACACACAAAAAAACCCTGCATTCTTTTGCACACTTTTGTGAGCCTATGTGTTAGTGTGTACTGTAATAAAAGCAAACAAAAAACTGCTTTCTTCTGCATTTTTTTTTTGTGAACTTGTGTGTCAGTGTATACTGTGTCGTTTCCAAAACAGTAACATGATAGGACAGGACATCAACGCACTGACAAAGTTTATTTCTACTATTTGTATAGCAGTTGGCTAGTTGTCAGTGTTGATGGATGTTGATAGATGCAGCCAACAGTATGGATCACTGCTGATGTTGCCCCTACTGAATATGATAAAAAATAGCCTCATGTCCCTAAGATACATGTCTCTTGCCTGTGGTCTGTAGGTGACCCAAAACCCGCGTGCTGTGCTGCCTCTGCAGTATGCAGAGATATGTGGGCTGCAGACAGAGGATATCCAGAGCCTCTTCAGTGTCATGGCCAAACAGATCCAGGGCCTGCTGTCTCAGAGAGACACCCAGCTGGAGGTAACCCAGCACTGCAACACAGCCCAGAACACAACCTCTGCCCTTTATCTTTGCAACAAGATAATAGAGTGTAATATGATGGCGTGGTTTCTGTTTTTAATGAAAGCCTATGAGTTTATTATGGTATTTTTAGCATGTGTCTTGTATCAGCAGAGCTTTACATTCAGGCTTAATAAAGATCTCAGTTATGCATGGTCTGATACAGTTCAGCACTATGTGGTATTCCACACAGCCACTAATACACACATGTTTGGTAATACACATATAGCCATGCTGGTCTTGTTCTCTCTTTCTCTCTCTCTCTCTCTCTCTCTCTCTCTCTCTCTCACTCACTCATTCAGAGGATTGCGGAGTTGTGTCAGGAGCGTGAGTCTTCTCAATCACACTCGGCGCCCCCTACTGGCTTTAGAGACAGCCCACCAGAAGGACTGAACGTGCAGCTGGCCGACTGCAAGGCCAAGCTGCGGCGCCTTAAACAGGAGCTGTGAGTCTGTGTGTGTGTGTGTGTGTGTGTGTGTGTGAAGCTGTAGAAGGTGGTGATGAGTAGTATTATTTTGTCAGAGATTATTATAATACTTAATCATAATTAAAGACTGTAGAATCCAATTATTCAAGTGTCATTGTACCTTACAGGGAAGACAAAGGCGATCAATTACTGGACTATAGGCTGGAGATTCAAACTCTGGAAGGGGAACTGAAGAAACTACAGCAAGAGGTAATTTAATTACACTCAGGACTTCATTTGCTTTGTTATCTCAGTATGGCCTTTTCATAAGCTGTTTTGTTATGTAAATAATGTTCCTTGTCAGTGGCTGTAATTGCTGCTGAACGATAGACCAGAGAATGAAATATTGCTAAACACACATAGACAGTTTCTTCATCGTTTATGTGTTCTTTAACTGAGTGTGTGACATGGGTTATTCCCTCATGTAAATTAATCTTGTTGGTTTATGGGTTTGGATCAGAACCGGACCCTGCAGGGGGAGGCGCGGGTGAGCCGATCTCTCCGCGATGAGCTGGACTGTTTGAGAGACCGGGCTGCCAAGGCTGAGCAGCTGCAGACGGAGCTTCAGTCCTGCACTCACCGACTGCGAAACCTCGACCTCTACCGCACTCAGCTAAAGGTCAGAGGGCAGGGGTCACCTATTTTATGCAGCTCAGCCATGATCATACAGGAAGAGTAGTGAACTAATTAACATTTGAATTAACATACTGAGACTCAGTGCATAGACATGCTGTCAAAGTAACACAGTGCCAGAAATGTTTGACTTGTTAGTTTATTTTGATATAGAGTGAAATAATACACAGAATGTGATGCTTCACACAGGAAACAGAGAATTTACATGGGTGGGTGACAGAGGGTGACATGAATTCTCAACCACCTTCTCGCTTCAGTGTGACTGGATTCAGTGGGTTTTTTTCTGGCCCTGTATTCTGTTTCGTACAGACATATGCCAGGGGTGTGATTAGATAACCTGAATATGGATACAATACAAACAGGGTTGTACATGTGTACATGTAAATGTAGCCAGTCTTTCTCTGTCACTGCAGGAGCAGCAGCAATATTGCACGACCTTGCAGGAGAACAAGGCTTTGCTGGAGGAGCAGCTGGCTGATGCCCGGGCACGATGTTCCGCTCTACGGGAGCTCGAGAGGGACAATTTTTTGCTCCGACAGAAGCTGATGGATCTCGAAGGGGTTGGTACTGTGCACAGATATAGCAAAGCACTATGGACAGATATAGCAGTATATTGTCTTACGCCTTGGGGTGTGTGGCTTTGTGATGATTGCGACATTGTCACAGTTCACCAGAGGTATTTGAAGAACACAGGAAACATGATGTCATAGTGGAACTCTTAACATGGGGGTGGCGTCTTTCATTTCCTGTGACAGTGGATTTAAATAAAAACCTTAGGGGACTTTCACAACTACCTTGAGTTTAAATTAAAGATTGACTTTAAATTCAGTATACGGCGTCAGTGTATCAGTCACACAGTAAACTAAGTGACTCATCACAGCACATGACTCATCACAACATGCTCTATATTAGTGACAGTCCAGTTTCTTTACAGTGTCCTCTGGGACTATGTGTACTTGAAGATTGAGTTTCCTATATTACTGCAGGTTGTTATTGGATGTAGTTGGGGTTAGGTTTTATGGTAGAGTCAGCAACTTGAAGTAACACTACATGTTTTTACAGTATATGGGTTATAAGGAAGACTTGAAATTGTGCTGTATAAAATGTGGTCTGTATGGGCATGTCATGTGAGCAGCATTTGGGAAGTAGAATTTACAGGGAGAGATTTGTCTAGCTCTCAGCACCACCCATCTGCTTACAACTAATTGAGTGAACATAATGAATTAATCAATGTAATTAATATTTTCACAGCGCAGAAGTGTAACATGATGTGAAATATTATCTAAAAGCAACTGAGTGGCAGTGTTTAAGCTTATTTAGAGCCTGCCAACTCCAACAGGAGTTTGATGTGTATCTGTGTGCCTGTGTGTGTGTTTTCTAAGGAGCGAGACACAGAGCGACAGAGGGTTGATGAGCTCTTGGAAGTGAACATGAGTCTGCAGTCGGAACTAAAGCACAGCCGCGTGGTTGTCACTCCTCATTTCCACCACCACCACCAGTCTGAGATGGAGTCTGATGAGGACCAAGCTCCAGAGCAAGGTCAGCACCACACAGCTTTTTTTTCCACCTCCCAGATGTTTTTTTCACCGAATGCTAAAGCTCTCACTGTTGCCAGATAAACAACCCCAGCAATCCCCATTCAAAATGGAAACAGATAGGTATAAGCCTTCCATTGGAAATGGAAAGAGACATCTTATTTTGCAACACGTCTTAACTCTTAATCAACAGCTGTCTCATGATCGGCGGCCCTGACTCCCCTCTTGCCATTTTTCTCTCTTGAACACTCTCTCTTTCTACCTATCTATCTATCTATTTCTCTCTCTCTCTCTCTCTTTCACCTTCAGATCTGAAGCCGCTGAGCGTGGAGGTGGATGAGGCCTCCAGCCTGAGACTCCTGGGAGCTGAGAATGAAAACGCGGAGCTGCGGAGGCGGCTGGGGCTTCTGCAGGCGGAACGAGAGGTCAGGGCACGACTTCAATCCTGCCGAGGAGCAAACAAAGAATCTGGGAGGTCAGAGGGCATGTGGAACCACTGGGATGGCTTCCTGGCCCTGCAGTGGTTATGGGCTGCACAGTGTGACTGTGGATAGATAGAATAAAACATTGTGCTGATCTCCCAAGGGTTTTTCTTTACAAAAGTACAAAGTGGATTATTTGTAGAGCATGCAGGGACATGTTAAATATTCATCGAGATTATCAAAATATCTGAGGACTCGCTGTCAAATTACCAAGGTTTTGAAGGCTATTGTATAACTCATGTGGTGGTAAAGTTTCAATGTGCTGTCATAATGTACAACATACTGTCTTACTCTGTGAGGAGTATACGGAACATGGGACTTTCTTCGTTCAATCAATGAAAGCAGTTTTTTTTTCCAAGAAATGATCAAGATGCCAGTTACAGTACTACACCTCCCAGCATATTGACTGAGAGAAGAATACAGCACTATTACAACTGAAATTGTTGGAATTTAGAATAATATTGTAGTGGGCTCTTAACACTCCCGAGAGGCAGAGAAGGCATGGTCACTCTAACAGCAGGTTAGCATGAGCACTGGCTGAAGTGATTGCCAGTGCAGTCAATTACATCAAGGCTGGCTGTGCCGAAATGTTTGACACAATCCTCCTCTTGAGCAAGGAAGCATTCACTGTGGCTTAACTGAAAGAGTTGACCTCAAAGGTTACTGCTTGGGCTCTGAAGAGAAGAGGCACAGGTAGCAACAGGCAGGGAGAGAGTAGGGAATGTTGATGATGGTCACTGCACTGGTATATAGATATCACTATATCTGTGTTTTTAACATCAACTGTCAAGACATGGTGAACGTTTTGTCACCGAGTAACCAACGAAAGAAGAATATAACAGCTACCCTTTGTATACTGTGCAAGATCGAACACTGATATTTCTTTTTGTGCCTTGTGCTTTTTGTGGGTTTGGCAAGAAACCAGATATGAAAACCTCAAAATCTGATATGCCGTTAAGTAAGCAAAGCAATATGTACTACTGTTTGGCAGGGCACTGCTTTCATTATGCGTAAGTATAGATTAAGTGAGTGAAAATGTGCCTTTGGATGCTTTTGCCAGAGACTGGTGATCGCTGTCATTGTTAATGTAAAAATTATGGTATCCTCAGTATATTACATATAAATCTGATTTATTGTCTTATTTATTGTTTTGTCTCCTTAGTTTACCTTAGGCTTTTTATTAATGATCTGTGTCTTCACTTAATCCACTGGTGATTTTCATCTTCCTGCTCCAGGGCATTGTCATTATTGCCATCTAAAAAGGTTGTTAATAGCTTAATTGGATAACCACCTAAATTAATAGCTGACAGCACAGTATGATCGGAATTTGAAAGTACTTATTGCTTGTATTAACCAAAAAGGTCCCAACATGACCCACCCAACTTTAGTCTTTTCTTTATGTCAATCTGTGACTTATCATGATAATCTTTAGAAAAAAAAAGATTAATATCCTTATATTAAAATGATTTTATGACAGTTCTTACAACACAGATCCTTAAACTGCCTTTGTTTACAATCATCTCATATTTCAGGCTTATTAACTCAGTGAAATTATTGATTTTGACTGCTGCAGGACACTGCTGAGGATACAAGGGAGGAGCTTCAGAAGCTGATGGATCGGCTGCGCTGCCTGGAAAAGGAACATCAGAGCACCCTGAGAGAGGTGAGCTGTAGCACGCTGACAAAAAACAAAAACAAAACGAGTTCAAACAAAACGGAAGAAAGACAAAAACTATCCCCCAGAGGAACCTGCCATGTTATTCCCAGCAGTTCACACAACCACTTGTTTTATCTCTCAGTTTCAGAACACGAAGAATGAAAACGCCAGCCTGAAAAAATCTCTTGAACAATTGAAGACAAAATGCAAGCCTATCGATGCCAAAGAAGACAAGGGAGAATCTTCAAAGAGAGAAAACACAGGCACACAGAGAGGAGAGGGGGAGGGAAAGGATACCAAGAAAGAGGAGAAAGTAAGAGAGGATGAGGAGAAGAGAACGGATGACATAATCAGAGTGAAGAGAGAGGATGGAGAGGGGGAAGAGGTGTTTGACCAGAAAGAAAGGAAGGATGAGGAAAGGGTGATGAAAGCCAAAACAAAAGACAGAGGAGAAGCTGAGGGGGAGAAGGAGACAGAAGGAGAGAAAGAGAGAGCCCCCACCCAAAAGGAAATGAGGGAGGAGGAAGGGAGCAAGATGGAGGATGAAACAGCCAAACCAGAGAGGAAAGAGGAAGAGAAGAAAGATGTTTATCACACACCAAGTATTGACACCAGTCAACTCACTGCACAGCTTCAGGAGGCCCAGGAAGAGGCTGACCGTCAGATGGCCATAGCCCAGGATCTGCGCACCAAACTTGGGGAGCAGAGCAAGAAGGCCTGGGAGGCTGAGCAGAGGCTGGTGATCCTTGAAGCCCAGACTCAGAGAATGAAAAAATCTGCAGAGATGCTGACTGATGCCAGGAAACAAATAGAGGTACTATGTCAGTTACATGTCAATGAAAATAACAACATTCACAGATGAAGGCCTGACTAGAGGGTTATAGAGGTCTTGTGAACTGACTATAAGGGAAGGTTGTACTGTCTGTGAAACCTGTCACAGTTCCTTTTATTGGCAAATTGCTATCTAGCAGTGCATCTCAGAATCACCCTGTGTGATATGTTATTACATGTCAGTCAAACAGTCACTGCCTGCTTGTGAGAAGAAGAGATGGAGTTGAATGAGAGCATTGCTTTACTAGCGTGGGGAGCAGACTGGCAACACAGCTCACTTTCATGTCCTGAGAATGTTGAGTGTGGAATGTTTTACCTGGACACCAGGATGGTGCACCAATCAGCATTGGTTTCTAAACCAAATGTGTGAATAGTAAACAGTCGTAACACCAGAAAATATTGAAAAATTGTTGAAAGATATAAATTTAGACCCAAGGTAAAAATGTTTACTTACTGTCTATGAGGTTTATTCTCAGTTTGCCCCAAGGTTAGTGATTGAATAGTAATGTTAGTACTTTCAGTGTGAAGGATTTGGCTGGACCAGTGAGTTCAAAGTAAGTGGCAAGTCTATACTCATTAATTTTTGGTCAGTGGTTTAGTCGTGTGTGGCGAGACCCTATTTACGAAGTCTGGTCCCCAGGCTATCACTTTGCAGCCCTAATGCGACTTACCTGCTGACAGACAAAAGACAGGTATCCAATTTGACCTCTTGACCTCTGGCTGCAGGCCCTGCAGAGTGAGTCGCTGCAGATGGAGGAGGAGCTGACTAGGCTGCGCAGCCAGGTGGAGGTGCACAAGATGGAGGCGACGGTGATTGCGCAGCTGGAGGGCGAGCGGGCGGCGCTGGAGAGGGAGCGGGAGACGCTGAGGAGCACGGTGGAGACGCTTAAGGTGGCAGCACGGAAGGTGAGAGAGGAACGTCGCAAAAATTTATTTCAGTTGGTCAATTTAACAACTGTTAAAATGGATGATTATTATTGTGTTGGTGTTTGCAGATGTGTTTACGTAGTGAAAGGTGATTAATATTTCTGTGCCTATTTCTGTGAAGGCCATCTATGTATAGTCTCTGTTGACATATGAACTAACTCTATGTTACAGTATCTTGTTTGAGGATAAACTAAACAGTGAGGCAGTGAGGTTATACCAGATAGTACTTTTCTATGACAGAACTGAATGCTGCCTCTTCACTAACCTCAGGCTGACCAGCTGGAGCTGACCAACCAGACGCTGAAAGCTGAGCTTGAGCGTCTGGGCCGCAGCCTGGACTCAGCACGGCGGCATGAGGAGGAGCTGGAGGCCGAGCTGCGCGAGTCCGGCCTGGAGGCCCAGTCCTCTGCGCGGGCGTACGACCAGGCGGTGCTGGAGGCCTCGCGGCTGGAACAGGAGAAGGAGGCCCTGCAGGGTCAGCTGGACAGCCAGCGGCGTGAGCAACGGCAGCGGGAACGGGAGGCCACGCGCCTCCGGCAGCAGCTGGAGAGCACCTCCTCTGCCCTGGAGCACAGCAACCAGAGGGCCTGCAGCGTGGAGGCAGAACACAGGTCTGACCAGCACCACCATGCACTGCCAGAGCACCACAGACAAGCAAATGCTCAAATCAAATAAAATAAACAACAGCAAAACAAGTTAATGTTTTTTTTGGGACGCAGAATATAAAATTTGCCTGTTACAGCACTTTTGGGGGATTAGGACTGTACTCCAGCTTTCATTGATTGGGACGTTGTTTGGTCCAGGGAAGCGTGAATCGTTTGTCTTTTTAATGGAGGTGCAACCAATTTTGAAAATAGCCCAGTTTGCAGTCCTAAACATTGGTAATGCTATTTAACAAGGTCTTTGTTTCTTTAAACCTTGACATGAGGCCATTTGTAAGTGTTGTCCCGACAGCTCATCTGTCTCTCACACACTTTCTTTTGCTTAGTCTCTTTCTCTGTCTTTTTCTCTTTCTTTCTTTCTCTATCTCTTTTTCTCTCACACACTCACCTTTGCTCTTTATCTCTCCGTAAAGACGGGCTTGTCAGGAGCTTACCCATCTGAAAGAGCTGAATTCCAAACTGCAGGACCTAGAGCGAGAAATCCAGAACCTTACTTCACTGAACACCGAAGGGAAAAAACAGATCAGTTCGCTTACTGAGGTCTGTGGTATAAAGAGTTTAAGAACAATGGTTGTGTCCCCTGTGTTGTTTACAAGCCACTAAGAAAAATGTCCTTGTGCTCCCAAACACAGGAACTGGCCAATGAGAAGATCCGTTCTCAGGAGCTGACCAATCAGGCGGCAGAGCTGACCCAGAAGCTGGAGCGGTCGGAGGCCGACCTCAAACTGGCCATTGAGTCAGCTGCCCAGAAACAGTCAGAGCAGCAAGCTGCGGCAGAACCAGAGCCAGAACCAAGTGCCAGGGTGACAGAAGCCTCAGAACCAGACACCCGAACCTCGCCACATGCAGCGTCCCAACTGGTCTCACTGCAGACCAGGCAGCCTAGTGTGGATGTCTCTGAGATGGGTTCCCAGCCCTCCAAAGAGACTGACCCAGCAGGGGGGAGGCTGTCCAGAGACCAGAGCCCATCCAGTGCAGAGCAACAAGAGAGGCTGATTGATGTGGAGAGAGAGGTATGCTGTTTGTGCATTGGGCATCTTTCTTCTCTAAATAGATGCACTCTTTCTTAATGAAACATCAGGAGTTGGTATAAAGCCAGCGACAATGAATTTGGTGCACAACCGTTCTTTTTAATAATCAGGGCAAAAAGAAAGTACCAGAAGTCTCCTTTTGTTTTGCTTTTGTGCTCTAGTTATGGAAAGACACATCTTGATGTCCTTTCTGACCTTGTGTCTCTAACTCCTTCCCAGAATGCCTCTCTTCAGAAGGAGCGGGAGGCTCTGCAGGCCCAGCTGTCTCAGAGTCAGGTGACCTGCGCTGGGTTAAGGGAGCAGTTGGACACCTTGCAGCGCCATTCCATCTCCCTGCAGGAGAACTGTGCGAAGCTACAGGCCCTCAACACCAAACTACAGGTGAGAGGCTTTATGCAGACACCCCAAACACCCCAATCAGATTCCTTATACACAGGAGACTTACTTACTGGGGGCACTTAAGGTAATAAGCTGTGTAGGCATTTCAGTCAATTTCAGAGCAGTGGTAACAAAAACATGTATTCATGGTCTGAACTGTCAGACTCTTGTCTGTAACGCCAGTTCACAACAAACAAAACAATAAACTGATTATATGCACTTGTTTTAGAGATATAGAACCCCAAAATGCATAAAGCATTGTCAGTCCAAATACAGCTCTGTGGCCTGATGGAGACAACAAAAATGAAAAAAAGCCCATTGCTCAGTGCTCACTATATCGCTGTAAACTGGTATTCCTATTTGTCAGTAATCCTTTGTGAGACACTACTGTTGGTGCAAAGTTTTTTTTGTTCTTCTCTGTTTTGATGAAAGCTTTTTGGTGCAGCATTAAATACCTCAAAATGTGGTAACTGTGGTAATGTTACACTACAGGCAATCCACCAGCTTTCTAAAATTAAAGTTGGAATAACCTTTGATGGTCATCAGTGCTTGACGTTCATTTTTGATGTCTTAGGTGGAACAGGCAACCCTGAGTACCCAGCATGCCTCGGTGCAGGCCCGCTGCAGCGAGAGTGAGGCCCGCTACACTGCCTTAGAGGCGGAGTCCAAGGTATGGGTGAAGGAGAGGGCAGAGTCCACACTGCGGCTGGAGGCTCTGAGGCGAGACCATGAGAGATTGACAGCTCTGCAGCAGCGTCAGGAGGTGGAGCTGGAGGAGCTCCTGGCCAAACACAGCCAATTAAAAAGCAGCAGCCGCACCCAGGAGGCCCAGTTCAAAGACCTGGAAGCAAGGTAGGACCAAGCCTCTTGAGAGGCACAGCTCATCTGCTTTAGAGACTGAGAAAATGTCCATAATATCCCTGATTAGTGTTTTTTAAAAGATGCGGTGAGCATCTGTTTTCCCCTGTTTGACAACTAGCTTGTCTGATTAGCGGTAAATATGCATAGCCTGTTCCCATCTGGCTGATCACATACTGTAAAAAGCTGGTTTGTGGAAGATAAGTGGTGCTAACGTGATGAAACACCTGCGTGCCTGTGTGTGTGTCTGTATGTGTGTTTCTGTGTGTGTGTGTTTCTGTATGTGTATCTGTATGTGTTTGTGTGTGTCTGTGTTTTTTTTCTCTTCTTCCCAGATATCAGGAGCTGCTGGAGCGGAAGACCCAGCTGGAGCGTGGGGAGGAGGCCATCCAGGCAGAGAGAGAGAGGATGGAGAGGAACACCCAGGAACAGATGGAGCGAGAGAGGGAGCTGGAGAGACTCAGAGCCGACATCGACAGGTTGGTGAGACAGACTCACGACAGAAGTGAGACAGAGGTCGGCTGGGACCGCCACTACCATGTCACTGTAAATGATAAAAAATGAGATTGTCAATCCGGTTGTTCCCCTCATGTTTGTCCCCTCATTATTTTAATTCAACACATCTTTATAACCTTCTTTTCTCCAGTCATCCAAAATTAATCAAATTCATCATCACTTACCTTTCCCCACTCTATGGTCAGACAATTTTTTCACCTTTCCGTCCATCCAGCATTTCATCCATCCATTTGTAATGTCACTCCCATAATCCACTTTCAATCTTATCTGTCACCACTCCTAATTTCCCCTCCCTTTATCCACCCATTCTGTCAGACCTTTAATCCAGCATGTGTGCATCTTCTTATTAATCTGTCCATCCATCCATCCATCCATCCATCCATCCACCCATTCATTCTTTTCCGTCTTTTCTCTGTCCTTTGTCAGGTTCCAGGTGCAGCAGAGGGAGTGGGTTCAGGTGCAGTCGGAGCTGCTGGCCCAGGGCTCGGTTCTGCGTGCAGACTTGAACTCGGCCCAGTTGGAGCGCACCCGTCTGGAAGGGGAGCTCAGCACACTGAAGGAGCAGAATCAGAACCTGGACCTCAACTATGCCCGTCTGCAGAGCCAATACCAGGTCTGCAGGCTTCCTTGTGTATGTGTGTGTGTATGTAGGGAGATAGGGAGGTAGGAGGTGAGGGGTTCTCATCAGAATTCTGAGAACATTTCAGTCACACACACACACACACACACACACACATTTACTTTCATGCACACACATGCCAAATGGGCTCCTATTCATAAGAGATTCCCTATCAGCTGTTGCCTAGTGACCGCAGGGTGGCTTTGGGTGCATGGAAACAAACACGAAATGCAAAGCAACTGTCTCTTGGATAAGGGCTGGAGAGAGAGAGTGAGAGAAAGAGAGAATGCTGGAATCAAAGGGCATTTTTACAGAGGGTTCTTCATTAAACTTCAATTCGTGTGAAAATAATAGGCTTGGACTGAACTTAATAAGCCCTCAGTTGAAGTTAGAAATGGCATATTAGGAGAGGAAATGATAAAAGCATGTGGAATATTGATGGTTGTGTTCCTTTGTGACTGTGGTGGTCAGATGCTTTCCCATTCCTATTAAGTATAACATTCTGGCGATAAGCGTTTTAGACACATTTCGGTGCATTTCGATTAAAAATGACATCATCTAGGTAAAACCTCTGTAGTTTGTGCAGTCTACCCCAAAGCCTCACTAAAACATGGATCGGCAAAGAGGTCTCTTATTAAATACGATTCATCTATTGTAGTCAAGTGAGTGTGTGTGTGTGTGTGTGTGTGGATGTGTGTGAGCGAGTGTTACTGTGTGCATACTGTAACTGTTTCTTGTAATCCACTTTTCTGTGTGTGTGTGTGTGCGTGTATCTGTATGTATGTGTGTGTGTGTGTGCTGCAGCTTCTGACGCAGCTGAAAGGGAACATGGAGGAGGAGAACCGGCATCTAGTGGAGCAGAACCAGAGTCTGTCCCGGGAGAACAGGGCTTTAATGGAGCGGAGCCTGGAGAGCAGAGAAGAACATCACACGCAACAGAGGGAGTACCTGTACGTGATCTTTGCACACACACACACAAAGATATCCTGTCAGTAGAGAGAGTGTTTTTATGTGAACTCTATATGATGAGAGATGTATGTATATCCACCAGAGATATGTTATACATTGTGAAAAATCACTCACTTACAACACAAAAACGCACACACAATAGACAACCTGCTTTATAGAATTGACAGGGTTCCGACGGGTCAGGAAATTTTAGGGAAATCATGGAATTTCAGTACAGCCTGTTCCAGACATTTAAAATCAGGGAATTTGATATTTTTGTGGACAAAGTCAGAGAATATCAGGGAGTGTGTTTAATTATAGTGAAGATCATGGAGATTTTGCATTTTAGTCAGGGAAAGTCATGGAAAAGTCAGGGAGTTTTAAGTTTGACTTACAGCGGGAACATTGAATTGAGGCTTTTATTGTCACTGCACATTTGTTCAATGAAATTTAGTCGTCAAAATGTACCATTGTATACTATAGTGTTTTGTAGCAAACACACGCACCTCATTTTAAACACACACACATAAAGACACACGTTAAGCATCTACAAACACGCATTCAAAAATAGACATCGTACCTGCATAGACATAGTCTCTCACATAGATCCTACCCACACAATTTCTGGAACCCTTATCTCAGCAAGAGATTCATTCTTGCTATCTCCTTTTTTATGTCGTGCACAGCGACAAACTGAGCGAGCTGCGGCGTGAGAAACAGAAGCTTGTGGAGAAGATTATGGACCAGTACCGAGTCCTGGAGCCTGCCATTCCCACCCCCACCAAGGCTAAGTCAGTGCTGCTGTTATCAACCATGTCTTCTAACCTTCCCCTACAACTTTCTTCCCTAGATTTCTTTCCTTGTTCTTGTTCTCTCTATCCACACGTCTCCATCTTTTTGCTGTAATCGGCTCACCGTCTTAAATCGGCGCGAACACTCCAGGGTCTGATGTGCAGGTAGATAATCTTGTTTCATATTGAAAAGAGGAGGAGAGAAATTCAGCACTTTATCCTACTCCAAAGATCAATGTGTTCATGGTGCTCCGCCACTTGCTAAAAGGCAATAAAGAATAGGCAGAGTGTTGTAAATGTCATCCTTTTTCAATCCTGAACATCCACTATTATCTTTCACCTTTTCTCTCACATTTTCTCATTGTTTTTTTTTTCCTCTAAAATTTGAAGGTTTCTCGCGTTGTCCTTTACTTCTCTTAATCTGTTTCTCCTCTCATCTTCATTCTCTCTCACCGTTGTCTGCTTTCTCGTCTCACTCACTTTCTCTGACCATCTTGACCTTTACTCTCCACTTTCTCTGTCATACATTCTCTTCCTCATGCTCTCGTTCTTTCTCTCTCTCTCTCTTTCTCTTTTCTTCTATCCTTCTTCCTCTTACTCCTACCTGTGCCCTGCAGGAAGTCAAACTGGATAGCTGACCGCATGAAGAAACTGATAAAACCACGCGTCGGCAGAGAGGGCCGCGCACTGTTTATCGCTGCTGGGAGTGTGGAGAACCTGGCCGAGACAGGAGACATCATACACCACTCACCGTCACCTCCGCTGCAAGGTAGTGCTCTCTCTCTCTCTCTCTCTCTGCACTTATCTCACTCTCCTTACCTTATCTTTCTTTCTCTCACTCAAACACACACACACATTCACACACTCACACCTCTCCTTCGCTTTTTCTATCCCCTCATTGAACACCCATTTCACCCATTTTTTCACCACCCCACCTCCCAAACACACTTCTCACATACATTGTTGTGAAACATGCAAGAAATATTTGTGCTATTGTATTTCTTTTAAAAGCATCCTACCCATGTGCACACACAATGACACTGATAGAAAAAGAAAAAAATCAAATGAAGGTCAGTGAACCGAAGCAGTTCTTAACCTGTGCCTGAGAGTGTGGAAAGACATGTATGGACTTTCATGATGATCTTTTCTTGTGTACTGATGTACTTGTGTAATATGAAGCATCTGTTTTAAATTCATGAAATGCACTGTGTACTGTGTGATGTGTTTTAAATATGGTAAGACATTACAAAGTATTTACATTTGTAGGGCTAGCTTACATCTAGTTGTTGCAAAAATTTTGATCTTTAGAAAAATGAGATTGTTATGTTTTTTTTAGGTTGTTTTGGAAATGGTCTCTTCTTTTTCTCCTCTTATAATAATATTTTTAAATTAATACTTTGTTTGTGTTGCTGTGTACAGACCACACCATAGGTCATCTTTTTACCCTGCCCTTCGTCAATAAATGTAGTGGACTCTTGGTGTTATGGATTTAAGATTTTTCATAGCTAAGGGGAATTTTCTTTGTGTTTGTGTTGATTTGAATTTAGCCTTCATACATGTTCATGACAGAATATAAATTGGAGATTTATATTGGAGATTTTATTGCTGTTAAGACCATGTCCCCTCTCTCCTCCTCAGACCCACGCAGTGCTCCAGGCTCCCCCACTCCTTTGCGGAGAGTCGCGTCAGCAGAGTCGGACGAACCCCCGAAACCCGGGCAGCGCTCGGGTCGTCGCAAGCTGGGCTCGCGCCACGGCTGGGCCCTGGGTCGAGGAGGCCGGGAAGGCAGTATCTCGCAATCTTTCAGCCCCGGGGACCAATGTGCCCCTCCCCGCGATCGCTGGCGAACCTCAAAGGCACTCTGGGAAGCCGAGAGCAGCCCCAGCCAGGACAGCTTGAGCGAGGAGGGCAAGGGTGAGGAAGGCAGGGAAGGGAGGAGGAGACGCCAGGCCTAGTGGCTCTTCAGACTGGCACAGGATGGAGCTGGTTGGGCGTAATAGATTTTTCATAGTAAAGAATTTACCCCATCCAGCCATAATAGCTCATTTGCCATGCCCGAGTTGGAAGTGTGGGTAGTGAAACTTCTGTTTCACATAAACAACCTAAAGCATAGCGCTTTAGGCCGATGACGATGGTACCTCATCATTGTGTTTGTGCATAATGTACTATTTAAAACCTATTATCTATTCACGTGTACTGAACACACTTGAATGAATGTATCAAGTAGATTATTAATTAATATGTGTGTGTGTGTGTGTGTGTGCGTGTGTTTTAGCTGAGAGTGAGGACAGTCTCAGTCGAGACGTAACCCCAGACAGGAAGCGTCTGTCTTCAGGAGCTGAAGGTGGGTGAAACTAATGAAGAGGACAGCTCTGTGGGTTCCTATGGAGAGAGGGGGGCAACAGCACCAAGAATTCTATTTAAAAAAAAAAAAACAACAAAAACAATTACAGCTCATAGGGGGCTGTAAATGGAAACTCCACAGTTTGGAGTGAGTGAGTCAGATCTCTAGAATGGGAGAAAATCCCCCCACTGCTGCTCTATATGACATAAATGGAGAGTTTTACAACCCGAGGTCTGAGGAGACCCTTGGTAACGAGAGGCTGTCTGCTCCTTTCTTTTTCAGATGCCCATGCAAGCAGCGAGAAACCCACAGACTAGAGTGGACCAGCAGGCAGCATATCACCATATCAACATGAGTCTTCACACCCTTTCTCAGTCAAAAAACCTACTCAATGCTTTTTACTAAATGTTTTTTGGAGGGTTAAACATGATTGACTTGAATTATGTTTTATTTTATACAGTGTGTCTTACAGAAACATATATCTATCTATTATCAAGGATTAATTTACATCAATAAAGTTTTTACAGAATGTCATACGTAAAAGAATGTCATAAGTGTATGTTTTCAAAGCCATATACTAGCCTGATTTAATTTGTAATGCCATTAAGTTGCTAAGATTTGCTAAATGCAAAATAGCTGCTTGGTTGCACTTACTATATGTAACCATTGAGGGGCAGTGTGACAATAGGCTTCTCCATCAAACAACTTGGAGATTGACCATGTCTTTATGGAAAGGGTGTCCACTTTGTATTTATGTGGACAGAATCGCTGAAGGGGGCTTTGGGGTTGAGTCTGAGAAAGGGGAATGACGTTTTTTGGCCTTGACTATGGTAATTTGAACAAGAGTGAAGCCTCTAAAACATTTTGGGGAGAGGACTTTTGACAAGCCTCTCTCAGGTGAACCGTAATTTAGCCCTGACAAATAGGAACGCTAATACATCTTTAAATAAATTGCGGTGTCATGGTGTATCCTCAATCAAAACATGTCAGTCGGCTAAACCATTTGTTTATGAACGTGTGATATACTGTGGGGTAAACCATCAGGACATGTCAGTCAGGAGACAAAAAAGTATATAAAAAAAACCTCATATCTTGCACTCAACACTGGAAACTTTCAATTCCTCTTAATCTTTAATACAAAGCATGAAGTCCACTAAAAGTGTACTCAATAATTGATCAGATTGTTCCCTTTGCGCACAGTGTCTCTTCACTAGGCCAATGATGTTAGCTTATAAAACCAATGGAACATGGAAAAGCGATCCCTTATTCCCTTGTCCTGTCTGTATCCCCTCACCTGTTCTGTGTCTGAATTATTAAGGTCTGCCTAGCTCTGTAATACGGTCTGCAGGAGGAGGCACAAAAATATTCCTCTGTTCTTCAGCTGTTTCTTACCGCAAAGGTTCACCCCCGCCATGACCTGTAGCAAGGACTGAAACCTTAATATATAATGATTTTGATCAGTCATTTTGATTCTTCTTCTGTTATAAAACCGCTGTGCAGATGTGGCGGATTCACACAGAGAACCCAAGCACAGCAACCTTGATGTGTGACTGCAATTATTTAAGTGTGGCCTTGGTTGACAATGGCTCATGTACGAGTTCCTTGACAAAAACACCATTTGTGATGGATGGTGACTGCACTCTCTCGTCCCCCTTTCGACAGAGTGACCTCTTGACCTTTCAATGGAGTACATCATGGATGTTGTTAGAGGCACGTTGTGTCATGTGGAGACCGCAAGTATTTCTTACAAGGACTCTGTCTCATTCATCCTCTCTGGTTGTTTTTCCCTCTCTCCCTCCTATCTGTGTCCACCACTCCCTCTCCTTGCTCCCCCCCCCCCTCTCCTCCAATCCCCTGCCCTCCCTCAGTCTCCCCCTCCCTCTCTTCCCTAGTGTATTAAAGGCTTTGACGCTCTCAGTAAAAAGCTGATTTATTTTGTGGAGATATCGATCGGTCCCTGCATTAAAGATTATAATTCATTACCCTGGCCCTTTTAATACATTAAACACTCAAAATAAAAATAAAATAAAACAAAATCGAGGTGGGTGCGAGTGGAAAACACTCAGGCGCCGTCCACTCACACAAGCACCAACACACGCACGCACACACACACACAAACACACACACCTTCCCTGTTCATCTCAATCACTTTTAGACTCACAAACACAAACACTCACATACAAATACACACTTCAGCAATATAGCCACACATAAATATTCAGTAATACTGAACAGCATAAACCCAGACACCCAGCTGGCCTGATGTGCAAATAGAAGGCACATGCACAGAATCACACTATACTGTAACTCAATGACAAAACATGCAGACACGCACACACACACAGATTGTAAATCATACCTAGAGCCTGATCATGACAGCATACATTCAGTGAGTTATGCAGTGACATTTAGGTGGTCTGTTGTTGGAGAAGGTCTCTTGTAATTCAATGTCTGTGTGTTTTCTTTTTCTTGGGGTGAGAAGGAAAGGATTCTTGTTTTGTAATTTGCACACTGGTGAAGCCTATATCAAGAAATTAATGAACAGCCCTGGGGTAATTGTAATGATTCACCATACACTTACTGTGAGTAAGAACAAACCTCCAAAACCACACACACACTGACAACTCTTGCCCGACCTTCTTCATGAACCAGAGGCATTTCGTTTTCAGCTGCTTAGTAAAGTAAAGCCTCTGCACATATGTAAAAAAACAAAATACTCCTGGATTTAACCGACCATATGGAGACAGACTTGAATAATTACCAAGTGCAAACTTTGCTGCACGTCGCCTGATTATTCACTTGTACTGGGGAGGGATTAAATGAAGGGGGTTGCTGTCAAATGTTGCAATAGCCCAGGAAGGCATAAGGACGGTGAGATCGAGGGAAATGGACTGATGGAATGCAGGTGTGTGTTAGCCTGGCACACGGTAGCCCTGATGATGCCTGGACACAAGGCCTTCAATATTTTAGCAAGCTGTCCGGTGGAAGGCAAGAAAAGACTCTCAACAACACCTCCAACCAAAATAAAAACATGTTGATGCCTAGATAACTTTTTCCACCGGCTTCTTCACAATGCAGTGAAATGGGTTTCTGTGGAGATTCAAGAGGGAGGGAGTACAGGTCAAGATCCTGGCCTGGATGATACTGTCCACGAGTTACCCAGGTTGCAATATGGATTAACATCCCTTCCTACCTCTCCTCCACTCATAAATAATATTCAAGTCTGATGCAGGTTTCTGTTTTGGTCAAGAATCTGGGAAAATATACGGCCCTTTAATTACCGCAGTTCCAGAAGGGGAAAAAAAGGTTGCCCTCAAATCATTCCAGAAGAACAGAGAACACTGTCCATTCCCCTTTGCACAAACACTGCGTTTTCTTACTGAGTTGTTTTTTTTGCACTCCCTTTCCTTGTACACCCGACTCGTGAGCTCACCCCCCCTACCCCAACCCCAACCCCAACCCCACTCTCACCCACCCCTACCCCCACCCCCACACACCCAGGTTTATGCGCCCCCCTCCTTCAGCATGGCGTTTCCAAGCCCTGACAGGCTTTTAGGTAGTAAATCACCCAATTGATCCAATGGGGCAGCGGAGTGTCCTAGGTTCTGCTAAGCAGCCATTTTCATTTCACAAGCGGTTTACCACCATCCCCTCACTCCCTCTCTCCCCAGCATCCATAAACATCAGCTTCGCCCTTCTCGATTCAACACACACACACACACGTCTTGACCTCTCACTTTTGTCCAGAGCACTCAATCTCCCCCACTCTCTCTGCCACTTCTCTAATCTGTTAGAAAGGCCACTTTTTCATCAGATCGCACAGAGGACTCGCAATTGACGCATTTGGTGAGACGAGGAGACGCGACTGGCTAACACAAAGAAAGTCGACAGATGCTCTGGGTTGACACTCGGCAGGAGATACTGATACCTCCGAAATAGAAAAGCATTCATAAAGAGCGAGAAAGTGTGTTTGCGAGGAAAGAAAGAGAGAAAGAGAGAGTCAGAGAAGAGGAGTGAAAGGGTGAGAAAAGAAGGGGGAAAAAAAAACCTGGATGGATGTCGACAAGAGGAGGTGAAGAGGAGAGAAAACGAGTGAGAGCGTGTGAGCCGATTGAGAGAAAGAGTGAGGGTGATAAAAACAAGTGCGGCTAATCTGTCTCAATAGGAGAGTTAGGGCCTTTTAGGAGACACATCTCTGTAATCTTCACTCGAGAGTTACCAAATCAGGGAGGATAAATGATGCGTGTTTGTGATGCAAATAGTGGGAATTGAATTAAACTGAGAGGAACGGGGGAGCTTGTGATGGGAGAGAGGGATTCAGAGATGAGAGGAGAAGAAAGATAGAGGGGGGGGGGTGCTAGAGAAGAAGAGAGGGCAGTGGATAGGCAGAAGAATAAATGAAAGGAGAAGAGGAGAGAAACAGCGCTGATGGGACAAGGATGAAGAGGGCCCGTGGGATAATTACTGCGAAAGCTCAGCTGTCCTTTTCGCTCCAGCCCTACTTCACTCTCTCTCTCCCTCCTCTTGTCTGCTTTATGCATGTACATCTCTCATACCTCCATGTTAAATCCGTCTCAAATGGGCCCAAACTGCCCTTCTCTCGCTCCACTTCTCCCCCCAAGCTCTCTATCCCCCTTTTTTCTGTTACACTCTTTTCTTCTCCCCCTCTTCTCTATCTCTCGCCCTGAACAGTCGCAACACTCCCTCTCTTTCTTTCTATCTTTTCTTTCTTCCTCTTGTTCTTGCCTGCTCCTGCTCTGTCTCTTCCTCCTCATTATTCAGAGAGGAGTCTGTGATGACAGTATCTGGGCTGTCCGCTGCTTATTAAAAAATGAAAATGACTTCAAATGAGTTCATCAAGAACTCCCTCTCTTCTCTCTCCTCCCATCAGGAGAGAACAGAGAGGAAAGACTAACAGACTTGCTGGAGATTTCTCTGTGTGTGTGTGAGTGAGAGAGAGAAAGAGAGAGAGAAAGAGTGTGTGTGTGTGTGTACTCTTCTCCTCCAGACAGAAATAAAAACCAGCCCAAGAATAAAGAGAGTAATAACTTCATTTGAAACAACATCCAGTATGTCTTGAAACAGTTTATCTTCTACAGCATTGTAAGTGGATCACTTAAAGACCAGAGACCCTTTACCCCACAGTGCAATTAGTCCAGTAAAAAAGAGCAAGGCCGAGCCATTAGATTTCTAAAAGAATTGATTTTAATGAGATTCTTTCATCAAGCCCGCAGACATACAGTGAAATGGCAGAGAGGGGGGAAAAAAGGTTATTTAATTGTAGGCTGAGTGTTGAGATCATGAGCAGAGCCTAAGCAATGCTTCCATTTCCTCTGGTCTAATAGTTTCAATAACTTCTACACGCCTGTAAGGCATTCAGGCTTGCCAAATATTTATTTAGCAGGAGCATAAACATATTACTGAGAATATATCACATCTTTGGCTATTAATATTACAAACATCACTTCAAATCCACTCAAACACATCACCACTCCAAGAGAATATGATAGAACATTAATCTTATGAATTAAATCAAATGTTGGCTTACACAGGGCGGTCAGTGGAAAACAGGTCTAATGAAAATGCCACTGGTGGTTCACTGTGGTGTGAACCACATCAGGTAACACTTGTTAAAAGAATGTGAGTGTCAACATAAAGGTTTCACCTATTTCAAATCCACCTCATCACCACACCAACATTGAGGCGGAAATCACAAGCTGAATTAATACCAGGAGAGTCAGAAGTGTATGTGAGAACCAAGGCTAAACATTTCTATCAAACATCCAGGCACTACGTTCATCTTAACACTGTAGAAACCAAATCAATGGGTCTTCACTTTTGTCTGTTTTCCTCTGAAATACGCAGCCTGAAGTGCTACACTTGACACTGTGTACCTAATTGCTGTTATTGACCCTGCGTGGTATTTTGCGAGCGTGTCTTGTTTAGGAAGATGTCAGGTGGTCCAGCAGAGCCTTTCCATGTCAAAGATTTCCCCTGCAGCATCACAGTAATTACACATGTTTGCCAGGTTTCTCTATAGTAGGAAGTTTTAAAGCAAGCAGAGACTGAAGAGGTGTGACGTGTGTGTGTGTGTGTGTGTGTGTGTGTGTGTGTGTGTGTGTGTTGGGGTGGTGGTGGGTGGGTAAAAAGAAGAGCAGGAGAAGGAGTTCAGGCAAAACCATGATGGGTGGCGTAGCGTATCCACGGCAACCGTGACAGGCAATCATAGCTTGCTTTTCACAGAGGATCCTGCTGAGAAAAGAGGAAGAGGGATTTTTTAAGCACACAGATTAAATGTCGCTTTTCATCTAATTATCATCCCTGCCAGTGCCATTATCGTCATGACCATCAGCTCAGGTGAAGAGCTCAGGCCCCAACCCTATTTCCCCCCCTTGATGGTACCATCAACATTACTAAGACATGTCTGTCAATTCGGGAAAAATGACAAAAAATACAGTGTTATTATAGCAATTATTAGTCTACATTTACAACTACGATTAGCCTGACGTTCACAGACGCACAAGTCAGTTTTATGGTGTAATTAGACACAGAGTGCATTGCAGCTAATATGCTGACACAGTGGGTAGCTTGTTAGATGGAGAGGAAGGGAGATAAGAGACGGTATATCGACAGCCGACGAGCTGCCGATCTAACAGAGGTTAGCATCAGATACAGCCAGCTACGAGCACTATAGGCTTCTCAACAAACAGGGACAAACAATACACAAGCACCAGAGCACACCATGCCTTGATGTTTACCTGTATACCTGGGAAGCTCTCTTATTGGCCAGCAGACTGAGCTGATAAGGGGGGTAGGGATGAACATGAGGGGTTTGGAAGGGGAAAACAAGCAAAGATTGTCCAAAATATTCCAGCACATGTAGTGATGTAGAAAAGCATGGTTTTTCATATGACATTCCTCAGTGTGAAGTGCTATTCCGGAAAAGGCCATTCGGAAAATAAAAATGACTTCTGTGGGTGATTTGTTACTCAGAATGGTTGTAAATGACGCTACAGGTTGTGCATTATGTTGATGCTGGCTGTGACTGATGTAGGCAACAATGACGGCAAGCCAAAGAGAATTACAACACATCTCCATGGAGCCCTGTTTGTCTTGCTAGACGATGGCACATTTGAAGGGACATCAATGAAAAGAAGTGACCCCCTGTCTGTGACCCTACAGGCATCAGATACTCAGACAGTGCGGTGAGATACTCTCTCGTAAGTCGCCACATACTGTTCTGAAAGTACTTCACTGAATAAATTAACAAGGGTGCAAAACTGCGCTCTGCAGCTGCTAAATTCTTAACAGGCAAGACATAATTACGTTATAAGTCAGGCTGTCAGTGGATGCTTTGTACGATTCTCTGGAGTCTACAGTATGAGTTGCTGATATTGCTGGGTGTGCGAGTGCCTGGCGCTGGTAATACTCACCCTGGGGGAAATAGTGGGGTAGATTAGACTCATATAGATCGTTGTCTGTCTTCAGAAAGACGCAGAAGATGACACGGTCCAGCTTTGAAGGCAACAATAAGAACATTGAGAATGCACCACAGTAGCATATTTGTACACATTCATTGGTTAGATAAATAGAATCCACATTGAGTGTTATTTTCTTCAAGGTCAATGCTTTTATATCTATGCTGTCATTTCCTTCAAGGTCAATATTTCTATATCTTTATGATGTCATTTCCTTTAATCCAAGAGTTAGATAACCATCTTCAGAAATGTCCTCCACAAACACAGTTCAGCATCCTCGCTTAAACTCACTCCACCTCAATTAGACTCCATTAGACACAATTGCATACACACTTCTGAAGAGAGTGTTAGGAAGAGTCAATGTTGCAGATAATACAAAGTGCTACAATGGACTGATTCATTTTTTATTTTATTTTTTTAACACACTGGCAGCACTGAAGATCCTTTCAGGGACTCATGTAAAGCAAAGATGGAAGAGGTAACGAGTCATGTTCATTAATGACTACCAGCATAGCTAAAGGTCATAGCATAGAGTGCAGTCAAGGCATTAACAGTGAATAGAAACAGCTGTCTGCTCACCTTCAATGACAACAAACTCTTATCTTTTTTTGGATGTGTTCTACATTATTCACCTGACGGGTGCAGAGTTTCACCCTCCCTTCACCCTCACCCCCCTTGTTTCCAAAACTCACTTGTCTTGCCTCACTGTGAGCAAAGACGGAGCCAGAACTGGCACGACTTGAATTGACAACATGTGACAGAGCCTGTTGCCAAGTTTAGAATTTTCAATTTGTTTGTTTTGTCTCTTCGCTGTTTGGACGTGCCCGTGCTGATTCCCCATCAAACGACACTCTTCCTACTGCCCCCCACAATCCCCAAACCCCATCCAACCACCACCCTCTCACCCCACCCACGCAACCACCACTCCCCTCCCCTCCCTCTTGCTTCTGCCTCTAACTACACCCAAACCCCACCCCCCACCAACTCCGCCCTTCCTTCGTCTCCTCCATCAGGTCTGTGGGGTGTGGATGGGGGGTTGGGGGGGGGGGGGGGGTAAGTGTGTGTGTGTGTGGGGGGGGGGGGATTAGGGTTGGCTGAGGGAGGCTGCTGGAGAAGAAGAAGCTGGGGGTTTAATTAGGATGCCTTAATGAGGCTGTCTTTGTCACACCACACATCAGTGGCGCTCGGGAGGCGCGAACAGCTCAGTGAAAAAGCCACTGATGAACAGGGGACGAGTGGAGGAGAGAGAGAGAGAGAGAGAGAGAAGGAAGGAGGCAGAGGGATGAGAGCTGTTGAAGGAGGAGAGAGAGAGTTAGAGAGAAAAAACAGAGAGAGAGTGAACAGGAAAGAAAAAAATGGGAATGGTGCAACGAGGGCCATGGAGGACAAGAGAGAAGGTTGGAGTGAAAGATGGAAAGGAACAAGAACGAAGAGAGGAAATGAATGACTTAAATGTTAACATAGGAGTTCAACTTTTCTTGTTTAGTCTCGGTATTTCACTTGGATTCTTTCCATTCCCATCCAAGAGATTAGTGTGTGTGTGTGTGTGTGTGTGTGCTGGCGCATATACCCTTGTGTTTTGTGCATGTGTGTTTGTGTGTATCTACTACAGCATTTCAGTTATGATCTAATTATATCCAGCTAAGCCCTGCATGTTTACAGTATACGGGCATATGAAGAGTACAGTAAAACTCTGTCTGTGTGTGAGAGTGTGTGTGTATGTGTGTGTGTGTGTGTGTGTGTGTGTCAGTGTGTGTGCGTATTGTGAGTACATCTGTGCTGTTTGAAAAACACAGTCCCACAGTGACTACTCTTCCCTTGTGTTTATGGGAAAACCATGCCAAAACACACACCTAGGGGGAACAGAGAAACGAGAGAAAAAAACATGAACACACACACACATTTGCACACACACAGACACAAAGAATAAGAGAGTGAGAGAGAGAGAGAGAGAGGGAGAGAGGAAAGGAGGGAAGGATGGAGTGAAGGAAAGACAGAGAAAAGGAAAGACAGAGAAAAACCACACCTGTTCATAATGCTCATCCAGGTATTCTTTCACTGTAGCCAAGGCCACTTTCACTGCGTCCTCAGGTGGATACCCTACACAGAAACACGCAAATATACAAACATGCATTACATACCTAGCCACAAAGGTATAGTTGTCACATATCACACCACTGTTCATAATAAATTCACACAAGCACCACATCCAACAAAACAACAAGCATCGCAGAATCTCTCAAAAAACAAAAACAAGCTGCTCCATTCAGGCATATACACAAAATATGGTGTGTGTGTGTGCAGCTGTGACCCCGTCCTTGTAAAAACAGCCCTTCACATACAGCAGAGAAGCTCTCTATAGCTCTGTGATGCAACTGCTGAGTGAGTCACTGAGACGGCTACACATCAGGAAAAAAACAGGGATCAGCGGAGGTGGGTAATGAACGCACTGCGGCCCTGCACACAAAAGGAAGGGGTGAGCTGCAGATAGCGTACATTACAGGCAGCCTTTACGGAGGCCACACAAAAGGCTCGACGGGTACTGACGCGAGATGGAGTGGCTTATTTAGACTAGGCCCGGCTGCTGAAATAATAAGGTCTCCCACACGCATGTCCGCTCATATCTCCGCAGCAAATCCACTTGATTCTAAAGGATGCATAACAAGGCATGGGGTAGAACACACAGTGAAAGCAGTCTCCAGTCCTTTACTGTCCAGCCAATAGCATGAGGCTTGGAGAGAAAAAAAAAGGGTTATGTTCTGTGACAGTGGTCCTCAATAATTTATCAGACTTTAGACTGACGTTTACATCTTTACATTAAAGTATGCATGCATCTGAGGATAATATGTACATTCTGAGGTATGTATGAATGTTGATGGAAAAAAAAGAAACCAGCAAACTTCTTGTTGAAGAGACTGCCGTTATCCTGTGCTAACAATATCTTGAAAGATGTGCCTGACAGATTGCCTACTTTGGTCTCTTTTAGAGAAGTAGTCTTTTCCTTCCTCCAACGAAATCATTTGGCTTGTGTTCATGTTTTTCAGCACTCCAGTCAGTCAAGAGACTAGGCCATATGACACCATTGCATAAAGGATGTTGGTTTTCTTAGTTTGCTACCAGCTTCTAGTACAACCCATTTATTACATTATCGACTGGGATAAAATAAGTTTATTATCCCCATAAACTTAAAATCAAATTTAACATAATTTTGAGATGGTCGGTCAATTTATCACATCACCATCTATCTGACCAAGCAGGTCAAATAAAACTCCAATTCAGAGGATGCCCTAAATCACTGTATTGGACACCATTTAATTTGCTATATTTAATTATGTTTTAATTAAGTTTTAACTTCAATTATGGAAAAGAAATCCCATTACGAGGAGCTGTACAATAATTTATTTGATCCTAGCGCCTTATGTCCCTGGAAAAGAGTTTGTCAAAGGCAACCCCCACCCCCCTAAGTTACAGGAGTCCTTCTCAAGTCTAATCACCACACGAAGCGCTAAGAAAGGGGGATTACGAAATCAGAGGGACATGGACTCACTTGTAATCTCTTTTAATCGTGCTGTCTAATCTTACTCTTAATCTAAAAAAAAGAAATCCCTGCCACGGCGAGTGATATCTGGCCGCGTCCCTGCACAAACACTCAAGCATAAGTAAGGCTTCGGCGGGGGGGGGGGGGGGGTCTGAGGAGCAAACATTTTTCACTCTTTCTCTCAGTTTCTCTCTCCGTCACAATCCTTCTCTCCTTTTGTTCTCCAGCTTCAGTCTCAGCAATCTGTGTCAGACACTTTCACAATTCCTCTTTCATTGTGTGCCGTTAACATGGCCTAATATGGCTGGCATTTTTTTCTCTCTCCATCCCACTCTCTCTGAAACCCTCAATATGATTCTACTCACATCACATCTCTAACAGTACATATCGTATGGTTACTGTGTGTAATGACGCAAGAGTGCCTGTCAAAGACAATGGGACGAGATAAACAGCCCCATCTTAAGAACACAGGGATGTTGTGTTGTTGTATACTCACCATAGACTCCAGTGGAGATACAAGGGAATGCCTGTATCAGAGAGAGGTAATGGAGGACAAGAGGACGGCATCAAAGGCAGCACTTCAAAGCCACAGAGTCAACAGGAAGGTTGAGAATGCTGTTCTAACAGGCGCCCTTGTGGCTAATATAATCGGATAGCCCTTTCATTTCAATCGAGGCACATTTCTGAAGACCCTTAAGCAGTCAGCTGAGACAGGTCACTGGGCCCATGTGACTACAACCATGAAAATATGAATACAGCTTTTGTCTGTCAGTGATGTTGCAACAAGTGCACTAAAAGTATTTAGCATTTACAGACAGTTTGATATATGTGCTATTTCATTTCTATGTAAAGATTTGCACATACACGTACATTAAAAACACCCAAAGAAAAACTTGTGGCCCCAGGTGTATATCCATTTTATATAAAACCTCACATAGCTAAACTAGTTCAGCTGAAAACAATAGGATGGCCCAAATGTCTTCATTGATTATCCTCAAAACTCAGTCTATCAGAGTATATTTCACATACCAGTGAATGCACACCCAGATAAAGGCATCACATGCTACTTTCCCACCTGGATTTATGTGTGTGAGTGTGTGTGAGTGTGTGTGTCTCAGCTCACTGGACCTTACCACTGTCCTCAGCTGGTTCTGTACGGCTGTCTGGAGGCTGTTGTGGTAGCAGTCTCGCAGGGCGTTTTTCTCCTCGTCACTCACTTCACCGAAAGCTATAGGGCCCACTGTGTGAATCACATCTGTGGGAATAAGGGTGTGGAGTGGGGTGAGAGCGACACTAGCGTCACCCTAAAAATAACACCCAGGTTTTAGCTGAGGGAAGCAACAGCATTAACTTGTTATAACATGAGCACACACACAGACACAAAAATATGACAGAAATCCATTTCTTATCGAAACTGATTCAGCAGTCACACTATCTGATGTGAAAGCGTATCTGTCAAGGAAAGCGTCAATTTTTATGTTGTGGAGCTCAGCGTCCTCAGGAAAAATGTCAGCCGAATTATCTGCTCAATGCGTGCCATGTAAAAGATCTAACGTGTGCATTTCAGAGCGGGGCATGTAAATTTCGCTTTTGAAAATTAACTGCGAAATGAATGAATTCGCCGGGCTTGATAAATATATCATTTCGGGTCTCTGAGGCGATGATAAAAAAAGAGGAAAATGTAAATTGGGCAATTGTAATTAGTCTCTGCAGTTTCCTTGAGTGATGCCACTAGGGTAGAAATTATTAAACGACTCCATTGGCAGTGTGGAAGCACAGATTAAAGTTGACTTGCTGGTGTCAGAGTGCCCATTGTTTTAGATGTGAGAAAAGGTGGATTTATTCTGTCAAGTTAAATCATAAGTCTAGGTCTGAATTGGATCATTTATCTGTACAGGTCTAGACAGCCTAGGGTGACTTATTTTTCCATTGCAATTTTGTCATCCTTGTCACTGCTGTCACTTCTACACCGTCTATACAAAGCCAGCATAACCTCTGGACAACCTCTGCACAACCCTGGACTGCTCTGTTCATTTATCTACTCGTTTTTTTTTCCTTCTTCCCTCCCACACCTCAGTCCACTGCAGTCCACTACACCATCACTTTTCATCTCCAGCGTGATCCACACGTCCTCTTCCCATGGCCGTCTGACCCATATCTCTCTCCTCCTCCTCCTCTTCCCATGGCTGTCTGACCCCTCTCTCTCTCTCTCTCTTTCCATCTCTTTCTTCTCTTCATCCATCGTCCGACTCATTCATTTGCTGCCTGACCTCCCCATCCATGCCGGCTGAAGCCCTTTTGCCCTTTTTTCTCGATTCCCTATCTCCTATCTTGTCCTCCTGTTCCTCCCTTTCTCCTTTCTCCTCTCCTCTCCCCCCTCCCTTTCGGCTGCAGCGCGTCTCTCCTTCGCCACCTCGGCCGGTGCGTCCTGTCGGGCTGCAGGTTATTTACTGCTCCTCTCCTCTGTGTTTACAGCATCGATTGCCTCCCTGTTTGTTTAGTCCAGTTGCCCGGACCATACATCAGCCCGGTCACACACACACACACACACACACACACACATTACTCAGACAGAGAGGGAGAGAGGGAGAGAAAGAGAGAGAGAGAGAGAGAGAGAGAGAGAAAAATATAGAGACTGAAAGAGAGAGAGAGAGAGAAGTATAGAGACTGAAAGAGAGAGAGAGAGAGACAGTGATGGAGTAGAAGAATAGAGTAAAGAGTGAAGTTAAGAGGAAGAGACAGTTCAAAAGAGATTAATGGAGAATTAGACAGGAATAGGCAAGGAAGGAGAGATGTGAAAGGAGACAACCAGAAAGGTCAGAACAAGTGACAAAGAGAGAGAGAGAAAAAGAGAGAGACAGAGAGAGAGGAGAGAGGGAGAGAGAGAATGAGAGAGGGAGATGGGGAGAGAGAGAGAGAAATAGGCAGGGAGAGAGAGAGAGAGAGAGAAAGAGGCAAGGAGGGAGAGAAAGTGACAAAGGAGTGGAAAGTCTGTAAGAATGTCCGATAGGGCCTCAGATGAGGAGCGATGACACTCGGCTGCAGCAGCAAAGAAAAGCTGAGGGAACAATGCACAGAGCACAGCCAGCAGAGGACAACACACAGCAGGCACACAGAGGAAGCACGATTTGAAAAGATGAGAGCAAGTGAAATGACGAGGAATAAAGGGGGATAAAACCCTTGAAAGTATGAAGACAAGCGGCGAGCAAAAAAAATGAAAAAGACTACATGTGGGAGACAGAAAAGAAGGGAAAGAACAGCAAAGTCACGGAATACTAAAAGCCTTAAGAGCATATCATTTAGGAGTCTTTGAAGAGGAGAAATATACAATATAAAGGGGGAAGGAGGGGACATATAAAAAGGAAGTAAGGGGAGAGGCAAAGAGAGGTTTAGCAAGAGGGGCAGCCCTGACGAATGAGTCCTACTCAGAGACAGAGAGCGGGAAAAGGAGGGAGAGGAGAAAGAAGGGGATGACATAATGGCTTTTGACACAGGTGCAGCTAAAGGTTGTGCCTGGCTAAAGGTTAAGGGGCCAGTGGGTGTAAATCCTGTACCAATGAACTCATGCTGACATTACTCTGCTCCATTTAAATCTGTATACACGTGCAGGCTAATGTGTGTGTGTGTGTGTGTGTGTGTGTGTAGGTGTGTGGGTTTGTGTGCCAGTGTTTTGTGTGGGGGGAATAGAAAATGTCTATGGCTACCTGAGCCACAACATAGTTCTGTAGTTAGTATAGATTGCAATGCCTTGTAGACCTTTTATCAGATGAAATTAGATGCTCACACACAATAAAAAACATCACAGTTCCTTCAGACTGTTTATCTCACTAACAAAAAGTGGTCTCCAGCATTTTAAGACCTCTTGGAAGTAACTGATATTCTAATCTAATGACAGTATCCTGACAGGTGGACACTAAAATATCAGTGCATACAAACAACCAGCTAAGAGACTAGATGAGGCCATCCCACCTCCAGTCGACATTTTATCTGCCCACACACACACACACACACACACACACACACACACACACACATGCAGAACACAAACTTGCTTGTTCTGGTTTCCCTGAATACAAGCCTGGGCATAAAAATTTATCATGACAGCTTGACCTCAGAAAAACTTTTTTAAAAGCTGCTTTTCTCTGACTCTTCCTACCTCAAATTCTCTGTTTCTCTTTCTCTCTCTCTTTCACTCTCTATTGTGTGGTGCGTTCTCTGACACATTCCTTCTGGCTTCCTCCACCCTCCCTGTTCCTCTGCCTAACTCCAAACAATACGCCTAACCTAAGAAAGACTTTTTTTTCTTTTTCTTTTTTCCCCCCAGCTTTTTTGTGCTTTATAACTCGTGTATACATTTTGGGCTCTTTTTCCATCTATTGTCTGTCTCTTGACACTTCCGGGCCTGCCACCCTTTTTTCCCTCCCTCTGTTCCTCTCTTTTGCCTATCTGTCTTTTTCTCAGTAGCTGAGTAAAAAGAGAGAAGAAACAGAAAGAGAGAGAGAAAAAGGGAAAGAAAAAAAAGGGAGAGGGGGGAATAAAAGCTGGACTGGTCCTCCGGTGCCAGCCTTCATTTCGTGCTCAATGGAGCGGACATGTCACAAAAATACAGTCCCAGGCCCATATCCATGCACACACAGGGGCCTCCTGGTGAAGTCACTCCCAACTCCACGCCTCCCTCCCTCCCTCTCTCTGCCCATCCTAGATGAGTGCAGGAGCAGGTGAAATGACTTTTTAAAGTACGTGACTGGGAATGCACAATGACTAAAATAGGGTGGAGTGGGGTGGGGGCCTGGGGGAATCACAAAGGCCCCTGAGGAAGGGGCCCAAGTGCTTACCATCTGAAACCCTTCCAAAGATAGGGCTGCTTTCACCCCTTCTGTCCATCTTTGGCTTTGCTTTGGACCTTTACAAAGTGCAACCACACACAAACACACACACAGACTCATACTCAAACACACAGGCAACTGCAGAGGACAACAGTTTCACTCAGCAGGGATGGTATATTAAATTCACAATAGTCACATATAAGATGCTACGTTGGTAATTATTGAGAGGTCGTCCATCAGCAGACAGAGGTGGGTATTGGGACTGAGTCTGTTTGAGCCGAGAGAGGATGAGACGGTAAAAGAGAGGGCAGGAGAGAGACAGTGAAAGAGGGATAAGTTATGTCTTTGACGAGAAGAGGAGAGTGGGTGTTCATTTGGCCTGGGTGGATTTTAATTAGTGTTAATTGGTCACTGAGGGAAATGAGACCATTCAGAGCATTTGTGTGTGTGTGTGTGTGTGTGTGTGTGTGTGTGTGTGTGTGTGTGCGTGTGTGTGTGCACAGCACCAAGCTGACAAGCTTCTCCTTGTCTTGCCCCCCACCCCCTTCTCTCCTCCATAACGATTGTTGCTGTTTGTCTGCTTGTTTCCCCTCCGGTTAGGTCTGTATTGGTACACAGGTTGGCTTTGGGACTTGCCACAGTGGATTGGTGCAGGGCCCGTGTGAATGTGTGAATTTGTGTGTGTGTGTGTGTGTGCTCCTTTTCTCTCACAAACCACACTCTCAACTAATTCCCCATTGGGTCGATAAGCCACCTACCTGATCTTAAATCCCTCTCGGAACACAAAGCTCGCTCTGTAGATCTCTCTTTCTCCCTGCAACCCCCTCTTCCTCTGTTCTTTCTTGTGACTGTTTCGAAAAATGTTATCTACGGCGTAATAGATTTGACTTGCCTTGGCTAAAAATACCATCTTGTTAGGCACTAACAAGACGCAACAAGCCCTGCCTCAATCTGCATGTGGAAACAAAAAAAGGTGTTTTTTCACCTTATCTAAGGCTAAGATAATTACTTAATTTTTGGAGGAATTTGTTTTTTGTGCAAATAATTGCTCTGCATAATGACGTGAGGAGACATGGCTCACAACCTTGAGATAAACGAAGACGGGTGTTGCTTGAGAAATATTGCACGTGTTTCTGCTCCTCCATGCCTTTCATCTTACTCTCCTCTTCTTTTACAGCTAGAGTGCACATATGTGGGGAGTCTAATTGCACCGCTACACAAGCTGCTTAATGACACATGCACGCACGTGCTCACACACACACACACACACACACAAACAAGGCACACTGGTACAACTTATGGATACACACACTCAGTTAATGCCATTTCAGTCAGAAAAGCAAAACAACTGGGAGTTTCAGAGTAATAGCTGCTTTTCTGTGCCTCCGACAGCATTTTTTCACACGACCCCAATCTGAGACATTACACAAGAATGGGACCAAAATACAGATTTTCTGATTTAATATGACACACACATACACATACACACACTGAGTTACAATAGAGAATCTGTTATGAGAGGTTATATTTCAAGAAATTTAAAGCAATAGTCTGGAGTCAACCAACCAATAGCCCTGTTGTTTGAGGTTGTTTGGATGTGCTACCACCAGTGCTGATCATGCTAGTTGTCTGGACCACCCAAATACAATTAGCATGAAGAACTGGGAACACAGAACAGGAACTATGGGAATAAGAATGGGGAATATTGGTACAACACAAACACAACATATTTGGCAAGCATTATACCACTGCAGATTCCCCTTGATGCTTCTGGACACTGCTCTGGCTTCACAAACTGTGGCTGAACAGCCAAGTAGACAAGAGGCCAAAATGACTAAACTAACTGGTCACATTACATTATCGATACAGTCGATACCCTAAGTGCATCTCATCCGTCCTTCTGCCTCCCTCACTTCCTTGCGAAGGAGGCCAAGGTAGGGAGGGGTCGTAAATTAGGTAGGGAAATTACTGCTAAGTGTGGGAATAAATTAAAGTGCACTTGCATCTGTAAACACTGTCTGACTACATAATTACTGCACACTCCCACTAAGACAGAGGAGGAGGGGTAAGAGAGAGAGAGAGAGAGAGGAAGGAGAGAGGGATGAAAGGAGAGAGAGAGAGTGTGTGCGTTTTAAAGCTGATGGCTTAGCTCTGGTTTGGTCTGGCCTGTGGTCTGCACTGCAGAGAGGCTCAGAGTCCAGTTTGCTGTGAATAAACACACAACATCCCTGTCAGGAGATTAGCAAGGCCCACCTCACCTGCAAGGTCGGGAAAGGGCAGTGGGGAACATGGACACACACAGACAGACAGACACACACACACACACAGACACACACACACACAGAAAGTGTGAGGCTGTCAACCCTCAGTTGTCTGCTCAGAGCACAGAGCAGACACTCATGTCTTCTCCTTTGATGACAACTCCCATACTGAGCTCACCAGGGGTGTTCAGCACCTCCACCAGCCAACACTCCTGCAGGACTGTCTACACAGACTCCACTAATGCATGTAGCCAACCAAAAAAGCCAACCAAAAGAAATGCCCCAAAAAACCCCAAAACAAAATAGAACAAAACCGTTATTTATTTCAATAGAAAGAATATCTCTGCCACTTTACTTGAGGAGACTAGGGTGCACTGGAATGCAAAAAGCAAAGAGACAAATGGAAGTCTCACTTTAGTTTCTCTAAATTGGTGGAAAATTGGACAAGAATGAAATATCATTCTGGGTTCAGACTGAGCTCATAGCAAGATTCACTCCCTTTCATAAAATAGAAGTTACGTGGATTTTTTTGCCATAACAACAACAGCAACAATGGCTCTTTAGTAACAGCAACAAAGAGCTCTTTAGTAAGTGACCTTTATTTCTATATTGGGGCCCTCTACTGGATTGCATGAAGGATTCTTCAATGACAAAACAAGGACTATTTGATAGGTAAGCACTTTAGATAAACATTATGAATGGATGTTACCACTAGTGCTGATCATGTTTGGACCAAGACCAAGACAGGTGACTCACATTTAGCCGGCAGGCCATAGGCTCCAGTGATCTTGGCCTCCCCTGTTTCACAGCCTCCCAGAGTGGCACATTCCTTCTTGAGCAGTGGCCCTGCCCCACGATGGATGGCTCCATCCACTGCAAAGGGAGGAAAGTCACACTCAGGTTCATGTTCCAGCAGAAATAACATGGTGTTGTATGAATAGATGAGAATATAACAGACCAAAATGAAAGGGTGCAAAACAAGATATGAAAATTACCAAATGAGTTCTCACAAAGGACTGAAGCTGAAAACCCCTGTAAGGAGTCCCTTCAACCACATTCACAAATGCGCCTGTCAATTTTGCCCTAATTATGCCATTATTGTGTTGCACTGTGGATTTCCTTTTCATGTCTATTACTGTTATTACACATATAGAGAGGCTGCTTAACTAAAAGTGTAAAATCTCCAGGAAATTCACTGTAATTTTTATTTCTACTCTACTTCTCTGATAGCCCTGATTAGATGCAGAGACCCTTCAACCCATTGTGTGAATGCAATGCAGCATCTACTGACGACTGGTTGTTGTTGATGCCATTGTTGTTTTCATTTTATTTTTTTATGTTGTACTATTTTACATATAGTGTATAACGTATACCATTACACATATCCCAAGGGTAAGATTGTGATGTTGGTTTTGAGACTTGTCGGCGAGTTGATGGTGGTGTAGCTGAAGAACTGAGAGCGTGAGGGCAAACCTGCCTGCCATGATAGGAAGCCTCGCGATTCCTCTGACAAGAGAGAGCAGAGGGTGGGCATGGGGAGGGGTGGGTGATAAAAAATGGGGTGAAAGAATATGGAGGAGAAACGGTGAGGAAACGGGTGAGGTGCAGTTGGCATATGTGGGAATAGCTGGAATGGAGGCTCGTTTGTGTGTGTGTGTGTGTGTGTCGGGGGGGATGGTGGTGAAGACAGCCGGGAAAGGATGAGAGAAGAACAAGAAAGAATGTAAATGATCCGGAGGAATCAAGAATGAAAGAAATTAGTTAGTCGTTAGATTTAGTAAAAGATGGAGGGAGGAAGGGACATATGATCGGGGTTAAAGCTTAGGAAGTATTGGTACTGCACGCACGCATGCACGCGTGTGTGTGTGTAAAGGAAAGTGGAGCGAGGGCAAAGGGTACGTGATGAGAGAAACAAGGAGAGAAGCAAAGGAGAAGACAGGAGCAAGCACACTGTAGTGCCAGCCTCAGGGACTGCGCTTACCTTCCTGCCCCATCATCCCACGCACACCTTTCCATCGTTACACACGCATGTACGCCTCTTGTTAGCAGGTGCTAATTGGTACCACGCTATACCTGGCTGGGAGCTTGGGACGCATTTGAAAGCAGATGCCGTAGGCGTTCTTCAGTCGTAGCAAGCTCACACAAAGAAGCATTTATGCATTCCTCTATGAGTGTACGCGCACACACACACACACACACACACACACACACACACACACACACACACACACACACACACACACATACACACACAGTTGTAGCACCACCATCAAATAAACACACATACAAACAACTACTAATTGTATTCTGCTAAAAACACACCCACACGTATGCTGGCAGTGTTAGATCCACCACATGGACAATCAGCTAGTTGTTAATGCGCATCTTCTGTAGATAATCGCATTTTGGATTGGTCAAGAGTGAAGACTGTTCGCGCTGATGAGCACTAGTCGGATGAAATGCCATCCACTTATTGGCCAAGGCCGGTCACCATGGCAACCATTAGCGAGGGGTGTCCAGGAGGCTGCGGCAACATCTGTTTGGCCTCTCCCAAAGTCCCCGCGAGGGAGCCGGGATCGCTTGCTTTGGTCTGGTCCAGTTGGCCAATCGGTTTAGTTTCAAACTGGATGTCATCCACAATTCCGATCTGGCCAAACTCAAGGACAGCACAAAAGTAAGTGCGCACCCTTGCACACACGCATATGCGCACACATGCACGCACACACATGCACATGCACACACACACACACACACACACACACACACACACACACACACACACTCTTTGTAGTTCATTTTTCATTTCAATCAGCCTCCTTCCTCATGTCCTTGTCATCTTTGTATATTTGGGAGTCTGCACCAAACAGAGAGGGCTTTAAAACAGTGGGGACGCAGCTGCCTCTGTGCAACTTTATCGCATTAATCCAACATTTTCACGCCGACGAGAGGGAAATGTCACAGTGTACTCTGAATGAGCGGGATGCTTGGCAGTTGAATTTAGAACAATAGGCTTTCTGGAGTTCCGTGATCACAAGACACAGCTTTTCTTTTTTTTTTTTTTTTTTTTACATCCTCTCTGATTTATTTTCGATGTGGATTAATCGAGATCACCCTGGAGCTTGAGTTGAGGGCTTAATTGCAGAGAAATCTAATGTGCCATTTGAAATAATATGGGGTCTAAAAGCTTGGTCAAACTGGTATAATTTCTGTATTTTTTTATGTTGATTTTCATCTGCTGAGGGTTTTTAGGAACTGCTTTCCCTGCTCTGCCTCGTTAATTGACATTTAGTTCCATGTTCTCATGAATGTATGAAAAAACATCAACGGGGTCAATTTAACCTACAGGGCACTACAGGCATCTACCCTTTCCCACACACTCCTCAATTACCTGTCCACCTGCCCCTTCAGTACTTCCCTCACACTGTGGCTAATCTATTTATTCATCCACCCATCCATCCATCCATCCATCCATCCATCCTCATATCTCTACCTTTCATTTGCCTTTTATCTCACCTGTCCTTTATTCATCCACTTTGCTGTCAATTTCCTACTCTTTTAACGCTCCCAATTCAGCAAGTCCACCATTCACCATCACTCTTCACTCCACATACAGGCACAGTCATTAGGGCTGTTCCAAACAACGATTTAGTATTTTTAGATTAGTTGACTAATGACTGATTTTAATCTAATGATTAATTAAAAAAATTAGGCCTATGAAACGTGACACTCACTCTAATTTCAGTTCAAGCAGCAGTGCAGAAATGAGGGGCTAAGACAAAAAACTAAAAACAATCGACTAATGTAACTTCACAACACCAAAAATTCCACGTGTTAATAACATGCTTGGTTGGGGCATGTTATTAACAGACAGAATAGAATTAATCAAAGCCAATCCTCACATAGCCAATCTTGACGTGTGTGTTCCTCCATCATAAGTAACCTTAATTTTAGCTGCTTTTAGCTTGTATTTTAGCTGTGCTATTAGGATGCAATTGTTTGATCCTGATGCATCAATGAAATTTTTGCATTGACTAATTTTCGTAGTCGATTAGATTGTTTAAAACGATGCGTCGTCCCAGCTCTTAGTCATTTCTGCACTCTCTTTCGCCCCATAGTCAGCTATGTATAAAAACTGATACTTTCTAGACAGTTGTGCCACATGTTTAGTCACTGAAACCAGCTACTTTTGAAAACTCCAGCTTAAGTGGAGAACTCTGACTCCACGTAGATGGGGAAGACAGAGTTATTGTGAAGATTTTCAGATCTCTGTTTAGCTACCTACTCATTTGACATGTTTTTGACAGCCTTCCGCGGCTCTTTTTAACCCTCCTATTGTTCGTTTCATGGTTACAGCTTTGGTGTTCCGGTTAAAAATGACCGGAGCGTGAAATGACCGGAACTTGAAATAATTTATATTATTAATAATTATATTATTAATAATTATGATCACATTTTGTAATAGACCTCTGTCCCAACTTATACTCTCTTGAATATTACACATTTAAACAAAAATGATTAATATGGATGAGGAGTGCAAACACAACAAAGTTGTTGCGGATTAGTATTAACGTAACCTTGTTTTCCTCTCTCTCTCACATACACACTTTCAATCACCTCCCACCACGCATGTACACACACATTTGCCTTCTCTTTCTTTTATTCTTCTAATGTAGAAATGGTCCATCTTCCCTAATGCACTTTTAGTCCCTGCCTAATTATCACCCAGGTTTTTCAGGTCTTAACAAACCTCTCGAGGCCAGCATAGGTGAGAGAATCAGCGAGTGAAGTATAGAAAAAAGAAGAATAAAAAAAAAAAAAAAAAAACTGAAGTGAGACAAAGATGAAGAGAAGCAAGTGAGAGCCACAAGAAAGACAGTGGAAAGGAACAGGATAATAGGAGAGGGATGGGGAGAGAGCAGAGGAAAACAAAATGGAGCAACGCACAATGAAAACACACAGACACACACACAGATACACACACACACACAGATACACACACACACACATATATCGACACACAGATACAGACACAGACAGTGACACAAAAAGACACACACACACACACAGACACAGACAGTGACACACAAAGACAGAAAAAGACATACACAAACAAACAAACAAACAGAAACACATACACACACACATATACACACATGTATATACACACAAACGCATGTAGAGCTGTTTAGTGAGTGACAGAAAGAGAGATAGAGGGATGAGCATATGAGGAGAGAGATGAAGAGAGAGCAGGAGTGGAGGTGTAAGTCAGAGAGAAAAAGAGACAGAGAGAGAGAGATGAAGAAAGAGCAGGCGCAAAGAGAGTGCAGGAGGAGTAAGTCAGAGAGAGAGAAAGAGAGAGAGAGAAAAAAAAATAAGAGAGTGAGAGTGCGGGGAGTAAGAAAGTGATGGGCAAGATGCAGAGGCACGCTCAGACAGAGTGGGTTTAAAATGACAAGGCGAAGGTCACAACTAAATCAATCCCATTTGCCTTGCTGCTGGGGCTCGGAGCTGGAGGCCGCGCATCAAGCCCACGTCACCGCAGCAGACAGACGAGCGAGCGAGCACATGTGGCCGAAGGGGCAAGCGTTGCCGTCGTCCAGCCAGGAGGGATTTGCTCATGGCCAGCCACTTAACACTGACATGCATGCAGCCATGCACACATGCACACAAAGGCATATATGCAAAGGATGCCAGACATGAACATGCACTCACTTGCTTGCTTTTACTTCAACGCACACAAATGCAGTCTTTCTCTCTTTCTCTCTCTCTCTCTTTTGTTCACACACGCACACACACACACTGACTGACACAAAAAAACATTCTTTTTTGCACACATCAACACACAGTATGAAAACTCTCTCGCGCTCTCTAGCAGGTATGCTAGAAAATGGTGCTGTTTATTCAAAGTGCATGTACGTCTCCCTACAGAGTCTGACTACAATACCAAGTATAAGTGCAAGGTGGAATCCACTGCGAAAGCTTTGCCCAATAGAGACATTAAACACAGTGACTCCACTGCACAAGGGTGATGGCAACTGAGAAAAACATGTCCTTTGAGGCCATTTTACATTAATTTCCTCATGGGTCCGTGACTTAGGACCATCAAGTCAAATCACTCCTCATCCGCCAGTCTCACATTGCTAGCTAGTAGGTTACAATCTTTGAATTGCAGGCATTTCTGTTTCTGATGTCCTAAGGAGGTCTACTGTATAAAGTCAGTTGAATATCTCTTACAAGCAATAGGTTGTCACACAGACGATGTTCATTCTCTTCTAGATTTAAGTGACCTGCAAATCTATTGCTGATAGAACTGTTTGTTTGTTCTGCAAGTAATGGCATGAACAGCAATTGAGCATTATGTACAGTCAAAGTAAGCTGTGCAAGCTACATTCACATATCTCACAGGCTTGAGCACTAACGAAAAAAGCGCTAGAAAAAAATTATAACTGGCTACAAATGTCCACATACAAGAAAATGCATTTAAAAGGATGCAGTAGACACAGTTCCTTTGGCTGACTACTCATTTACCGGCTGTTACAATATTCAGCAAATAAATGTAATTTTAAATTATACAGTGAGAAAAACACATTAAGTCTAAATGACATCAACTACATTAGTTCATGCATAGTGAATCAAACGTGATATGATTTGAATTTTTGCATTTCATTACAATGAACATATGGTTCCATTAGCAATGACACTGCCTCTCACCAATAATCTGAACCAACAGTTATGAAATCTGTGATTACATATGCCTTTTCCAAGTCAGTGGAAATTTTAAGGATTTTTAAATCTTTTTAATAATCTTTTAGGTCATTTTAATAATCTATTATGCTACCTGCTTGAAAAAATCTGAATTGGCAAACCGGGGGCCACCACATGATCAGTCAGCTTAAGCAAGTGTGAATGGAGAGCTGTGGAGACTCTTGACTTCAGGGTAGCTTCAGCAGGCTTGCACAGTGGCAGAGCGAGAGACTCTAAGCAGGGCCGGGCTATGAGGTGGAGGGGATAATTGGAACCCTGGGTGGAAGAGCTGCTCTCTTTTTGGGAGGCCTATTGGTACACATGTTGGGGCAGCAACAAGTGGCGTCGTCGGAGATAAAGCGCCTCGTTTATTTGTGTGGCTCGGAGGGGTGTATCGAGAGAGAGAGAGAGAGAGAGAGATGGGCTGGTGAGCTGAGCCAGTCATGCGCTCCTCAAATTGGTGACCTGGGCTCTCGCCAGAACGAGACAACCATCAGAAGAACTGCAGTGAAGTTCCAAGCCCCCAGCAGCCTAACATGTCCCATCTGCCCAACATCTCTCTCTCTCTCGTCCATTCTGCATTTGCTCCCTTCTCTCTTCTGAATTCTTTCTCTATCCTCACTCTCTATCCTGCAATACTTTCTTCTCTCTCTTTAAAATTTCTGTTCTGTTTCTCTCTCTTCATTTTTCCCTGTTGACCCCTTGCTGATCTCTCACTTTTTGCTCTGGCTCCCCACCGACTAATCTGTCTCAACTGAGCACCTCTCTCTCTCTTTACTCTCTCTTTCCCTTTTACACTCTCTCTCTCTCTCTCTCTCCCCTGACTTCTCTCTCTCTCTCTCTCTCTCTCTCTCTCTTGAGCTTGCTTCTCTTTCCTCATGTTCTGTTGCTCTGTGCTCTCTCCTCCATTTCACTGACCTCCTACAAACTGGGATATTAAAAGAGAGCAAGAAAGGCATAGGGAAAAAAGGATGCTATACAAAATGGATGCATATAAGAAAAGGCTTACCTCCACCTCCACCCAGCAATGATTTGTTCGCTAAAGAGGGAGAGAGAGAAAAGAAAAAGACTGATTAAATGGTGGACATATTTGTCATTTTGCAAACAAGATGCAAGCTATTGACACAACAATGATCAAAGGCGTCTGACATTAAACCAGGCACCCTTCTCCCAGACCATCCGACCTTTAGAGCACGAGGTTAAATGTATCGAACATTACATTGTCACGACTCACTAAAATCAATGCCCTTTTCATCAATGCAGACATGAATATGGTCAAGGACCTATTGTATTTTACACAAAACATGCATCTGTTTAAGTCTCACTCATTTTTTTATTGGACAATAACAGATGAGTCCACCAAATTTAAGTCATGTTTTAAACAACGGGAGGAAAGACAAAATAATTCATTCAGACATTTGGTTTGAGACATAATTTCTTATGACAAGTGGCTTCTAGTATCAATGAACATTGCATTGTGTTCTTGCCCGGGATAAATTGGAGAAACAACAAGTAATTAATTTTGACATGAAGCCCTTAGCCACAAGAGAACTGTTCTGAATGTGAGGGTTTATGATGGGCGACTAGCCGAATAAATTATGAACGAGCAATTTGATAGCTGATTAACAGTCCCACATTAGAAATTCATTGGATCTGCTGAAGACGAACATAAAAACGGCGACACTAGTTTGCTTTGTAAAGCCAGCCATGAAGCCAGACCTCATCCAGGAAGCGCAGTTTAGCCAAACTGCTCCTGCCCATATGTGCAATTATACATGTACATCCATCCACACACACACACATACACACACACACATCAAAGACATGTACAACCACACACACACACACACACACTCACTCACTCCCACACACACACACAAACGCACAATCACACATGGATACACGTTGAGGCACACGAATATGGATAGCGGGGTAACCATAGCAACCCAAAGCCCAAAGGTTTGTTACTGAAACCTAGTTAATTACAGAGTGTACAGAGACAGACAGAAAGACACTTTGAGAGAAAGAGACAGTGAGACAGAGAGAGAGAGAGAGAGACAGAGAGAGATTAGAGGGAGAAAGAGAGGGAGAACAGGGAAAGAGGGAAGAGCAAAAGAGTAGATACATTTTGCCTCTGGAAACGCCTCTCTCCCCATCTGCCCGTCAGAGTGAGAATGACATGAGGAGAGATAACAGGAGAGAGAGGGAAACCAGTGGCAAGAAAAAGAACAAAACCAACAGAAAAGAGGGAGAGAGGTAGAGAGAAGGAAAGAAAGTGTGTGTGTGCCTCTCCGTGTGTCTCTGTAGGTGTGTGTGTGTGTGTGTGTGAGAGAGAGAGAGAGAGAGAGAGAGAGAAAGAAACAACAAATGACAACAACGCAAGGCAGTTAACTGTTGATACCCCAGGGAAAGGGATTTGCCATCTGTCAAACCCTTTCCATGTGCCTGCTCCCCCGGATATGGGTGGAAGATGGTTCCATAGAGCACCCAGTGGGACAGCAACGTGACATAATAACAGTGTCAGGTGAGGGGTGAGTTGACTAACTACTCCATCTCTAATGACTTAAACTGAGACAGATTGCAAAGCCGATCCTCCTGTTCGCTGGGGACTAAGCTGTGAGGTTGTAAAAATGCCATATTTGACGACATTCCCTGTAGATTTTTTAAAAATGAGAAATGATTTATACACGCTGGCAATATTTCTTCCCCAAGAACAGCAATTAGAACCTTGTCAGTATCAGCTGGATTATATGTAGGGAATTTGAAAATACACCAGACCACATGGGAGAAAGTTGTGTATCTCTCACAAATACACACACACACACACACACACACACTCTCTCTCTCACAGAGTAGCTCCACAGACTTGGTGACGCAAGCATACACATACACACTGAATGGAAAGAGGTGTGTGTGTGTGGGGGGGGGAAGGTGGGAGAACACAGATGGGACTGAGAAAGAGAGCAAGGGAGGGAGGGAGGGAGGGAAGGAGGGGGGGGAAGAGAAAGACAGAGAGAGAGAGAGAAGAAGAAAGGCAGAGGGAGTGCTTGATTTCTGGGGCCATCACTAAAAGAAGAGAAAAGAGAATAACACAGAGGCTCCTGACTGCATCTCTAAGGTAGGAAAAGCAAATTTTCAAGTTCAGACAGAGAGCAGAGACGGAGTGAAAGAGAGAAAGCGTGTATGTGTGTGTGTGTGTGAGAGAGAGAGAGAGAAAGAGAATGAGTAACTTAAAAAAGGTGTTGAGAGAATGTCACTATTTGGTCAAAGCATTCCTTCGAAAGGAATTTAGACAGGAAAAACTGAAAAGCAATCTGAAGAATGGCTGTTAGTGTGGGGGTGGGGGTGGTGGTGTCAGATGGCCACTGGTAAGAGAGAGACAAATAGGCAAGCAGCAGGAACAAGGGCATTTTAAAGGCAAAGCTGTGCAGTCTCAGAGATCACATAAAACTCATGAAATAGCAATGGCAGTCTATATAGCACATGCTGTTGGGCATGACTTGCGGAATTTGTTTGTTTTGTTTTTTTGTAAAATTCTGGACTACTATAGGAAATGATGGCACTCGTGCCAGTGTAATTTCTTTACACCTACGCAACTATGTAGGCATTAGGAAAATGAAAGGTGCAGTAAATATTTACTAAGGCAGTTCCCACCCACCCCATCCTCCCCTTCTGCACCCCTCTCCTCTACTCCCACCACCACCCTTCCTCCCTCCATCCCTCCCTCCCCATCTTATTTTTTCTTTTTCTCCAACTCTCCTTCAAATCCCAGAGCCCCAGCGCAACCTGTTTGTTTTTCTTGTCTCTTTCCGACTCGCTTTCTGATTGCCATCCAATACCTCTCTCTCTTTTCCCTATTCTTGCTGCTCCTTCTGGCAGAATTTGGATGTGTCTGTGTGCATATGTGTGTGTGTGTTTTAATCTATCACAATGTACTGTATATCAAAACTGCAATAAGAGAAGATCAGAGAAAAGTAAAGTCATGTGTAACATGATCTGTGTGCCTTCCTCATTGATATATTCAAGCAGAAGTTCAAATTCAGCAGTGAAAATTAATATGGCACTGGAGAAAGGACAGTAAACGTGATCTGAGCAGATAGGAGAGAGGGGCAACTACAAATGAGCTATTAGGAGTAATAACAAGATGGGAGAGGAAGTGTGCAGAGCAGGGAATGTTTGAACAGTGTGTGTCCGTGGTGTGTGTGTGTGTGTGTGTGTGTGTGTGTGTGTGTGTGTGCATGGGAGAGTGTGAGTGTGTGTGTGAACAGATGTCTCCGATGTCTGACACACTCCACCATCCTGCTGGCCCATTGGCACACTGACACCTGCTACCACACACACTCATACACATACACACACAAACAAATACAAACACACAAGCAAGCTTGTGCGCACACTGACACAATTTGGAGCGCTTCCATACTCTGTATAGCCAAGTCAGTTAAAACATTTAGAAACATAAATAAATAAAATATCTCAAAAACAGTGCTACAGAAAATCTGTTTTGTTACATTCAATTTTTACATGATAACTATATGGCTAACAATGGAGTCAAATAAGAGATTTATCATAATATATATATATATATATATATATATATATATATATATATATATATATATATATATATATTTACAAATAATGAGAGTTATCATCCCGACAACTAATGAAGCAATGGGTTCTGCATTCAATTAACAATTGCTGTCAATGTCAAAACAAACAACAGCAAAAAACAAAAAACACACTGGAGTCAGTCCGATATTTTGGACGATTAAGTGACTAGGATTTGACAAGGAGTGTTTGTGTGTGCATAAGAGAGAGAGAGGTAAAGAGAGAGAGAGAGGTAAAGAAAGAGGTTGGGAGGGGGGGTGTTAAAAAAATATTTTAATAGTACAACAAAAGCGCTAACAGCTAAGAGACTTAAACAAATATTCATTCAGCGTCAGTATTGCGTTTTGACAACCAAAGTCCATCCAAATTCGTTTCTGTGAAAGCGGAGGAGAGGGTGGAGGCGAGGGCACATCGCTCGGAGACGGGGGATTGACACGAAGTCGCTGAAGCGCTGTATGTTCATTCGGAATTCGAGTCCTGTGCGAGCGGTTCAGCGTCTTTCTGACGGGCACGGCAATTTCTAAGGAGCTACCACACCAGACGAAGGGTAACGACAAAGCCAAGATTTAAAAAGACATTTGAGGCGGAAGACAAAACTAGAAATTGACAGCATTAAAAGGTACGGGATTGTGTTATTTTTTCTTATACTACACCACTTTCTCCATTTAAAGCGCCACTTGTTTCCTCAAGGATAACACTACGTCGTCAGTCCTGGCAATAGAGAGGCATTGTTTGATTTGCCCTGAATCATGGACTGTGCCGCGGAGATATTAGACTAGAATGACAAATGCAAATGTATGGATAGGGTTTAAGGACAAGGATTCAGTGAGCATCTTTTTAGAGCCACACAAGAAAAGATTGCAGAGCACGTTTATCGATGAAAGATTTACAGAATATTAATTATGACCCACTCACGGACAGTGCACGGGTGAATAGTTCTGCTTAAAATGATGTTGAATTGTAAGATGCGTGGCGCGCACATAGACATTTGGATGTACAGTACGTATGGGATGTTGGCGCGCGACTCGGTGTGCATGTGTGGGCGTGAGTGCGCGTGTGCTCAACACGTACTGATTGAGGACCGGGAGCAGGTTTTGTGGGGCTCGATGGTGTGGTGATGGTGGTGGTTTGTTTCTGTGCCAGTGTGTGTATCTGCGTGTGTGCGTGGCAGGGAGAGGGGGTTGGGGGGGGGGGGGACATGTATGTGCATTGTTATTAAGAGGTTAGGGGTATGCTGAAAGAGACTTTAGCATATCAGTGACAAAGGAGAGAGAGAATTTTACCACTTGATTATTTCCCAAAAGTATTTGCGTCCACTGGGTATAATACAGAGCACTTCAACTTAATGGTTATCATTAGCCTTCACCTGAACTCCCCTCACATTACTCCTTTCTGTCCTCAGTGTTTGTGAGAATTCTAGAAAAAAAGTGAGAATGGATTGAGTGACAAGAACTCATTCCATCATTTAATACTACATTCAAACCCATTACTTCCCTCTCTTTGCCTTCCCATTAAATAACCCCACACTTCCTCTGAATTTATAGTACAGGAAAAACATCAACAAGAGACTATTATCCAGTGAAGGAACAAGGAATTATTATATAAAGCTTTAATGGTGCAAGAGCAGTAGGCCCCCCTCTCTTAAAGTTCTCTAATATTTCTTGTATGTCACTCATAGAAGTCCTGAGAAATATCTTTAGGAAGGAAAAAAAAAAAACTGCCAGAAACTGAGCAGAAAGATTTGACAAAACTGGGGCAGCTGTTGCTTATGTAATAGAGAAACTAACAGAAAGAGGCACATAAAAAGAAAAGAAATTTCACATTGTGGTGTATATATGGGGATAAACCAAGTTTGTGCGTGTGTGTTTGTAAGAGTGAGCGGAAGAGAGAGCAGTTACGAGTGTTCAATTGACCTTGCCTGCTCGTGGTGACATTTGTTCTGGTATTGCTTGTGTATGCGCGCACGCACACACACACGCGCACACACCCTCTCTTTCTCTCTCACACACACCCCCACACAAACACGCTCTTTCCCCTCACATGCACACACACACACATAAACATCTTACCACTATCTTTTGCTCTTGTGGGTGACAGCCAGAAAACAGTGGGGATTTTGTATATTGGCCAATGTAAGACCATCTTCATGCCAACTGAGTGAAGCCACTAGATCTTAGTCTCTCAAACATACACTCACACACACACACACACACACACACACTAAATTGCAGGGCACACAAATGTTTTGCCACCCACTAGCACCTTAGCATGTGCTGGGACCACAAACAGCATGGAAGTTAGCAGTTTCACTCTCACTCAAACCTTCTCTAACACATGTACATATAAAGATGAAAGACACACACACACACAAACACAAACAATTCATTTGCCATAGTTTGATGATCCAGGGAATGCCTTCGTACATATTTTTTGATTGCACATGAAACAGAAGTCACATCAGTGCTATGCACAGACCCTGGACTCTGGAGACCTAGAGGATCCAACACATCTAGAGCAGTGGCAGGGATTAGCAAAGAGAAAATCATGCACACTAACGCGCACGCATGCGCACGCACGCACGCACGCACGCACACACACACACACACACACACACACACACACACACACACACAGGCCTCAGATTACACAAGCTCACAGGGGCCTTACAGTATGAGACTTCAGATTAAAATGTTAGTCACACAGCACAGTCAGGGAGATGGAGGAGATGGGGAAAGAGAGATAGAGAGGAAGAAAAAGAAATAAGAGAAAAAAAGACAGGAGAAGGACAAAAAAGACAGGAACACATAGGGTGAAGGAAAGGAACAGTATAACAGAGAAAAAGAAGAGAGAAAGAAAAGGAGAGAGATGGGGAGAGAGAGAAAAAAAGAAAGAAAGAGGGAGAAAATGGATGAGAGAGGGTGCTAGTCAGATTAGGGCTTCCAACCATCCCAGATCAGTGGCATTTAGCATGAAGACTAAATCTGCAGCCCTAAAATACCACAGGGTGGGGGAACCACAGCTCACATTTGGCATGAATGTCATTGTCCCAAATTTATTTATTTATTTAACCCCATGGAGTGTAAGTCTTTTTTTAATCTGCTTGAGAGTATCAGAATGGGGAAATGCACAGTGTGTGTGTGTGTGTGTGTGTGTGTGTGTGTGCAAATGCTCTTGGCTTACTCTACCACTGCTTCTGACTGAAAGGCCTATGTAGAATCTGGGTGTAGCGCTGGAAGCATATCAGTGCTTCATGTGGCAGGGCTAATGGGGACGTGGTTTGCCCGCTACCCCGTACCACCCCCTCCCCACCCTACCCCCCTGCCGATTGGCCCTCATGTCAACCAGGGCCAACGGCTCCACAGGGGCTGCTGGTGATGGGAGCTCTGCCGCTGATGAGCAGCGACGCGACAGAGAGAGAGAGAGAGTGAGAGAGAGAGAGAAAGCACACACGAGAGAGAGAAAGAGAGAAAAAGAGAGAGGGAGAGAGAGAGAGAGAGAGATCACCCATATGTAATGGCAAGTAATGGCGTCATGTGGCGATAAATGCCAGAAAATATCCTGTATTTCCATGATGTGGCCAATGCAAGCACAAAATAATACTAACATATAGCTAAGAGCATACACAGTTACATCCATACCCAGAGGAGATGAGTGCGTGCGCGCGCACACACACACACACTTAGGAGATAATAATAAGGACATGTGATAATTACTCTTCTCTTTTGCACAGTGGGCATAGTAGTGGGCTATCAACAAAGCAACAGCTGTGGCAATGAAAGTAATAAGGTTGGCCATTGTGATTGGAATGGCTGTTTTGTGCATATCTGTGTCCTTCAAGAAAACTGTACTGGCAGGGAGGCAGAGGGAAATCAAGGAAACTGCTGATTGCTCTCAGGTTTTAAGGTTGCACTCAAGGAAACAATTACTTTGAAATTTCAAAATTTCAAGATCATTATAGGTTTTGGCCTTTAAAGCGACTGTTTGGAGTATTTCCAACCATTGCTCTGTTGTCCGAGCCGAGTGCTGTCGGTGGGAAAAACGAAAGAATCTGGTAATAAGAAGTGAGAGGAGTACCTAACATCCACAATAAAATTGGATTTCTTTATGTACATAGTCAAGAAATTGCATAAAGCAACTGTCTTAATTAGCAAACCAACCAAAGGATAAGTTTCAGAATGCTTATATCTGCATGAATTCTTACGTATATCCAGATTAAAGCCCTCTCAATTAAGCATCTGAAATCATGTAGTTTTGCAGTCATATGGCCACTGAATATTCAGGGTTTCTTCATTTAAGCAACTGATACATTTTGTAATGCTACCATACTGTAGCCTTGTTCATATAGGAATCACTGTTCCTGTGTAAATGGACTGCATTTATATATATAGCGCTTTCCTACTCCTACGAGTACTCAAAGCGCTTTACATTGTATGCCTCACATTCACCCATTCACACACATGCACTCACACACCGGTGGCAGAGGCTGCCATGCAAGGTGCCAACCTGCCACCGGGAGCAATTTGGGGTTCAGTACCTTGCTCAAAGACACTTGGATGGGGTCAGCCAGAGGGGGGCACGAACCTGCAAGCCTCCGGTTGCCGAACGGCACTTCTACCACCTGCGCCACCATCTCCCCATATCTGTGTATCAACCAGTGAAGATGTAACTCTCCAAGGCCTTATTAACTTATTAATTGGACTGCTTCGGTCCATGTTTTCAATTACAGCTCCACTCAATATCCAGTAATTTTAGATATAACACTTACATATACCTCCAATTGAGTCACACTGCATTGCTGAGTTTGTGGTCTACTCACTGGCACTGCGGCTGGCCATATGATTAGATATTAAGTCCCAACGCACACCACTAAGTCCAGAGGGGGAAAAAAACGGATTTGTGATGGCACAAAAAAAAAAAACAACAAAAAACCTGAACCAATTCTAACCAATTACATTCTGTGCCCATTTTTAGAGATAACAACACAGACACCAAACTACACACCAGTACTCTTTACTAGCCACTTTTCATTTCTTGCCAGATTATCACATTAGCGGCAGGGAAAAGATGCCACCGACAAAGAGGAACAAAGAGTGGCAAACAAATGGTGTGCTGGAGTGATGGGGAGACAAGTCCACATCACAGTCAACTCATTTTCCTGGGCAATGCACACACACCCCTACACTTCTCCCCAACAAAGATCCCCCTTTTTTACTCCATAAGACTGACTGCCAGACACAGGCACATATTTACCAAAAAAAACCCTAATAAATAAAATGCACTTCTGAGAGCCAAGAAGACAGGGGTGGGGGTGGGAAACCCAGATAAAAGAGAGCTGTCATTTGAAAGTCATCTGTCTCCTTTGTAAACAGAGCAGAAAAAACTAGATGGCATCTACAACACACACACACACACACACACAGCCTACATCTGTGTGCATCAATACGCATGTTCCTTCATATGTGGGGCCAGGACCAAGTTGTCATAGCCACGGTGCAGCATGTTTCCGCCATCCCCCTGCCAAAATGAGGCAAAGCAGACATTTGGAGGCACTGGTGCTAAATAATCATTAAACCTGAAAACTCCATGCCTCTCTGGAGAGGTGTGGTACCACCACACAGCTGTTCCATTTACCGTGCGTGGGCTTGTGGAGGAAGGTGCTTGTGTGTGTGGCGGCCTAGTACAGTGTCTTTTTCGATGATGAGTAGGAGGCCTTTCGGAAGTGTAATGGAGTCAAAGCTGCGCCCTATGTGAAGGCTCATCCATGCGTTGTGTTGCCATCCTGTGTGTCAACCGATATTTGCGGAGCAAAAGAATTGCACACCGAGAACAGGCCCTCCCTGCTAATCATAGGCTGGAGCAGAGGTGGCGCACTGGCGAGAGAGGGAGGGCGGATGAATGAATGGATGGATGGATGGATGGATGGATGGAAGGATGGTGTGATGTTTTGAGGCTTAATGGTCAAACGTGACCTCCAGGTCAGCCTTGCAAGCAGTGGGAGGATTTTCTTCTTTTTAATAGGCTTGGTAGAGCGAATATTTCTATCCTCCTCAGGAGAAAAATTTGATCAGAACCAAGCACACAATTTACACATTCTTGTGTTTTTTTTTCTTTTGCTGCTGTGTGTGTGTGTGTGTGTGTGTTTGCGTGTGTAAGCCTGCATGGAGTGTTTTTGGACAAGTGAAAATGGAAAATCCCTGCTTGTTGACGAGAGGTAGCGGGAGAGAAAATTAAGCAGCCTGACCCGGTAAAATGTCGACTGGAAGTTGAGAATGGTCGCCTGAGCAACCAAGCCCATCCACTGGAAACACATCACCTGTAAATTCACCTGTAAATTCACAACAACTGTGAGAGACTAATACTACTGTTCTCAAAAAAAAAATAATAATAATAAATCAAAACTTGTGTATGTGGCTTTGTAACCTCTCAAGAGCGTGTCTGTGTGCACACAATCATCACACAAACCCAGTCATGCTCCTTCACATGGATGCACTCACACAGACACGCACACACATGCACAAACACATGGAGAGATTGACAGTGGTTTTAATTCAGCAGCAGACACACATGCATTCTCCAATGAGAGGTAGAGATGGCGACTGCTCGCTGCAACACGCCCAGTTCTGCCATCATGTGATCACAGTTGTTTGAATGCATTCAGGACCACCTTGCTCACTGACCCGAATTACAAATAAGATGAAAAACATGACATTATGGTTTGCGCGCAATGTAAAAGACACAATGCATGTAATGACCCTTCTTTATACATGTCCTCCATTGTACATATTACATCTTACCACAGGGTAGCAACAGGTAAAGAGAGAGAGGAGTGTAATATGGCAAATCAGCTCATTATTTTCAATCTCTCCCTCCATCATCTTCTTCAAAATATTTTTTTGTTGTTTGATGTGTGTGTGTGTCTGTGTTTGTGTGTGTGTGTGTATGTGTGTGTGTGTGTGTGAGTGTATGCATGTGATGGCAACAAAGAGCTGAAAAGAGAGAGGGAGCGAGACAGAGAAAGGGAAGGTACCCGGCACATAAATTGCCTGTTTATTTCCAGCCACTGCAACATTTACAAAGAGAAAGAGCCAGAGCAGGAGAGAGAAAGAGAGAGAGAGAAGCGGAGAGGGAGAGAAGGGGAGGGAGAGAGAGAGAGAGAGAAAGGGAGAGGGGGAGAGAGAGACAGAGAAGTAGAGTGAGAAGGAGAGAGTGATAGAGACAGAGGGAGGGAGGGAGAGAGAGAGAGAGGGGAGAGTGAGGAGACAGTGATAGAGACAGAGTAAAGGAGGGAGGGAGGAAGGGTGAGAGAGAGAGGGAGGGGGAGAGTGAGAAGGAGAGAGCGATAGAGAGATATATAGAGAGAGACCCAGGGAGGAAAAGGGAGTCTGAAAGGCAGGAGAAATAAGGAAATGGAGCAAAACAAAGTGAGTGAGGAAAGAGTGAGAGGAAGACAAAAGACAAAGGAAGTGAAGGAAGGGCCCAGAGAGCTGAAGGAACAGGAGATGGGGTGAGAAGGAAAGGTGCAATGACGAGGAAGGCTAAAAGGAAGCTTCCCGAAGAGCAAACGAGAGAAGAAAAAAAGAGATGAGACAGGTGTGTGTTGTGGTGTGTGTGTGTGGTGTGTGCCTGTGTGGCAGTGATTATAAGAGGCAGTGATTTGGGCACGTAAGGTGAGGTGTGTGTGTGTGTGTGTGTGTGTGAGCGCACTCTTAAGGGCTGCTGCAGCAGCGAAACCACTTTGGCAGAAATAAAGGAAGAGATTACACACTTCTAGAGTGGGAGATGGACGGATGAGGTGGAGGAGAGACAGAGAATTAGTAGGTAAATGGAGGTAAATGGAGAGATAGATAGATAGATAGATAGATAGATAGATAGATAGATAGAGAGAGGATGTCAGAATAAGAGAAAGGTGCAGAGAGGGAGAGAGCACAGAAACGTGGACAGAAAACTAAAAAAAAAAAAAAAAAAAGAACTAAAAAAACAAACAAAAAAAAACAAAAGATATCCGACAGTGAAAGTAGCTGCAGATGCAGGAACCAACACACCCTTAAAAACACAAGAAAAATCTTCAAACAAAAACGAAAAAATAAACAAAGAGGTTGGATAAAAGATGCATGGAGAGAGAAAGAGGGAGAGAGTTAGAGAGAGAAAAAAAACAGACAGACAGACAGGCAGACTTAGAAACCCAATTCATCAGCACATATCTGTTTGTTTGAGCAGAGCAGGAGAGAAGCAGAGATGCACAGAGGTAGAGAGCAAGAGAGAAAGGAAGAGTGAGGGGAGTGAAGATAAATGATTTCAGATGCAAAACACTGCATCAATTTTAATGGGCTGTGTTTATCCAGCCCTTCTGTGAGGTGTGCGTGTATGTGTGTGTGTGCATTAGACAGCGCGGGTCTGACAATGTGACAATTACTCCAGGCCGAGTCTAAATGTGTTTTTTATTCTGGCTTCAGCCGAGGTGACACTATTACTTGCCGCTAGATTTGATTCCTTCCTACATGCAAAAAAAAAGACATTAAAAATAGACACGGGAAATGTACTTCATCCTATGGTACAAGCAGTCACACGAGGAACGTGACAAGGAACCCTGTCAAGCGGGAGATCAAAAGGGAGCTGTATGCACAAATGTCTCTCGGTGACAGCAGAGCACAATAATTAAGATGGTAGATAGGCTTTAAACCACACTGGCAAATGTCTGCTTGATCGCCGGCTGCTTGGGTATTGTGTGGTTTCCTCAGGTGCAGCCCACATACAAAAGACTTAGAGGGGCGACAGGTCTATCAGCCAACAACTGAAATTTGAGGACTCAAGCTGCACGCACATGCTCACACACACACACGCACACACACACACACGCACACAGCAGTGTGCCAATAGTGGCACTGTAATTAAAACTATGCTATGTAAAAAGGTCTGTAAAATGAAAGGCTTTGTATTTGCTTTGAGTTAGGACCTTGAGATTCTAACCCTCACTACCATAGCTAGTGGCCTTTTCATTCCTTTTCTTTTTCACTGTATCTGTTAATGTAGTCAATGTTTTGAGATCTAACAACCAGGCTTTTTAATCCAAGAATGTCAGTGTGAGTGAGAGAAACAGAGTGACTGTGTGTGTGTGTGTGTGTGTGTGTGTGTGTATGTGTGCCTCTGTGTGTCAATGAATAAGAGACAAGGCAAATGCTACGCCGTTGTTTACAGAGGGAAATTCTGATATTATAAAATGGGTGACTGTTTATGCACCTCTCCAGTGCATGTAAATGAGATAAATAATGACTTGATGCTGCTGCCTGCAATCAAAAAAACAAAAAAAAAAACAAGGACAAAAACAAAAGGAGAGAGATACATGACAAGACGGCACTGGAAAGACATGGCAAAGAATGAAGGGTTCAGGAAAGGTACGAGTGCTAGAAAGACTGAGGAGAAACAGAGATGGAAAGACAGAGAGGAGAGGAGGACAGGAGAGGAGAAGAAGGGAGGGGAGGGGAGAGGAGGGGAGAGGAGGGGAAGAGGGGTGGGTGACGGGAAAATAAACTGGTGACTCCCCACTCCTCTTCTGTATTTTCTCCCTCCCTCTCTCCTTCTCTCTCTCTCTCTATCCCCCTTTCCACCATCTCTTTCCCTCATTGCTCCTGGTCTCGGTCAGTGTCTCTCCCCTCTGGCTGCCCATGCTAAATAGCTGCTGTGTGTGTGAGGGAGTTAAGAGGCCAGTCACATCCTCCCCTGGAGTCCCTGTGAGCCTTAAACCACTTTTCCCCGAAGCTGAATTAGCTCTGATTACCTTTGGATAATTACCGTCAGAACGCAGGGAAGCAGGGAAGGAGAGAGTGAAAAGGACAGAGCGAAAGAGAAAGAGAGAGACAGACAGAGAGAGAGAGATGAGGGGAGAGTGAGTGTAAGGGGAAAAAAAAGATGTTGGCAAAAGCAGTCAAAATTCTTTCCTTAACTTACAACCCTGTGGAGTGTTCTTTATTTCTATAAAAATCTGAGCTGATGATTTGTAAACCACCAAAAAAAGTGAAGAGCTCTGGGTTTATCATCAATATGTTTGTTTTCAAGCTGTCGAAGCCTTCATGTTGGGCATATCACACTCCTTTGGTGCAAGTGTACTGTCAATAGTTAAACTAAGGATGATAAACTTGTTTTCATCTCATGCTCTCTGATAGTGAGAATGAGAATCTACATCTTCCGAGTTGATGGTCTGTTAAAGAGATAATATGAAATATCCTCTGGACAGAGACTCATCAATATGTTTGTTTTAAAGCTGTCAAAACTCTTTGGCATATCAAACCACATTCCCTTTATGTAGGTGCCCTGTCAATAATTAAGTTAAAGACAATAAACAAGTCCTCAGCTTATGCATAGAGACTCTGATGAGAGTGGATGAGGGTCTAAATTTATCAAATTGATGGTTTTTGAAAGTAGAAAACACACACACACACAAAAAAAAAATCCTGAGGGCACATGGCTCTTCGACATGCTTTTAAAGCTGCCAAAGCTCTTTCATATTGTCATTGTCAATATTGTTCTACTGAGGGTGATGACCATGTCTACAAAACACGGTTTCCTGATCAATGAGTAAGGAGGGGAAGAGTAGTCTTCTGCTGCATGGGAACACGACTCTCTTGTCATGTCCTTCCACATCAAACCATGGCTAAATCTCTGAAGGCTACAACATTATGAGTCTGGGTCTATACAGCCTGGGCTAAATCATATAGATGGGTCCCTCCGCCTTGCCCTTAACCACAGATGGGAACAGCTAGTGAAATAGAATTCTTACTCCCATAGGTCAATGGGGAGACCAGCCACATTGTGGACTTGGCTTGACTATTTGATTTATGTTAGGCTGTCCAGACACGGCCTATAAAGCCCAGCCATAGAAACAGTGTGTTGCTTTTGGGAGAGAAAAGAGAGAATTTAAAAAGCAAAAAAAATATTTCCAAGCTCAGACTGGTTCAATTTGGCTTTCACACTTGGAAATGAAAGCATTGTGACACTTTGGAATATTAAAGCAGTCTTTGTAGGGCCACAGGGCTCATTGAGCCGATATCTTAAATTGATTCCTTGTGGGAGTCCTCAAACCACAAGCCTGGAGGTCTCTGATTCTGTTACGAGAAGCGGGGCGCTTTAAAATGAAAGCGGCGTGTGGGACTTGGCATGGGCACAGGACCACCAGCTGGGGGGGCTCTGAAGTTGCGTAATGTGCAACAGACCCCCCGAGGCATTCTCCTTACAGAGATCTGTGGCTCCCTGTCGACTGGCCCGTGCCTAACAGGGACCAGCGCCGATCCAAACTACAATGTGGAACAAGGCCAGTCTGAGTCCTTCTGCTTTGCCTAACCACACCTTCCTTAACCGTCCCCAGTTGAGGCTCTCCTCTCTTCTCTTCTTTGCTTCTCTTTCTTCATCCCCACTGAAAAGACACCCAAGGAATAAGTGTGGCGCTTCTGCTGCCCCAAGTCCACAGTCAGCAGACAGTCAGCGAACAAACGAATGATTGAGCGAGTGAGTGAACTAGCAATATTCATGCCTGCAGGCAGGGCACCACACTTTCTTTCCTTCCCTCACTCTTTTTTTTTCAGCAGACCCCCTGATCTGGGGCCCAGAAAAATGCCTCTGACACACAGGCGTACCCGCCAGGCATTACTATGCCATTACTCTATTGGGGGCCGCACTAGGCACAGACGAGACACTTACACTAGCCACCCGCCACCCACCACCCACCACCCCCACCCCGCAGTTTCAGAAAAGCACTCCAGTGCTGCTTCGGCATGCCCGGAGGCTACACAGCAATCACAGAATATTAACCATCTACTATATTACATGCCTTACACAAGGCTGTCTAAACAGAGACGCTGTTCGGCTCTGTGCACCCGGTTTGTACACACGGCAATCCCAGTTTTAATATGACAAAGCAATTCATCAAGCTCTGTACTGAATTAATAATGAATTTGATTTGCTGGTAAATAATTATTTCATGGCGTGCTCTAGCAATATTTTATGACAAAGCTGTGTGCGAGACGAGATCAGCCATTAAGTTTTCATGTGCTTGTATGATCTAAAACAAAAGAGCATGCGTGTGCCTGTCTTTTTTTGCTGCTTTTTTGCAGTCTGTCTCCATGAGTGTGTAAGAGAGAGTGTGTGTGAGTGTGTGTGTGTGTGTAGCACGGAGGAGGGAGGGATTTTACAGAAGGCGCATGATTTTTGGTGCTCAATTTTGGAATATCTGTGGAGCCATTATGTGACTGACTCTCTGTGTGTGTGTGTGTGTGTGTGTGTGTGTGTGTGTGTGTGTGTATTTGTGCACACATGGGTTTCAATATGTGAAATCAGGCTCTGTTGGGTTTAAACCCAGCTTGGCCTGACAGTAATTTCTGCCTCCAAATTTCATTCCAATGGGTTCATCAATCTTCCTCCCTCTATTCTCCCCTCCATCTGCCTTTCCCTCTCTCCCTCTTTCTTTCATTCTCTCACTCCTTCACTCAGTAAATGAGAAATTGAAAGGCATAGATGGGGAGGTTACGTGCACTGGATGGTTAAGTAGTTTGACACAGAGAAGGAGTGCACAGGCACACACACACACACGCAGAAAATAGTACTTCACACACCATCACACTGAGAAACACATCCCAATCATGGTGACAAAGAAGCCACCCCCACCTCCTCCTCCTCCACACACACACACACACACACGCTGTTCCTCATATTAGTCTCTTTTCTATCAGAAAATATCTACATATGACACATTCAAATTAAATATTCAGTCCCACAGCTGTACTAATGTTCCGGAGTAACCCACAGACAAGCCCCAAAGGCCCCTGCAGTCGCAGTAGTGCCATCATTAAGGGCACATTAAATGATCTGTAATTATCATTAATGTACAGCACAATTTCACAGTGCATCCAAAGACATGGAGTAGTCAGGATACTGCAACCTGTGCAGATGATGGCATGCCGCAGTGTCTAGCAACTGACACTTCACAACTAGAAAAAAGGAGAAAGAAAAGAGAAAGAGAGAAAAAGAGAGAGAGAGAGAGAGAGTGTGTGTGTGTGGGGGGGGGGGGGGGGTTAAGAGCGCAGAGGAGACAACACAAGGAAGAGGGGTCAAGAGACACAGTCCTGCCATTAGAATTGATTAGCTAGTAAGCCTACAATACTTTTATTGATTTTAATCACTTTATCGTTACTCCTTGTCGTGCGCGCACTCCTTTTTAAATGGCTCTCTGAAAATTTAATGCATCCCCTCTTTCAGAGCTGAATGATCCCCAATGATCCATCTTCAAGCATCTCAACCCTGTCCACTCACTGACTTTAGCATCAGCAATATTGTTTTGGGAAATGTTCCTACACTCTGATTCTCCTCTACAAGTGATATTAAACTTTGTGTGTGTGTGAGTGTATGCATGTGTGTAGGTGGGGAGAGGGGGCAGTTGTGTTCAGAGGACATTTCAAACACTGCATTCATAACAATAAATCAGACGTGTGTTTTTTGTTCCGACTGGGTGGGGAAAAAGCATAGTGTGCTCACTGAGAAACCATGAGTACTAATAGCTGACTGTGAAATCTGCAGGACCATAACCATAACAATAACCCTCACAATGCATGGACTTACACTCTACACACCCAAACACACACTCACACAGGCCTGGGCACCCAAGCATTAACACACACGCACACACACATGCACAGGCACACATGCATTAACACACACACACACACACACACTCACACACACAATCATCCTTACACAGGATAGAGTGCCATAAACACTTGTGTACAGGCATTCTCATAGACAAACACTGTGAATGAAAGCCCCCCACACATACACAAATGTGTGCTCTAACTCCAACAGATAAAGCCCTTCCAATGATTTAATGGCTGTACACACATATTCAAGTTAATTAGGCATGCTAAGCAATCTGCACACACATTTCCCCCAAGACAATAATGCTGGGGTTTGCTTCTCCACTTCAGCACTCAATCATATCAGCATTACACACCAAGGAGCCACAATATCTCCTTTGCGTGAATTTCAATTGGTCTACGGCAGATATCTGACAAATGATGCTGACCTCTCTGGTCTCTAGTGTTGCTGAATGGTTCTTGGTTGGAATTACCAGCTGATATTAACAAACACAACACAATATTGCCTCCCACTGATAATGCAAATCTAGCTGCCTCTGTGTGTATGTGTGTGTGTGTGTGTGTACACATGTTTGCTGTAGCAGCGCACACTCCACACATTTGATCACCGTGGGGGGGGGGGGGGGCCTTGCAACCTCTCTTGATGAAATGAATAATGGATTTACATGGGTTATCTCTATCTAAATCTGTGCTATTTCTGCTTACTCCACAGAGCGGTCCACTGCCAGGCATCGTGCTTTGACGAGGCCAAACCAATTACAGCACTCTGAGGAGATCTCTGCACACGGCATGCTTGGATGTGAAGCTGTACTACTATATCAAGATGGTGGCTTGCCTTCCCGACTTATGGCTTAGCACTGGAATTCTGGCCTTCAAATCTAGCAGTCTCTGCTGTGTCACACCAAGGGCAATTACTTTGATTGGTTAAGACTGGAGCAGCACCACATACAGAAAGAGATACATATATATACGTATATAAAACTTTACAGAGGGGCCTAAGGCTGAAGCCATGCCGGTTGTAGAGGCTCGACTTCCCATGAATCTTTGGAGTAAAGGCTGCTTGCATCATCCTTGCCTAACATCAAAAGGAATATAGAGGCTGGTCAGAGGCAGGGGCGAAAAGCAACCCTCAAACGGGTGGTCATTTTGGAAACACAGCTCCACGGAGTGCTTAAGCGTAGAAGACTCCACCTAGGTGAGATCTGTTTCACATTTTTCCCCTTTTCAAATTTTAAGATTGTCTTTGCGCAGCTTCGTCCCCCGTTCCAGTTACTTTGAGAATATCTACAACTACACTTGTTTCAATATCTGTACAGAAGAAGATGGCAAGGCTTCTCCACGGGCAAATGAGAAAAGAGGAGGGTAAATGGAACAAAAGTGGCAGACAAAATAATGACAAAACAATAATAGCCTACACACACAGAGGAACTCCACACCTACACGAACACATTATCTATAAGATGTGGATTAAAAACTACGAGAGCGTAAAATGGACTCAGGGACACCAATGCAGCTAAAAGGGACAGCAACAGGAGAAAGAACAACAGCAGGCTGAGAGGAGGATGAAAGGGAGAGGGTGAGATAAATAAATACAATAGCAAAGAAACACACACACACACACACACGCACACATACACACACACACACCCACGCACGCGCGCACACACACACACACACATCTGAAGGCCTTAAAGAGATTAGAGTGGATTACCCAGGGAAGGATGGGAAATATGGTCATCAAGTTATGAAACGTGTCGTGGAAGTGGGCAGCTGTATTTGGAAGGGATGGTCAGGGGAAGTGGGTGAGGAGTTGGAGCCGATCGTGAGCTGGTCGGGCCGTCACACTGGCTCATTGGCTTGAGGGGGATGGGATGGGGGTGGGGGTGGAAGCAGGGGAATGGACATTTGGCCAGTGAAGAGGAGTGGGTGACACACGTGGACTGTTATCTGAGCAGATTCAAAGCAGTGATAGGCAGAGATTGCTTTTACAGTGAGTTCTTTCATGCACACACACACACAGATATCTGCATACAAATACACACACACACACACACACTTATATATATAAGCATTCACATGGCTGCATATGCACAGACTCATGAACTTACACAAAAGCTTTCTCACACACAAATGCACATGAATACACCACCAACACACACACACACACACAATAAGCACACACTCACACTCACTGACTCACATAAGCTCCCGCACACAAACAATTTGGTTTTTATTTTGTTGGTTTAGACTAAATGGATTAGGATGAAAGGGGTTGACTATGGCAGAGAGGCACATTAAACTAGATGTTCAAAGATGTGGGTTTTTCCAAATGGCTGTTTTTAATTCTGCACATTTTCTCGTCGCACTCTATCTGTCTGCCCATTAATATAACTGCTGTGAGACCCTTGGCAGACTTGATGAAAAGGAAACTTCTTATAAATTCCATTTTTTTTATACCCCTATTCTGTGTACACGTTCAGAGATTCTCTTCAGGGTGACATTTACACGGCTGCTCATTTTCACAGCTGAGAGCAAATTTACTTTTCAAATGGACAAGAAATTGCCAAACCATCGACCACCAGGTGCGGCTTCGAACTCAAATGGCACGCCATTAAAGAGCATTTAAATGCGATTTGGAGAAACGTGCACACATTTGCCTTGCAAAATAGCATCCGCACACACAGGATGCTCGTCTCACCCGTCCATGATGCAATAGCTATATGCACCATCCTCTGTGTTCACAAAGTCTTCCTCTGACCTCCTATCTCGTCATCTCGACTCCATTTCTCTTTGGTTCCAATTTTAAAAATAAAATCATATCTCCCTCTTGTTCTACCTCTCTTCCTCTCCTCTCCTCTCCCTATCCCTCTTCCAGATCCACTCTCTAGTACTCTCATCCTCTCTTTTCCTGCCAACCATGACAGCTTTGCATGGAAGGTGACTGAGTGTGAGAGCTTGTTTTTGCATGGCTTTCCTGCCTGAGGCAATAGTGTTGGGAGCCGAGGGGGAACTAACAAACTCCCATCTGGCCCTGGCGAAGCCAACCTTAAAAACACAAACAACACACACACACACATACAGAGGCCACTGGAGGGACTACTGCTAGGTGAAGAGAGCACCAGCAGGGAATTTGTGGATACACACGCATGCACAATGCACCCACCCCCACACACACAACACACACACACATACACACAAGCAACAAACAAAGGAAAAAAAAGCACAGACGCACACACAAAGTTAAAAGTCAAAAGCAGTTCTCTATCTATATCTTAATCTGCATCTATATATACTGCTCCATAACATAATCTCTAGAGCCAAGGATTACCCAGGCAAATTTCATGGAGATATTTGCGGCTGCTGTTGTGGTTGTTGTTGTTGTTGTTGTTGTTGTTAAGTGTAGAATAATTTTATAGCTCAAGGGCTATGAAAGAGCTGTACTTTATGCGCACATGAAAAGGTATTTGCTCAATTTTTTCCCATATTTCTTTGAAATAGGTGTTAAAAAGACTCAGAGCAGGAACACAAGGCAGTTGAGCCGCAGAACCAAACAGAACAATAGCATTGATGATGGCTACATGAAATGCAGATCTGTATCACTCAAAAGCTGCCTCATTCTCTGCCATGAGTCACCCTGACAAGGCAGAGAAAACTAACCGCTGCATCAGTAACTGATTATAAAAAAGAGGAACATACACATACGCATCAGCCTACCAACATAAAAGTAACAAAGGCAAATATGCATACACCACGTGATATCCAACCGAACAGAAAATAATTCCTCCTTCCATACAGGAGTGGGTGATAGCACACAGCTGGTATAATCTTTTTTTGAGTAACTTTAAGTTTCTCCACTGGATGAATAATTCATTAATTTTCTCTATTTTTGAAAACAATGACAAACCAAAAAAGAGCAGCAATAGCTCATTCCTTTTTTGTGGTAAATGTCTTTGATTCCCTCCCTCCCTCCCTGTCATCTATTCTCTAATTCCCACACACGAATCATGCATGGAAATCAAACCGCATATGACCTCAGAGTGAACTTTACGAAGGTTGTCCTAAAATTAAATTGTTGATTTATTCAGATACTACTGTGGATAACATTTGAATAATAATAATATGACTTAGGTCCACACTGTGAATAACAGAGTAATTGTTTTTTTTTTTCCCAAGGATCTCAAATGCCAATCACATTTTAATATGTTGAGATATTCCCTCTCCAGCTTGAACTCGTCTTCTTCCTACTGTTATAGAATAATTGCCACATTCTCTTTCCTTCAGTTTGATGGTTTTTCTCTCAATTCTTTCCCCACAGTATCTTCCTCAGTATATATTTGCATCATTATATCTTCAGCCCCATGTTCCTTTCATGGAACGTAACCCCACTTTGCCTTTGAATTTGACAAGTTAATTGACTGATTTTATTTGATACAATTCCAAAAGAACCTGAAGCCCTCAATTTGCCTGGTTATTTAGCCTTTATACACTGGGACCAGAGAGGCTCCAAAGCCAGTGTAGGTGTTGATGTATTAAATTGGCAACACAGTAACACTGCTTTGTGTGTTCTTTACAGGTACTTAAAGGAGATTTTTCTATTGGAAGTCCGAAACAGCCAGTTTGAAACCTTCCTCTACAAAGGATCGTCTGAGGCCTTTGAGGTTATCTACAGCCAAGAGGGAGCGGGAACCGCAGAGCCAAAAGAACTATGGCTGCCGAGAGCCTCATTGAGCTCCGTGATTGGCTGTTCCTTATTCTCTTGTGTTTGACATTGTTGGTCGAAGTCCTGGAGTTTGCCGCGGCAACAGCTGCTGTTGCTGAGGCAGTCGCCGGAGACGCAGAGTTCCAGGGGGATGTGCCGTGCCCCTCGGCCTGTCGGTGTGACGACAGCTTTGTTTACTGCAATGATCGCGGCCTAAGCATCATCCCGCCACTGCCTTTAACAGCTGCCGTGCTCTACCTTCAGAACAACCGTATTGACAATGCTGGATTGCCCACGTCCCTAGAGCGACGAATGACTGTACGAGTTATTTACCTGTATGACAATGAACTGGATGATTTCCCAAAGCATTTACCTCCATCGCTTCGAGAACTGCACCTGCAGGACAATAACATACGAACGCTACCGCGTGCTGCCCTAGCTAGATTACCTCTGCTTGAAAAATTACACTTGGATGATAATTCAGTGTCAACAGTGAGCATAGAAGACAAAGCATTTGCAAACAACCCACGATTGCGACTCCTTTTCCTGTCACGCAACCACTTATCAAGTATCCCTTCGGGTCTGCCAGCATCCCTGGAGGAACTAAGGCTTGATGACAATCGCATATCGACTATCCCCACCCACGCTTTCCGTGGACTCTCGTGCTTGAGGCGTCTCTTTCTGGACGGCAATTTGTTGGCGAATCAACGGATCGCAGATGATACTTTTGCACGCCTCTCCAACCTTACCGAGCTCTCACTGGTCCGCAACTCCCTCCTGACTCCACCTTTGAATTTGCCCAGCTCACACCTGCTACGCCTCTACCTCCAGGATAACGCACTGGCACACATGCCCCGTGGATCCCTGGATGGCATGAAGAGGCTGCAGAAGCTTGACCTGTCTGGCAACAACCTCACTACCCTTCCCCGGGGACTTTTCAGAGACCTGGATAGTCTGTCACAGCTGCTGATGCGTGGGAATCCGTGGTACTGTGGCTGCAATCTCCGCTGGCTTTACGACTGGCTTCACATGCGAGGAGCATCTGTAACGGTCAGGGGTTTAACTTGCCATAGCCCCGAGCGAGTGCGAGGGCAGTCATTAAAAGAACTCACAAGCGCGATGAAGATATGCGAGATGGCAGGGGAGGGCGGAGTGGCTGGCGGGGGCGGGGGTGGAGGAGCCGCAGGACAAGAGAAAATTGGAGTCCTTCCAACGCAGGCTGCCCCTACAACCACACGCATGCCCCAGGGTTCACTCTTCACCCTTCGGTCCAAACACCCGGGCCACATCCCCGACCTGGTGCAAGACCACCTTAGTGAAGGTGGAAATGGCGAGGCTGGTAAGACACTGCAAGTTAAAGTCAAGCCACTTACACCAGAAACAATCCACATCACATGGACTGCAGCACAACCAGCCCCGTCGTTTCGACTTTCCTGGTTGCGACTCGGCACCAGTCCTGCAATGGGTGACATTACAGAGACGTTAGTCCCCGGTGACCGCAGGGAGTATCTGCTTACTCAGCTGCAACCACAGTCCAGTTATATAATCTGTATAGTACCCCTTTTTGTAAATGAGGGCAAAAGTTCGTCCTTTTCCTTAACAAACTTGAACAAGGACCATGAGCACCCAGCATGTGCTAAGACTGAGACCTCAGATCTCACAAGACAGTCTGATCAGGACGGGACAGATCAGGGAACGGACCAGTTTGCAGCCCTTCCAGTAGCTGGAATTATTGGGGGTGCCACAGCACTGGTATCACTGCTCCTGATATTTGGCATCTTTTGTTGGTATGGCCATCGGGTGGGGTACCTGGCACCCGGTGAGCAGTCCATGTACGGGAGGGGGGACGTGGTCAACAGCCGTGCCAGCGGCAAACATTACGATGACTATGCTGAATCGGGCACAATAAAGGACACCTCAATCTTAGAAATCAGAGGTCCTGGTTTCCAGATGACACCCATGGCGGCACACCAGCCGCTACAGCCCAAGGCTAAATGTGAGGACATGACCTACATTCATACCATCTTTCCATCAAACAACACAACTCTTTATAGGACCACCCACAACCATACAGCCAATTCTGGCTACGGGACCAACCGTGGGTACAGGGAAAGAGGTATACCAGATATAGATTACACGTACACGTGATAGCCTCTTACCCCCCACTTTACCCTGTTCCCTTTTACAGAAGTGTCTGTGACAGGGGTCAGTCCTTGGATCCAAAGTAGGAGTGTGCCGGCTGTGTCTTTGTTTCTTTGCTATACAGATACATAATCGGAGTCCATGATAAAGTTTTTTAGTCAACTTCAAATCCAAAAACAAAACAAATATCTGAGTAGTTGATCATAGTTCTTACAATGATTCAGTCCATATTATTTTAAATCTGTTCATTTTGTTTTTAGGTATATATTAGAAATGATGAATATTTCCACTTTTTGACATTGTCTACAGCTGCAGAATGAAGGTTAAACAGTTAAACTGGTCCTACTCTTTCTATTTTAGCTTGTTAATTCATCTGCATTCATTTCAGAAACTGCATGTATAACTATTTACTGATACAGTTGTTCTGTTGCCCAGCAACAGCTCAACTGAAGCATAAGGTGAGATTTGGCAAGCATACTGCAAAAATCTATTTTAAATATTGTATTAAAGTTGTATGGTTTTAAAAAAGTAAGAATGAACCAAACATTTCTTCAATCCTATCTCTAAAATTGTCCGCTTGCTCATGCTTCATACATTTTCCAAATATGCATACATTTTTGTAAAGACTGTTCTTGAAGCCTGCATCAAACAGAGGGCCAGATTTAAGCCCTCTCTAAAGATTTCTTTTGTGTGTTTGAAATGTCCCAGCATTGATTATCATTCTTTATTTTACGACCGCCATTAACTCATCTTTGAACTATGTTCGGCACACTCCTATTCCAAAGCACCCTTTGTGCCTCCTTGACTACATTTCCAAGTTATCTGTTAGTAATCAAGTAAATCTGGGGCTAGTACTAGACTGCATTTGCTAGTTATATCTGCCAGACCGACTGAAGTGCCAGATACACCAGTCTTGGTATTGACTGTAACCAATATTCAATGCTATGGTTTTGTTTTGCACTGCAGTTTCAACCAAGGTCTGTTTTTATCCCTCTCCCTCTTTAATATATCTCATTCTAAATGGATATAGTGACTAGCATGATAATGGTTATGGGTTGATAGAGGGTCAAAATGTGTATAGATCTAGCTTTACTATCTGTATAGCTTTACTGTACTGTATATAAGCGCAAGCCAGAATGATTTCTCTCTCAAAGCTTGAGAACATCGACTGCAACAAAAAAAGGGTTGGGAGGGAGTCGTACTCCATTCCTGATTCAAGATTCTAGGTTTCACCCCCCCCCCCTCAATATTTTTCCCTTTATTCTCTCAATTTCTTTTGAGCACAGTGAGAGGACTTTGTTACCCGCCGGAGGAGCTGACAGGGCTGATAACGGTTTCGACAGTGACAGAACTCAAATTGCTCATGAGTTTCTTTCGACGTAATGAAACAAAGAGACAGACACAGAAAGCCACCAACAACAGTGACAAAGGCAGAAGTGAGGGAATAGATGCTTCTTGCTTAAAAAAAATCAGGGGTTGGTTAAGCAGATACCCTACTTTACAAGAATACTAATGATTTCTAAAAGGTTACCATGGAATGCTGGGAGTTGTTTGATTTTTTTGTCAATAACTAATAAACAGATAGGGAGGCAACCGTTATTTTGTAATCTCACTGGACAGAGAGAAAATTCTAGAGAACAAAAGCACCTAAAGACAATCATATCTGAAGGGCATTTCCTAAGTGATAGTCAAACTCAACGAGACAAGTGGACAGTGACATTGTTTAAGGGGTCAGTGAGAGAGAGGAAGAGGGGAGAAGAGAGAGAGCTGACCAAATGCAAGTTAATGGGGAGCAGGGTTGTCAAATCAGTCGGTGGACTTGTTCATTGAGTTAACAAACACCAACAATAAAGAAATTAATAATTTTGGACATTTAAGGATGAAGCTTTGTGGCCGAAATCTGCGTTGTTATGTAGTAGAGTGATATATCAGGGATATATATATAGACTTACACACCGTAACACTGTGGACCTCTACATTGCTTTAACAGACACAGAGATTATTGAAAAAAGAGAGGTTATAAAATTGTGTTCCTTGGAGTTTTAGAAAAGCTTGGTCACTTGGGCAAAAATGCAAAGTAATTTGACACATGAGAGGGAAGGATGGGGAGGGATGAAAAGTAGAATTTAGTGGTTTTATTTTGATCACAAATCCTGTTTTCTCTTCATTTACTTGAAATGTGAAAATTGAGGACAAGTGACTGGCGTCTCTCACACCCTTTATCTTTGTTGCATTTCTTCTATTACAAATAAATCAAGCGTGGAAAGGAATGTCTGTCTGGTATTTCTGTGTACCATTAAAAAGGCTCTGTGCTAACTCTTTGTAGTGATGTTTCTCTTACAAGGCCATGGTGCAGTCTAACATATCTATACTCTATAAAAGCCAAAAAACTAAAGAGAAATTTTTGAACGGGTGAAAAAGGTGAAAATGTGTGCAAGCTGAATTGCCTTTGCAAGGTAAAGCTGTGGCATCGATCAATGTGTGCAATGGAGAAACCTCACTGGGAGAGGCATACAAGGCTGTGTGTGTGTGTGTGTGTTTGCTTTGGAGGCAGACAGGCTTACCATCTTGAGTGTGTTAATGCCTGTGTAAGCATAGCTCTGATCAATATAACCAGTGGGGGGAAGAGTATAAGTGTCCATCCAGGAAAGACGAGGGGTTCAGACGCCCTCTCTGCAGTGGCTATGTGTGTATGTGTCTGTCAGTTCTCCCACTCGTCACAAACTCGCTGGCTGTCATTTGTCTTAATTAGTCACTTACACCTCTAATTTGACTTCTGTGCATCTGCCCACAAATAATAACAGCTGATTAGACGGCGGGTAAAAAAAAATGTTTTGACTGATATTGTTAATTTGTGCTAATTTCAGCAATACATTTTTAGTCCGAGGCAATGTGAACAAACAAAGGGGGGTAAGGGATTCCAGTGGTGCAGTGAAGTCAGAACACACAGACTAATAGCAAAATGGCTGATGCTCTTGTTTGATAAGTCTTGAACTAAATTGCCAGTTCATGGTGTTATTGGGCAATAGCTCAGCCAAGTGCTTGTTCACAAAGCATCTTGTCAAAATGTCTGTTAATATTGACCAAGTGCATTGACAACTGCTTATGGCATAATCCACTTTTGTTGTTCACTCCAAACGAGTCCAATTGGATCTTTTTCACTCTTGTGCTTCAAAGTAATGAGCCCATTGTTCAAGTGCAAGTATGACTGTAGGCGACTGTGCGAGACCTCAGCACATTCACCAACTGCGCAAGTGAAAATGGGTGACATTACAACAAGAGCGGGCCATTATAACACATCTCCTTCTGTGTCAAACATTGTGTGATATTAAATGTACCATAAATGATGGCAGTGGGCACATTTCGACATCTGTCCACATGGCAAGCCAGCCTGCATGAGAACTTCAGAGACATGGGTTGTTAACTTTGGATAAGCACGCACAAGCCTTTGGACTGCACCTATGAAGGAACCATGGGCAAAAACTAGCCAAGCCTGTGAAACTTTGCAAGAATTTTTGAACATGCCACATCACTGATGAACAGCATGACTCCTTGTTCTGCCTCTACCACAGAGGCAATTAAGCTAATTAGACGACCGACGATTCCGGCTTCCTCCATTTTAGCTAAAGTGGCAATTGATTGAGAGAGAAAAGGAAAGGGATGGAAGGCTTTTAACAAGGGCAGAAATAATTGCTATGCATGCCTTTCTGCAAGCCCATTCAGTTTTCTTTTAATTCTCTTGTTTGTTTTCCAAATGCCCATCTATCAGGAATTTACTTGGCACGCATGCTCTGATTATTTCTATGATTTTGAGGAAAAAAAGTCAGTTCCAATCAACACAACATTTGAGTCTAGAGTCGCTGGACTGCCATGACTGAGAGCTGCTGGTGACATCTATGTGAGACATACACCAAGTGCTTAGGTGGTGACATGTATGTAATTGAAGTGAGACCAGTTAGTGTGAAACTGTGACAGGGTTCTCCTAGGAAAATGAAGAGAAAATATCTAGCTTCTCTGTAGATGAAGCCCTGCGCAGAACCTCACAGCGAGAGAAATCACGCCCTGAATGAGCCCTTTCGAGAGTCTTGTATGAAAATTCTCCAGAGGCACACTGCAACTTTCATGCGACAACAGTTTCTTTCTATCAAATTTCACTCCAATTAGTGAATGCATGGCATATGCTGAGAGTTACAAGTTTTTTTTTTGCAACGTTAACTCATTTGAAATTCGCCATCTCCAGTGTGTAAGAATGTGGGATCTGTTAGCTCGGAAGAAGAAAAATAACTGTGCCTTAAATGCACCCCCAATAGCTCATCCAAGTGCTTTGGTCTTTCGATTGGGCAAATATTTTCAAATTTCATACAGACACCAATGAAACGCACTTCAGGCACAATAACTAGAGGAGTGCCTTTTTTGTGTGTCTGGATAAATTATACACCATTCCTGCCTTCATATCGCTGACAACTGGAAATAAAACTTGCAGTGAGCTCCTCTCTTTCTCTGCCTCTCTCTCCTGGCCATCTCATTTCCATGCGTTATCATTTCAACATTTTACTCTAGGGCTCTTGCTCAGACTTAAGAAAAAGATACAGCTCCACACAACATGTCCCAGGGCATTTCAGATTATTCAGCTGCCATTCAAAAGAGACTGGGGGGGGGGGGTGTTCTGAGGTTGGAGAGCGGCAAAGGGAGGGTAAAAAAAAAAAAAGAAACCCTTCCATCCAACCCATCCCTGTGCCCTGAACAGAGAGCCTGTTATCTCCAGTACTGTTAAGAAAAAAAAAAAGACGGACCACTTCTCGGTTCTCCATTCCCGTCCAATCCATGGCGTGGCGGCGTCCTTTTTTATCTCTGATCTGTTTTTTTTTTTTTTGTGCCCTGTGATTCTGGGAATACGCATCTGAGAATGCCGCTTATCTCTGCCTCGGAATGTTGCTGGTCCTTCTGTTCCGAGGGCTGAGGCAAATAAACAAATAAAGGGATGAGGTAAAACACAACAAGCTTGATGTTTTTACCGCAAGTGATGCTAAGCCAAGTGAAACAATGTTATAGAAACTCTGCTCATATGCAGATGTTTTCACTACAACTGAAAGGCAGCTGTAAATGGCTAACATTTTCATCAGTCTGACACGCCACTGATTGAGAACCCAGGCTGTAGATGCATAGCTTTTTAATACAGCTTTAACCTTGATTTAATTACTGCTCCAATTAAAACTGGATGAGTTACTGCAATAATTAAATTATTTTTCGTTACTAATCACATCGCTCATTACCAGATTTCAAAGTCTGCCAATGCACACACACAAGGATGGATGGACAGACACACACACACACACAAAAAGAGGCTCATCTCTCAAATGACTACTCATCAGGTACTTCATCTTAATCACTCGCCCAATACCAGACAGTATATCCCCCAGTACTCTTGCCTTCTTAACCTGTCCAGATAGACAGACAGATGAATAGGTCCGTGGACACATAGATGGATGGATGGATGGATGGATTAATGTGGTGACTGAGTGGTGTAAAGGGGATGTTTTAACCCTCCCCTTCAGCCACCCCACCCACTCTCTCTTCCAACCCATATCCCCCCACCCTGCCGGGACAGCTCCTAAGTGCCTGTGGATTTTATGTTTAGTGTGTTTTATAGGCCAAACACCGGAGCCAAGTGCAGTAAAATGTTGTGAGAAGGAGGAGAGAGAGGACAGGGGGTGGAGGCAGTGTTATTGTAAATCCAATCTTTATTGAGAACGACACACAAACAGTCCTCCCCTCTCCCACCCTCACCTCTCTCTCCCCTCATTGATTGGTGGCAACTTTCAGGGTCCTCTCTGAATGTCCGTCTGTCCATCTGTGCTTAATACAGTATGTGGCTGTGTTTGGCTGCTATACGTATGTATGTGTGCATGAGTGCATGCGTGTGTGCGCGCGCACGTGTGTGTGTGTGTGTGTGTGTATACATCCCTCCCACCCTTCCTTCACTTCTCATCTCGTAGGCTCTGTTTGTTTTCCCTCCTTCATTTCTGTCAGACTGGCTTTAATGAAGACATGAAGACACCTTTCACACTGAATATAAATTTGAGACAAATTTAAGCGCATTACCTCCTCAACCACCTCCACCACCATCAAAGCTCTACCAGCACTGCACACTGGAGGCTTTCGCCACCTGAATAGATTTCTGGTAATTAGTCCATTTCACTCTGAACTTCAGGCTTGAAAATTACTCAGCCCATATGTTTATCATTTAATGAGAAGCAAAAAAAATATATGAATGGAAAATTAGCTCGCAGTTCAATCAACGGGAAATTTAAATGCTCTCTCTCATTTTGAATTGGTGGCAGCCCTTGACTGCTGTTATAAGACAGAGGTCATAGGACTGAGAGAAATGCTAATGACTAGTGCACTTATGTTAGCACCATGACATGACTGTGTGACTAGAAACACAAGTGTCTACATGTCTGTATGTCTGTGACAGAGAAAGAGGTAAGGAGAGGCTGAAATTATACATTTGTTTGTAAGTGTGTGTGTGTTTGTGTACTTCTGCTTTCAATTTTTTACAAGCATGAGAGAAATGCTGCGAGTGTGTGTCTCATATATAAGTGTGTCTGAGTGACTAGGTGAATGCAAAACATCTGTGTGTGTGTGTGCGTTTGCCCATGAACATGAGTAAGTGTTTACACCCATGTCCCTGATTGAGAAATCTGCAGCAGACAGCTCTGAGTCCCCACCCCCTCCAATCCCCCTCCCCTAGCCGGCTCATCAGCAATGTTGGAGGTGCACACTTAGCAGTCCTAGGGAGTCCATTCCAGGCCCCAAATTAATTACCTCAGGACAGTCTGTTAATCCTCACGCTTTTACACGGAGACAGGGCGGCCAGCCGATCAATGCCACAACGGGGAGAAATGAATCAATTGCCTGTCAAGCAGACCGCTCTTCTCCTCACTCCCCTTGCTTCATGGACCTTGTCCCCGCAGTCTTCCCACCCAGCCCTCTCCCTACTCTTTCACCCTAGGGAGCCTTGCGCTATTTTCATTTGACAAATTCGGCCCCATTTTAGGGTTTTAATCACTTCTTTGTTAATATTTTATACAATTTTATATTAAGCTTGGTAAAGCTCCTGTGGCGCTTGCAAAAATGGCCGCATGAGGACATACTGCGATGGTAATTTGTGATCTAGCTATTGATAACCGGTCGACAAACAATAAACCTTGTTTAGTGCTGTGACAGCACATTAATCCACAAGCTCTTAAATAACACAAAATGCTGACAAGTAAGCATAGCACATTACTCTCTCACTGGAACTTGCTTTTTTGTAAATGCCTCTGTAGATTCACTTTTATTTCGTCTAATGAAGACACCGCAGCACAGTGCTCTTGGAGCACAATAAAGGCTTTTGAAAATGAAATCATCAATCTGGACTTTTCAGCTCTTCCTGAGTCTAATGCCATTCCTTTCTAAGGGGGTCCATGGACCCCTAGAGGTCAATGAAGTGCCTGCAAGAAGCCATTTAGATAATTTTAAAAACACACACACATAAAATAAAGATATTAAAGAGTATTTATTACAGACACTAAAACTTTTCCTGAAAAAAATTATGGTCATGGACAACCCATAAAGTAAAGGTGTCACATATTTTTAACACAGAAGTGTCTTCAATATTAAAAAAGATAAAAGTTCTTTAAAAGATGAGAATAAAGCAAATGTCATAATGAATCTATAAAATTAATTGAAAGGTATCACTAGCAGAGGACACTTCATGACCATGAATAGGCCACCTCTACCATTAATATCACCTTTCAATCATCTATTTTTATAAGTTGTTTTAATGTTACCCTACCCTGTACAAATGCCACATAACAATGTTGCATTCAATGTTGTAATACAAGATGGCACCAGATAAGATGATGCAGTGGCATAATTCAACCATACCCTAACAGACTTGATGAGATAGCTGTTTTTGTTCCTAAGCGATTTATAGAGATTACATGGGATGAAGAATATTTTAAAATATCTCTTTTAAAGCCTGTAGGTGGTGGCAGCCTCGGCCACCACCACCTTCTTTCTACCCAAGTCCAATCTTCTTGTGTTTTGTGAAGGCCAATGCATCTGAGTCCCCCCCCCCCACCCCCACACACACACATACATCCCACACATTTACTGGAATTGCATTCCACATTATTATCCTGGCTGGACAGAACATTTCTTTTGAAGAGTTTACAAAAATCCTTTTTGGAGGGGGTTGTTGTAAATGTTACAGATGTAGATATACTCTGGGCAAGAATAGAATTGGATGTCATTTTGGATGACGTGCTGTTCATATGAGAAGGTTAAAGTTCAATATGCCACCAATGGCCAAGGTCACTAATTTTAAGCTTAGCCACAGGAGACAAAAACCCTGTGGGTTTATCACTTAAAATTAAACATGATGATCTGTTTAATAAATGTAAAACTTGCTATCTTACTGAGGCTATTCCAAATTCATTTTGCAAATGGAAAAACATAACCAGTGTGAAACTGCCTCTCCCTACTTTTATTAATTATGCAAAGCAAAGGCATGTTTAATTTAGGCCCTCAAAAAATTGCACCCTGCAGCAAACAATAAAATCTTTTTTTGCTGGCAAACTATCCATTGAGGCAGATTATCAAGGAGAGCCAGACAAAGGATGATGCAAATTCTCCAGATTCTGATCTCCCTTTAAATGTTCCAATCTTACCTGCATTAACTATGGCATCGATCTCCAGCTTGGTGATATCGCCACGAAAGAGTGAGATTTTCTGACTCTGGGCATCACTTGCGGCACCTACCAAGAAAACCAAATTGATACAGGCTGATGAGATTACCCTAAAACTGTGGGATAAATTGCCTGTTAACAAGGCCCAACTCCTACAGCCATTTATATAGAAGCCAAATGTTGTTAAAAATAGCTGATTCTATGAAAAGCTAAACAAATAAAAACAATGATTTCCAAGAGGCATAAAGTTAAAGATGACACATTTCTTTAATATAATTATATAATATTATAACCTTGTTTCCCATCTACATTTTGACAACAACAAAAAGAAAAGACCTGATGCAAAAGTTTGGGCACCCTGCACAGCCCATACTTTGTAACATCGTCGTTGCCAACTACGCCTTTTAATTATTGTTTGCAAAAATCTTTAAATTCTGTGAGATTCCTGAGTGGTCATACATGCATTTTTTTTTCCAATGATCAGGTCACTAGCTTTGTTGAGAAGTCAGTAAAATAGTGCAGAATATAAAGCTTTGTATTACCTGCTCTTTCCTAACAATGTCTGGGAACAACTAAAATCTACGCTCTGAAACCCTGGTAGCGTTCCAACCTCTTAGGGTTCCAACATCTTAGGGTCCAAATGTGTTGTTTGTTCTTTTCCTTTAGAAAGTTCTTGATGAGGTCTAACCTTATTTGAAATGTCAAAAACATTATTCACTTTTTACTTCATGCCTTATGGACATGCCTTATGCTTATGGACATCAGGTCACATTTTACTGTTTAATTGTTTATCGGGTGCCCTGTATGCCACTGCAGCACCTTTCTATGGATAGCCAAAGGTCGTATAAAGAATGTACCAAAATTGTAAAAAAGTAAGAATACAGATGTACATTAAGTTTTAAAAGTGACAGCGAAAAGTTGGCAATTACTCAAAAATGGTTGTATTACACAGTGATTAAACTGCTTTTTAATGCTTTTGTAGTGAGAGATCATGTTGACCAAAGCAACAAATAAACAAGCATAAGGTTAACACCTGTAGCACCCCAGACAGGTATTTTCTCCAAAGGCAGGTAGTCAATCCTGTAATGTTCTCGTCTCTTCTCCTGACTGGCGGCAAGCAGGAGGCCTGAAACAGAGAGGGGAGAGAAGGCATTTTCTGTTTATGATTTATTAATAGCAGAAATATTCATACTCTTTAATAATCTCTGTGCTCATCATTCTTATTGGTGTCAAAGCATCTCAGAGTAGACCGAGGGTAGATTGTATGCTACAAAATCTTTGGGAAATCTTTTTGTAATATGCATACAGAACCTTAAAGAATTCTCACTGCAAATAAGTCTATTAGGATATATGAACAACTGTACATTGTAACTGTAGAAGGGCGTGGTGAGACAGCTCATAGTGAGAATGCGAAGTATTCTCCTGTAGAAAAATAAACTAATAAATGTGTCAAAGGTCATCAAACTACTTGGAAATAATAAGCTACACGAGAGCATTTAGGCTATTCAGTTTATTGTTGTTGCCCCAGACAGCTGACAACCACTGCCATAGTGTATACGTTATGCAAACTTTATTTCCATCACAGCACTCACGCTTTGCCTTTTGCCAGTCGGTCCGGTCCGATTCCAGGTTAACCGTTTCAGCAGACATGGCCAGGAGAACACTGGTGTGCAACGCCGCAATAGCCCCGGTGGACAACCCAAGGACGCTGAGAGCAACCGTATATGAGCGAGACCAACTCTTCCTATTGGGTATACTGGCACTCTTCAAATGGAACGACTTTGAGGCTGCCGAAGCTGATGAGACGTTGTCCAACCTTTTGACTGTACTGACAGCCCACCTGTAATTGCCCGACTTGGATTTTAATAGTCGGGAATTTGCCGACCAACCTTCACTTGCCTGACAGAAAACTGAGTGCAATGACCGAGGGCTAGCAGCGCTCGTAATTCTAGTAAATGTAAGGTCAATACGGGGATGCTTAGTTCCGCTAACTGAACGCAAACCAAAGTTGATTGGTTTTGGTAATCGCAGAGTAAATTTTGACACATGTAAAGCCATACTGTTGTCACTGACTGACCAGGGTAGTTATGCACTACCGGGTTCAGACAGCGCAAAGGTTGCACCGTTCGCTCTTTAGAACTGGTTGCGTTTGTAAACAAGTACACACTGATCGCGCCGCTATATCCCATACAATTTCAAATATAGATTAAACATGAGAAGTGTAGTTCCGTGTAAGCAAAGGCGCATGAACGCTATGGACTGTACCACTCTTAAGGGGGAGTTTGATAAGTATACAAAAGCCTGTAGTGCCCCTATCGGTGGAGAGCACACTAGCTCCACAGACAACTGAAACACTCCATAAATGGTCTATGAAGTTGATGACCTTCACTCTTTCCACATCTCAACACTGTAGCCAAATAAAAAGCTACAGGGGTGATACAAATAATGCAAAACAACATCTACATTTGTCTCACAATACACTAACCACTGAACATCCTAGTTATGGTGGGCAAGTGAAGGAGCATGTTAAAGGCCTGTTAAAGCAATTGGAGCTTTATGGCAACTTTGCACTTGCATTCATACATTGTGTAATAGCACAGTGATTCTCAAATGACTATAAGCCAAGTCTACACTTTTTGACCAACAAGAGTTTTTGGACACACCCAGACATGCATTTTCACTGCACTTTTGTGGTTATGTACAGGGTTCCGTTACACGGAAGGTTACAAAAGAGGAACACCCTCCTCGACAGCCCTGACACATGCTGCACATACACACCAAAACCACACTACTCCGACACAGCCCATCTTCGGCTAATTAGTGTCCGTGTGCACATGAGAGTGTGTGCGCTTGAGAGAGGTCTCAGGTATACTTGAGAAACAACCAAGAGGGATTCCAAAGCAGCACAACTTGGTACAACTTGGAAAGGTATGAGAGATTATTATTGATTACATAATCATATCATATTACAAAATCATGTTAAACTGTGTAGGACTAAACCACCTTAGACAGCTATGAAACTCAGCATCTTTCCATGGAATTCATGTTCTAACTAATTATGATTTAAATGTGATACAATATTGACATCTATCTTTCCAAAGAGGAAACTGACATTTCTCTCCCTCTTTACAGAAATATGATTAGGTTGCTATGATAATGTCACATCATAACACAGGATAACACATAGGCCTATGATTCTCATGGGAATACATATAAGTTAAGGATAGATGTTTTCAACAAGTCTATGACATGGTCTTTTGCTGTGTCTTTTGCAGCTTCATGATATAATACTTGATTAATGTAACACATAGCAGAAATGACAACAGAACTTTTTATCACCAAGACACACACACACAGGCAGTAAGTGTCAGGGTGTGGGTCCAGTGATGCTACGGCTGACTGAAAGAGGAAGCATGATTCCATGTGATTGTTTTTTAGTTAGAAACAGGAAGTCTTTGTCACCTTTAACTTGACAGCCCTTAGAATAACCCAGACACACATACAGGGTATTGTGTGTTTATGTGTTTATATCTGTCTGTGTTTGCAGTAGTATGTTGGTTTCCTCTACACTATGTCAGCTTATGAGCCTTTAATCGACATTAAAATGCTTAAACTGTTAAAAAATCTGTCCACCATTTTTCTTTCCCTTGTTCCCATCTCTTCCCTGTCTTTGGCTCTCTACCCAGTATGGCAGCGTGGGATCTCTCAGTGATTGTAGACGACGTAGGCCCAGAGTCGCCACCAATCACCATTAGTGTCACCTCAGATCTCCACATCGGTGGTGTGATATTCAAAATAGTTGAGAAGACACGTAAGTTTCCCTTTCTCTTTTCTTATGTGAATTCATAACCAGGTTCCCCATGAAGGACAACACCGTGTTTCCCATCATGCAACACCTCATACCTCAAACAGTCAAAATGAAATTAACAAAAGAGGATCTTTTCTCTTTTGCCCCTTCTGTCCTTTCACAGAGGTGAAGAAGGACTGGTCAGACTTTGCCCTGTGGTGGGAACAGAAGCAGCACTGGCTCTTACACACAGCTTGGACGCTGGACAAGTGTGGCATCCACGCCGACGCCAAGCTCATCTTCACAGCCCAGCACAAACCCCTCCGACTGGGCCTGCCCAATGGGTTGACCTTGCGGATGTGTGCCAGCTTCTCGACGCCCGTGTTCCGCACAGTGCTGGATATCTGCAAGGTTTTGAGTGAGTCTCTTAGCTGATATAACTATAGCAGCATTCAGCCTCAGAGAGAGGACACATGATCACATCATTAGAGATTAACCTTGGCGTCCTTTTTTTTCCTTCCTCTCAAAGACATTCGTCATCCAGAGGAGCTGTCCCTCCTACGGCCAGTGGAAGAGAAGAAAAAAAAGAAAGATAAAAATTCTGAGGAGGAGATTTATGACATCACAGACGTGCCTCTGACCTCTGGTAGATGTTGAAGCAAATTTTCATCTCTTTTATTTATTCTGCTGTGATATCATTTTGCTTGCCCAAATTTATAATCAGTGATTTTCAGTGACTATGGCTGATGAAGAGTTGCAAACATTTTTCGAAACTACACATTAATGTTAAGGCTGTTGTCTATCTGACACAAACTGTACCATACAGTACAACAGTACAACAGTACTAGAACAAATTTTAGAGTGAATTCCCATAACCACTTATCATATTACACTTTTCATATTACACTGCCTCTAATTAAATGGGATTATTACAATGTTTCCTGTGCTCAATCTAATAGCTTCAGTTCCATGCCTGTACAATGGGATGCCAGCTCACTTTGCCGACTCTCCCAAGACGGAGGCCGTATATAAGATGCTGTCCACCAGCCAACCTTCTCCAGCCCCTGAGACGCTTGCCAAACTCTACCGCCCTCCCAGCATAGTGGACAAAACCCACATCCACACCAGGTACCATGAGGTCCTACTAGCCAAACAAACACTTCCTCCTGAGAATGAGATGACACCACCTGTCACCACATTCACCTCATTAAGTACCAGAGCTTTTGACCTGAGTGACTCTACTGTGTATTCATGGCATCATTACAACACAGAAGAACTGCAATCCAAAAGACTTGATACTAATGTATTATGAGTTGCAGTTGGTGCCTGCCGTGTCAATTGAATTCAGGCGAAAATGTGAATAGACCAAGGTGATGAAACGGTGATGAAATGGCCCTCTTGTCCTTGTGTGCACAGGTGGCTAGACTCTTCCCGTTCTCTCATGCAGCAGGGCGTTCAAGAAAATGACAAGTTGTGGCTCCGCTTCAAATATTACACTCTGTACGATCTGGAACCCAAGGTGTGTGCCCAAGTGTGTGTGTCACTGTAATGATAATCAGTTTACCAACTTGTCATTCAGGCTCAGCATTTGAAATCTTACCCACCACTCTCGCTCCCTCTTTGTTAAGTATGATGTGGTGAGGCTGACTCAGATGTATGAACAGGCCCGCTGGGCCATCTTGCTGGAGGACATTGACTGCACAGAGGAGGAGATGATGCTGTTTGGTGCTCTTCAGGTGGGGACACAAAAAGACCAAGGCACACACACACACAAGTACGTGCACACATGCACACAAATTAGTCTTTGGAATGAATCACGGCACTGTCACAACAATGAGTAACTACAGTGCCACCCAAAATTATACTATTAGATTAGACTTAATAGTGGATAATAACGGATTTAGCCAAATCCATTTCTCTATAGCGGGGCTTAAATAGCCTAAAAATGAAATAATTGAATATAATCTGTATTTTTGAATAATGAAATTAAATAATTTCAAGGACGGAATCAATATTAGCACAGAATACTCCTGTATGTCTATAAAACATTATTTTGAATCGGTAAACCACATAATATACACTTAATAATACTGTGTATTAAAAAAAACACACAAGTTTAAGCATTACCTTTGAGTGAAATGAGACATTTTACAATAATAAAATTAATAAAACTTCAGACGTCAGACTGAAACGACAGCAAAGCAATCTCAGAGGATATAATGCATCATCACTCGAGATAAAAGCTCGACCAAAATAGTCCAGCCCACTGCATCAGTCAGACCAGTGTCATTCAATATGTACAGAATTAGAATTTCTGTAACAGTGCATCAGAATAGCCGCTACGCCCTGCAGTTCCTGTACCTCTGAATCACCCAACTCCTCATCCTTACATCCTTTGGCTCACTGACTCCCCCTGTACTCTGCCTTGCAGTATCACATTGGTAAAGTGTCCCAGTCGGAGACACAGGCTGTAATCTCTGGGATGGAGGACCTGGACTCTGCCCTGCAGTCTCTGGAGGTCAAGATGGGGGTGGAGAGCAGTGCCTCTGAGATGTTGGTAAGGGACACTCCCCACTTAGGGACACATCAGCTCTCCTCTAAGTCTTCAGTCCTCTGTGATCAGATACTGGTCATTAGATATTGAACTGAAAAGGATGAAAATAGACCATATTGGAGAACAGGTGAACTATTGTCAGAGTTTACAATGTAAACTGTTGTTATGAATGTATATGGTTGTTTTGCTGTACACATACAGTACTCTACATTACAATTTGGTAGCAACATTATAACGTTATTTGTAAGTTTTTAATTAATCACAAAATGTATTTTAGGATACTTGATTTGATGTATGACCAAAGATAACCTGGCTCCAAAGAGTAAAAGTTCTACCCACATACTTGGCACAATTAAACAGCCAGGTACATGAATTAACTGGGGTAATCATTATGTTACGTGAACAGGTAGAACCAATACATGACTGGGCTATTACTCCCTGAACCCAAGTTTACCCATCTCTGTATAGGACTAGGCAAGAAAGCATCATTCAGTGAAATGTCCAAAACAGTAATTCTACTGTGACAACAGCCCAGATTTGTTGAGAAAGCTGCTAATAAAAAGTATTTTATGCATTTAGGAAAATATGACCTCACCTGAACTGAATGACTACATCAAAATATTCAGGTGAGATTAAAAATCAGTTGGACAATTATGTTCTGCCACAAACCTTAGCGGTAAAATGTTAGTGTTCACTTCATTGACATTTTCTACCTCTTATAGGCCCAAAAGACTTACACTAAAAGGTTACAAACAGTTTTGGTGTAAGTTTAAAGATACATCAATCTCCTATTTCAAGAGTCAAGAGGAGTGCCATGGCGAGCCCATTCAGCAATTAAACTTAAAAGGTATAGATACATGGCACACAAAATGTGTAAATGCTCCTGTATCCTGTATCTCAACAGAGATATTATTACAGAATGCCTTCTCAGCTTTCCTCTGCTATATCTGAAGTGTGTGATCATAATTCAGATTTAAAGATGCGTGAATCCATTTTTCCTGCAGGCAGTGAAGTGGCCCCTGACGTGAATGTTGCTGGGCAGAAGTTCTGCATTAAGCTTCTGATTCCTGCGCCTGAGGGCATGAATGAGGTGTACCTGCGCTGTGAGAATGTGAGCAGCCTCTTCATAACTTAATGAACTTGGAGAGAAGACCAGGGCCATAACAGGCTATTTTCCTACACTTTCGGGGGCAGTATAATGGTAGCCATACAGTAGCCATACAGCTTGATATAGCACTCTTGAAGAAGTGTTTTGAAATAGGGGAACTAAATAATAGCTATTTGTGAGAAAGTGCATTGTCATTCCAATGCACTTTTGCCCTTTTCAAGATCTTGTTTCCCTTTGTTCTGGTTTCCTGTGCATAAATGTCCTGCTGTCTGTTTTATTCGGACCCCTTCAGGAGAAGCAGTATGCTCAGTGGATGGCCGCCTGCAAATTGGCCTCCAAAGGCTTGACTATGGCTGATAACTCCTTTGACAGTGAGGTGAAGAGCATCCAAACTTTCCTGTGTATGCAGCGCACCAACCCGGGAAGCCAGGTCACTCAGAGTGATGATAACATCAACACCTTGAGCCTAGTGTCACCACGCTACCAGAAGAAGTACAAGGCCAAGCAGGTGCATTAGTTATTATTAGCCATTTTTCTCCCTTCAAGACACAATCCAAAGCAGGGAAGAAGACAGATCCAAAACATATTGAAGGAATTTGACATTGTACAGATTCATGTATCACATCAAGGATTTTTGGAACAAATATGCTTTCAGAGAAGCCTATTCATTGTGTGAAAAAGACTATTTATTCATAATTGGAAGAAAAAAAAACTTTCTCAGGACATTGTTAAAGGAAATGACGGCAAAGATATTCAATAGATGTTTCTAGATAGATGGATACTACAATCCATATAAACAGAATGTTCTCTCTCTTCCCCCAGCTGACGCCACGAATCCTTGAGGCTTACCAGAATGTGGCCCAGCTCCCCCTGATGGCGGCCATTTTGAAGTTTTTGCAGATCTGGCAGGCTTTACCTGACTTTGGCATTTCATATTTTATGGTCAGGTTAGAACATTCTTCCTTCTGAGAGTATTAAGCTTAGTAAGACCTCCAGTGATGGAAAGAAAATATCACAGCATTGGTTTCATCTGTTCAGGCTAATTGACTCAGGACAGTAGGAAACTACATCTGAAATGAAAAAGTGTGAAATAACTGGACAACCCCTTCCTATTTGCATCACCACAAAAACATCATCCTTTCTTTTCAGATTTAAGGGCAGCCGGAAGGACGAGGTCATGGGCATTGCCAACAACCGCCTCATCCGTATTGATTTAGGAGTAGGAGATGTGGTAAAGACCTGGCGGTACAATACCATGAGACAGTGGAATGTCAACTGGGACATCAAACAGGTGAGACAACAATCATTCAAAGAAAACATTTTGAAATGGCCAACTCTAGGCAGTATATTCTAGGCAGTAACTGAGATCTGGTAAGATGGTGAAAATGCATGCACTGCACACAGACAAAATAACCACTAGCTGTCTGTGCGCTGTGCATCATGAGTAATGTTGAATAGTAAATCGAGTACATAAGATAGTGTTGAATATTTATTCGTATCAGATGCCATTGACGTTTAGAACTCACTGTCTGTCTTCTCTAGGTGGCCATTGAGTTTGATGGACACATAAACATTGCTTTTGGCTGTGTGAATGCTAACTGCAAGGTCGTCCACGAGTATATCGGTGGATACATCTTCATGTCGACCCGCGGTCGTGACCAGAGCGACACGCTGAATGAGGAGCTCTTCCACAAACTCACTGGAGGCCATGAAGCCCTCTAAGAACAGACCCTGAATGCTGTGGATGATGCTTGGATGTGTTTTTACCTATTGAGACTCTTTTCACACAAACAGCTAAGCTGCACTTGCATCACATGAACAGCTCACACAAGCTGTGTGGCACTGTTTGTTTGCTCAGTTAGCTTTGAAAGCAAAAAAATCTATCACTCATATCACACTGACAACAAAAACATTAATAATGTATTATATAGTTTGGTTTAAACATGATTTTCTGATATTCCTTTTTACTTTTTGTACTACAACAATAAAGTAACACAACAGCCTCTCATGAGACATGAATGAGGCCCACCATGACTGAGGCCCCAGTCTACATTCTGTCATTTAGGTTTCAATATTCTAATATGCAGAAACCGAAATGGTTACACCCAGATTTTCATGTGTTTAAGGAAGTCAGAGAAGGAAGTAGGACAGGTACCAAAGGTGGACACCAAACACAACATCCTACTGTGGATACCCTATTCACATTGCTTTAAAAACAAAAACACATTTTTGTCAAGTTTTTTTTTTTAATATACAACATGTCCATGAACAGCAGGACACAATTGTTGTTTTTAAGACAACAGTCAACCAAAGACATAAGAGAGGCCCGCCACTTGTTTGTTTGAGTGACAATTCAGGAAACCACTGTCCTGGTCCGTGGAGGCACTCATAAGTACTTAGTGGTAGAGTTTAGTCGGAGGATCACCCTATCTGTAACACACATGCTCATGCTTTTGGTTACTCAAAATGACAGTTAACATCTGCCTCCGGTTTGATAGCGCTTGCCTAACACAGACTTGGGACATCTATAAAAGAAACTATCAGCGTTAGCCAGACTCTGGTGTACTGTTTTGCTCACTGTGCTAAACAGCTAACACCTGTATTTTGAACAATAGATTAGATACATGTTGGTGGTTTTGTCAGTTTATAAATGCAACAGTTGTCATGGTGATGGTGGTACGTGCCTAACCACAGCATAGTGTTAAAAACTGCTGCAGTTGCATTGTGATGCATGTCAAGAATAAGCTACTCCAGTTGAAGTTCACAACCTGCAGAGACAAAATGTGTTGACAAACAAATAATTCAAAACTAAGACTATACAAATATATTAAATGCCATATTCTCAGAAGCTTTGTATAACAGATACAAAACCAAGCAGATGAACATCAGTAACTTACGTGAGGGCTTGAGTTGCAGGGCTCTACAAAAGTAACGTGGCGCAAGTTTTCCCTCCGAGTCACCAGGTGTCAGTAAAACTCCGTTTTCTGACCAGAAAAACAGGATGCCATCTAAAATGGAATGGAATGCTGGGTCAGGTGACCTTTTCTTGGCTGAGATTAATCTTTTCACTCACACATATGGATATAATCAATCATTACTCTTACCTGATATGGCTTTTGGGACATCAATATAAATGGCCAAGTCACAGTTTTTCCTCATACCTGTCAAATAAACTGTCATTTGCCAATGGTTGGGAGGGATGGTTTACAGTAATGCAGAGCATGAATTCATACTCAGATTCTTATGCTCTGTCCAGTACAGAAGTGGCCAAACTTTTCTGCTTGCGGGCAACATACTGAAAAATCCGTTGCCCAGAGCCAATGCAAAATTAAGAGCACTAGTTTTTCACCAGCTTCAAATGATTAAATTAGGCCCCGGGTCGTAGCTTGGCCATCCCTGGCCCAATATCACTTAAAGCATCCTATGCAAGTTGCTTTGCAGGCATTTTCATAGTAAACAAACTTGCAATAGGGAGAAATCCGTACCACTTGGACCTGACCTGAAGCTTTATATGGATTAAACAGCCTCGTAACTTCACGGTCATTGAGATTTGTATGAAACCCTGTTTATTACAGCGTCAGTCAATGTGGCTCGTCAGAGCTCATCCTTGCCCATGTCTAGCCCTCTGGCTTATGAACAAATCCATAAGCTCCCATGTGAATTTAAGGGCAGTGGGGTAAAACACTATAACCCTACAACTGTAGAAGACAGTACAACCAGTAGCGACAACAAAGAACACTAAAAATGCATTAAAGGTGCTATATTGTTCTCACCCCAGTACATAGGCCTACTTCCCTATTTCCATCAGGAATCAAAACAAATACAGTATGTTTGCACTTTTTTGCATGATGTATTTTACTGTTAGCTGGCCTATACTGATGGGATTTTTTTCTGAATGACTGCAAAAGCGACAAAATAAATATCTCAAGTTATCATACCACTAATGACTCCATCTTCTCCTGGTAGTCCAGATGCCAAATGTATGTGTGTCCGGCCCATCCTGCTCAAGCCCTGGCTACGAATGGAAGGCCAGTGCTTCATGTAGGAGCCATGGATTCCCTCCTTAGGGAAATCCGGAGCTTCAGGATGTACCTCTTTCAGCTCCAGATCTGCCACCTTTTGCAAACATGTCCTCAGTCAGTGAGGCAAAAACATAGCATAGCTCTCCAACCTTTGGAACGCTTAGGTTAAGGTTCATATCCACACCTGTTTCCTATTGCAGGGCACTTTTCAGGCACAAACAACTTTGAGATGAATGACTTATGCAGGAGGCACAGTTAACAGTATGGTGACTGAACTGAGGTCATGTAATACAACGCATCCAACATACTCCTTGGGGGAGGCAATAGCCTGGTTCAGTCAGTACTTACTTGCACTGAGTGGCCCTGATTGGCTCGTATCTGCAAACGCCCGTTCTCTGGGTGGCTCCGCAGTTTGAATCTCTGCTTGTCGTTGTTGGCCACCACCCTCTCCACATCTTCCAGTGAGTATGGCCTGAACTGGGCATGGGAGAGGAGATCCTCTACAAACATAAATCCATCTACAAGAGGAGGTAAAAAAAACATTATGCACTAGTGATGGGGATGAGACCAGTTGTGTTGAGACCGAGTCTTTGAAGGGTCGAGACTGAGACGAGGCCGTGACCACTGGTTTTTAAATGCAGCCGAGAATGAGTCCAGACCAAGCTGTTGAGGAAGCAAGACCAAGTCCAACAGCCTCCAGACTAAGCTAGACCAGGAATAAAAGGGACACAAGCTTCTGCTAAATGCATAAATGTAATGTAAATGTCTACTGCTGGTCTGTGGTAGCATAGTGGTTAAGGAACCTGCCTAGTGTGCAAGTAGTGTGAAAAGTGGGAGACTGGCCCTGAAGAATTGATAGTCAACAAAATTGTAAGTCGCTCTGGATAAAAGCGTCTGATAAATGTAAATGTAATGTCTGGAAATACAGACACACATGTAGAAAGATGTGAGTCTGGCCCTGACTGATAGACCAAAACCAATTTGAATCATAGTTAGGACCTGCAGAGCAAATTCTAATTTGCTAGTGGTATGTCTAGATTGGTAGGCTACTTTACAACATTCTTCCAAATTTAAAATCTAAAATTGAATAATAAACTAATATTCAATATACTTTAAAACGTTATTTCTTCTTAATAAGTACATCTAATGTTCACAACTACACAGGACCCAGATCAGGTTAACTCTGAGATCGCTTCAGCAAAGTCACTCACTGAATACAGAAGATGCAGAAGATGGTCTCGAGACCGGACTCGAGTAGGCCTACTACAACACTATTATACACCACAGCAGAAGTTCAAGGCTGCACACCCCATAAAGCTTATCCGGTCTGTAAGAAGTGGCATCATGACTGACTGGAGTGGATATTTAAGTGTCTTTATAGGTTTCTTACCTGGGCTCATGTGCAGCCCCATTTTATTTGCTCCATGCCGTAGCACATACGACAGTGATTTAGATAAACGTACATCTGGCGTGTCCTGTGGAAGAGAAATCCTCAAAGTAGGCCGAGGAGTACAAGCCCTATTAGGGGTGCTAACGTTATATATAGGTTACACACATCGTATCCTCACCTCCCTGCCTCGGTTTCCACCTCGCCTTCCTCCTCTTCCACAACTCCGCCTGTCCATAAATTCGAGGTCACAAAAAATAAATATAATGACCTCTTACAAGGGGATGTCCAATTACACAGCTCTGCCTTCTATTTGATTTTGTGGGGTTTATGTCATAACGATTATGCTTATCGAACTTGCTAGCAGTGGTGGTTACGGGAAGTTAAGACTCACGCTAAATAAACACGAAAGCTAAAGGAATTAGTTCACTTCAAAACATGTTCGTCGTTTCTGAAAATTAGTTATAGAAAATAAGTATAGTGAAAATAAGTTCTGTCTTCATTCACGTTCACGTTCATAACACTAAACCAATGCCCGGTCTCTGCAAATAAAGACGTACTAGCTGTTCTTTAACATCCAGCCAGGAGATGGCAGTATACAATTTAAACAATGTGAGGCACGCACTGCTGCTACACCCAATGAAGAAGAATTAGCTTTTCGGCGTAACATTTCTTTTTTAAACAGGTAGGAACCACAGCAATTATGCTGGTATTTATCCATTCGTGTGTGTATACCTTCTAGTACATGAGAAAAGGTGGCTGACTGTTTATGCGTTAACTGTCTCGGTACATTTACGAAGCTTTACTAGATCTCTTTGCTAGCTAGCCTACAAAAGAAAACATCTGGCCAGTACACAAAGCAGCCGTGTGTTATGGGCGTATAGTAACGTAGTTATTGCTAAAGTTAACAGTATACTCTTATGGGAATGTAATGTTAAAATAATGATCTTTACTAACACCATTACACACCATCTTCTGTAGTCTGTGTTGTCTCGCTGGGGACAGTTGTTCGTGCAGGCAGACATACACGTTGGCAACACAGTTACGACAATGTGGTTGAATTCTCACTTGAATTTCCTGAATCGGCTTCAACAGTTTTTTCAATGGAAGAAGAAAGTACCGACCTACTTCGTTGGACGTCTCAACAGTTGCCACGGTCAGACGTGAATGCAAGAGCGTAAGACTGTATTTAGTCAGAGAATTCCTCTTCGGTCAAGAGTGTGACTTTTTTGCTGTTTCTCATTAAGGTTAGTTCAAAGTTCAGGTTTCTCCTAGTTTGTTGAAACAGATAATGTTATGTTACTCTCACCTCAACTGACAGTCATTGTTGTTCTTATGCTCTCTCTCTCTGTCTTTCTCACTTTCACTCACACACACACTCACCTCAGTTGCAGATGGAGTTCCCAGGGCACAGTCAGCAGCTCCTTGCAAGTCTGCGCTCCCAGCAGCAGCAAGGGTTCCTCTGTGACTGTTTAGTGCAGGTGGGTCCTTCGCGCTTTCAGGCCCATCGTGCCGTACTGGCCTCCTGCTCCCCATTCTTCCACATGTTCTACTCCGAACAACCGCTGGGCACCAGTGCCAGCTCCGCAGGACCCCGCAGGGAAACAGTCGTCACAATCAATGGGCAGATCGTCACCCCTGCGGCCTTTGGGCTGCTGTTGGACTTCATGTATGAAGGGGTGCTGAAGCTGGCTGCCCACCCTCCACCAGAGGATGTGCTGGCTGCAGCGAGCTTCCTGCACATGAACGATGTGGTGCAGGTGTGTAAGAAGAGACTGCAGGGTCGTGGCTTGGCTGAGGCCGACAGCACCAGGGCCGAGGAGGTGGATCCTGAGGCAGCCTCTGCCTTGGGAGGAACCGCAAGTGTAGTGGCTGTCAGCACTAGAGGTAATGTAGCCAGTGTGGGGACTAGTGGAAGTAGAGCGCAGGATGGTTCACCTAGAGGGTCTGCCAAGGTGGTAGCAGTTCCAATGTCTGGACAATCATCAGTTAGATCACCTTACCACCAGCGTAGCCAGTTTTCCTCTTTAAAAGCGGACACTCGGACTGTGGTCGACATCCGCAACATTGGGGATGACAGTAGCAGTGGAGCTGGTAGTCCAGATTTAGCAGACACCACCCAGCCAGGCATGGACTCATTCCCTGCAGTAGGGGAGTTTGGAGCAGTCACAGGCAGAAGGAAGGCAGTAGCATTAGCACGGACAGGAAACCAGGAGTCAGCCCTTTCAAGTCCCTGCAGCACAACAGAGATGTACTCTGGAACGAATAGCAACCCATCGTCCTCAACACTACCGCAGTCTCATCAAGGCCATCACAGCACAGAGGGTCAGCCCAGCGGGTCAGCAGTGGTCATTATGGCACATGCAGGGGATGGCAGACTCAGCCCTGTTCAAGACGGTCACTCCGAGAATAGCCCTGGTTCTGTGCGACACTCAAGCCAGGCAGCGGTGCCTCATGCTGTACCTCACCTGAATATCCAGAGCCCAGGCGTGGAGAACCCTGTGTCTCCTCATCGCACACAGCCTCAGACTGAAACAGAGTCCGGGGGGCAGGGTTTCGTAAGGGTGACAGTGGGCAGCGCAAGTGACACTCAGGAGAGGCAGAGGGCAGCTGAGGAGGACGGGGTGAAGGTGAAGGTAGAGGCCATCGTGATTTCAGACGAAGAGCTGGAGGAGGTGTTTGAAGGGGACCGTGGGCGAGGTGCTGGAAATCCAGAACTTTCCAGGGAGACCGTGTCCTTTGACGACAGCAATCCTGACATGGAAGAATTGGCCAGGAGTCACTTCATGGTTTCTAATCCTCTGACGCACATGTCCGAACATCAGGAGCCACTCTCTTTCCCAATGTCACCGCAGGGTCATAGCGCCTCTTCCTCGGACCCAGCCAGTTTTCCCGGCTCTCTCTTCCCATCGGGTTCCCATCAGTCTGACCACCAGGGTGTCTACTTTGAGGAATTTCAAGACTCTCTAGGGAACTATGTGGAAGACGTGCCAACATGCAACACATGTGGAAAGACCTTTTCCTGTGCGTACACACTCCGAAGGCACGCCATCGTGCACACGCGAGAACGGCCCTTCGAATGCCGCTACTGCTATCGTAGTTATACACAGTCGGGCGATTTGTACCGGCACATCAGGAAGGCACATGATCATGACTTACCAGCAAAACGGCAACGGGGGGAGAATGACCCCCACGGAGATGATCTAACTCAGCCTCCACCACAGACATAACCTATATACAAATTGCTGTCTACAAATGACAGGTGCAATTGGTCCTTTAATGTTGACGTGTATGTTTTACCTTCAGTTGAACTGTAGGGCAAACTTAAGTGTCATGGTGTCTCAAAGCAGTCTAGCTTACATCAAGCTCACAAGAATATGCATATTTAACTTCCACCCATTTAAATGAAGGTGAACTAAAGGTTTTTAGAAGGTATACTAAAAACTTTGTGTTGGGGAACTGAAAAGATGTGAAACACAGGGTTTAAAATCTGTAGTCATCAGAAATGAACATTTAGTTAAATTAGGCCCAAACACAGTGCTTAAAAGTGGAAAAAAGTTTTTTTTAAAGTGGGAAATTTTAAAGCCTGTTTATGGATGTGAGCAGTTTTAACATGACAGTTTTAAGATGCAACACATCTGCTGTGTCTCCGGCAAATTCATGGACCTTAAATATATTGCTCAACAAAATGAGGTAATTATGCTCAAGGGGGAATTATGAATTACTGCAGAGGAAAGTGTCATATGTACTGTTATTGTAATCATGTTAATATGAATTTGTCATGGTTCTTCATCTTTTAAAATATTTGTTGTGAACTAATAAGGAAACCCATGAAAATGTTGTTTGACATTGTAAATAAAACAAATGTGACTGTTAACGAATTGTTAAACAATACTGTTACAATGTAGTGTGTGGGTATGTTGGAGCAGAGGTAACGTCACCATCAGACCTGAGTTTGATTCTTGTACCCGCTGCTGCAATGTCATGTTACCTTGGATAGCCTTTGCTAAATATCAGTCAACACCAGTCTGTAGTTCACATCATGATTGTCTGGATTTTGAAAATAGACAAACAATGGAAGTGTTTAATGCCATATTTTGTATTAAGTACTAAAACAGACCACAAATCCCACATTTAAAAAACAAGCACAGAAAATGTAACTAACAGAGGCAAGGCTATTTCAGTTTTAAGATGGCAATTAAACATCTTAACTCCATTCTAAAACAAATGTATCAATGTCTTCCACTAGTAAACTTGATGAAGCTGCATGATGTCCTTTATGAGACTGCTTTTATTAATCCTCCACTGGCCCATGTATCTGTGAACACAATAACATATCATTTAGTGACAGTCAGTTGGTAATATCATGCATTTAAGATTTAAGATTTTAACTATAGGCTATATCTGGATATTAAGGCCTAAAGCTCACTGCATCTGCTAGTGTAGGCCATTCCATTGCCCTGACGACTCCATCATCAGAAGAGGGAGGGATCTCCAGGTTCCAGTATGTGAGATTATGAAATACAGATGCCACTTTCACCGTACCGTCCTGTTCAAACACACAAACAACAACAATTATTTTATCCTGTTGCTGTATACTGTTTATAAATAGCAGATCACTAACAGAACAGTCTAAATACTTATGTTCACCTCTTGATCCGAGCTTGGTTTATGGACTTGTTTAAGAGTGAGACCTGTGTAACCTTGAGGACAGTTCAACTCCTGGCCTTTCAACCCTCGACCCCTAAAGGACACAGTCAATTCTGCAACAAGAAAGTGTCACATTTTGAAAAGCCTTCACAATGCATTCAGTTCTAATTAGACTACAACATAAACTTGCTATTGGGTCGTTCCACATCAATTCAGCCAGGGCCTATGTACTTAGCTCTCAAAGTAACTTACATTTGTCAACTATCAAGAGCCAGTCTCCCCTAGATCAACTTGGGGTTAAGTGCATTTCTCCAGGCCACTAGCATGCTAGCCAGGTTCCTTAACCCATTGATTCTCAAACTAGAGCACCGGGACCCCAAGGGGTCCTCAGCAAGTTGCCAGGGGGTCTGTGAACAAGTTTGCTTGTATAAACTTGTCTTATAGGGAGAAAAATACTAGAGATCAGTATAGAGCAGTATAATCACATTGTGCTCATTACTCCTTACACATTGGTGACAATTAGCCTACATGATACTTTACATCAATCTGTCAAAACACCTTTTCTTCCCAGCATAAATGTTAAATGTTATAATTAGTTATGTGAAAGAAATATAATTTTTTTAACACAGTAGGCTTAGATGTGACATTTTTTAGATTTTAGATTGTCTGAGAAAAACACTTTTAAAACTGCTCCTGCACTGTCAAGTTTTGCCAAATGCGATAACATGCCTATTTCAAACTGTTTTGGTATTAGCAAAATATGTTTTAGAATAAGAGTTTAAAAGTATCTGAAATTTAAAAAATAATCTTATACTGTTACATTTGTGTTGCAAATATGAGGGGTCCTTGAAAACATTTCCGCTCCTTAAGGGGCCCCGGCTCAATAAAGTTTGAGAACCCCTGCCTTAACCACTACGCCTCCACCGGCCGTCACATTTGGTTTGGATGATCTTGCAGTGTCACAAAATCATTTTGGATCTAATTTTCAGAGGACCCTAACAATTGAGACCTATTAGTGCATAGGCCCTGATTGAATTGACGTGGAATGACCCCATTTGATTTGATATTCTGCACCCTGACCGTGTTTGCGGTCTTTCATGGCTGAGGTAAAATACTGGGATACGTCAGCAGGGCCATCGTGTTCAATCTCACAAGGTAAAAGGTGAATTGGTAGTTTATCCACTTGGCTGACAGAGCCAAGCTGTATTGTCGTCACACTGCTGTTGGACATGCTGCCGAAAGAATAGTATGGTTAGCATGATAAAAGCGTTCAATTACTTAATATTTCTATTAAAACACATTGAAGTGAGGCAAAGCAATCTAGTTAAAAACTGGACGATGTTTACGATTATGCTGTTTTGTCTTGCATGCCTGTATTCCACGTGAAACGTGCAAGGTAGCTTAGTTTGAGAGCTTGTAAATAAGTGTCGAGGTATTTATTTAAGTAAACTTTACAGTTTAAGACAAAACGCCCTGGTGATTTATCTATCCATAACAATTTGCAAACTGCTGCAAGTATCATGTTCTTTACCTTGAAGTCTCTCTGACCAGGAAGGAAACATTTGTTTTTGGAAGCGATAAAGAAAATCGCAATGTGATTGGGCAGACACCTTTCTTCTCTTTCCTTCTACCTGCTTGGCGCGACAATTCAAAACTTTATAACGTATGTCGCCATCTTGTGGATTGGAGGAAATCACTGTAACGGTGTGTCAAGTTTTGTCAAGTTCTAATTTGATAGCTTACGAAAAAAGAAACCAAAAGACATTGGTAGACTTAGGGAAACTCATGACATATTCCTAAACTTGTTGAGCGTAGTTTAGGGTGGCATGTGTTTACCTTGCTGTAATGGATTAGACTACACATGAGGTGCAACTTTTATTGAATTAGGCTGATTGTCTAATGAATCGTTTCCTGTTGAGGTGCGAGTCTGTCACCTTCATTAAACGACACTTAATGTATTTATATGTTAAGCCTTTTTGGCTTGTTCAACTGTGTTACCGTTTCCTTTCAGCTTTTATACGAGTGAATGGATAGACCTATCAGCACACATCATTTAGGATATTGCAAGTAGGCTTATAGGCTAGGCTATATGTAACTGGTAGATATTATTTTTCGTTTATTAGTATTATATTATAATATTATAATTATTTTATTTTAGTGTACATAAACTGATTAAGCTACTTGAATGACCAATAAATGAAAGCACTGTTAATTACAAATAGCCTAGGCCTGGCTTTAAGATTAAGCCTATGCTATGTGATATTGATGCTTGCTTTGATTCCTTTTGCTGCATTAATGAAACATTCTTGAAACTTATTGCATTCTGTAAAAATAACAACAGAAGTGAAAAGATCCTGTGGTGGTTTCCCAAGCATGGCCCACAGTCAGTTTCCTATTTTTAATTGCACCACCACATGACCAGAGATGGGTCCTTTAACAGGATGATAATTTTTATTGCTGAACACGTACTGATGCAACATATTTGTACCATTAAATGGATCCAACAGAGTTTTTGGTCTTTCTCTGAGGAGGTCTATGGGCTGGGCTGGGCTGGGTGAAGGAGACTGGTTGGGAGGGGTAGAGGGTGGTTCTTTTAAATGGCTTGCAAAGTAAATGTTTGCTTTTGGTCAATAAAAGTGACACCCAACACCCCCAATCTGCCAAGCAGCTGTCCTCAATAATAGGGAGAGCGTAGTGGAGATCCATGTGGGCAGATAAAAAAAAGAAGAGCAGCCTCATTGTGTTGAGAAATGAGTCATGGCTGCTTCACAATATTGCTAAAATGAACACAGAGACACACACATATTTAATAAAATAGTCTGATAAATGTAAAATGAAACCATATGCACCTGTGGAAGTTTCTTGCTGTCTTATTGTATCCCGCTGTTGATATATAGATCTACATTTGTCAATAGCAATTGAAGAAGCATGTGCAATGATCTGAGGATTTCAATCAGCATTTTTCAGGAGGAAATTGTATCCATTTCTAAACAGAATTATATTCTGTGTAATCCTGTCTGCTAGTTCTCATTCTTTAAAGTGTATCAGTAAAGAAATAGCCTATTGTGTCAAAATGTATAGGGTAATGTTTACAAGATGATCTGATGTTACAGAATGTCAGTTGGCAAAATTATAAGGAATTATTTCAGTGATAATATCATTATTTCATATATTTTCTCATAATAAAATACATATAGCCAACAAGTAGGTATTTCAGGCTATAGGCCTTCTTATGTCCATTTATACTTAAATCTGAATTTTTGTTTTCGTATAGCCTTCATGTTACACAGAGTGACACAATTTAGGGCGTTAAAAACTACGGAGGTTAGACCAAAAAAAACTAAACGTTTTTAAATAAGAAAAAAGAGGGGTTGGTCGAAAGAAAATGGGCGGGAGGTTAAGTCTAAGAGGAGACAACCTGAGGATCTTGAAATGAACCTGTAGAGCTTCACTCTCCTTCACTCCCAGACAGAAATTCGATTCACAGAAGATCGGTCCCATTTTTACATTACCAGGATTCTTTTTAAAAACTCTGAGCTGGGACTAAACGATGAGCGGATTAAAACGAGAGAAAGGAGAAGAGTGGACTACCTATTACCCAGAGGAGGTATGAAAATTCGTGCTGGAGCCTGACCTCTACAGTGCATTCATAACTGTCGTTTATTTTCCTTTCGTTACTTTCGCTAGTTTTAATAAATAACATATTATTCATAATATTATCTCACTGAAATTCTGTTTCTGAAGGTCTTTGGATGATTGTCATGAAGCCTAACTGCGAGTAACTCCAAAACACAGAATAATAAAACACGCGCCTTACTAACACCAATAATAATAATAATAATAATAATAATAATGATGATGATGATGATGATGATGACGGTCATGATGGTGATAGATAGATAGAGACATAGATAGATAGGCTAGATAAATAGATAAATATTGTATAACAGATATTGAGTAATCTAAAGATACCTGCGTGAATTTAGAGATGATAAAGTGAGTTTTTAATTTAATTTAATTAATTTTAATTTTTTTTTTTTGGTTTTACAACTAGCCTACAAAAAAAAATCTGTTTTGTAATCTAGATTAGTCACTAGGCCTACCTAAAACAGTGTTCCAGGCTTTATGATAAAAGTGCATGTTGACGAGCTGCTGCCATTTATGTTTTGTGAGTGTCTGTTAAAATGTTCTATATGTTTGCCTAATTTGCCAACTGTCGCAGTATTGAGAACTCCTACCGGCAATAATTCTTTAATGTGGAACTGTTTTGACCACAGGTCTGTTCAGCTAAGTCTGTGTGTGGTCTGAAAGTAGTTAATTGATTGAGTCCATGATGGTGCCAAGACCTTTTTTACTTCTGACGGATACGTATGACTTACAAACTCCCCATAACCAGGGGGGCGTTTCTGAGTTCAGAAAGAACACGAAATGGTCGCTTAAAACCCAGAATTATTACTAACAGCGTCCACTGAGAAAGGCTGCGGAGGGCAGCAGTCGTGTCCCCAAAGACCCCTCTGTCAAAATGTCTTTCATGATACAGAAAAAAGGCGGACGGTGAGTGACTTAAAAAAAGACAAAACAAGCAAGAGAAGAAAGGCCGGACTAGCGGAACAATGGGGTTATCGCTGGGTGGGTGGCCGGAATATATTTACATGGTGATACCCTAGAAGCTTACTTGCGGGGTTGCTAATGAAATCAGGGCAGCGATGCTGTAGGGAGGTGTTGGGAGCGTCTGCGTGATGGAATTCCCTCGCGCATAAAATGCAGGATCACGTCGCGAGGAAGGTTCAGAGGCTTTGAAGTACGCCACTAAGCGATTAAGACTGGTCAGGGCACTGAAAGGGTCTTGCATCTGTTAATTTAATTGATTTAGAATCTTTCAATGGTAAATGCCTCTCTCCTGGGTTTGCCTGTATGAATTGAATGGTGTAATTGAACTGATTTTTTTTTTTCAAAACAAAATTTATCCATGTTACTTTGTTTAACAAATGGTTGTTTCTTTCCTTTGTAGATGTACCCAACAGGGACCACCCTGCCATCAGGACTGGGTAGCTATGCCCTCCCTGAGTCTCACTACCTGACCTGTGGACCAGTGGGGGACTCTATGGCTGGGAAGATCTCTGAGCGTATTGGCAGTCCTGGGAATGAACTACCTGCTCCACCACACCCGCCCCAGCAGGGGTTCATGGAGAGGGACCCCTACGGGCTGGAGGTCCTGAGCACTGACCCTTCTACAGCTTACCGGCGGAACATGAACCACGCCAAGCCCCCGTACTCCTACATCTCTCTGATCTGCATGGCCATCCAGCAGGCTCCGTCCAAAAAGCTCACCTTGAACGAGATCTACGACTGGATCCGGCAACTCTTCCCTTACTACAGGCAGAACCAGCAACGCTGGCAGAACTCAATCCGCCACTCGCTCTCCTTCAATGACTGCTTTGTCCGTGTGCCCCGCTCACCAGACGCTCCTGGGAAGGGCTCCTATTGGACGCTCCATCCCGACTCAGGGAACATGTTTGAAAATGGTTGCTATATGCGCCGACAGAAACGCTTCCGATGCGCCAGGTCGACGCCGGCGTCCCCCTCCAAAGCCAAAAGTGAGGCGGCCGAAGGGAAGGCAAGAAAGGGAGAAGACAAGAGGCGTAAGGTAGCGGAGGCTAAGACCCCGGCCTCTGTGTCCGATTCTGCCTCCACCTCATCTTCCTCACCTCCCTCAACAACCTCCACATTTGCCCTGACTCCACCTGTTGTCACCCCCTGTGCCCTCCGCCCCAAATCCCCCTCGCCTCCTCCGCCCCTCCAGCGCCTCTCCTTCCCTCCTCCATCCCACGAGCCTCCAGCCCACCTGTCACCCCCATCCGTTCCCACTCTGACCCCCATGACGGGCCCTTCCCTCCAGACCTCTCAGTCTCTGCCTCCGCCTTCCTTCTCCATGGAGCCGTGCATGCGAGGCGAGCCCCTCACCCACTACCCTTTCTCTATCTCTCAGCTCATGGACTTCCAGCCGTACGACTCCTCCGTCGGATACCAGGGATACTACTCCGCCAACTCAAACTCTCACCACCACTACAACACCTACCTGATGAGCAGAGAGGAGTCACCTTACATGGGAGACTCTGTGTACTACCCGTCAGGACTTGGAATGTGCCCAGTGCCATTACTGAGCTCCTCATGAAGAGGCAAAGCCATGAACTATTCTCATTTATCCAGAAATATAAAGAAAAGAAAACAGATATCACAGCTGTCTTGTGCATTTGAAAATGATTGGGAACAGTTGGAAATGTCTGGAACTTTAACTCCTGCCTGGTTTATGATATTCAACAGAATAAGAATGTATATATTTTAATGTGACTTTTTGTCATGCCAGTATGTCATAGCTTGGGAATTTAGTCTATGACATTGTTATTTTTCATTGTAAGCATTTCTCATAGAATAATTTATTAGCTATTTTGAAATCACATTCTTTGAACACATCTGAATAAAACATATGAGAAGAGAAGCTTTTGTTTAAATGGTATCATTTGTAACCACTTCAAAAAAAGAGAGTGACTATTCATATCTATCATATTTGCTGAATAATATCAAACAAAAAGGGGAAAAAAAGATAATCAAAAGGCCTCAGCTACTGCTGCCTTTTTTCTCAGCATTCCTTAAGGTGTTTGTGTGAGACGGAAAGTCACGCAGCCCAACAAAAGCCATTGTCTTTACAGCGGTGGACAAGACAGTGAGCGAGTCTTTAAACTGTCGCATCTTCTAGCCTTAACAACATTCCTCACATGGGCACAAATGGGATTGCACTGGGAGCTGATGCTCTTTTTGTGTCCCAGGATATTCCTGCAGTCTAAGGGAAATGTTGCCAAAATCCTGGATAAGACACCAGACATAGGAAACATTAGCTGGCTTAATAGGTTCCAACATGTACCATTGCCATGACTGCTGTTTTTGTTTAATTACTTAATTTATATCCTTGTAGGTTTAAGAATTTTCGAATCATAGTGCATGTAAAGAAATGTGCTTAAGTGTCAAAAACACTTAAGCACCATGTTGTTCAGATGTCCCCTGAGTTTACCACGCAAATCAACTAGAGTTGGGTGAAAAACATCCCAGGGAAAATACAGAAAGCAGCTTTAATGACATAAACACCACACTCTTCTGCAGCCTGCAGCCAGTAGATGGAACAAAAACAATCAGAGCCTCTTAATGTGGTGCGAACAGCTCGTGTGAACTCCCCTTTAATGGTGTGGGATGGAAGGGCATATCCAGGGTGGTCAGGCCGGGTTTAGGGGTGGTAGGCAATGGATAAAGTGTTATCCTGTCCTGCTAAATGGCAGCAGTGGGAAGGTTATTCAAAAGGTCCTGACCTCCTCCCTTGAGTCCTCCACCCCGCCAACCCTCGCCGTAGAGCACAAGGAAATCCCCATTGTCTAGGAGAGGCTGGAGACAATGGGATGACACAGGCTCCAATGACAGACCTCCCAAAATCACTGGGCTGTTGAATAGAGGCACAGGGACACCCACAGCGATCAGACACGGGTCGCCCCTGCAATGGCCACAGTGGGACAGGAATGAGAAAGACTTTGAAAGGTTGCACTAAAATTGAGTGTATGATTTTGAGTCTATAATTTTAAATGACATCATAACATCCTTTCCAATATTTCATTTCACTGTTTTGTGGAGTCAGTACAGAAAAAATCTATACTATCTGGATCTTAAGTGTCTATGATTAACCACAGAGAAATTGTTGGATAAATCTGAATACAAGGACAAGACTAAGTATTATGGTAAACAAGGGGAACACATTATTATGAACTGTATGTTTCCAGTTAAGACTTACACATCTCTTCAAACATCATGGTTTTATTCGATAAGACATTTCAATTCAGCCGTCCGCTCCCCTCGGCTCTGAATGCCTGTTCCGTGTATTTGCCCTATGGGAGGTGACCTAGGGCCAAGATGCAATTTCAGATGTTCAGGAGCCGGGCTGGAGATAGAGGCTGTTTTCATCAAAGGAGAGGTGAAGTGGCACAACAGGTCAGGCACACCAAACAGGAAGCCCAATTTGAGTCCCAGAGATAACAGAGGAGGATTAAAAGCATTTTAACACCTGTCATCTTTTGGCCAAATCTTGCACTGGTGGCTTGGCATTCTCTGTGTGTCCACTTTAGAGTTGAACTCTTCAAGTTTTTTGCAATCAACACATTTTATCTTATTTAATTGTATGTGTGTGTGTGTGTGTGTGTGTGTGTGTGTGTGTGAGTAGTGTGCAGGTGTGAAGTTGTGTGTGCATTGTGTGTGTGTTGCATGCATGTGTGTGACTTCTATACGTATAGAATATAAGTATATAAGTAAGGATGTAAGTAATATAAGTAAGTTATCTGTGTATCAGAACATTCTGGCAAGTTAGTAAGGTTTTCATGCATATATATCGCTAAAGATTCTTTGCCTTTGTTTGCCTGTGTGCTTGAATATGTCTGAGTGAGTTGTACCCAGGGTGCTGTGGGGACAAGGGAGAAGAATTTCTCCCGGCTCGGGCAGCCCCGAGTGACATCAGGCCGGTATGAAAGAGACAGCTGTGAGAGGTGAGCAGGGAGCAAAACAGTGGTGGGGGCAGAGGGACAAAAAGCACCCAGACAGCTTTTATACTGCACGGTCTATGGCGCGCGGAGCAGAAGCCAGGGGCTTTGTGACTCTCTGAATGGCAGACAATGACAGTGGGTCGCCTCCACTCCACTGTAACAGTCATTTATCTGCCTGTTGTCCCATCAGGAAATCAGTCCTGTAGATGGTCCAGGTGCCTGAGGGTGCTTTGACGTACACTCAACACTATAACTGTTTGAAGCTACTCTACAGCTTTTTGAATCTGACAGCTATGCTGTGCCACCACATTACTGCCACTGTGATCATAGTGCTCACTAAATGTGATGAATACAAATATTCAATCAGCAGTTGGAGAGTAGCAATTGATTTTTCCCCTCCTCAGATAGAGCTAAGTGCTCTACTAATGGTCTAGACTGGTGGCAACACATTTGCACAATTAGTCTAACATCCTTACACTGGCCATCAGTAAGGGGAATGTAGATTCAAAATGTCTACTCGCTCAGGCCTGTTGCTTTGAGGTCTTTTATCTCTCATGTCAGAGAAGGCAGCAAACGATTGTGCAAAGGGCTGGGCTGCGCAGGCGTAGCCGTGGCAACAGGCATATAGGCTCCGGCCGTGTTGTTTACACAGTGGCCCAGTTTTTTATTGCCTGTCTCTGTCCGAGCGTCTCCCTGCGGGTCCCCCCTCGTCTCTTTTCATGACGGCCAGGGTAAATATGCCTGTTCAAATAGCCATCACTCAGGGCCCAGGACAGGGCCTAACCCCTCACCCGCTCACTTAGTGGCCAGGGAAAAAAAAGAAAGCAAGAACCCATGGGTTTTTCTTCATATGACTGTATGAATAAAACATTGCATGCTTTTGTGCATGTTTACAAAGAGCGGTAAGGAGAAATAGCTGGTGAACTTTGAAGGTTACCTATGATATGGATTTTTAGCGGATTAGTGCAAAGAGTGCCTTAAACATTCAGTGAAGGTCTTGCAAAAAAAAAAAAAACTTAATCCAACAAACCTCTGCTCTCAGCAGCAGTATGCCAAAAATATGTCTCCATAGTATTAAGGAGACTTCATTGGTCACATCTCCCTTTGAAACTTAACTCTTGCTCTTGTTTTTCCTCTGCCAGCTCCATACATTGCACGCTAGTAACTATCCCTCCCTGCGCCCACCTGTGTTTACACAGAGACTCTTGTGGCTCTTTTAGGACAGTGAGATAAGCTACAAGCAAATAACAAATGAGAGGCAGAGCTCGAGACAGAGACACAGACAGGGAGATTCACTCATTTGGCATTCTATATGTCTTTCATCCCTTTGTAATTACCTTTTGTAAGGCTATCCTTTTCATTCGATCATCTGTCGCCACATCAAACAACTTATGTAAGCTGAACAGCATAAAGCAACTCAGTAGGCTTCATGCAATGTCCGTTAGGTTCTACTACAGGGTGAGTTTAACAGAATCCATTTTGTTTTACTTTCAAAGGAAATTCACCATATTTGGAAGTGAGTTTACAACACAACAACAACAAAAACAATAACAATAATAATAATATTTACAAGTATTGTTTCACTTTTATTGGGTTTTCAACTTGTGTGTCTTACAGAAAGGCATGATAAATATACTGGGTATTTTACTGGGTCATTTGCACCTTTGCGAGTCCAAGGCAATAATATGTTCTTAGTCATAAAAGTGATCAAACTCATCATCAGAATTGATTTCCTTGTCTCCGGGAGCCATGGGGCTGTTCTTCTTCTTCTCTGGAACCTCCTCATTCGAGTCACTCTCTGAACCTTTGGAAACAAACAGCGATTGAAACATGTAAATGCATATGCACACTGTGTACGTGTCACAGTAATGTTTTGACTCATTATGTTTTGCCCATATTGCCTGTGTTGAGTGCGTTTACTCTATGTATGTCCATGCTGTTGGTATATGAAATAACTTACCTTTTCGAATAACAATTACTTTTGGAATCATCTCCCTAGGGAAAAGATACAGGTATACAGGTACAAGTAAGATATAGGTGTTAGTTGTAATTTTTGTTTTGTTGTAATAACAATGTTCAAAATTAGACAAGACAGGAAGTCTGTGTAGAATGAAGCCTCACACACAAAACGTACTTTTGTTTTGGCACTTCTGCTTTAGGAGCAAGAAGACCTTCAATGTCATCATCATCCTCATCTTTCTTGTCCAGGTATTTTAAGAAGTTATACTTTTGACCCTCAGTCCGTGTGTATCCATTATCTACTACCACTTCATCTTCCTCATCATCTTCAATTTCCTGGTTATACAGCTCCTCCTCCTCCTCCTCATCCTCCTCATCTTCACTGTCAAGATTTACAGCATTACTTCTGGAAAGAACGAGAAGGAACATTAATGCTGTGGTTCATGAACCAAACATAGCTGTTGATTTACTTTTAATACAGTCTTGTAGAGAGTAACCTGTTAGAAATGCTCTCCTCTTTTGTGACAGCTGACTTTGGGCGTTGTGCTTCTACTTCACTGTCACCTTCATCATCATCATCGTCGTCATTGTCATCATCATCCTCCCCCTCATCTTCTTTTCCTTGTTCTTCATTGTCGTCATCATCATCATCTTCGTTATCATCATCTTCTTCCTCTGATGGCTTCTCTTTACTCTGTCTTTTGTCAGCTTCCTTGACCATTTCTTTGGTGCCATTTTTCTTTGAATTGCTATTTTGGGATTTCTGCGAACCATTTGAGAGAGCTTTATCTGAAGCCGCTTCCCTGCTTGCTTTCAGCTGCCCTGAATGTGACCTGAAGACCTCCACCTCCTCATCCTTTTCCTCTTCCTCCTTCTCTGCATCATCATCATCTTCCTTCTCCTCTGGCTGTTCCTGATTGGCTCCTTCTTCTTTGTTCACCCTCTCTCCCACCATCCCTTCATTCCTTCCCTCTTCTTTGTCTTCCTCATCTTCTGTCTCCAGCCTCTCATCCTCATCATCCTCCCCTCCAGTAGCTCTATCACTTCTAACGCTTGGTGCGTTTTCCTCTGTCTCATCATCTGTTAGTTCCTGGGGCTGGCCCTGAGTCTTGATGGATGCAATTGCACTCTTCCCTGATTGTTTGCTAGATGTTATACTAACATTCTCTCTTGAGGCTATTTTTGGGACTTTATTTGATCCAATCTGTGCCCCATTCATACCCTTACTCCTTCTGGACACTGAATGTGTTTGTTCTGCTGATTCTGATGAAGACTCTGCTATGTTAGTGTCCAGGGATAAATCCTCATGCCTGATATTTGGCACCAGACTTACCTGGGACACTGCAGAGGACCTATGACAACAGAGTAGAACTGTGAGTAGGATGGTCCACAAATAACAAATAAAATAGCATACCTTGCATATGTTCACACACATACACACATTCACACCCACCCACACTTTGTGTCCTCTCTTTCCATCATGACTGATCTCTGTGATCCTTTCCCCTCTTTCCTCTTATTTTTGCTCCTGTTGGAGGTGCTGCTCGCCACACTGCTTTCATCATCAGCACCCGAAAGACGCACTTCACAATCAAACACAAGTTGGAGATTAGAACGGTTTCTATTGTTTTAAGATGCATCCATTGAAACAAAATTGTTGTTTCAGTTGATACTGACTCTCAAAGCAATGTTGTTGCTCTGTCTTTAAACAGAAGGGAGGAAAAAGTTGATCCCTCACCTGGTTTGGTGTCTAGCTCACAAGTTCGATCACTGGTTCCATTATTCACTCCTATTCTGTGCCCCTGTCTGGGGCTGTGTACTTGTCCAGGGCTCCTGGGTGGCTGGGAACCCATTAGCCCCCTATCACCACCTCCTCCTCCTTCACCTCCACTCCCTCTTACACCCATTCCCTGACTGGAGGGGATGTCCTCTCGACCAGATATAGATGTGCCCATCATGCGCCACACAGCAGGGTTGAGCATAGGTAGTCCTGCGGGGGGCCACAAACAATACGGGTTTGGCTGAGCTTGGGGCACGTTGGGTTCCTCACCCACCCCTGCCCAGGACAGTGGGAACGGTGGATTCTCTCTCAGGTCATCGTCCACAACTGGTGACTCCTGGTACACAGGGCCATATGAGTTGTGGACATCACCTCTGGGTGTTGGGTTGAGGGGTGGAGGAGGAATGTCAAGTGGCCAATTGGCACCTCTGGGTTCTGTAGCCATCTGGTCTGACCTGAGTATGGGCTGATTAATTTGAGTCAGCCAAGTGTTTGGTAACTGTGAGAAACCATTCAGATTGGAGTTGTTTTGCTTAATAAACGCTTTCGGTTTGTTAAACCTTTTAGCCTCATGGATGTTTCTTGGTCTCTGATTGGGGCCTAAGGATAGAGATGGAGAAATATACTGTATCACAACAAACAGAATAGGGGTCTTACTCAAATGTCCACTCTGTTAAAAAGAAATGATTAGTATGGAGACATACCCTCCTGCCTCCTGTTGCTCTGAGAACTGGAAGAGAAAGAGTAGCTTGCTGAATTAGTAGAAATGGCTTCTGGGCTTTCGTCATCCATCCGTGTCATAAATTCTCGCAGGTGCATCTCAAGACGCTATATCACATGAAAGCAGCAGTGAGTATCACACTGGGTATCTATTAATGTTACCACAGAACTATTTCACATTCTGGAAATGCTATGGGAACAAACAACAATGATTATCAAGGAGGTTCCAGGGAAAGACTCTTTTATTTACACCTTGCGTTGGGTTGAAAGTCTTTGTTCCTGCAGTTTTTGGCACCACTGGGGATATAACTGCTCTAGATGCCTTTCATATTCAACCTGAACAATAACAAAACACACACACACACACACACACACATGTACATGCCCATGTGCGCACACACACACACACACATACACATCCACAGACAGAGAACACATCAAAATTACTTTCACACAGTATCCATGTGTGATACAGAACAAGCATCCCCACTCATTCCCTGAAGTCTTCTGTGCACTAACCCGTAAAGTGTTCATAGCAGCAGTGCGAAGCATGAGATCATTGATGGTGTCTTGGGCCCTGTGGAAATCCTGCAGCAGCTGCCGGTTGTAGATGTGCGCTTGCCGCTCACGCTCACTCACCTCCAGCCACCGACATTGCAGTTTAGCAGCCCTGCTACTACGTCAAGCCAAAGATAATAGAAATAACACTTAGCACTTTTGCCTGCCATGATATCATACTATAACTAGCCTTAATAATCACTGAGGGTACATTGAGTTGAAGCAAATCAAAGACCAAGACGTAAGAGACTACGAACAAAAGGGTATAATTCAATGGATTAGGTGGAAAACAGATTAAATATGAACAAGGGGAATGAGCAACTATTGGGAATCAAAAGAGCCTTCTCACATGTGCTGTTCATGCTGTACAGTTTCTGGGTTGTTTTGCTGCTCCATCCTTTTGTGTTCACTGCGACATCACATCACATAGTCCATAAATCAGGCAGCATAAAAAAGAAATGTTTTAACCAGGACGGTGGAATTTTAATTTTTTAAAAATTATTTAATATCCATCATGATCAGATGGTTTCATCGTAAAATGTGTTTTGTGTCCAAGTCATGAAATATGTAGAGGCCATGGCTGCAAGATTAAGCTGGTCTTTATGTGGTGGTCCTAGTAACGTAGGCGTATAATGGATTTGGTAAAGGGCGACACCGTCCGGTAACAGATTGTTACTGCGGGTGCTTTCGTTCTTGTAGGCTATATAATCTAACACGGATTGGTGTAGAATAAGAAACAAACATTTATGGCAGGATGGCATACTATTTATACTGAAGGCTTTTTTTATATTAGACAGCACATAACCTAGTACAGTGTTCTATGCTACACACAGGCTACTGTATGCTTCTTGAATTAACCATAGGCTATACCGATATAGTTTAGGGATGAATCCGTCTTGGACACAGTGAAAGCAAACCCTCATACCCTTACCTGCGACTTGGTTGTTCGTGTCCATACATTCTTATATGTCCACCAATGTCCTTCATTCCATTCTTGAGTAAATATACCATGTTTTATATCTCTACATTGCACCGAGTTTTACAAGTCGACCAGAGCGGCTATGGATTAAAAGAGGATTAGGGTTAGGATTACCCATTTTAAAGAACAGTGTAGAAAAGGAAAGGGAGCAGAATAATGGTCCAGTTTTGAGGATATTATTATCAGATTTCCTAGACAAACACATAAGTAGAATCATAAACATGCAAGATCACATAGTTATATTAATATTACCGTCGAAATAGGAATTTAGTTTATTTTGACTGTAAAACCAAACTTTATACTTTAACTCTTGATGTGCCAAAACTATAGTGCACTGTAGTAATCCTGGCCCATATTCCGTCTCTTTGCCTTCATCGATAGGAAAAACAGCAACACATGGATATGATGGAACTACTTATCAGTTGTTCTGCATAATAATATACCCCCTAATAAATAAATAATCCCTATGTGCATGTTTTTGCTTAGGCGATATTTACATCCGGAACCTAAATGCCATCACCATTCATAGGGGAATTATTAAGAGTGTGGCACCAAGGTTCGTCAATAAACTCTACGATGCTACCTACTGCTAAATAACTAGATACTAACTTCTTTCTTTTTGTACTTTTGATGTCAGTGCAAAGGAAATAGCTGTGTTAGTCTATGACATAAGTACTGTAGTAATGTTATTTGCGAAGTGTCATTAGTGGACTTAATTCTAGCTTAAAAAATTCAGGCTAGATGGCTAACGCTTATGACAGCTAGCCATTTGTAGGCTAACGTTACTGTTCCAGTGCGGAAGTTGTCTGGTGCCTAGGTAGCGTTAACTTAACGTAGCTACTGTCATTCATATAATTTCAACATAGATGCCTTAAATCGTCGAAAGTTATAATCCATTGGTGTAAAGAATCTTTTGTATTATTTTTACATGTTCATGTGAGAAAACATAGCCACGGAACCGGTTTGTCATATATTTCGAAATATATGTCCGCCAGTTAACGTTTAAATCCTTCTGTTCACAAGCTCACTAACTTTGTCACCTGCATTCAGGTGTTCTCTGTATCTATAGCTTTATAGCGTTAACGTTTGCATTTGTCCGCTCGACAGACATTTTCAAAACAGTAACCATGGTGAGCCTGAGCACTAAATTATGGTGTCAGATGGAAATGTTTTGTAAATATATGCCCATCGTGTTAAACACGGTGCTTGTCTTTTCTATTACTGCGGAAGTCAGCTACCTTGTCATCGTGGAAGCACCACTTGAACCCGATCAAAAGAAAACCGAATGGTCAACAATATGGAAGTCGATACATCTTTTTTCTCAGTATTTTATGCTTGTCAACATAACTTGGAACGCATGGTTGTTCGTGAAAACGACCCCAAGCATTCGTGGAGTGTTCCTTGGTGGAGAGTCTATGGGGCAAGGCTGGAGGTAATCAGACTTGTGTTATTTCTTTTTACAGTGGAGTAGAAACTCAAATTTTTATCTGAAAATTTAGACGGCAGCACTGTGCAATCTGTACTTCTGTTTGAGTTGTGATCATGATATTTCCTTGACTGGTAGGTGCAGGCCACTTGAGCTTGTCTATTTAGTGGTCAGGAACCCAACTATTCAGCTCCAATCTTGTACTGCCATGTAATTTCTCTTTTCTCAAATAAACACACCTTTGCCTACAGGTACTGCTATGCGTGTGAGACACACACGCCTCCACGGTGTTCACATTGCTATGACTGCAATGTGTGTGTGCTCCGTCGTGACCATCACTGTGTGTTTTTCGGCCAGTGTGTGGGCTTCCGGAACTATCGCTACTTCTTCAGCTGTCTGCTCTTCATGTGGGCTGGCCTACTCTATGCTGTGGTGATGAATGCTGAAGTTTTTATTGTCATCCTAAAGGAGGGGATCACCTTTCACAGCATCATGCTCCTCTTGGTGCCATGGATCATGCTTGTCTCAGGTGAGTAATTAGAATGTCTATCATGCTAATGACAAGTTTGTGAATGCGTCAGTAATGACACATAATGTTTCCTAACCCCAGCTGCATATGCGAGTACTATAAATTCACAAAACAGACAGGAGACAGGCCGCCGTCCACTTTGACGTCAGAAATTTGCCCGGTTCACTCTGTTTCATAGATGCCTTGGTAGTGTCGCCGGTAAAATTATATCTGTGCTATAGAAGCACCGATTTCTGTTCATTTGTGGGGCGCTGACAGTAATCAAAGTCCTCTAAAAGTAGAACATAGGTTCAGACATGCCAGAGTTGCTTTTAAGTTCATATGATCAATAGTATGTCTGATGCTGACCAAATATAAAGACAGTAAACCACCCAAATAAACAAACTATCCAAAACAGCCTTCTGTCTAAAAGAGACCAGTAAATGACCAAAGCAAAGGATTTTTTTTGTTATTATTATTTTTTAGAGCAGTTAGACTGCACTAAAAGAATTAAAAATAGTTACAGTTACACACTTTATCTTTGATTACCATTTAGCACTGAAACGTGTGGCACAAAGAATGACAACATAACCAATCAATAACTAGAATGGTACTCCCTAGGATTTTTTTATCCCTTGGTGTTTGTTATGTGGGCAGTTTTATTAATGGAAAAGGTACTGGAGTTCTAATTAGATAGTCATTAGCAACAACATCAGTACCAACAGTGCAGTGCAGTCTCACGGGGTGAAAACATTGCCCCCTGATGGAGGTAATAACAGTGTGATAAGATGGGTTGGGAACTCTATTGATGATGGGAAATGATAAATACAATAGAATAATATTTTGTGTACTCCTCCGAGCACCTAACCCACCCTACAGTGTCATGCCTCACATTCACCCATACACACACGCACACACACACACACACTCATGGAGGCTGCCATGCATGATGTCAGCCTGTTCATTGCTAGCAGAACAGGCTTGGCAGGCTATGAACAGGCTGCGACACTTCAACAGGATCAGAAGGAGCCGACTGGTGATGGTGAACTTTGGTATTATTTCACAATAATATTATTTCTGGTATTATTTTGCAATAAAGATTATATTGTAATTGTAATTACTATATCTATTATCAATAGTGTGCTATGTTTTATTATTATTTATTATTGTTATTATTATTATTATTATTATTTGTTTCATTGCTGAACCAGAATCCTATATACCTTTGTTTAATGCTAAAGATAGAATTACAGTAGATAACAAATTATTTAACTATAGAATTCATTATGTTAACTTATGTTGGCAAAATGAGAGGATGTTTATTTTGTTCAGTCATTAGCTTGTAACTTGTGCACTCACTGTAGCGACTATAAAAGGCTCCTTAGCAATCAACTGGAATTTGGTTGTTCAAATAAAAGGTAGACAATGGCCTTTAGGACAACTAATAAACGGGCCCATGCTTTAGCTCATGTTTTAAACCAATCTGATGTAGCTCTTTAGCTTTAACGTAACACTTTAATACTCATTTCAGAGCCACATTGACTTGCAGTATATGTATTTTTTTTTACAATATTTTTTTCTACCCTGAACACCTGTAAGGACTGTTTTTGTATGGTAATGCTACATTGTTTTTGCATGTAGGTCCTTGACCCTTTTCATTAGCTTTGTACATGTTGTGCATCCCTGTAATGGGAAATGAATACAAAGTGTGTTTAAACTTGGGAAAATGGAAACTTTATCCAATGATGTGTTACCCAAGAAAAGAAACCCCTTCTACAGTTCAGAAGCGATGTAAAAATCCACACCAAATAGCTGGTGACAGATTCACTGAAAACAATGAAAATAGTAAAAGCAATGTACTGAGTGGCATAATTTGTGAACCACCAATGCCCTTTTCCTCTCTGGCAGGTCAGGTAACAGCACAGGCCTTTGCTTTTGCCTTCATCGCTGACACTTGTGTGGTGGGCTTCCTGCTGGTGGCCGGCTTCCTGTTCTTCCACGTGGCTCTAATGGTGCGGGGCCAGACCACACGTGAGTGGCACTCCAGTCGCCGGCCCTACAGCCTCGGACTGGTCAACAACATCAAGGAGTGCCTGGGTGCCCGGTGGTACCTCAGCTGGCTCTGTCCTCTCATCCCCTCTCCGCTGCCTGGAGATGGTATTAACTTCCAGGTCACCGGGTCACTGGAACCAGTTCAGCGGTAATGGGAGATGGGAGTCATTGATCAGAGGGATGAAGTGGAGGCATTTGCTGTGGTAAACAGATGAATACTGCTAATGGAGGTTTTTATACCCCTATCCCAACAACATAGCCTTGGTGAACCCAGAATGCAGCTCAGCTGAGATTTTGAAATTTAGAATTTTGCAATCAGTGCATCCGGGTTTACCAAGGCTATCAACAACCAACACTGAAAGGAAGTAAAGTGCACACTTGTGTTTAAAGTATTATTTGCCAAATCTGCCTTGATTTTTCAAAGGGAAATGTGCAGCTCTTTGTGTCTTAAATGATTTTTTTACATACAATTCTAATTTGGTGCCATTATGACAGATGCACTGTGGTCTTAATTGTATTTTGCCTGTTTTGGAAGGATGGTGTTTAATGTTTATTTTTAATGTGTATTCTAATTACCAGGGCAGGGCTCTGTAAGCATGGTCACTTCTGGTGCGGTTTCTCTTCGTTTACATTTGAATGTATTGTTTTACGCACTTTTGTGTTGAAAATTGTGTTCACTCCTAGCCTATGAGTGCATGAATGAGGTGATTATTTGAATGTCATTTTGTTGTAGTCACAAATAAACAAGTCAGAATGGATTTTGTCGTGACGTGCTTGTGTGCTCCGAAGTATTTCCTAGGATTTCTAGCTGTGTGTAACGCGCCACTTTAAGCCAGTGGCGGGCCCCAGACGCTGCCGTTTAACTGAAAGGGGTATCGGGAGCGCACGGGAAACACCCTCCGTGACGGAGACGCTAGCATTGGAAAAGAAGAGAAGAGAGGAAGTAGGGAAACTGGTCTGAGCAAGTGTGTGAGCAGAATCGTCAAAGACTGGGTGGCGGATGGTGCACGGCATCCACTGCCTCTCGCATTGCATTTCGTTCAGCAAAACGATACATGCACTTTACCCACATAACACGCATGAACAGGAGTAGGCTACACATCTGCAAAGATGCTCCGTTGCCAATGAGATAATAGCCTAGAAGCGAGGCAGAGGATGCTGAGGCGACAGACGTGGTTGAAGACATAAACAAGTTCATCTGCCTGGGGCTCTAGCGAAAAGCTTTTGATCAAGCAGACAAGGGAAACAAGGCTGCAGTTGGGACCGACATGTTCTGAGAAGCTTTAGCGCCAGCGGCGTGATGAAGGCGGCGTTTGGAGTCAGACGAAGGCGGCACTTCGGACGGTTCTGTGTCTGCGGGGCTGGATTGATTGCTTTCACCTGTCTTGCTAAAATACTTCATGTAACAGGTGCGTTTCATTCCCCCTACGATAATATTTCTGTCATTACATTTGATTACCAATCAGTGCACATGAAACCATTTTGGTATTAGTTTTGATTAGAAATTCAGTCCATTGAACTGTGGTGCAGGATCCATGCGCCCACCCACACATCAATAGCAACGTCACCACTATGGAGGCAGCCTGCTGTAATAACTTGACAGCTGTTTAAAGTGACCATAAAATATCATAACAGTAGCTTACTGTTTTTCACCACTTTCCGAGAACCATTTAAACGGGCTGATGCCGGTAATGTTATTAACATCACATCAATTCAGATTATTGCTTATCTAGACTACTTTGTTATATTTTAAGACATTTCTAAGGACATATTTAAAATTTACTAAATGGAGAGATTAGGCCTATTTGTTTCAGTGCTAAATGGTAATCAAAGTGCCATTCATGACTAAATCCTTGGTGTGCGATGCAAATGACTGCTAGATCTTGTTACCACAACAGTCTTTCAGAGTTGGGGTGCCACACCTGTAGCTCCCTGCAGTTTGAAAGTTACCATTCAGGCTATTCTGTTAAAGGCAACACACCTGTAGACAAACCACATGGAATGACTTAAATGATTAATTTAATCATAAATATTACAATTTTGATAAAGACGCTCTCTGGGTCGGTTGGGAGCCTCTGCCAACCCAAGTGTAGGTGAAGACACAGTAATAAGAACACTACAGACAATTTTAGAAATCTAGGAGCACTGGAAAGTCCAAGTTCGATTCCAAGATCTTTTTTTTTGCCACATTCAAATACAACAACAGCAGATAAGTATTGTAGTAAATGTTTAGGGTGTCCTGTTCATCCATGGCTTTTCAACAGAATTTGTGACATAGAGGAATAAAGGAATAGAGACTATTGCTAGAGGAGTATCACTACAAGACACATCACCACACAATATACATAATTTCAGCTATGCATGAAGAAGTAGCTACATGATCCACACAGGATGACCATTATGCCGCTGATGATATCCAGGTGTCTGCAATAAGAGTAAGAAGTTCTCTCTGTCATCTTGAAGCACTGCTCTCATTCTCACTGCGGTCCATAGTGCTAAATTGTTCAAGAGTAATGAGATCCCGTGGGAGATGCGGAAATAAAATAGATTTAGTGAAAAAATAGAAGGAAGCCTCCGTGAAATGAAACTAGATCAGTATCTGACAGCTTTATGGGAAATGTAGATTTCCTGTGTTACTGTCCTGGTTTTACGTTATATGCAAAATTATATCCATGCTTTTAAACCAACTAGATCTGGTTACTATGGGGATCAGTCAATTTTCTTATTGATAGATGCATAAGTGAAATTCCTCTTGCTTGCTTAATAACACATGCCTACAGTTACTGAATTCCAAATAATATTTCAGTGAATTTCATCATCAACTTTCCTCAAGTGTTCTCTCTGTCAAAAACACCTGATTGCTATACACAATGTATGCCATTTGATTGGATGAAAGCAAAACGTGTATCCAGACGGACATGCTAATCAGTAAGCTGTCAGCCAATTGAGTCTATTTTTGGGATGTGATTCATTTACATATGCAAATTAAGGGGCCATTTTAGTGACTTCTTCTGGTTCCAGTTTCCCTCCCTCCATTACATCATTGCGTTTAGAGAGCGTTGTCATGGGAACCCAAAGTGAGAAGCTGGATAAAAATGTCTCAGATGTCTTAAACAAATAACGTGCCAAGAGGTGACACAAGTTCATGCTCCAAGGCAAGCACATAGGTGTTAGACTGTTTCACTCAGTCAGTTGGGAACTTCAGACTCACAATAGATCTTTTACCACCAGTATTTCAGAGAAATTAGACATTGCCATACACCCAGATGTGCCTTACAGAGTTCTACTTTAAATGCCCAAAGAAGTATTCACTTTCATAACTAGCCATTTATCACTTTTCATAACGAGCCATTTCTCATCACTTTTCCTTCAGAACTGTCAGCTCCCTCTGCTGAGGAGGCCAACCCTGGCTTGTCTAGAAGGAGCCTTGCGGAGGAGAGTGGGAAAGAGAACCAGACCAGTGAGCCGCCGAGATCAGGTTTGGATTCTAATTTCTTCGGCCTGACACCACACTTTATGCCTCTCCACATTCGTTTATCTCAATCTGTCTATTTTCCATCCTTTCCCGTTATGTTGCGAAGAGAAATCAGACACCTGGCTTCCACACAGTCAAGCCCCTTTGAGGCCCGTGTTCCTAGGCAACAGAATGCTTCATTTTGGAACAAGGGAAGTCTGTTTTGAGCATTCAAAGTGTTGCACTTAGAGAAATACGTCACTCCCTCCCTTTTTCCACTTCACTGATCAGGCTTGTAATCAGCATGTGTCTACTACTACATTCTCGCTCTCTCTCTCTCTGTCTCTCTTTCTCTTTCTCTCTCTTTAAAAACCTTGATTGGGTCAGTGATGTTGGGAAAGAGATTATGAGGCTCTTGTCCTCTGATCCTCGCCTGTGATGATTGGCTAAGCTGCCACAATCAATGTGTGGAGGGTATGCTCAGTAAAACCACCACCTCAGTACAGAGGATCAAATGTAGTCGACACTGGGTTTTCCACCAAAAAAGGAGTGGTACTGTGAAATAGCTTGGTCACGTATGTAGCACATTATTATTATTATTATTTTTATTATTTGGGTATCATGTTTATACAAGGCCAAATGAAATTGGCCTCATTAGGCTAGCAGTTGTTTTTTTTTTAAGAAATCAAAGGACTATCTCTTCTGGTGCCCCTCTGTTTTTGCCATTGAGCTTAGAAGTCTATGTGGAATTACACAAAGGGTTGACAAACAGATCACCAGCAGCAAAACATCTTTCTTTCTTAGTGATGTTATGCTCTAACATTGTATTGTGGTGCTGCTATTATTCCCCCATCTGTACGCTGGGAGGGTATATGAGGCTATATAAAATATATAAAACTAATCTTGAGATGAAATTGGTTTTCAAGTGGGGCCTTCTGTATTGATAGCAGTACTCTTTGAGGGACAAGAGAAAGGGCACCTCTTTCGGCACTGCTCCCTGTAGTTTCATCTAGAAGCGATCTTTCTTGCCCGCCTCGCTGAGCTAAGAGGACTGTTTTAAATTAGCTCAAGGGCTGGCCCAAGTCAGACATTCTGTGGCTGCCTTTCTCTCCACTCTCGACAAAAAGCCTCTTAGCGAATCAGAGCACAGAAGACATACTGAGAGGACAAGTGCTTCTCCTCCGACAGTGCAGTGACTGTTAGATTGTTGATGGCTACGGATTATCCCACCATCAAATTAATCAATAGCAAAGCCTCTGCCAATTGTGGTTTAATTTTCACAACTTAGTGCATTGAATCACATTCCATGACACGAAAAAAAAACAATTTTTTACACTTTTCACACGTTTGTGTAACATAGTTTTAGTGTCCAGCCAAGTGTGTGCTCAGTGCCCATCTCCCTCCCCCTGGTACCCTCTCTTCAGACCTGTGCCAACTGCTTGTGGGTCCCCTGAAGATGCCTGCCGAGCCCCCCGAGGCCTTCTGAAGACCCGACTGGGATAAAAAGCGAGGGTCACCATGGCAACAACCACATCAGACTGACTTGTCAGAAACCCTTAGTGGAGGGCCGTTACCCTACAGTGGAATTACACTGACAGGCAGACTGGAGTTCCAGGAAAATTGGTCGATGTGTATTATATATGGGGGATGGGGTCGAAAGAGAGAGAGAGAGAGAGAATAAGGGTCTATACACATGGGATCGTTTTTAGATCTAAACTGAAAAGTATTTTATTGTTTTGACCTTTCACATTTCATTTCATTGCACATGGGACTGGCATTGTGGGGGCCCTGAAACAATATTTTTCAAAAAGCAGGTCCCAGAGTGTAAAAATTTTCACAACACCGGATTCGTGTTGCCATGTGGGTAGGCAAAATGCTAAAACAGTGTCAACGATGGCCACAGAGCTCCAGCTCCATCCCTAACCTGTGTGGCAAGTATCCCAAAACTCAGTGTTTGTCAGTCAGTTTATCACACTATTAGAAAATGCCTTTTCATACCTGTGATCATTCTCATGCAGGCAGTAGGCTATAAACTTTTGCTGCAAGCATTGGCTATTTCCTGCCAGCATAGAAATTAAAGTGTGTGTGTTTATGTGGTGGGGATCTTGGGAGATAAAACACTTCATGTGTTCTGGAGGCAGGTGTTATTTAACAAGGAACAAAAAACATTGGTAATGGATGGTGCTCTGGGTGTTTCATAGTCTTTGCTCGAATCGTTGGAGTAGTCTGGCAGTCTGGGGTGAGTTTTGTGTGACTATCACTGACCCAGAACAGCTCTCAATGGATGTGCAATTTTAGGAGAACTTGCTAACGTCTGTTAGAGTCTAAGCTGCAGATGTTGGAAGTATAATATAGGACCTACAGAACGACACTCTAGATCCTTCTATTGCTAACTATTGTGTAGATCCTTATGGATGTAGTTTTGTCTCTTCTCTCTTAGTGTGGTGTCAGGGCTGCTAATGGTCTTTAATAGGGTTCTCATCTTTCTTCCATCTCTTTCTCTCTCTCTCTCTCTCTCCCAGCCATCCATGAGTTCCCAGAGGATATCTTCACTAAGGAGCAGAGGAGGCATGGAGCATTGCTGCTTCATATTCTCTTTGTGAGTGAGACACAACTTAATGTTGTCATGAACTCTTATTAGGTTGAGCAGCTAATTAGCTTAGTGTGTGTTTGTGTGTGTGTGTGCGTGTGTGTAATGTTCCTAAATAAATACAGTTTATATATTGTAGTGACATATCTTTAGCCACTCTTTTACGAGCCAAACTGATTTTTTTTTTTAATTAGATCAAATTTATTGATATCCACAGCAATGGAGCAGGGATGTAGCCTGATGCATCAAATACTTTCACGTCGTTTCACTTTGTGCAAAATGTCTGAAACCCCTCCATTGGCATACGTTCACTACACAGTGGGCAGATACTTTCTGCTTCAACCAATCGCTACTGTTTGGTCGTGACATATGTTGTGCGCCTTTTGAATATAACATGAATATAACGTTAAAGCTTACAGATAGCAAGCACCCTTACCTTACCAGTCTTGGAGCTAAATGAGAAATTGAGTGGAAGCACTAGGTGGCGCTAGCGTGGCTACCAGTGATCCACTGTAGCAAACTGATATCACAAATTTTTGGATCTTATACTAATTTATGGCATTAGTGGATGCCTGGTTACTCACAGCTGGTATCAGAAAAGAGACTGGCCATTTCTGACATGGCATACTGCTGTAATACATAGTGCATAAAACCTGGATTGTACCATTACTAGATATTTTTTTCATTCTGTTTTTGAGAAAATGTGTTAAATGCTATAATCATTTCACAAAATAGAGCCTTCATTTGAGTAAACAACTTAAAGTAAGTGTATGTTTAGTCAAATGAGCACACATTCTCTATACAAAAAGAGACTTTGTTGGTTCCACATCCGTATATTGTATGTAGTAGACTAGTAGTACAGGTATATGCCATTTCAAAAACAGCCAGTGTTCATACCCTGGAAGGAGATATGTTGTACTAAGCAAGGCAGTGGAGCCGTTCACTGACAGTCATGCTCACCTAACCATATTCCCTGTTTGTGTCTCAGGCTGTCTACACATTCTATGCCCTAGCGATCGTCTGTGATGTTTATTTTGTTCCCTCACTGGAGAAAATCTCAGAGGTGAGATCTCGGTATGATTTTATATTTTAGAGGAAGAAGCGCTTGCTTTTTTATGCCCCCATTCCCTCCATTAAATATTTCTAGACATATGACGTACTTATGACCTATTCCATAATCTCCTACTCCTCCACATGAGGTGACATTCTCTCTCTCTCTCTCTCTCTCTCTCTCTCTCTCTTTCTCTTTATTGCTATCTCTCTCTCTTTCTCTCTCTCTTTCTGTTCCTCACCCTGCATTCTCATTATCCCCCTGGTCTAATGACGTTAATGTGCTGCTGTAATGACTAACTATCCACACCCTGCTTCTACCACAGAATTTACACCTCAGTGAGGATGTGGCAGGAGCCACCTTCATGGCCGCAGGAAGCTCCGCTCCTGAGCTCTTCACATCTTTGATTGGTTTGTGTGCTGATTCTAGATTTAAGTTGTTGCAATCAAAATCAGTGAATGGATTAAAACATGTTAAGGCATATTGTAACACACAGTATTAGTCTTAGCACATTTTAGAAATATAGCTAACTAGGCTGGTGATATTTTTGCAAGCAAGATATATTTGTGTGTAATCAGTGTGTATTTTCAGTCTCTCTGAAAAAGACCTGGGTAATTAGGTGTTTAAAAAGGGAAAAAGCTAAGGTAGGCATCTGGGCTGCAGTGACACTGTGTGCTCTGCCCTGTCATTAGGTGTGTTCATCACTAAGGGAGATGTGGGGGTGGGCACCATCGTGGGCTCTGCTGTCTTCAACATCTTGGTCATCATTGGAGTATGTGGGATCTTTGCCGGACAGGTGATGGGATTTTTTTTTCTGTTTTATAGAAAGCTCTCGTCACTTTATAAATATAGTGAAGATTGTGATTGAAAAAGATGTGCACATTCAATGTCAGGGTGCAGGACAAAATCTGATCGATAAGCAGAAAAGAGTCTGCACACATGAAATCGTTTTTATGGTTTATTTTATGGCACAAAATGACATCTGAATCGCTTCCAGATTTACAATATATATTTATAACATGCTCAAACTGCCTGATCCAAAATACTAGTAGTCTTTCTGTCTTATGTCAACAGACTATCTGTCTCACCTGGTGGCCACTCTTTCGGGATTCCATTTATTACATTTTCTCGGTCTTGGCCCTGATTCTGGTGAGATGACATCCTGGGATATTAAAATGTTTCCTTTTTTCCTCTTTGCGCAAGCTGGATATTTATTTTGATAGTAATTTTGCCCTGCTTCAGGTTCCGTCCAGAAACAGTCCTTCAAAAATATTTATAATTATACAGAAGTCATGGTTTTGTATATAACTTCACACAAATTCATAATTTATAACTTCATATTGCAGATAATATATGATGAGAAGGTAATCTGGTGAGTGTTGCATGCTTTTCATGACTGTATCTTTTAGACTTATTTGTATAGATTTTTACAGAACCTCAGTTGGTGGAATAAATGTTTAACCTATCTGTTATGAATATCCAATAACAGTGTTATCCAACCCAGTCTTCCTGTTGAAATATTTTCCTAGATAACAGACCACGTAATTATCACATAATGATCTCATAATGATTGCATAATGGTAACTCCACTCATAAAATGTTATATTGTTGTTATGTATGTTAAATGTTATATTGAAAGATGTTACAACCTGTTGTATTACAAAGATTTGTAAAGCTTCTTAATCTCAACATAATGACAGCAATGACAATAATGACGACATCACAGAGATGAAAGAAGCCTTACAAGAACTTGTGATTACTGGTATTTAATCACAAGTTCTTCACAGGTTCTTATGTGACTACTGAATCCCTTATTACAGTACTGCAGGATACTGACACAATTCTATTGAATATACATGGATAGTCTTTGACATTTTGTAGTGCAGGACGTTCTTATTTTTCAACACTTTTACAGGTGGGAGACTGTTCTCCTTATTTCTATGTATGGGATCTATATTCTAATTATGAAGTAAGTGAACATTTTCTTACTGCATTCTAGAGTATAGTTGGTCTTCTTGTCTTTCCTCTTCTCTGATGTTTACAAGCTAATTGATTAACCTTGTAGTTAAGAACATAGTCATGCTGATTTAGATGACTCAGTTCTTGTTTTTTATAATTTCTCTTTTCCCATTTTGCACATGTGTAAATGTACTTGTCTCTGTCTTTTGTGCATGTGTGTGTGTGTGTGTGTGTGTGTGTGTGTGATGGTGCAGGTTTAACAGTCAGATCTGGGCCTGGGTGGAGCAGCATTGTGGGGGTCCGGGGCAGCCATGCCTGCTTAGCAGCCTGCGCAGAGATGGAGCAGTGGGGGAGGCAGGCCCACACAGCGACACCTCCATGATTCTGCTGAAGAAGGGTGAGTCATTAACAGCATGCTGTCTGTGTGTGTGTGTGTGTGTGGTATTGGTATGTGGTATGGACAACAGGGTGGCAGACTTCAAATAAACACAAACAAGAAACAAGTAAACAGAAAGACTTCCTGCTGGGTCTCTTTATTTTGTTCTGCATGGACCTGCTCCTCTCTGGCAGGGCTGAAATCTATGTGTAAGATTGTGTACTGATGTAGCAAATTACCCGAAGAAACGTATTAAGGACAAAATCCATATTATTGTCTTGAAATGCTGAGAAAGACATTTATCTCCTGACTGTAAACTTTGACTGTGACTTTTCTGCTCAACTTGTGAAACACCATTTTAAAGTCTTGTAGATTACAGTTGATGTAGCTGGATGTTTATTCTACTTTATTGTTTCTGCCTCTGTTCTCTCTCACTCTCTCTCTCTCTCGCTCTCACTCTTACTCTCTCACTCTCACTCTCACTCTCACTCTCTTTATCTCTCTCTCTCACTTTCTCTCTCTCTCTCTCTCTCCCACTCTCTCTTTCTTTCTCTCTCTCTCTCCCACACACACACACAGGCCAGAGTCCAGTTCAGGAGTCTCCGGTGGTGATGGTGGACGAGATGCTGAGCCAACACCCTCACGCCTTCTCCTTCTCTGAGGCAAGCCTCCGTGTCATGATCACGCCTCACTTCTCCCCCCGCACGCGCCTCAGCATGGCAGGACGCATGCTCATCACCGAGGTAACGGCTCGCGGCTCATAGCTCGCTATTCCATTCTTGCAACACCGCCCCCCCCCATGTCTAAGCACTCCCCACCTGGTAAACCGCGTTTGAAGAGCCCGCTCCTGTTTTATGATGCCTCGGAGGCGTAGTCTGTTTTGTGGATCAAAGACAGAGCGATGGTAGGGTTCAGGTATTTGTAAAGGCAGAGGGGAGAGGAGCTGTGGACTCCTGCTTTCTGGCTCTGCGGATCTGAAGTAGCCATGTGAAGAAAAAGGGCCTCTGAAAGATCAGCTCATGTCATGTCATGTCATCTGAATGCAGAATGAATGAATGATTGATTGAATGAATGAATTGATAGATGGATGCAGATATGGAAAAATGAATGAAAAGGACTGAATGCATGATTGGATGAAGAGATGCATAAAACTGAGTGGTGAATGAATGAAATGCTGCTATTTTTCACCGGCATCCTCAGTGTGCCCCTCTTTCACCCCCATCCTCAGGGTGGCCCTGCAATAAAAGCCTAGTGGAGCAGGAAGGACGAGCCGCTCCTCCATGTTCATGTCCTCAGTGGAAGCTTGTTCTTGTGCCTTGCTCACTGGGTTAAGCTGCTGTCCCTGTGGTTTCCTTGCCCTGTTTGCTGTCTCTGCCTCATCGGCTCCATCCATGGGAGTGCATGCAGACTCCCAAAGCCTGCTCCGCTGCGTGGTTTAGCACTCCCTTACACGAGTGGCTCGTGTTTTTGTTTCCTCCTCCTGCTTGTCTTTACACTGTTTCTCTCTGGTTGATTCCCTCTTTATGCATCATGATGACTCTTATCACCTTTTACTCTTTATTCAGATGATCTCTCTCTCTTTATTCCATGCAATTCTGCTCCTGTCTCTCTCCTCCTCTCTCTTTCTATTCCTCGCTCTCTGTCTTTCACTTTATCTCTCTCTCTCTTTCTACCATCCCTTCTCGCCTTTCCCTGTGCGTATATCTTTCTCTCTCTCGCTTCCTTCTTGTCTGATGTCTGTCTATACTGGTCCGACAGAGGCAGAGGTTGATCAGGAACAACAGTGGCAGTGCTGGGGACAACCCGGGTTGTGACGGTCCCGGGGCGGAGGGGGTTCCCTGGGCGGCGGAGAATGGAACCACCCTGGAGAGCGAGCGGCAGCCCCTGGAGGACCCGCGAGAGAAGGGCGAGGACGGTGGAGGGCTGGAAGGGGCCCTGAATGTGGTCGGCGCACAGCCCAAAGATGATGATGAAGAGGAGGAGGAAGAGGAGAAAGCACAGCCATTTCAGCCCCTTGTTCTGCCAGGTAATTCTAACAGCTTTAACATAGGGCCTAATAGATGTTTTCTGATGTTACCTAATTGAGCGCTCTTGTCCTGTTTAACCTTGCTGAATAATATAACTCGCTGGCTGGCCCTCACAGAAAATTCAATTTAATGACTGATTCTGCAGTCCACTTTTTGCCCAGGCAGAAGGGCTCTCAATTAGAGGGTTATCAGACAAGGACCTTTATTGATTTAAAGCAAGCACATGAATAATGAGGCTACTTCACTGGACGCAGCATATATTTAAGTAGAGAGGGATGCAATCTATAAGGAAAATATTTTATTAAGTCAGACTCAGTCTTGTAGCTTTACCAGCAGATTGTAAAGTTCAGTTTCACCTCAAGAAACTGCAACAGTGGCATGCTTTTTGGCTGGGTTTCAGTAGATTTTTTTTTAAAGCACTTCTGAAAAATGAATGCAATCAGCTTAATTCCTCTCACTCCAGGCCTCCATGCCATTCTCACTGCCTCTCTGTAAAGAGATTTAAAGGTGGGAGGCAGATTAATGTGGACTGTTGATAAGGAGCATTTTGTCAAAGGTGTTGGAGGGTGGTCCAAACATGGACTGGACATGGACATGGACTGCCCACTAGACCCTCACTTGTATTTTACATGTAATTTCTGATAAAGATAGACATTTTAGGATTAGGTATGACCGAGTCTTAGTTATTTGTAATTTTAATGATTTCTAATGTTTATGATTTATGATGTCACCTGCTGGATCTCCACGGATATTGTATAAAGGGGACTCATATTTTTGGGTGTATATTTGCAGTCATTTTTAATGGGTGTTACATTTTGGATATTATTAGATCCATGGATAACTATTTGAGCTATTTTCTGTTAAAAGTTTCATAATGAATAGTGTCTGGTCTCTGAGCTGTTGAGATCACATGTAGAATAAAGACAATAAATGTTACTCTGCTATCGGGAGTGGCAACCCCATGCTGATATGATTACCGCTTCTGTCCACAGAGGGGCGCTGTGAGCGGGCAAAGTGGCTGCTCTCCTGGCCCCTGTCCTTCCTGCTCTACTGCACTGTGCCTAACTGCGTGCTCCCACGCTGGGAGCGCTGGTTCATGGTCACTTTTGTGGCCTCCACCCTCTGGATCGCCATTTTCTCCTACCTCATGGTCTGGATGGTGAGACCTGACATTACATGGGACACACATACTGTAGTGTCGGTCACTGACTTCTCCACCAGACTGGACAGACTAGTGCAGCCTATGAAACACCTATGGGTCATACATATTTTAAAATACTAAAATTTTAAACATCTTCACTGTAACCACATATTTGAGTAGAGACCTATTTTGGTCACATCAGAAAATGTAGGCTTGGCAGATGTCTGCAATAATAGAAGCATGTGTGTGTATGTGTAGGTGTGTGTGTGTGTGTGTAAGGTCTGTGTGTGTGTGTGTGTGTGTGTGTGTGATGAGTCATGGCTTGCTCTGGGTGACCCGCTCTCTCCTCCTCAGGTCACCATTATCAGCTTCACGCTCAACATCCCCGTGGTTGTCATGGGGATCTCATTTTTGGCAGCAGGCACAAGCGTTCCTGACTGCATCGCCAGCCTCATAGTTGCCCGACAAGGTGGTGTAACTAATCATGCACACACTAACACACACACACACACACACACACACACACACACACACACACACAGGCAGAACCTTTTCCTCTTTTTGCCTTGCTGTGTCATGTTGTGATCCTTTTGCAATGTCCTGTGTATTAATAATGAATTACCAATCCAATTTAGCACTTGCAAGAATAGCCTTGAACTTCATTAATTAGGACATCATCGTAATGTACTCTGTGCTATCAAACATTAAAGACAAAACCAGCACAGCATCTCTGCTTATTATCCATCTGAGACATGGAAGCACAACATAACACTAAACTTTGATACCCCAGACACACTTTAAAAATTTCTATCTGATGAATTCCAAATTACCTGTTATCTATATCTGTGAGTTAATACAAATTACTTTGCTTACAGATTCACCAACAGATTGTAGGTAACATATGAATCAACTAAATCTAAAAGAAATGGCAGAGCATTATTTGCCTTTTATAGGCAAGCTGCCTAATAGATGCACACAGCCTAATAGATGTGTCCTTTGCTCAGGTATGGGAGACATGGCTGTATCAAACTCCATTGGCAGTAACATTTTTGACATCCTCCTCGGACTCGGTTTCCCATGGTTCCTGCGCACACTGGTAGTGAACTATGGTTCTGTTGTAAGTGGAGTTGCTCCTCTTCCCTCCTCTTTTCATCCTTTCTCTCCTCTTCCCTTCCTTTTTCTCCTCCATTCTCCACACCTGGCACATCCATGATCCATCCATTCTTGTCTTTTTACATTTACTTCCATGGATTGAGGCCTCTGATTGGCCACTTTTGTGTCTTTCCATCAGGTGTACATCAACAGTAAGGGGCTGGTGTACTCTGTCATTTTACTCCTGGCTTCTGTGTTTCTCACTGTAAGTATAAGCTGCAACCTTGTTACTGTACTTCATGGATACACCTGAACTGGCTCCATTATTAAGGGCCGTTCATACCTGGAATGATAACTATAATGATAACTGTAACTGTAACAATATTTTCATCCACACTGAGCCGCGATAATGTAAGTCTGTCCTGATGTGAATGGACTAATGCCTAAAATTTCATGGTTTCTGATTGGCTGTCAGCCTTTCATCGTTCTGAAACAATCACTCTGAAAGTGATCCCAACGATATAATTGCACATGTTGTTGTTATAGTTGCAGTGTGGACGTAGTCATTCATATTAATTATAGCAATTCTTAGTGTGAACGAGCCTTTACTGGATCTGAATGAAAATCTAAAGGAGGAGGCAGGTTGGGGCGGTGGTAGTGTAGTGGTTAAGGAACCTGGCTAGCGTGCAAGTAGCCTGAAAAGTTGTGGGTTCGAATCCCAGCTGCCACCGCTGTGCCCTTGAGCAAGGCACTGAACCCTAAGTTGCTCTAGGGGAGACTGCCCCTGAACAATTGATAGTTGACAAATTGTAAGTCGCTTTGGATAAAAGCATCTGCTAAATGCATAAATGTAAATGTTGACGTTGACTTTCTCTTGTTGCAGGTTCTGTGTGTGCATCTGAACCACTGGAGACTGGACCGGCGGCTGGGTCTAGGCCTCATGTTCCTCTATGCCATCTTCCTTCTCTGCTCCATCTGCTTTGAGAAAATTTAGCAGTTATCCTTTCGCTTCTCCAAAGCCAATTTCCTCACTTGCACACTTCCTCCTTTTGGTTTGAAGTGCAGCGCAAATATCCTGACGTCTATGTGTGTGTGTGTGTGTGTGTGTGTGAGAGAGAGAGAGAGAGAGAAATATGCTACTCCAGAAACCTCAGACATGAGTGGAAGGAAGAGTAGATGATTCAGATTCAGACATAAGTGGAAGGAAGAGTATATTATTCAGATTAGTAGATTGTTCATCTTAAATCTGAATTCCTCATACATTTTATTCACACCAAACTGATCACTTGCAGCTCCTCTATTAAACAAAACTATTGTGTTGATTTTTCCAGGTAAAGAAATTACACTCAGATATGCTACTTCTGGCATTTCAGGTAGATTTTGTTATTTTGTTTCATTATTATTTTATTAATCTTTAAATAACTAGAAATTACCGATAAAAAGTTTTGACTGAACCATTAACACTGATGACAGCACTGAATAGGTTATTTATTTCTTAATAGTTTGGAAAATCAGGAAATCGTCCAAAGCATACATGTCCTAAAGTTCATATCCTGCTTCTGTGATGTTTACTGTTGACCTAAAGGATTGTTTTTGTTTTTTTTTTGTTTTGTTTTGTTTTTTCTCTGTGGTAGCTCAAAGCAAAATATAACAGCCCAACTCACCATGTAGTTAACTTTTAGTCTAAAAATGTAAGTGCAGTTGTGTTGAGATCTTTTAAGTTAGTCTTCTCCTCGTATGACAAGTTTAATTAAATCTACTGTGTATAGGACATACTGTGTGTTTACAAATATCATGGCACAGTATGCCTTTGTTTTTTATTATTACTGTCTGACATACACCGTACACTGACACGAACTGAACCAACACACCCCTTCTGCATAGCTTTTCATAAAATGAAACTACACAGTACCTAGTTGTAGATGGTAAATTTAAACACTAGGTGTTTTCTAGCGTGCTGTCTGAATGGTTTATCTGATTTTATGGTGATGGGCTACATTTTAATTTATTTGAATTTACGTTCAGTCAAGAAGGACAATAAGGTACTATTTATTAATTCTGTGGGGGTTTTTTTATTAGCAGAGTGTGTATAGGCCCAGTACCTGTCCTGAGGTATTATCACAAATATTTGGATCTATTGCCTACTGTTTGTAATATGAATTCCTGTTTGTATACATTTCCATTATCTTTAACCATCAATATTTCTCAGCACTTTAGACATGTCAGTATTGCCAGTATTGTGAAAATAGACTCACCTTATTAAATATTAAGTATTTGATAGGAATACCAAAAAATATAAATAAAAAATAGAAATCGTGGCATATGTTTTTTGATGTTATTTTACATTACATTGCTGGAACTTGGATAGCAAGAGAAAATTAAATCATTGTTGTTTCTTACTGTCCCTGCTGTTTACAGACTAACAGTGTTATGTTAAAACAGGGTCAGAACTATGTATTGTGATTATTGCTTCCTTACCTGCTAGTTTAATCACCAGTCTTCTAGACATCTAGACATTCCCTGCTCTGGTATGCATTGTGATGAGTTCAATCAGATCACAATTCATGAGTGAACATTGTGCATCCAGTACCTCAGTTGAAGAGACATCAATTCTTCTTGATGGTACATAATAACAGTTTAACGGTGGAGAGGCTTGAGAAAGAGAGAGATTAGTATTGATTAGCTGCTTCTTTTGTGGAAACGAGAGCGTGTGATAAAATGAGAGAAAGAAAGAAACTGAAAGACAATAGTTTCACATGACATCATGACTTACAGGTCCAACGAATTGTGTGATGTTTTTAAGTTAATGTGTTTCAAAGTTTTGAGCTATTTTTTCACTTAGTGATTCAGAGGCATGGCAACCTTACTACAGTCATCCTAATGCTTTGAAATCAACATTTTTTGTTTGTATGTTGAGTGCAATAAACCTTGTCTGTGCAATAAATGCCCCTGACTTTGCTTGATTTTAGCATGAAAAGTCATATTATCTAGATATATCAAATAACAAATTCAAATCAGAATTGGAAGTACTGTTTGAAAAGTTCTGCTGACAGTTTCACATTTTCAGTTTGACATTTTGTTGACAGAGTCTCTGACAACTGTCCATTAGTTTGAATTACAGTTTGGAAACAAGGAGCAAAAGAGGGCTTGTCAGTCCCTATTGAGATCAAATATCAAATTCTATTACTAAGTAATTGCAACATCAGTATGACTAGTCAGTACTGATGTCAAGATGCACAGTGTCTATAGACATCTTAGACTTATATACAGAAAATTATGTAAAGCATAACATGAAACCTTCTAGTCTTGCACTTGACAAGGAGAAACAAATTAAATAATGAGGTCAAGGTCACAAAGTATGATCTGACATGTAACCTTACATTTTGCAAATTATGGCAACACATTCATATTGTTCTCTAACCATCCATGAATGCAGAATATATGCTGTACCAGGAGAAAGCTACTAAATTCTGTCAGACAGATTTCAAGGAGATATTCCCTCAACGTTTCCTCTGTGTGCGTCATCCTCTTCAGAGAGGCTCAGTGCTTCATCACAGCCAGCACAGATGAGAAACTGCAGAGTGACATGCCCTTTTCAATTTCAGAAACCCACAGACAGCCTGATCCATCACTACATGGCATTCTGGAGTTTGGTGAAGAGCCTTCTCCTCATTAAAAGTCTTTCACCTTTGATGAAGAGTCTACAACATTGCCAACACCGTCTTAAATTCTTGTAAACAGGATCATAGATACAGCATTTACTGCACATGCTTTATGCACTTTCTGCAATTTACTGGATGACAAAATAAAGATCTGAATATCATCAGTAAGTAGTACTAGTGGATTAGTGATTCCTGTATCAAGCAACCATAAAAAATAGAATTATTTGTTTGTTTGCTCATTTTTTGGGTGAATTGTTTAATTAGTGGCTTTAGTCTGCCATAGTTGGCCTGGTGTAATAAATGGAAAACCACCACACAAACCAAAGGAAAATCAAACTCATCATGCATGACTAGCCGAAGACAAAAGGCCCTGGTTTTAGGCCCCTGTCAGCTATGGCCCTAATTAGCTCTTTGCTGCACAGAACATGGTCAAGAGTTTTTATGTGTGACATCAGACCCCAAAGTGAATGGATGACAAAAAAAATGGTGTTAGACGTGAAAAATTTAGCTGAGTAGCCACTGACTGGCAGTGGAAAGCAAACATTTGTTAGGTGTCTCTCTGTGCAAGCAGAGATAGGGAGCCCATGAATTGGTAGCCCAACCTGAATTGCGTCCATGACGGGGGACTCATCGCGTCAAAACCATTAACGCTGGGATAGGGTGACATGAAATGTATTGATCGCAGCGGGACAGATGGCCTTGGCAGATATAAAAGTCAAGTCCTGTTTTGGACGGAATGGTAGTCTGGGACTTGAGTTGCTCTCATCATGATCTCTGTGGCTGTTCTGTCCGTCCTGGCTGTGATGTGCTCCACATGGAGTAGTAATGCTTTTCCACTCTACTCAGACACACCTTTGGCAGCACAGGGAGGTAAGCTTTACCTGATCCTTACGTGCTTATTTACCATACCACTGGCATCTGTGCAAAGATATTAAGATATGTGTTTTAAAATGTGTGAAATTTAACCAAATGCTGGTGTCTTGATTAGGAATTTGATTAGTTTTTGTAAGTTGTGGTTTCAGCAGTTTTTAGGTCCAGCTGAAAAAATTTAATCAGAAGGCTCCTGCTGCTTGTTTAAACTCTAGGACTGAGTTTCATACTTGACTGATAACATTATTACCGGGTATAATGAAAGGAATGTCTTGAATGTATGTGGGAAGGAGGGAATAGCAACAGATAACAGTTTTTTGTGAACATCTGTATGAATAGCTTGAAATGGGCACAATTTCCATGCTATGGTAAAAACTGCTTCTCTGATCATTTAGAATCTTCTTATACAGCCTAGGTAGTGGGATGAAATCCTGCTAAATCCAATACTTGGACGATGTTGTAGTGTTTTGAGTTCCGGAGCTAGATTTCTTGGCTTGCTTTGAGCTCTTTTGGGCTGCTTGCATCTTTAGTTGTTTAATCTGAATCAATGCTCATTTGAACGTTGTGTCTCAGTCCACCCCCACAACTTCCCCGCAGTGTGTTCAGTCTATTTAGGAGACTGCTATTCTGCCACATAATGCTTTTAATGACTTCAGTGTTATCCTGAATGCAGGTTGTTTGCCTATTTTATCACCAGCCCACGGGCAGCACAGCCATTGGGCGGTTTTATTGATGCCATTGTCTCTCCTCTCCTCAGACCTGCTGGAGAAACTGGTTGAGGAGGTAGAGGAGAATCAGAGCAGAGATGCAGGGGAGGCGGCGGGTCTCAAAAGCTTCTACCCTCTTCTCCTGGACCAGGACAGAGAGAGTCTTGGGAAGGGTGAGAGGCTTATTCAGATCTTCATGTAAGAGCCCATTCCAGTGCTGTGATCCCGTTTCTTTCTTTTTTTGTAATTGTCACCATTTTGTCCTTACATATGCAGGTGAAAAACAACTTTTAGAACAGGAGAAAATCAGCAACATGGTAAGATCTTCTTTAGTAAAAAAATGAGTAAAAATCCTCATTATTGCTCTCTCCATATACAAAAAAATGTGAGTGAGCTGCAGGGATGGTATGAACTGTTGTAACTGGTTGTGACTTCAGGTGGACGGCCTGAAGGAAATGGTGTTTAAGCTGGCAGCAGCTAACAAACTTCGCTCCCAAGGATTCACACGGTCTGACCAGAGCTTGCCAAAAAACAGCAAAAGAGGTGAGTAAAATTCCTGCCCAAATCCTATAAAACATCTTAATACTGACATAAATATACATTGTAAAAGCAACAGTGTTGCAACACACAATAAGCATAATCCTTGGTATTTGTAATGTAATGCGTAACATCAGCACACTGTCTTGGAGGAAGCAGACATGAGAATAAACAGAGTGATGACTTGAGCCCTAGGAATGACCTAATATTTCACTTGCTTGCTCTTCTTCGACCTCTCCTTTAAACTCCTTTCTCTTATACAGCTTGTTTCTGGAAGTACTGTGTGACAAACTGAAGGGCTTTCAGTGCAGACAGAAGCTACTGAAACCGTCTGTACAAAAATCATCATCCATCACATGCTAATATCTTCGTCCTAGCCATTGAACAAGTATCAGACGTCTTTAACTCAATGACTGTTTTATAATGTTCAAAAGCTGTGTCATAAATAAAGAATATATTTTTAATGAAGTTGAGGGTGATCTAGCATTGGTGCAATAAATAATGAAGTCTATGTTATATGAATGAAATAATGTAGCCGTGTGTGTGTTGAACAAATTAGCCAAGTCATCACAGTGTGTGACCTTGAACAGACGCAGATGAACAAGATTTGGATGATTATGTTATTTAGATGTTACACAGATAACCACACATAAACAGAAAAAAAAGTGTAATGACAGTTTATGAGGCCATAATAGTTGGGCGTTCTCTTTGTATTTCTGTTACTCACAGACACACAGATTGTATCCATTCAACCTTTTATTCATTACATTTAAAGCTGAGATATTTCAATCTTGGTCATACTTATTCAGATGATTTAAACAGTATAACAGCACAACCATTTATGTGCAAACCTGGTCATTTTGGTACTTAACATTATGTCTTGGTTTAAATGCTTGTCTTATTTGTTGAATAAAACACTGTGAACTGTACTGATGTGGAAATAATGTACTGCTATACCTAACTCAACCTTGTAATTCTAGCTGTTTCATTCAATGCATTACAATCACAATTGACAAGATTAAATAAAATAAACATGCAAGCACATTTAGTCATACAAAAGTATTAACACTTATTTACAATATTGACAAAATGCTAAAGTGGATACAGTCAATTGCACACTTGGCCTTTTCTTGGGGTAGTTACACATTCTGCCAGGTTTGCAGTATTGAATATCATCTGTGTACTGTATTCTTTGCTGATATATATGACTACATGTACACAATAGCAGCTATTCCATTTTTGCTGAATTGCCTACAGATGCCCTCTGTAATATGTTTTGCCCCTTAATGCAGTGGATAAAACATGCATGGGTCCAGTAAGTTTCTGGACTTTTGACTTCTAGAAATTTCTCATGAGGCCTGTCATGGTCTGACCAAAGTTCTAGATCACTATTCTCTTTCCAAGCTATTAACCTAAGACTTGAGCACTCTAATATATGTAGCATTGAAAACACATGTACACTTAGGCTTAGCCACTCTAAAACTCTCTCTTGTAACAGTGTGTGTATCTAGGGAAGACTGGTTCGAGTTTAATTCTGCTTGGTGACCACACTCAGATATGCCTTCTCAATCTCAATGTCAGCAGGGCAGGTCTGGGTAAACTCCTCTCTCTCGTAGGCATTCTTAAGGTAACGCCACACGCCTGTGAACTGAGGAGGGATCTCAAAGCCACAGTACTTCTTGGCTGCGACCTTAAAAAAAGAAAAATATGTTTTTTTTAATATATGGAAACATTCAAAATACATTACAGTGACAAACTTATAGAAAACTTTTGTCTCTAGTTCTGTCTCTATTGTATGCTAAGTGTATATAGTAGAATCAAATCGATTTAAATCAAAGAATCATATTTTTTTCTAGTTCTCTAATACAACAATCTTTTAATGTATATTTAAAAAAACACCTATTTTTCCTTATTGCTAGATATTACAGGATGGACTGCAAACATAATTCATCCCCTTTTCACATGACTCTCCGGCTACTCTATTGATGTTTATGGAGACCTGGAATGATGGACCTTGAATAGTGTCTGACCTTGATGATGTGCAGTTTGGGCAGGAGGTTGCAGTCAGCCAGTGTGAGGCGGTTCCCATCCAGGTACTTTCTCTTGGAGATGATGACGTTTTCCCTGGAATTGTGGTCGATTTCCTCAGGCAGGGGAGTGTTGAGGTAATCATCCAGCCTCTTGAACTCACGCAGTAGGTTCTTCTCCTGAACTGGGAGAAGATAAGCATTCACCCACTGAATGAGATACACAAGATTTCTTCCATGTCAATTGGCCAAATATTTAAACAATTTAAGGACAAAATGTGTGCCGTTATCATGCTCTTTTTTATCGTAAGTTCTCAGCTGACATCCAAAAGCAAAGCACACGCTAATAGCCTTCATACTTCATATGTGACCCTTGAGCTTCACTTACAGACATTGTTGGGGCTGTTTTTTATGTAAGCAGAGAACTTGGCAAAGATGTCTGCTCCCACGTCAAAGGACTCCTTGTTCAGTGGACTCAGATGTGGGTAACTGGGGTGAACAAGAGAATTAGGAAGAGAACCACAGGCATGAGGTCATAAGAATGGTATACCATCCTCTATGCAGTTCTACCAAAAGCACAATTCGATTAGAGCTCAACAATTAATTTATTAGTTTGATCAGAGCTCAACAAGTGCTTTACTCACGTTGGTGGGGCAAGGGTCTGTTCCAGAAACTCCTCGATCTTGATGAAGTCTGTTTTCAGTGTGCCATTATACAGCAGGAAAGGAGGGTTAGTCCCTGGGGCTAATTCCTTCAGTTCCTCTGGTTTCCTGGGGACCACACAAAATGCAAGAGTGAAAGTTAGTTAGTGTGTGTGTATGTTTGTTAGTTAGTGTGTGTGTATGTTTGTGTGTGGATTTTAGACACAATGGCCTACTCCCTGGCCTGAACTCTGTGGTTATCTGCAGAAGTGGCCACAGGGCCTGATTGATGACCATAAAAGCATACTTACTCATTAAGTAATCACAAGCCTGTGGGAGAGGCAGGCTATGTGAAAGGGTGGATGGTGTGCTGTGTTTATCTGAATGCCTAATTTTTTTGGCTTTTGTTCAGAGCGTTGCGAATTTATTTGCTTTGTAAGTAATGGCCAAATCCAACTCTTCTCTTAAAAGAATGACTTGATTTCACAACTGTTTGCTAAGAACTGCAAGGGACTGTTTGTCGATTTTGTGGTGAGCTTTTGGGTGTGCCATTCCCAGTTTACCACTGGATGTCAAATCTGGCCAAAACTGAACCATGAAACTTAAGACATAAATCAAAGATAAAACCCATTCTTAGTCGGTCGCCTGCGTCAACAGAGATTGGACTCGTTTGTCAAACAAAGGAATATTTGGGATGTTAAGAGTTCTTGAAGAACAGAAGCGTCATGCTTACTTCCTCATGTCGACGGTGGTCACGGTGAATTTGACTCCCTTCAGCCACAGCACCATAAAGAGTCTTTGACAGAAAGGGCAGTTCCCCACATTCTCTCCATCATGGCCCGCCTGCAAGCACACACAGCAGACAGCCTCCCGTTAGCAACTACACTCCGAAACACAGCATGCCTTAAAGGACACACACATACTTCAAGACCTTATTTTAATTCACATGATGCACGTGATGCAACGATAAAGAAAGACTCTTATCCATATGCAAAAGCACATGATTTTTTTTTCACACACACACACAGACACACATACACACACACACATACATTATGCTTTGTGAGGGGGATGTGGTTAGGTTATTTTAAGGAGAGGAAAAGCAGGCATTGTCTTAGTGGGAGAGATAGCGGATATTAAACTGTGCTGTCACTCCCCTGACTGCACACCTGCTCCATGTGACAGACTTGTTTTGATATAAGCGCCACCGCTAACCAGCACAAACAAACAGTCTCTCATCTGAAACTGAACAACTGCAGACACATCAAATGTGGCCAGTGAAATGGCTGATAATAACCAAAGACACTTTGTCTCTGTGTTGTCTGACCCTGCTGTTTACTACAATACTCCAGCTCCGGGGCTGCACAAAAGAGGTGGAAAGGGGTGGGGAAGTCTGCATATGGAGGCAAAGGAAAGACCTTTGAGACACAGATCTGACAAGTTCTATTCTGATGTCTCCATTTGAGGCCAGTAAGGTCTGATGTGTGCGTGAGCACTTGCGTGTATGTGTGTTGGTGTGGGTGGTGTCAGTCACAGGCTTTGGGCCAAGAGTGTCTCTGTGCTGTCTCTAAAGCTTGTGTGTGTGTGTGTGTGTGTGTGTGTGTGTGTGTGTGTGTGTGTGTGTGAAGATAAGATGCGCTTTGCTGCCAGCTGTGTGTTCATTGATAAAGACAGACGTCACCATGGACAGTTACACACGTTCATCAGAGGCTCATTTAAACGGCATGCGTGTTTTACATAACGTGACCCAGGTACCACCGCCCATCACATGAGCATAAACTCCCAGCGCCCACAATGATCTCTGCCATCTGACACAATCAGCTCTGATTAGCTTTGCACCAAATCTCAACCAACTATCACAACATCACAATTCCTTTTGAATGGCTACAGACTTATGAATAAGGTTACTGTAATGCCTGAACACTGTTCAGGGGAAAACAGAATATTTTTTGAAACAGTCCTCATAGATTTTCCCTCATCCAGACTTGAAAAATACTATAATTGACCAACTGAGGTCCAAACAACAACTAAAAGATGCTTAAAAAACAGCTGAAGCTCCTGACACAAAGTTTTTGAAGTGAGGTATCCTATAGCTATACTTATATATACCTTGTATATATCCTATATAGATATACTTAGATCAAAGCTCTTCACCCATGGAAGCTTTAAAAAGCACTTAAGAAACAGACCTTGATGAAGAGTTCAATGCTGGGATCTTTGTTGGAGTTTTGCCTCTGTGCCATGTTGTCCTTACTATGGGATGTGGATTAGATGTCCGTACTGTAAGTCCAGTCGTCTGAGAAAGCCTTCAGCACAGCAGGAGAGTGAGGGAGCACGAGTAGAAAGCACCAATAAACTACCAACTCCTTCCCAAGCTGTATAAATATGTGTCTGTCCGCTGTTGCGCAAAACGTCAGTGTCAAAAAAAGAGAAAGTCTTATGGGTTTTTTTTGTGGGGGGGGGCTTGACGTGAGTCTGCCTGGCTCCTACAGGGCTATCACTCCCTGAGCACACTTTTTAAAAAGTCTGAAGAGGAGTGGGAGGGGCACCAAGCATGGGCGTGGGGTGTGTGCTCCCATATAAACACCCTGCCAGATTCTGAGGCAGAGCTCAAAATAGCAACAATTTCTACCTCCTGAAACATGACGACAAAAAAACACTATAAGTGTGACATATACCTCTCATTGATATACGTATGAGGGGCGACAGGAAAGTGGGAAGGTGTTAACAAGGCCATGGAACCCCTTGTTTGTGGATCGGACTCTACTCTGACACTGGCACTGCCCCTGCCTTACAGGCATCTACGCTCACAAAGCCTTCACTATGCTCTGTCACAATGTACCTCCTTTCCTTCCTTGATTCAATTTGGGGGAGTGTGTGTAAGGAAAAGGGGGGTCGGTGGTGGTTGGGGGTGGGGGTGCACATGTTAGAGAGAACACACACCCTTCCCCTTAGCATTTTAGTGGACGAAGTAGGCCTACAAACGTTTTCCATGAAGGACCTCCTTTCAGTTTAGTCATTAATTCCATCCGTTTTTTTTTTTTTTTTTTTGCCGTTGAAAATTTAAGGGGAATGTTTCGCTCCTCACTATTTCCAAACATTAAAATAGATGAACATCACATTGTACTGTACAGCAAATTGACAAACTGAAAACTGTTCCTGTAGTTTTTTGGGGTTTTTTTCAACTGTAACTTTTCTCAGTGTCAGGTTTGCCAAGCCACTTCATTTCTAAGGAAATGTATCATTCTCCTGGCTTGGACATTTTTGTGAGTGGACTCAGTTATTAGTCACGCTGGAGGTGTGGACTCCTCCTGGATTCCGGCTTGGAGATCCCTTTGAGTACAGAGGCAAGATGGAAGGAGAGGGAGTTGGGTGGGAGTATGTGCGTGTGTGCATGCTTGTATGTATGTAGGTTTCTGTGTGTGTGTGTGTGTGTGTGTGTATGGATGTGTTTGTGTATATATACTCTCTCTCTCTGACTGTGTGTGTGTGTGTGTGTGTGTGTGTGTGTGTGTGTGTGTGCATGTGCTTGTGTATATATACTCTGTGTGTGTGTGTGTGAGAGAGAGAGAGAGAGAGAGAGAGAGAGAAAGAGAAATTGTGTACACATGTGTATGTCATCATAAGTAATTGAAAAGGTCCAAATCAGATCCCATATATAGTACTGACTCAGTGAGGACATGGTCTTTGTTGACGCTCAATAAGTCATCTTTCTATGACCTGCCCAGTCCTTCATTGACTGAAGGAGTTTCTCATAGTGGAATGTTGGAGTGTCTTAGAATGTCAGTGACCTTGTTTGGTTTATAACAGGGCGGGCACGTTCTGCACAAGGTCCTTGTTGAGATTTTTAAACCTGACATGTTACTGACAATACGAGTAGTTGAGACTGTTAGATTGTAAACTTGTGAAACGCACTTGGACTCACTTCAGAAATTTCACAACACATGCACACGCACACACACACATACACACACACACATACACACACATACACACACACATACACGCACACACACACACACACACACACACACACACACACACACACACACATACACGCACACACACACACACACAAATCTTCTCTTCACACAGGAATGCAAAAACAAAATGACAACATTATTCATTCTGATAGCTTCGATGGGTCTCACAAAGCAGTTTCATTTCTCCTTTTTAAATGTCTTTCTTTTCCCCCCCCTTTTCTTTCAAAGATTTGCATCACATACACACATGCCAGAGATGGTGGGTGGTGGAGTTCCCCCCCTCTATTCTGGGAAATCATGGCTTTTATGAGAAGCAAGACAAGTCTACGAGTGGAGGAGGTACCACAGCAGAGCTTGTTCAAATGGCAAACAAAAAGGAGATCAGATAAATTTGAGAGAAAAAGAGAGAGATACACCAGGGAAGAGAGTGAGGGTTTGAGAGAGAGAGGTCTGAGGAGAGTAAAGATCAGTGCTGACAGGAGATCTGTGTCCTCCTGTGGATGAGCAGACAGACTGGGAGTTTCCACAACCAGAGGAGGGGAATAGGGGGTGGGGGCTGAGGCGTCGGTGGGAGGGAAAGGGGGGAGGGAGGTTGGGCAAGAAAACAAAAGCCTGAAATGGAAACCCTGGACAAATCCTGGAAATTAGGCACACAAAACTACGGCGTGCACAGGAAGCCCCAGCAGGGCAGGGACCCCCCTCTCAAAGCCTCATGGGATTCTGAGTCAGGCTGGCAGACCGGCAACGTCATGTAAGCACCAGCGCCTCATCACACATCACACCACCACTACCACCACAGCACAGTGGGGCATTCTCTCTCTCTCACTCATATCAGAGTGTCCAGGCAGGAAGGGTCACTATTGATACTGACCACCATCCAAAATGCGCTCACAAAAACAAAGGGGCGCCACAAGAAATTTTGGGCCCATATGACAGAAAATAATCTTGGAACTCCCAAACATTGACTAGAATATAAAAATGTTCCTTGGGGCCCACTGTCAGTGACAGGCCTTCTCCTGGTTGCGCCCCTGCCTAAAATGGTGGCTGCCTGAGTCATGTCACTGGGCCGCTTGATAACTTGCGGCAGTGTGTGGAAAGAGTAGCATTCTTGTGGTGGGTTAATAATGTGGGGCACACACAGCTCCTGGGGGAGATAACACCAGAGCCACACCACAGAGCAAACATGCTATAGGGTTGAGACGAGGGAAAATGGCATTTCTTTTATCTGACTAAGAATAGGGCTGAGCAGGTTTATGTATCCCAGCCCATAACGAACATTCCTTTCTAGAATATACTCAGCACAGCCCAGTGGAGGCTTGTCTGTCTGCCTGCCTGCCTGCCTGGCTCCTTGCTCTTGGTGCAGTAGGGTAATAAAGTGGGTGGTGGAGGGCCATTCAGAATTTCACAATCATCTCTCGTGGCCATCAAGAGGCCGGATGAATGTACCAGCACCAGCCAATTGGGGAGGGGCATGAGGTTTCTTCTACATTATGAGTGTGGAGTGGTCAGAGGAGGCATGGGCTGTGTGGACACACCAAACCCAGGGTTGTTTTTATCTTTTCAGTGTTTGGTTGCTAGAGCAACACTGGGCCACAGAAAACGAAAACTGCTGACAACTGTAAAGACCTTTGGTAGAAACAAATGAAAAAACTAAAGTATTGACATTGTTTTCAAACTGCTAGCTGTGTGAAATACAGATAGCTTGAGAGAGGGAAGAAATCAGAAGTGTTTTCTTGGAAAAACAGACACGCTGGAAATATGCACCTTTATAAACGCCATTGACCCTCCACCCTTTCCATCCCTTTGAGGAAGGAAGCGTTTATCAGGCGGAGAAGGGGGCAGCCCTGGAGGACAGAGAGCAGCTGGAGCTCACCCTGGAAGTCTCCTCTTTATCTGCACTGTCCACAGGACCCTGTCCAGGAACCAGGCAGGAAGGGTCACTATTAATACTGGCATCACAGTCCAAATGCGCTCATGAAAACACTCTCAAAACAAACGGCAGAGCAGTGTGACTGCAGCTAGCATAAATGTTAGCATAGCCTCTCACCCAGATAAAAGCACACTGTGTCTGGGAAGAGTTTGGCCTTGATCTGGCTTTGGCCTTGATCTGGGTTTAGGGTCATCTCTAAATCTGAGACCTCTGTTTTATACTGTGCTGACAATGCAGCCAAAAAACAGTGCCATCAAGGCCTAGCTCACACTCTCATCAAAAGAGATGACATAGCTGTCTGTCTTCAGACTTGAGTCTCTATTATTGTGACAAGAGGAGAAGAGGAGCATCCACACAATAGAAGTATTGACACCCCCACCCCCACCCCTCTGACACACAGTCACCCACTCATACACCACCTCCCTCCTCCCCTCCCACCATTCACGCTGCCCTAGGACCCTAGGACGTATGCAGTAAACAACCCCCTGGCAGAGCAGACACCGTGCTGGCATCCTTCTGCAAGATGGGCATGATTCGTCCTCTGTGGGGCTTCGTCAGGTCGTGGCACTTCCTGGCCTCTGGCATCCTCCTGGCCCTGGGCGCGCTCACACACACAGCCCAGGCTGCACCAGACTTCACTGGTGAGTTGACAGTTCGCATGTTAAGCTGGTTTGTGTCTGGAGTCACACATGAGGGGATGAAATGTATGTGTCAGCAAGACTGGCTTTGGAGTCATGTAATGAGAGACATCAAATGTACAGAGCAAAGGGAGTGCTTGTATGTGTGTGTGTGTGTGTGTGCATGCACATGCAGAATAATTGAGGGATTTTCTGCACTTTATCGTTTGCACATCCTGTACAAAACAGCTGCACAGTGTCACACTGAAAGATGGCTGTTAGAGGGGATGTGTGTGTGTGTGTGTATGTGTGTGTGTGTGTGTATGAGTGTTTCCTCATTGTTTCCAACGCTGTTTAGGAAGTGGAACAGTCATCTGAGTTAACCCAAACCTCTCCGAAAGCAAGCCGATCGCAGATTGAGGTTGGACTCTGGACTCTGATCATGCCAGATGAGCGTCAAGACAGATCAGTGTGGCATAAGATCTAAGTACCAAGTTGTGAACCCTGGAGTTTGCCCTGAAACCTTTGTAAACTGTCACAACATGATTTAAATTCGGCCATTGCATGTTAACTGTTGGGCAGAAAATCGAATAGTCACAGAGGAAGTTTGTTTATATTATTATTCATTATTGAGATGAATAATGATTAATGATGTTGTCTACCATATGCTTACATTGAACTGCATGGAGCAGGATATACAAATAGCTCTCAAATTTGTATTTTAATCTGACAAACCAGGGAGTGACTTTTGAAAAACAATTCTGAGCTAAATGGAAGCAGCGCATATTTGGAATACTTAGGGGGGTGGCATTTCTCATTAAGTGACACACTAATCTCGAACGCAGAGGTGCCTCTGACCCTGAAACCACTTCAACAGGGAGAGGGAGTCTTCAGCTAAGAATAGCGCATTGTCTGAGTGTGCCTGGTACAGCCTCCCTAGAGTCTCGCTGCGTGTGCCAGGCTAGGATGGAAAGCAGGCCAGCTCTGACAGAGATGGAGGCCTGAAGCCAGCAGGCAGGCCTTTTAAACATGGCCTCACGCATCACATAAGCTCACTGTTTACTACAGACAATCCCACAGACAAAAAAAGAAAGAATGCAGAGTGATTTGAACCACTGCTGCTTATTAAGCTGTGCCACCAAGGGGAAAACAAAGGAAGCAGGAAGGTCCAGGTGTGAGGTTGCCAGCTGCTTGTGATTTTGTGCTGGGGAAGTCTAGTCCACCAATAAGATTTGCCTTTCATATGAAATAGCTGACTCGGTTAGGACACAAGGTTGTTTTTAAGCCGAAATGTTAACCTCTCTCTTTAAGCATTTATAAAGTTGTTCTGTTGTCTCTTGTCTGAACACTTTCAGATGACTCATTGTCTTTATGTTAACTAACTGAAATATCCATACCAACTCCTGTGTCCTGTGTTTGATGCTCATTAAAAAGTATTCATTGTTTTGTCATGACAGACAATACAACACTTTGGAAGTGGCTTGACAATTGTAGAGCCCCACCTAAAAGATTAGATATGGAGGTATATTTGTTTGAGCAAAGGTCTGATGTAAGTAGTTCGCACTGATTGTGTTATGTATTGGCAATGACAATGCTTCATTTCCTTGACTACAGACTGTACGCAAAACATGTGCTGAATGTACTGTTTTTAGTCATTGATGTTTTTGCCACCCTAATATTTTTGATGCAGGTCATGTCTTTGACATTGGTCTGGACAGGTGTGTTTTTTTTTTTACACTTATATTTTTTAATGTTTCCCCAGTCTACCTGCACAAAATTCTCAGGAATCACACTGCCCATGCATGTGATGGAGACACACTGGAAATCAGATGCCCTTCCAAAACCACCATTGCCATTCTGTCTGCATTCTATGGACGGCGCGTGCCGAGCCAGTACTTGTGTCCGACCACAAACCAAAACATCACACTGGATGAGAACACTGAGTGTGTGTCTCCTGTGGCCATTCAGGTACTGTTCCCTTTAGTATCAGCACTTGAGCTTAAGCTTGTTGCTGACAGCACCAATTCTATTCCATGAGATCTGATTAAACATTAGCTAGCTACTGTAATAATAATTCAGAAAGTCAACTGAACCTGACACTTATGTCCATGAATAAAGCCATGGCAAAAATGCAGTCATTTGAACTTTGGCTTCAAATCTACATTAACATCAATGCAGTTGTCACAAGGGATAAATTAATCTGAGTTATCGTAGTCTACGTCACTCATACACACACACATACGCAATCAGTCATGAGTAATAACGTGGATGAATACCTGGCTGTACCAAATCTGGATGCAGACTGTCAAACAAAACCTGATGCCTCATTCTACTAAGTTCGATTCCCACATTTAAATGTAAAGCAACCTAGTAACCTCTCACTTGTCTCTTTGAAGAAAGTGATGTCAGAGTGTCAGGAGCACAGAAGCTGTCACATACCAGTCATCAGTCAAGTGTTTGGACAAGACCCATGTCCTGAGACCAGCAAGTACATGCTAGTGTCTTACAAGTGCCGTCCAGGTTAGTTGGGACACAACAACATATGATGACGTGATTCATTTCTATATCTACCCAGTGTAATATATTGAAATGACGTCATCATGATGTTATGATTAAAATGTTAAAATGTTAAAATGATGTGTAAATCATCAAATCAGCCCACTACAGCTTAGGGCTTTGAATGAGAAATATAAAAAGACTTGTTTTTTTGTGCCCTTGTCCAAAAGAGCACCACAAGACAAAAATGGTGTGTGAGAATGAGAGGCTGCGTCTGGCATGCAAGAATGACACAGTCCTCGCCATCTACTCTGCTGTGTTTGGCCACCAGCTGCACTGGAACCACGACTGCCCACAGGAAATTGACGTCAAGGCCGACATGGGTCAGCTTCTAAATAGCTACAATACTGCCATCTTGTGGAATGATGCTGTACTGTGCTTATTAAATTCTAATGTGACTGCCTCCATCAATTACCACTGTTTTGGACATAAAAGAATGGACTTAAAACTGAAGCTTCAGATCAGGTCTACAGGTATTGTGTCAATGCAAATGTAAGTATAATTGTTTTTCAGAATGTCTCTCACCTACTGCCCTGAGGAGAGTATCTCGTCGTTGTCATGCTAGAACCAACTGCTCAGTGCTGGCTGACATTCATAATTTTGGTGATCCTTGTTTTCCTGGCACCAGAAAGCATCTGCGAGTGTCCTACACATGTGGTGAGTGAGGAAATGAATCAGTGTAAAAAAAAAATCATCTGAGTACCAGAAATGTAACTATTACCAATGTAATTCACATGACCGCTCTTGTGGAAATAGATACATTTTCTGCAGGTGACATCAATATACTGAACCTGAATATTGTACAATACTGACCTATAGTACAGTACTGACCAACACATGTTTATATTGGTCAGTATTGGGGTGGGAATTGAGAACCAGGAATCAAGTAGAACCAAGAATTGTGTCAATTCACAGGAATTGTATCCTTTTGACATTATCATTCCTCTTCAATGCCGGCATGTTTTTCAGATCATGGTCAATGGGTCTTTCTGAAAACAAAATTTAAATGGATAACACAGTCCTACATGCTTTCTGCTATTGTCACCTTAGTAGTATAGGCTATATGTTATAGGCCTACGTGCTGATAATGAAAAGCTGTGTAGGATATTTTCTAAACAGTATAGAATTTATAAAATAATTCGACTGATAAGTAGAATAGACAATGACATTGTTATTGATAAAATCCTATTAATTCCCACCCTTCATCTAGTAACACAAAGTAATAGTTGCAATGGTAGACAATATCCTCTGACTTAACTGCTCTTCTGTTCAATCAGTTCCTAGATATCTCCTGGAAGATGTTGGGCGTGGAACCACAGACCCTTTTTTAATAAGTGACTACACTCATGGTGAATAACCTTCACTCTAAAGACATACAGCATTAGACTTGCCACCTTCATTAAATGGCTCCCTACCTACCTCCTAGACATTTTGCAGTCACAGAATGCTATAACAGATTGATCTTTGGTGGCAATTGGATTAATGAATGACACAGCAGGCAAAGAATTAATGAGCCATAGTTATATCCATGTGACTCTATATGAATTAGAGCCAACTAGCCAAGTAAGCCAACAGATGAACCTCTCGCACACAGGCGGCTGGTACACAGGCCCCGGCGTGTCCAGGCCTCAAAACATTTTCACCAACTCACTGGAAATCTTTTCCCAAATTCAGGGTATGTGGTCAGTAGCTGTTTGGCTATGGCAACTCAATTTGAACTTTGCAGACAACTTCTAAAATCCTTATGTATCAAATACACTCTTTTGAACAGTATAGAGCAATGTGCTCTGTGTCTGATAATTTTTTACTGTGTCAGTCTACTCTCACCTTAGCATTGTTGAAACTATGACTTCTCTAGCACTGTTGATGAAATTTATTCTTGCAAATGTATTTCAACATTGCTTCACTTTAATTTCAGGACAGCATTTCAGGTAATTGTCCAACTTCTCACCCTGTACCTTTCACTTCACAGGTCTTCCAGAGACAGTGGCCCTGTATTTTGTCTCAGGGATCTGTGCTGGATTAGTGTTCCTGCTGTGTTTGTTTGGTCTGAAGTCCACCCTCGTGCGAGATGCCAAGGAGCTCTTCACTGAACTGGGAAATGAAATTAAAGCCACGCGACACCGAGGCAACTTTGAGGACGACGACATCTCTGACTCCTCCTTCCGCAGGCTCACCCAATCGTACCGCATGGCAGACATGTTCGGCCCAGACATGATCATGACTGTGGAGATGGTGGAGAGGGATGATGAAGGGGGGAAGGACTTAACCAATGGGGACATGTGGCCCCACAGGGACTCCAGTCCCTATGCAATTCACAACATAAAGTCCTCAGTTACATAACAAAATTGCTCAGCACTACGGAATGTCTCTGTGACATGAGGGACGTGTGTGTTGATAAATGTTAAAGAAACGGTATTGTGGGGTGAGAATGTGTGTGAAAACATGACACCCATACCCCTAGGTTAATTATGTCAATAATGATGAGTTGTCATATTAATTTTTCAAATTTCAATAGTAAAATGATGAAAATTTCCTCTAGCCCAGAAAATAGCCTGTAAAAAATCGAGTGATTAATGTTGTTATCATTCAGTCTGAATTTTCTTCATAATATAGTTTATACATTAAAGTTAATAAAATTATTTTGACCATTGCTATTCTCAGATAATGCTTTGTAAAAAGGTCCACTAGGCCTGCAGGTGTTTGAGTGACCGAAGAGAAAAGCATCTCTAGGGGTTTATGTAAAAATGTCAAAGATGTTGGGATGAGAAGTCATTGGTTGTATGTAAGTGCTGATAAACACATCAAGCTGATAAACACATCAAAAGTTCAGAAAGATTGTTTAATTTCAGAAAGTCTGTTTACATCAGGTCACAGATTTTTGTAGTAATTTATTGAGCACATGCGCATTGTGTGCGCAGACTTGGGGATCAACATTTCGATTCTTGCGCGAAGCAAGTTGAGACCAGACCCGGTGGAATGATGCATGTTCCGCAGCCAGGCTAACTTTGTTGGCTGGAGCTAGCAAACCAACTAGCGACGTGGGTATCTTGACATTGAGTTAACGGTCCTAAATATAGAGGGAAGAATGTCGAGCTGTATAGAAAATACATTCAGTCATTAATGACAAATGCCCACCAGATTAGCTAACGTAACGTTAGCTGCCGTCATGGTCCTACATGGCTTATAGCAATATTTGCTAGCTGGCCGGTTATCTAGCTAGCCAACTGCCGATAGCTGGTTGGTAAGGCATCTCCGCGAGCTACTTTTAGCCAGGTAGCAAAGTTAATGTTACATTTCGAGTATCTACTTATCTGACAACAAACACATCTTTATTTTCTCCGAAAAGCACATCATACACCACAACGTTGACTGACAACGCCACTGACTGACTCCTATCCTAACGTGGCTGTTAAGAAATCTCTCCGGAAGGCCGCCGGTGTAGGGGTGGAGACTTCAAGGAGTTCACACGGAAAAAAACATCTGGAGAAACACTGACTGGAGGAAACGACATTACAATTTAATGATGGAGTTGTCTTTGGGACTAAGTGAGGATAAGTGTGTAGCAGTATCCTTTTAAAAGTTTTGACATCACATATTGTTATCGCCAGATAGCTATCCAGCTAACATCACAAGGCCATATCTTTGTGTGTTATGTTTCGTAGGCTAACGTTAACGTTACTGGACTGAAGGTGCTAGTATGTTTAAATAGCTAACTAGCTAGCAGCTTGTACCAAAGTAAAGCAAGACATATTTGTTGGTGATGACCAAGTACAAGAATTCTTTTGAATTAATTAAGCGTAGCTAAATGTTATTAAACTGCAGTGTTGGGTTGGGCAAGGCATTCAATGCCAGGTAAGTAACTTGTTAACTTGGATTGTTAGGGACATAACATCCAGCTGATGATTTTGGTGAATGTAACCAGCTGACGTTAGGTTAGGTTGTTGAGAAGATCACCTCAGAAACTGAATATTAAGCAGACTAGCCTTTCATCCTGTCTGTCGTCTTACGTAACTTGCATCTAACGTTAACGTTAGTCCTTGTCATCGCCAGGTTAGCGTTCAGTTGATGTTTTTACTCACCCAGGACCAGGAATTTGCCTGCTTTGGTGAAAAGCCAGGAAAGATTTCCTGTCATTTGTGGGCACATGTTGCCCTCTTGTGAATGCAGTTAATTCCTTGACTGCGATTTTCAGACGGTAAAAGCTTTGGAACATCGAGCTGGACAGAAGGAACCAAGACTTCTCTCTCTTATTGAGCGTGCTGGGGCGTTTCAGTAAGTGACTTGAGTGAATATATAACGGTGGAGGCTATGCTCTGTTTTTATACAATAATAAGTTTGCGGTAAACCTTTTCTAAAATTTTATGATGGTATGCCATTTATGTGATGTTGCTTCTTTTCTTTTTAGAGCAACAAGGAACTTTAAACCGAAATATATTTCCATAGTGATGACAATATTATGATGATTATGTGGTGTGTCTATTGGAGTTTGGGGTTTCTACTACATGTGTTATATCTGTTTGGTTGTTGTATAACAAGGACTGCAGAATTTGTAGCTTTCTGGCATTGTGTGTCAGTAACTGTCATGCGATAGCATTCCTTGACCTTGCTGCTGTGATGTTTTCACCGTTACTCATAGTATGTGCTTGTGTGTTTGTGTGTGTGTTGGGCTCAGCGCCAGCCAGCATGCCATCCATTAGGCCTGCATACCGCCTCCTTGTGCTAACGTATAACAGGACTCACATGAGTGCAGCAGTCATTTAACTGCGTTAACAGTGTACAAACTGCACTGTGCTGTCAGCTGAAGGAGTATACACGGGCACACACACACACACAGATCAGGTTAGTGTCCCAAACGGGAAGGTGAATGCAAGGAGTTGCAACTTTTCTTCTGAATCCTTACCCCAAGAGCCCAAAATGTGACTAGTTCTCAGATACATAAGGAATTGTAAAATGCACCTGATCTAGCTTAATTTGTTACAATTGAACTAACTCATTCTGTGCTCTTCTTGCTGTAGTGCCTTACATGACATGAATGGCCTGATGGGATGGAGTGAACTGGAGGTTGTGGGGATTGTGTAGTGATAGTAAGGAGAATGAGAAAGAGGAAAAGAAAGGATGATGCACTAGTTATGAGCATTGCAGAAATATAGATCATTAGGGTGAAAGATGATCTGCAACGCTGAACCAGGATCAAATACAGGCTGAGGGCCAAGTGGGCAGAGTTGGCCTTTGGTTTCTGTGTCTGCCAGAAACTGGAAGATTTGTGAGATTCAGGGTCTGCAGTGAGGGCCTGATCTCAGTTTCTCCAGACAGAGTTTAAAAGTATGAACATGTTATGCTCAGTCTGATGCCAGGTAGACTTCTGCTGTACTCTCACTGTTTGAGAGTGAAAAGTAACTCTGCTAACCTTGCAGTTTTACACTACATTGACTACATTCTGTAACACTGTGACTCAGTTTCCAGCTCTGACCTAGTAATATTGTCACTCGGCTTTAAGTGCGTTTGTTCCCTGTAGTACTGTGCAGTTTTTGCTGATGTGGTGACATTTTCGTTGACCATACTTGAGACAGGCGACAGTACCCTTTTTTTGAGAAGTGCAGGGTGTGAATTCTGAGAAATCACCATGTCATGAGATCATAGGGCCCCTGCACAATTTGAAACGCTGGCAAATAATTTCAGTGCTGGCACTTAGGCAGGTTTTAGTTCTTTCTTTCTGAGGATTAGGCTTAAATTGGAGTTTAAATCCCAGTTTGAAATGATTATCTAATAGGATTTGTGAAAAATTTACCCACTGAAACTCTAGGGACCAGACCTTTAGAAAAAATGAAAAGTAAAGGAAGTGAAACCCCAACCAATCATATTTATTACACTCAAACAGATAACCAAAAACTCTTATCTGCAGAGCTCAAGGGCACCCTTATGAGTGCTTATTGAAAGGGGAAGTGATGGGGGGGAAAAACAGGTGTCACACACGCTATCACTGACATTGGAGGTGTGATGGAAGAGACAATGGCCAAAAAGACAAAGGGGTCTTATCTGAATGTCTTGCCTTGTGTCTGAAAACAAACCAGAACAAAGACAAAGCTCTGGGTTATCGAAGAAAAGTTTTCTGTTTGTTGTTGGAAATCTTTTCGGTGAAGTAACACTCTTTTGATGTTGTAATTGTTGCACAGGAGGGAGGGGTTCTGCAAGGACTGATGTCTGCTTTTAGAGTGATGGGTGTATACATTTTTTAACAGGTTGGCGATTTTGGCAAATCCTGATTCTGTTGTGACGTGTCCTCAGCCTGACCTGTATATCCTCATCAATAGCCATTTTCAGATAGTACGAGGTAAGAGTTTTTGTTGTTGTAAATTAGCCCTTATGATCACAAAGCCACCAATCAATTTAATTAACTTTCATGCACCTCTCTGTAAGGATTGACTAGCATTGTAGACCCTTTCTGTACTTTGTGCACTCAGAGTCTAGCATTTGTTCCTCCCCCTTCCTCCTCCTGTTGTTGCTGAATTTAAAAATAAACACTGCCAACAAAAAAGCCTGTAGTGAAGACTTCCTGGTCTGTTACCACTATTCATACATGACCTTTGTACCTTAATTTCTAACTCTGTCTTTCACGCTTTCCATTCAGAGGCTGAAGAGGCTCTTCTCATTGATATCCCCCTGAGCAGTAAGTATCAGACCTCTTAGTTGCTTTCTAGTTGTTGTTTTCTTTGAAACAGTGACCAAAGCCGTACAGTGATGTTTTTTCCCCTCTCTCTGAGACCGACCAACCTCTAGACTGTGAGGGCTGTAAACAAAGCTAATGGCTGAAGCCACTCAGTAGCAACGGTGTGATGACGAGCATGCTTTTCCCCCAGCAGACTGGATAATGTCATCAGTGTCACTGTTGCACACTGATAAAGAGGCTGTTTCAAGTTTGAGATTCTCTCAGGAGCTCTGCAAAGTCTTTTTGTGATCCACACTGTTGCACATGCCTCAGCACTCCTGGGGGGAATGCTATACTACGAAGCCAGGTTACTGGCCAAACTGGGTAACTTCTGGAGTAACCGCTGATCTGAAAACAACATGTCACTTCAGAAACAACTGATGCTCAATGGAGGGTTCTTTTAAAAATCAGTGGTAACCCAAAGCTACCCAGGTTAACCAGTAACCTTGCTTAGTATTACACAGGCTCTTGTGGGTTATTGCTTAAGTACACCAGTATGCATTTGGTTATTTATTTCTGTTTGTTGTGTGTGCTCCTGTAGCCTCGCTGCGTGTGCGTGTGAGAGGTGAGCGGGTGCCAGATCTGCTGCTGGAGCTGCAAGATGATGAGCGCAGCCAGAGCTTCCTTTCGCACTTGAAGAGAGCCAAACAGCAGGGTGAGAACCACCACCACAACATTGTCTCTCCTTTGTGTCTATATGAGTCTGCACATCCCCTCTCTCTCTCATTTACTTTCACTCTCTTTCTCTCTCTCATTCCCTTTCTCTTTCTCTCTCTCTCTCTCACTTTCTCTCTCCTTCTCTCTCTCTCTCTCTCCATCTCTTCCTGTTTCTCTGTCTTTCATGTTCCCCAGCTTATTCATTATTTATTGCCATATTCTTCATTATTTATTAACCCAGAGAGTCGGTCAGTACCAGCAGATATCCTGTACCCACTTAAGGAATTTGTTCATACCGCCTCTCTGGAGGTCAGGGAAGGCATGTGTTTGACGGCAGAGTTTTCAGCAGAGTGTAGCTTTTTCTGTCTCATTATAAACTCGCTCTCAGTTTTTTAATTGGTTTGTGAGAGGATCAAGCGGAGGAACGCTTTCCAAAACACTGTTTTTAGTCAGGCCATCTGGAGGTCACCCACAAAAAAAAACACATAACCCTATTCTACTCACTTGAGCTAAATTGTACTGATGAGAGTACTAACGGGAGTCATAAAATAATGCTCCTCCTCGTCCCAAGGACACAAAATTTGCTGACGCGCCCTCATCTCAAACCTGTCACACTGGATTTGATGCAATATAGCAGTCATAGGCTTCTTTTAATAGTTGACTAGTGAGTGGGCTGGCCAGTGGGTAATGAGGTCAGCATACGTTAGGTACCTCTCAGCCACTAGCCCGCCCTAGGCCTCTCCCTCCCTCGCTCCCAGCCCAGTCATTGTGGCCTGCCTCCCAAGCACTTCCTACCCTGAAGGCGTGCTGTGTGTGTGGAAATGGCCTGGCAGCAGTCAAACAGCAATAAAGCACAGTGACTGGGTGGGGAACTAATGGAGAGTAATGGTCATGCTGTAGACAGTTGGGCTTATTTGCTTATGTAACCTTGCATGTTGTAGGCAAGGTAAAGATGGTGTCTACTTTTTGCTTGTGCGTCAGATACAAGGGAGGTGACTATCTATTGTTTATCTTGTGAATTGTGTGTGTTGGGCGATAGGACTTTAAATCAACTTTAATTGTCTGGACTGGGCAGAATCACATTAGCACATTAGATTCAAGTGGTAGTGTGCTTTCAAGGAACAGTACATGGACACACACAGTGGAATGTACAGAATATAAAGAAAGAGTTTTGAAAAATAGAAAGTAGCATAATAGTAATAATAAACAACAATTAGTAGTCATGTGCTTGATTGTTGTTAATTAACTGTTGATCCGACGATTGTCGGTTTGTCGGATTGTCGGTCAATTGCCCAGCCCTAGTGAGTCTGGCTGAATGTGTGTGTTTGGTAGGGGGGTGGGGCATTGTTTAACTGTATAATGTATCTGACCCAAAGCAGGAACTGTCTGACTATTAGGCTTTGTACGTGTTTGTGTGTGTGCAGTATTTGTGACTCTGGATGATGAGATGGTAGAGGTGGATGAGTAGATGCTTAGACACAGATGGGCAAACACACACGCATTGCCCATATGCAGTCTAGATTATGAAAATTGCCTTTGACTGCTTCCAGTATTCCACATACAGATCTGCCCTGTTTTCTCTACCTGAATGCTAAGGCTGTAGTAAGTCTCAATTGTGAGTCTTGGCCAGACATGAGATATAGTTGTTCTCTTATATTGGATGCGGAACTCCCCCACAGTCTGTTTACTCGCTCTCACAGGCATGCAGTTTTTTACTCTTCAAATTTTATTAGCATCTTGCCTTCTGTCTGGTGACTCAGCTTCGGTACAAAAAAAAAGTGTTTCACTGATTTATTACCGTCTTTATTGTTCTACAGCCGAGTCCAAAACCATTGTTCCCAAAGCCCAGGAGGCTGTCATCCCTCCCCCAAGGAAGGGGTCCGTGCCCGTGGCCTCGCAGCGAGGTGCCGCCAGATCCGTCAACACCACCCCTCCTGTTGCCAGGAACTCTTTGACCGCCAGCCCCAAGAGCAACTCCTTGGGGAAGCAGACCAACTCAGGTGTGGTGGAGACCCCGTTTGTACCTGACTTGTCTTTTTTTTTTTCTCTCTCTCTCTCTCTCTATCTTTCTTTTGCCTTCGCAGCACTGCAGTTTCTGTGATGAATGGACTGCAATCGCTGTCCTATCGAAGCCATTTCTCCTTAATTGTTTTTGCATGTAGAACAGCCCATCGTGTCCATTTATAACCTTTCGACATTGCAAGTTCTGTGGAGGAGCTGAAATTGGAACAAATGCAGTCGTGCGCACTGTGCTGTGTGGTGATGTATGCGTGGTGCAGTGTGTGCCCTCATGATTTATGATCCTTATCGCTTTTGCTTTTCTCTCTCTCACTTTCTCTCTCGCTTCCTCCTTGCTTAGTTCCCACAGATCCGTCGCTCTCGCTGGCCACCGACTTTGGATTCGAGGACAATTTCAACCACGCGCTGAAGGTGGAGGAGAAGAAGAACCTGCAGAACCGCAGCAGCAACAGCACCGCCGCTCCGGTCGCTGCCGCCATCGCCCCAGCACCACCCCCACCCCGAGAGCGACTCCCAGCCCCGCCACTCCCACCCCGCAAGGCCTCCTACACCCCGTCAGCGCCCCTCCCCGCCACCCCACCACCCAGAGACAGAGGCCCCGTCGTGCAGAACATGACTCCAGTGAGAACAGAGTGAGCAAAACCCAAACTGCCTCTACTAGAGCACCACTTTATCTTTGATTTCTGTAGCGTCAGATGCCTCAACACATTGCTATGTAACTCAAACCCCGCAGTCAGTGAAGCCATTGGTTGACTGTGAAACACAAATAGAGTGACTCTACCTCTGTACGATTTCCATAACTTTTATTTTTTATGCACTGTCATGTAAAAGTCTTGCTGAAAAGAGAAGTATCCTCATGTGGTAGCTGGCACTCAGACCTGTGGTACTGGTGTTGTAAGATCACAATTCTCAAGTGGTTTTGTGTGTGTGTGTGTGTGCATGTGTGTGTGTGGTGGCATGGCAGCTTCCGGCCGTCGATGGACAGGAACAACTCATGGACAGACAGCCCACCTACCAACACCATGAGGCAGGCCATCCTGAGCCAGGGCCAGAGGGAAGGCATCATCCGCCACCGCATGGCCAAGAAGGAGAAGGAGTACGTGGACCTCAAAAACTTCAGGTGAGGAAGGAACTCACGCCGCTCTCGCGATCTGTGGGTCATGGGTAAAGTGTTAAGCTTCACTGTCCTTGCTGAGGGTTTCATTATTATTGATCAGAGATGCATTAGTGGTGATATTAGCACTTGGTGTTGCTGTACTTTTACTCGCCTCAAATGATGATATGTGTTAGGACTGGCTAATGGCAAGAAGCTTGTCATGCAGACACAGTCTGATATTGGTGCTGAGTTTACTACTTAGTGTTTTGCAGTACTGAGAGCAACTCATTCAGCCTTCGATTTGTGGGATCTGTGTTTTCATCATCACGGTTCCTGTAACTGTCCACGTCATACTACTGTTTTTTTATGGAATATGAGTAGGGAGACTTTAAGGAGAAGATTCAAGATGAGAGAATCTTTTGAGAATCAACCATTGATAACTAAACACTATACCACAGTGCTCACAACACTCCAGTATTTTGTATTCTCTTAAACCCCTATATGAATTCAGCAGGCTGATTTATTCCCTCATCCTCATCCTCAACCACAACCACAGGAATGCTGTGTCATGCTCGCCCATGAATGCCTGTTTACGTTTTCCCCCAAACCCCACCCCCCCACCCCCCACGCTGCTGCCCCCAGGTTCTTCACGGGGACGTGGAATGTGAACGGACAGTCTCCAGACAGCACCCTGGAGGCCTGGCTGTGCTGCGACCCCGACCCACCTGATGTCTACGCCCTGGGGTATGTGAACTTGGCGCGCAGTAATGAGGGATTAAAAAATGTCATTAACCTCTGGTCAGATCCAGGCCAGGACAGACAGCCATGATGGTCCTGAAAAAAAAAACCAACCTGGATAATGTTCAGAACTTGAGCCAGATTTAAACTATTTTCTTGTGGATGTAACATGCTTAATTCATCTTAATTTTCTGAAAATGTATGACATAAAGGTCTCCCATTAATCCCTGCATGACAACTGACATGTCACAAAAAACGGCAGTAGTAACTGCACTTAAGCTAAATTCACATTAGTGGTGCACAGCTTCCAGAGTTAATGGTCTCAGGAAGAGCAGAAAAGCTAATGCTGTGTGTGTGTGTGTTTGGGGGGGGGGGGTGGTAGTCAGTGTTAATGTAGATCAGAACTGCAGCTCAATACTGCTGCGTGTTTGACGCTGTAGGTTCCAGGAGCTTGACCTGAGCACAGAGGCCTTCTTCTACATGGACTCCTCCAAGGAGCAGCAGTGGGTGGAGGTGGTGGAGCGCAGTCTGCACCCGAAGGCCAAGTACAAAAGGGTATGCCGCTCCATCCAAATCAGCATAACCTGCTACTGAATATCCCTTAAAGTAAATAGCCAAAATAGCATCGACAGCACAGAAGCATCTAATGCGTGCCTCTAAAAGTAGTAGTTGATGACTCAGGCTTTTTTGTTGCGGTTGTGCTTCCTCTCCCTTAGTTTCACTTTGATAAAGTTCTGAGGCCACTTCCAGAATGCTTCAGTTAACAGTTTGATTGTGAAGTCTAGAAATGAATTATGATGCGTTGCCAGAAGGAATGTTTTGATTTTGATATTCCTTTGATAAGGTGTCTGTGGTTGAAAAGGACTGAGGTGGTGGTGGAGTTGTGTAGGTATGCCGACTTAAGTTGTGTGAATCCTTTGGCCTCTATGTCTGAGAACCTAAAAACCAGAAACAGCAGCTTGGACATCAGAACAGTTTCTTTCATGCTTTTAGTGTACGTGATCATTAAACACACAAGGCACATTCTAGGACACAGCTTACCAAGCTTTACCTGCCCACTAAGGTGTTGTGCTGTCTGTGTTCCCTCAGGTGCGCACCATTCGTCTAGTGGGAATGATGCTGGTGGTGTTTGTCAACAAGGAACACAAGCACCACATCAGAGACGTGGCGGCTGAGACCGTGGGCACGGGCATCATGGGAAAAATGGTACGCGTGAATCAGTCAAAGGGGAAGAACATATCTGTCCCTGACTATTTTTGCCCCTATGCGCAGCCTAAATATAATTGGTCTATCCTCATAGGACATGGGTCATTCCTTAGGCATATTCTTTGCACAGTATTGTTGGATGTTGGAAAATATGTAAAGTGTTTTGTTTAAAGTGTTGTTTTTAGCAGAGCTCTGTTGCAGCTGACCAAAACTGACCGCAGAGAGGCATCTGAATGCTGTCACAAAAACTCTTTAATAAGTCTCTCTTGTGCGCAGGGCAATAAGGGTGGCGTGGCTGTGCGCTTCGTGTTCCACAACACCAGCTTCTGCTTCGTCAACTCCCACCTGGCGGCCCATGTGGACGACTTTGAGCGGCGGAACCAGGACTACAAGGACATCTGCGCCCGGATGAGTTTTCACCTGCTGGACTACCCGCCCCTCAGCATTGTCAAGCACGAGTGAGCACCACACCTCCCAGCTCACTGTCCACTCAGCAAACAGTGTAGAAAAAAACCATACGCAAGATGTTGGCTTGAGGCAATTAACTTAGTGTTCAGGACTGTTATGAACTGTGATATGATGCATCATATATTGTTTAACTGTTGTAACTGCTGTCTCTTGTAGCCAAACTCATTTTATAATGGCTTCCGATTTGGTGTAGGAAAGAGAAGGGCTTTTTTGAGCTCTAACCAAACGTAGCAAGATCTTGCACATAAGCTTCAAGAACAGAAGCGTGTGTACTTTTATGTGGTTTGCAACCAGTGTCTCATTGTGTTTCTGACCTCATTCCTCTGCAGTGTGGTTATCTGGCTGGGAGATCTGAACTACCGTTTGTTCTCACTGGACGCCAGTGAGGTGAAGAGGTACATTGCAACTAATGAGCTGAAGAAACTGCAGGGGTATGACCAGGTGAGGAAGGCGAGATCTGACTGAGAACGACCCTGCAATACTGGTGGTGACGGTTGGCGTAGAGACCACAAGCCAAATAGGACATACACCCAATAGGAAAGCAGTCTGTTACCATAATTTTGGTTGTGCAACCCCTGTGCTTGCAGAAACTTCTGAAAACTAGAAAAGCTCTCAGAGAGCGCAGACTTCCGCCAAGGTGGTATAGGGTCACTGACGCAATATGTACTGCAGATGGTGTTTTGTATCACCACCAAAATTTTATCATCTGTTCCTTGTCCTAACACCCACGTGGTCCAAAGACTTCGTCCAAATCCGGGCAGTGCTTTTCAAGTTATTTTGCACACAGACAGACAGACAGATAGACATGCAAACGCTGGGGAAAATATAGCCTTCTAGGTAATAACTCTAGATTCTTACTAAAACATTGTAATAAACTGTTTTTAAAGTCTTCAATTGGCACTCAGAGGAGTGAGGTCATCTGCATGGGAGGTTGTTAGATATGTAGTAGTAACGCACATCAAGCAAGGTGTGGGAACCCTGGGAGAGTAACATCTTTGATAATTCCTCAATTTGACCATGCGGTTTTTCAAACTGAAGCCCCATTGCGTCCGTCAGAGGAATCCCTTACAGTTCCCCCTGGGTGCTGTTTAGAAAAGAACAAATGAAGGGTAATAAATGTTTCCCTGGTCTCACACACACGCACACACACACACGTCGTACTTCCTCTTTATGCCTCTTTGTTCTTCTCTTTCTTTGTAGCTGAACCTCCAGCGGCAAACAAAAAAGGCATTCACTGACTTCATGGAGGGAGACATCAATTTCATTCCCACATACAAATATGATCCCAAGACCGATCACTGGGACTCCAGGTGATGTCACTAACTGCCTCTGCTTTTGCATGGTTTATCTATGGACAGCTTGCCAATGACCACTGACTTGTTTACCTATGGACAGTTTTCCATCGACTACTGACCACTGTTGTGGCATCTCATAAAACATAAGGAACATGGAACATAAGGATCAGAACATGCCGCCTGCATTGTGTGTGTGTGTGTGTGTGAGAGAGAACTGGCTGTAATGCGTGTTGGTTTTCATTTTAGAGCACAACAGCCACACCTCCTCTAAGTTCTGCACATTTTAGATGCAGCTTGAGCCGAAGTGCAACCACGAGTCATCTGAAAAAGTAGTGGCGCTTGATTAGCAGTAGTGTGGGAAGCCGTTGTGTACTTTGGAAAAAAAAGCAAGTTTGTAGTGATACTCTGGAGGCCACAGATTCATTAGGGGTACGCCCAGTAATTATGTTATTTTGACAAGTTAGAATAACTTTAGGTTAAAGTGTCTCTCTCTCCCTCCCTCTCTCCGTCTCTACTGAATGAGGATGAACGAAATGAAGTGACTGCTTTGTGGTATGAGCTAGTTAACTTGCTGGTCCACTTCAGCTGGTTAGTGTTGCTCTTGGTGTATTTTTGGCCATAATGAAAGGCTCCACTGCCACGCTACATTTGAGACTTTTCCTGGTGTGAACACACACACACACACACAAAACTGTGCTGCTGCAGCCATGCAATACAGCCTTTCCATACACTCAGACAGATTCAGTGTGTTCTAGTCATAAGATTCTTGATCCACCTCATTAGGCTTTAGGGCTGCTTATGTTGTATATGAATGTGATGTGTGTGTGATTCGGATTAGGAAGAGTCTCTTGATTATGAGACCCTAACCCCCTTCTTGTGTTCTCTTCCGACCCTTACAGTGGGAAGTGCCGTGTCCCTGCCTGGTGTGACCGGGTGCTTTGGCGGGGCCTCAATGTCAAGCAGCTGCACTACCGTAGCCACATGGAGCTGAAGACCAGCGACCACAAGCCCGTCAGCGCACTCTTCAGCATTGGGGTAAGCGAGATGGAGGAGACGAAAGTAGACGCCGACTTTTCTCTGGGACACAAAGAAAGCTTGGCTTGCTTTTGAGCGTACGCCAGTTGCTTTGGTCAGGATGTGGCTGCTTGTTGTTTCTGGATCTCTGCTAGATGGCTGATTCTGTGCTTCGGTGCCAGCCTAACTGTTCAGGTGTTCCTGTTGGCACAAGATGAAGTGGATTGCAGATTTCATTTGCGGCTGTTGAAATTGTGGCATAAACATTTCCTGTTTGCCATTTTGTGTTTCAGGTGAAGGTCGTGAACGAGCAGCGGCACAAGAAGGCCTTTGAGGACACGGTGCGCATGCTGGACCGAATGGAGAACGACTTCCTGCCCTCGTTAACACTGACTCGCACTGATGTGAGTGCTGGGGAGACCAATCAATACCCTTATTGATTTCCCATCCCCCCGCTTTCTCCTTGTGATCCTGTGATATCATAGTGGGGCCTGATTAATAAGGAGTCAGGTTTCCATTTCCCCCCATTTGTATTATAAATAGAGAACTGAAGTAGAATATTGGAGCATAAAAAGCATTTTCTGTGGCCAGATGACAGATTTCAGTGTCACAGAATGGCTGATCAATGAACATTAGGAATTTATCATTAAAGATGAATGTCATTGAAGATTATTTGAAGATTTTTCCTAAATGCTTGTAAGTCACTTTTAGTAATAGGCGTCTAAATGCCTTTAACCTTTCACTGTTGCTGTTGTGAGAAATGAAAGCCATGTGTTCTGACTGTTGACCTTTGCCCTTTGACCTCCCTCTATGCTGTAGTTCACATTTGAGAATGTGAAGTTTCGGCAGCTCCAGCTCCAGTGTTTTCAGATCACCAACGACGGCCAGGTGCCGTGTCACTTTGCCTTCATCCCCAAACTCAACGACACGCAGTACTGCAAGACCTGGCTGAGGGCTGATCCCAGCGATGGCTACCTGGAACCCAGTAAGTCTCAGATTGTCCCGTCTGCTGGCGTGGAACAGCAATGTTGATACTGACCCCAGAGAGTGCCATCAGATAATGCTACATCTGATACACCAGCCATCAAAGCCATGTGTGAAAACTGTGTCAAGTCCTTTTTATTCTGCATTCAGCTGTCTTCCCAATCAGTACCATTTAGACGCGGACCTCTTGGTTGACACGCTGGTGTTTTAGGAACTGCCCTGTTAGCTTGTTTCTGTAGTTTAATAGTGTAGATCAAGTATATTGACTGACTTGTGATGTAGAGTTGCCGTGTAGAGGGACGCTCAGAAGGGTTATTAGGCATGAATCCAGTTTGTTTGCACTCTCTTCTGTTCAAGCTGCATTTTATGCCCACCAGCAGGAATCTTTACTTTTTTCTCTAATCTTGTAAACTGTACAGCAGTTTCCTGAGAAATAACCGCATTGTGGGTAAACCACACGTCAGTGTTTTATGCAAACTGCAAAGACAAAAATATGCAGTTTATCAGACACTACAGAGGTGTCTTAATGTTTCTCTTTTCGGTTTTCCTCCACTCACCCAGACGAGACACTGGAAATTCATCTGGAGGTGTACGTGAGCAAGGACTCGGTGACACTCCTCAACTCGGGCGAGGATAAGATTGAGGACATCCTGGTGCTGCACCTGGACCGCGGCAAGGACTACTTCATCACCATCTCGGGCAACTACCTGCCCAGCTGCTTCGGCACCTCCCTGGAGACACTTTGCCGCATGAAGAAGCCCATCCGTGAGATCCCCGTCACCAAGCTCATCGACCTGGTGAGACCAGACCCCTGGCCCTGACCCATTACCCACAACCCAGGATGGATATGAGCCACCTGAAATCTGACAGATATATATGTGACATAAAATATCTAAATATATAGTATCATATTTAAAAGTCACTTTGTGAAATGTTTTAAATGACATATTCATAGGATTTTGTGTAGACCTTATGTCTAGACATTTGGCAACATTGTTGTAACCAACACGAGTTGTAAAACACCTTTGGGTGTTTACACAGTACAGTAATTTAAACTTGTGTGGAGTTTAATGTCGCCACATCATGCCTTTATGATGGTTTATTCAGTAGGCTTGGACTGGGCATACATTTCTCAGCCTGCTTGTGTTTATTTAAAGAACACAGCAGGAATGAAGAAGTAAGTCAGTCTCTCCCACAGGGATTTCCTTGAAGGCACGACAGCAGCAGCATGTATTCTTCACCTAAGCCTGCGCAACAAAAGTTTTTCTCTGTCTGAGATCGGATTCTTTTTACAATTTCTAATTCTCATTCTCTTGACTATTGAACCACTTTGGGTCTGAATATTTGCTACCACTATTCTGCTTTCAACTCTGTTTAGTGCACTTAGATGCCAAGCTAAGGAATGTCACCTCACAGTGCCTCCTGGGAAGATACAAAGAAGAAATAGCTTGTTTCAGTGATTTTAAATTGTCCTCCTTTCATAAGGATAAATGGGGTTCACAGAACAAGGGGCCAAACTGAACCCCAGCAACCCAAATGGAATGCACAAGCCTCATTCAGTCTGCCAGGACTGGCCTCACTGACAAAGTGTGGCTTCCCATCCTGAGAATCTGTTTTTATGTGACACTTCTTTGTATGCTCCTACCATGCCCCCTATAAATTTCTGTCTGATGTGTGTATATATATTTATATATATATGGTACTCTGTCATCTGTCTCCTCTCTCTCTCTCTCTCTCTCTCTCTCTCTCTCTTTCTTTCTTTCTTTCTCTCTTTTTCTCACCCTCATTTGTTTTTCTCTTCCTCTTTGACCTTGCCTCCTTGCCTTGACTACTCGTTTCCACCCAATCACTGTCTGGGCTGCTCTCTGCAGGGAGAGGATAGCTTCACGGAGAAGGTAAAGTCACATAGCCTTCACTGCCACAATTACAATAGTCCCTGTCCCTGTCCCTGTCCCTGCCCCTGCCTCTGTCTCTGTCTGTTTATGAGTGCTCAAATGTTCAGTGCATTGAAGAGGCCAAAAGGCTTAAACAATCATTCATGTGGTTAAGTGTTTTTTTGTTTGTTTGTTATCAATGAACAAGATTGTTGCACTATTGCATTACAGATTAGCATAGATCAGTCATCAGGTTAGTTGAAGGCATTAGGAAGCTCAATTGTGTGTGTGTGTGTGTGTGAGGAGGTATGCTCACAATGCCTGGTCATCGTGTCATTGGTGGTCATTTGGCTTCCCGTCCTTTCTTTTTTTAATCTGTTTTCTGTTTTTATGTGTTTTTCTTTGGTTGGGCCATTCTTCCTTCCTTGTACTGTATGTGTGCTGATACCCTGTCCCCTTTCTGTGACTCATTGGTGCTTTTTACAGATGCATCACTGTTGCACAGACCCACACACACATGATCACAGCTAATTAGAGTCAACGAGATTAGAGAGGAAAACTCAGATGTGTGTGTGTGTGTATTGGCTCAGATTTCCCGCTCATTACGCTGTAGAGTAATCCTGTGTGTCTGGCCAGAGCAGGTGACTCACTCAGGAAATCTGAGCACAGATAAATCAGATTAAAGCTGTCACGATAAATCATTTACCGGCAGTGATTTTAAGATCAAGTTTCAGATGAGACGTGCACTGAGAGCTGTCTCTCTTTCTTTCTTTCTTTCTTTCTCTCTCTCTGTTTTCCATTCTGTCTACCTCCCTAACTCATCCTTTCATTCTTTATCTCTTGCTCCCTCTTTTTCCACCTCTCTTTCAGTCTCTCTCTTATTGTCTCTCTGTGTGTGTTTGTGTGTGTGTCCTATTTGTGAACATGAGATTATATGTGAATGTGTATGAAGATGAGTTCAGGCCTGTGGCTGAATTCTCAGAACAGTTGAGTGAAGTGATATTTGTTCTGTCACTGTCAGTCTCTCTCTCTCTCTCACTCCCCTCCACTCCTTCTCTGCCCACTCTGTGGGCTCTCCACCGGTGGCCTGAGGCTCATTCACCCCACGCCCAGAGCATCACTCAGACACCCCTGCCCATTATTACCCATCCATCCAGCCTCTTGTCAATGCAGCAGGACCTACAGGCTGTCACTGTGTCCACACTTTCCCCACTTTGCTAGGGTGTGTATGAGAGAGAGATCACACAGTGTCCATAGGAGTCTGTGTGTGTGTGTGTGTGTAAGTAAGTAAGTGTGTATGTGTGCGCGGGCGCAAGTGTGAGAGGAAAATCTCTCCATTCCTGTGTAAGTGCATGCAGTTACGTTGAGTGTGTGCTTGTGCGTGAGTGATCTCTCCATGTCTGTGTGTGTTTGTTAGTGTGTGTTTGTGTGTGTGTGAGAGAGAGAGAGAAAGAACAAGCGTTCCATGTCCGTGAGACTGCCTATGTAACCTCTCTGCCAGTTGGGTTATTTTTGGCTCGGCTTCAGAATTCCCTGGCATCCATTTGCAGAGGCCAAAAGAATGTGAAGCTCTCAATACAAAATGGCCCTCTACCAAGCCACCAAATTCCTGCAGCACTTATGTCACATACAGTAGTCCCTTGTGTCAGAGGTGATTTGACTATCAAAATATTTTTCTCGCAATGCCAGCTGGTGTGTCACAGTGATTTAAAAATCTCTTGCTTGTTCCAACCCGTGGTGTACCATGAATTCTTAATAGAGGTCCAGTCTAGCAGAAGGTTTAGGTTTAGGATTACTGGGAAAGAAGAGCATAGGACAGTTCTTAGCCAGGGGGGGTCACATGGTTCTGTGTGTGTGTGTGTGTGTGTTTATTTATGTGGGTTGAATTATGTATTTATTTGTTTATTTGTTTGCTTTTCTCACGTGTGTGTGTGTTTGTGCACCAGGAGAAGACCAGGATGAACTTTCTGCTGGTGGACAGCGCGAGCACCGACGACAAGCCCCTGAAGATCCCCAAGGAAGTGTGGCTGCTGGTGAACCACCTCTTCACCAAGGCCTGCCATCAGGTCAGTCACAGCACACACAGAACACTAGAAGTGTAGTCTGACCCAGGAAGGTTAGCGGAATAGAGCGCCATTTTTTCCTCTCCTCTCAAATTCATTTCAGTTCAATTCCGTGTTATTTCTAAAGCACAAAAACCACTGTTCCAAAGCCAGAGCCTGAACACAGGTGTGTTTGCACTGTCTTTCTAATGGGGTCTGTTTTGGTGTCTGTGTCTTCCCTCAGGAGGACTTGTTCCAGACTCCAGGCCTACAGGAGGAGCTCCAGGGCATCATAGACTGCTTGGACACTAGCATTCCTGATACCATCCGTATCCTCTCTTAGACACCTCCCCTGTGTGTGTATGTGTGTGTGTGTGTGTCTGTCTGTCTGTTTACCTTTCTATGACACTCATGCTCATCCATACTCAAAGGTTAATAACCAAGGCTTCACAGCCACTATGTAGCAATTTTAATTGTTTGGTGTTTTGGCACTTGAGGCCTTGTTTTGACAGCCTGTCAGACTGTGTGTGTGTGTGTCTCTGTGCTTCAAGAGGCTTGCCTTCTTGTGACAGTTTTTGCAACAATTTAGGGTAAATGTATTTGTACATATATGAGGTGTCTGTTTTGGTCCATAGTGTTAATGACGCACCCCATCTCTTACCCTTTTCCCTCTTTCTCTGAGCTGTTCTCTTGTTTTCTCACACTTCCCTTGTGTCTCTTTTACATCGCATACCCACAGAGGTTGTGTAGTGTCTCCTTGGTTACTCTGTTCACCCAACCTAAGAGATGGTGTGTGCATGTGTTTGTGTGTGCGTGTACGTGTATGCGCGTGCTTTGTTCACATAGCTTCACACATTTGTTTGTGTGAGTAAGATGTTTGTGCGTGTTTGTGTGCATGCACTTTGTGTCTATGGATGTGAATGCACTATAAAGTATGTCTATGTTTAGTCTGTTAGGCTCTTTTGTGAGTGTGTCAGTTTTGAGCATGTGTGTTGGATCCTTGACCGGTGTGTCAACACTAGCTGGTTGTAATCACTCGGTGGCTGAGGCGCTACTGATCTTCCTAGAAGCTCTGCCTGAGCCTGTGGTGTGTTATGAGCTGTACCAGCGTTGCCTTGACAGCACGCACGACAGCCGCCTGTGCAAACAGGTACATATTAAATTCACTCGATTGTACTAAGTTCACTTGATTTCATAAAACATTTTGTCACATTCGTTTGTCTCATTAAAGGAACAAACACCAGACAAACTGACAAACAAACTAAAGATTATGATTTTATTATAGGTTACAATTTTATAATATAGTTTTAGGGTTTAAGGTTATAATGATAAAGGTTATTTCAGTTACTACTACTAACTAGCACTAATATATTGTTATTGTCATTATTGTTGTTGTCAGATACTGAAGAAATTTGCACAGTTCCTTTGCTTTAATGCTGTTACTTGAACTAAATTTTCCAGTTCCTAAAAGTAGACATGTAGACAAGTGGCTGCAGTGTGTTCAGTAAGTGTCCTCTGATTTACAGCTGATCTCCCAGCTTCCCCGGGCTCACCGCAATGTGTTCCGCTACCTGATGGCTTTCCTCAGAGAACTGCTGAAGCATTCAATAGACAATAACCTCACCGCCAGCCTCTTAGGCAAGTAGCTTTTACACACTTTACACTTTCCCACTCTCTCTCAAACACACACACACACACACACACACACACAGTTTTCCACTACCGTTTGCAAAGGACAAGATTGATAGGTCAGGTCTGATTTTTAAAATGACCTTCCTAGTTAGTGTTTAACCTCCTTTCTCCAATCACTCTTCAGAATTGAGTAAAAGATGGAGTTGGTCCAATCTCCTCAGCGAACATTTTCAGTAGAGGCCTTCAGTGTTTGGACAGCGAGACGATTTCCAATTTTGGAACATTTTCCTTCTTTTTCTATCCTCCCCCTCTTAATCTCTTCCCCCCTTTTGTCTCCTTCAGCGTCTCTCTTTGCCAGTCTTTTGATCCGGCCCCCTCCTAACCTGGTGAACCGGCAGACATCTCTGGACCGACAGAAGGCCAACGACTTCATCATGGGCTTCCTCATGGCAGGAGACGAAGAGTGAGGGGAGGGTTAAAGTTCAAGGGGTCAGCAGTGAAGGGTCACGCATCCCCCTTGCTCTGCCCTGTGTGGTGTATCAGTTCAGGTGGACTTGAGGCCTGCAGCAAAAGTTGAGGTGTGCGTGTGCGTGTGTGTGTGTGTGTGTTTGAACAAGCCCATGGGAGGATGCATCAAGAAGACACTGTGCAGTGGTAGAGGGAGAGAACTTTTTTTTTTTTTTTTTTTGCACACCGAGATGGCTGTCCTCCTGGAGCACATTATGACTGTGTGTGTGTGCGTGTGGACGTGATCCCCTCAACTGCTGTTTTTTGTTTTGCACAGTGGCTCTGGCGGCAAGGGGAGCAGGGTCAGAGGGGCCGTGTGCCTCTAAGGTGCCTCCTCCTACAGACCCCTATTCATGGCCTCCTTCAGTCCCCACTTCTCCTCCTGCTCCTGCTCCTCCGAGTTCCACTAACCCCCCCACCCCCACATCTTTAACATGTACCTTAAACTTACTGCACAGTGGTGCAGTCCATGCCAAAAAACATGAACACAGTTAACCAACAAAAACATTCAGTGGAACAGTACTCTTCAACACACTAAATATGGCCTTTCCAGGCCACCGTCTGCAAGCTGAGCATTACCGTCGTCATCATTGTGTCTGACCTTCTCCCTGTTTATTAAGCTCATTGGACCTTGAGGGTGTGTCTCCAACCCCTTGGCAGATGGTGGGCAGGAGACTGGTGTTCAGGTTTTACTGAAGAGGAACTTACTAGTGGACTGCACTCTTGCGTGACAGTGTTGTTCATTGCCCTCTAGTTCTTGCTGTTCCCGGGTTCCTGAACTGGAGTTGTCAGGAGCCTCCACTGTGACAGCCCATCCCCTCTTGTGGCAGTCATGTCCTGGACAGAAAGGAGGGCGACGTTGTCATGTGGTTGTCGTGAGGAGTGTTTTCTCATGGGATGACTATTGACAATCGACTACTTTTCCCAAGGCAGAGGAGATGAACTAAACTGCCATGGCGTTTTTTTTTTTGTTTTTTTTTGTGGAAGTTGGTCAAGTTAGAATCTTAAAATCATCGTTGGGAGGGTACAGATACCTATTGTAGTGTAAGAGAATGTTATTTATATACGTATGTATTGATAAATAGATAAATACATACACATTCATGCTTCTTTCCTGATCTGATTCTGCAATCATGTCCTGTTTGTCATGGTTCATGGTTTTGGATTTTAGTTTTCACTTTTCTGAAGCACTCTTTTGATACACTGCATCTGTGAGTCCCCTAAAGCACTGCTGTGGACGTTAAAACACCTTGGCTTCTGACCAGGTGAGCTGCCCCTGAGTCTTTACTGGCTCAACTCACTAGCCAGCCTGGATAGACACGATCACAGTGAAGCTTTGGGCTTTGGTCCCCTTAACCCTCCCAAACTGCCTTCTTCTGAAACCCCTGCCTATGCTCAGAGATCTCAAACTGTAACTTTTACCCCTATGTCTTAACATGTTATATACACATATATATGTGTGTTTGTGTTTGTGTGTGTGTGTGTGTGTGTGTGAGATAACTGTCACTGGTGTGTCTCTTTCTCTCTCCTCGTGGGTGTTAATTAAATGTGCTGTAATGTTTTAATTGTGATTGGTGGAGTGACCGTGTTCTCTGTTTTTTCTTGTTGATGTCATTTTTATGTTGAGTCTCGTCCTCACTCAGACCTCTGGAAGCCCTGATCTGCGTTTACAGTCTTAAACCATGACCTTTACATATTAGGTGTATTTGAGAGAAAAAGAGAGAGAGTGTGTGCGTGTGTGTGTGGGGGGGGTGGTTGTTGTGTTCAGCCTTGGTTTGTCCGTTAGTTGCTCTGTGACTGTATGATGATGCTAGCATTTAGCAGATGTAAACACTTCATGGGGCTGAAACTGCAGGATGTGTTTTTTTTTTTTTTTTTTTTTTATAATTTCCTCTTGTAAGCTCTGTGGGAAAAAAAGTTTAGTCTGTAACCTCTTTTTGTTCCGTGGAAGTAGTGGTTTCCTACATTACTATCCACAGCAGTTGTTCCATGAAAGACCACAGTCACGGTTGGTCATTGCAGTTGCTTATTCCTTAAAAATGTATTCCTGTAGGCCTCTGTCTCTCTAAAGACTCTTCTAAACACTTGGCCTTGCCTTCGCCTTCTCATCACATCGTTCTTTTTAGATTCATTGCTTTGTTGTATTTTACACAATCCTAGGCCGCTACATTTCTGGTGGGACTGGTAGCATAATCATTTCAACATTTACTTGACTGATTGACAAATTAACCCAGTGGTGGTCTGAGCCACACCCCCCCCCCCCCCCCTGAATGTTTACTCCTGTGATTTACACGTTGTCTTGTCCTCTTTTTCAGCTGTATGTTCTGAGTATTTGTTTTTTTTTTTTTTCAAATGGCCTGTCTCATAATTATGGTACTTATGCAAACAAAAACTTGCACATGTTTTCATTTCTTCTTTATTTTTGGTACTTTTAATTTATTTAATGGAAATAAACATATTTGGAAAAACTCTCAATTGTCTGTGTCTCAGCTGTAAAAGAAAACTTATCATTGTTGACATGGCCACTGAGGTTTGAGAGAATATCTGGAGATGTATGTAAATATTTGTTTGCATACCTGCAACTATTAGCCTGGTTCAGTTAGTGTCTGTTGGTTCACTATTCGGTCTGTGTTGTATCAAATTTTAGAGTTATTTTTCCTACCGACAGCACTGGTGACCTGGAACAACAGGTCTACGGATTCATTCACACTGGATTTCTCCTTTAACCTCACTTTGTCCTCGTGAATTCATTTTCCAACAAGGTCACAGTAAAGTGGAGAGTGAAAGGAGATGGAACAAAGGGGTCCTGTAAGCTTGGTCTTATCGGTGAAAGAGTGGGGCTTGGATGAGAGAGGCCAGCAGAAGGAGGACACACAGTCCAACCCTCTTGGCACTGTTGCACAAGTCCCCCCTCACAGCAGCTAATCAGAGCAGCCTCAGAGACATTGGCACAGACATTGCTGGGGACACATCCTTTCATATTGAGGCTCCGCCTGTGCTCACCTGCAAAGAATTGTTGGTAAGCATTAAATGCCTGAAAAAGATATCCGGAATAGAGTTAATTCATGGACTTATTCTTATTAATTATAGTTGTTGATTGTTGTTGATAACTTGATTGATGGACCAATAATAATAATGATAGTTAAAACTATTACTACTAATTATAACTCTCTTGTTCCTTTAATACAGTGGTCCTCAGTTCCAGCACAAGATAGCTATTTTGTGTAGTCATTTCCTTCACAGGTAGAACACATCTTCCCATTGGGCACATTTGAGTCTAAGTGTGACTAAGATACAAATTAAACATGCTTGTATAGAAATGTAACACTACATGTTTCTCATCATATGAGGATGGGTCCCCATCCAACTACAGGTCCCGTCTCTCAGGCATTTTAAGATGAGCAGGCACATATCCCTATAGTATATATAGTATAATATCCCTTTAGTAGTCTATTACATCAGGGTAACCTCCTGAGGCTTCGGTTTCGCAGACAATTTTATTTTGCAACCAATCTGTGAACAGAAACTGAAGCAGAACCTATAGGTTAAAAGTACAAATTAGTAGAGAGTAAACTCTTTGCACAAAGTGAAACGAAACGAACGAGTCTGGTCAACAAGGCTAAAAGAGACCAGCCTGTGAACTGATTTGATTAATCACACAAAAGTCTACAACATGGAATGATGTGGACAATGCGGTCCGCGGTCTCTCAAATTTTCTCGGTTGGTTCGTATTGTTCAACATCAAACAAGGCTATGGGCTGATTGACTCTAGGCTACTACAGTGGAGCTGCTATCGCCCAACTACCGTTCTGCATACCAGAAGGCAGCAGACCAGATGTTAAGGAGAACTACAACTAGGCCTACTTGAAAATTACTCACACTCAAATGGCTCTTCTGGTGGATGTGTCTTCTCGTCTACTTTCTTTGAGGAAAAGGGAAATGGTGAGGTGGAAAAGGCATGCACTGTGCATCAAACAAGGCAATGCAAACACATTAAATGACTTGGTCTTGCCTGCATCATACTGAATCAAAGTCATGCTGGCACATGTCTGTCATGACTGTAAATGTTCAGCCCTGTCGCCAATATAATGTCATGCTTATAGGGTGGTGAGGCTTGCATAGGGTTTAGAGCTGAGGGCTGTGAAATGTGGAAGTAATAGGCTCATAGTAATGTAACCAGGTGCCATTTTTGTGTTTATTTTATTTTATTGTTAACAATCGCTAACAATGGCACAAAATCAAGTCATTCTGCACATCCAGATAAACAACATCAGAGTACATCAGGTTTCAGTTGATGACATGACTAAAATCACATTACTTTCCATGGGTCTATTTCACAACTGCAGGGCACAGACCTTATGAAAATACAAAAATTCTGTCTTTTACTTCCAATCACAGTTGACAGTTAAACTTGTACATCTTTATTTTAAATAATTACATGGGCCAGTATCATATACTTGTGCTAGCACAAAATCTTGCACGTTGTTTTAATTTCTCCTTTACTTCTGGTACTTTTCATTAATTGATTGGAAAAATTTTGAAAAGAATCCATTTGTCTGTTTTGATTTAAATCTGCTGCAAACCAAATGTCAAAATACTGATTGTGGACATGCCACCACATCTTTGGTCTGAGGAAACCAGTACAAATGTTTAATTGTGTATACCTGCCACAATGAAACTGACAGAACAGCAAGGTACGGTTTGATCAGTGGAACAGTCTATTTATGAATGCAATCAAAACATTTGAGTAGAATCATGGTCCTCCTTTCCAGGAACACATATGCTGCAGGAGATCTATGACCCTTGAGTGAGAGACTCCAAGACTCAAAGCCTACTCAATGGAAGAGCAGGACAGAGAGGAGAGAGCCCATCAAGAGCAGGATACTCTGCCCAACACCCTTAGCACTGTTGCACAGGTCCCCCTCACAGCAGTTCACCCCAACAGTCGTGGAGCCGACCTGAGCTGGCAAATTGACGCAGGCATTTTTGGAAGCACATCCTTTCATTGTGAGTTTCTGGCCGCTAAACTCAGCTACAAATAATAGTTGGGACATGTTAAATGACTGAAAAAGAGGACTGGAGTAAGACCGATTGACAGACTTTAAATTAAAAAACAAAACCAAACAAAAATAACTCACTTGTTGCCTTAATACAGCGATCCTCAGATCCAAGACAGGAGAGTTCCTTTGTGCAGTCGTTTTCTTTACAGGTGAAACACTTCTTTCCATTGGGAACAACTGAGTTTAACTCTAAACAGAATATAAAATAAACAGACTGAGCAAATTTTTTTTTGCCTTTATGACAGGAAATAAATGGGAGAGAGAGATGGGGAAAGACCTCAGATGAGACTGGAACCCAGGTCCCCAGGTTTGTGGTATGACCCCTTAACTCACAAAGTCATGGCACCCCAATATGCAAGACGGCACAGATACATGACGGAGAAAGAGAAGAAGCCGATATGGGAAGATAAAGCCCTGCACAGTATCAACCATTGGCAAGTGGTGAGTATGGAAAAAATCCTCAAATGGAGCAAAGAGCGACTAAAGCAGTAAAATCATCGGAAGTAATTCACTTTGTATTCACTTGAAGCTGCTTCTGCCAATTGTGACAGCTTATCCCAGTCGCAACTGAAATTTGCGCAATCGCACGACTAACAGTAGATTTTATATCACTCGCGGGCGTCCCGGAGCCACTATCTAAATGGACCTTCAGGAAGACTTGGATGTCTGCCTCTGATTTTTTTTTCTAGCATAAACGTGAAGGATCGTTCACCCATGACTCAATGATGTAATCTCCATAACCACCTTGTCTGAAAACAATAGCCTGTCCCATTCGTGATATCACTCCTTCGACCCGACCGAGAAGGTTCATATGGGGCAGGATAAGATAAGATAATGTCTCTCATATATTACATATTACATTAGATTAAACTTTATTGTATATTGTACATGTGTAATGACAATAAAGTTGAATCAAATCGAATTGAATCAATTCTATATCTGTACTAATACATGCTGCAAACTCAAAATCAAGTCATTCTGCACGTTTCCTTCTCATGAAAAAAGAGAACTGTTTATAGCATTACTAAAATCCCATTAATTTCCATGTGTCCAGTTTACCAACACATGCACAAAATAGACAACATGGAAAAAAGGTTGGAGATCCCTGTTTTACAGTAATGTAAAACCACCCCTTAGGGCAGTGGTAGTTCAGTGGTTAAGGAACCTGGCTAGCTTGCTGGGAATTGTGGCTTTAAATCTCGGTTGCCACTGTTGTGCCCTTAAGCAAGACACTTAACCCTAAGTTGCTCTAGCGGAGACTGGCCTGAACTAATTGATAGCTGACAAATGTTATGGATAAAAGCATCTGCCACATGTCTTAATGTAAGGTTATCTACTGTTCATTGATGAAGGTGTACATGAGCGAATCCTGAAATGCACTGAATCAACACAAAGTCCAAAAGTGATATACCCCTGAAAGTAGTTGGAAATGATCAACACAGGTTTCTGTGGAACAAGACACAGACCAGTTGAATATAGTAGTGCTAGTGTGACCTGAGAAGAAGGCTGTGATGATACATGCCTCAACATTAGCAACATTAGACAGCAACATTAAACAGCAACATTAGACAAAAAAAACACAGGAAGCTTAAGAATACCAAGTGCTACAAGAAGAGTTAGAAAAGACAGTGATCCTGCTAGTGATTGGAACACTTGGGGTTGTGAGGTCTTGTTCTAAGAAGAGTGCAGCTCTTAGAGCTCAGATGTGTATAGGACGCTAGTGGAAACCCTTGGGAACAAGAGATGCTGATTTTCCAAGAAGTTAAATATTGTAGTAAATGTACCTGGAGCATTTGCAGAGTTGCAGCGGTCTGTTGAACAGCATTGCTGGTGCTTATTGTTGATCTAGCAACTCCGAAGTTTACAGACACAGACATGCACTGATCTGCTGGTATACAGGCCCTCGCATTTTGTTCCACAACCAGTGAACCATCTATGAAGGGGAAAGAAATACTGTAACCAGAGTGTGGATCAGACAAGGCAATCCAAATCCATGTAAGGGCTTAGTCTTACCTGCATATGTAATCGTAGTCACACTAGCACATGTTCCTGTTGAACAGACGGAACTATTGGTGCAGGTCTGAGAGGAGGAAATGCACTCATAACAAGTCAGTGCAGCCACTGGAGAGATAAAAAGCAATCAATGAAGTGAAACTCTGTTCTCAAGTTGTAAAAAAAAAATTCTAGAAAACCAAAGGCAAGCAAATCTAACCAAGCAGTCATCACTCAGTCACTTACCTTCAGAGAAGAGCATGCATAAAAGACCTAGGGTGATGCTGGGTTTCATCTTGATTGAAGGGATGGCAGAGCTGTGCTGTTGAACTTCCTTATATCATGGTGTGTAACAGGAAGCAGGGGGGCGTTACCTATTCTGGGAAATAGAAACTTATTTTCCTGTAAATGATTTTTGTTGAATAGAAAGATCTGCTTTTGCTGCAAGTTTTAAATGTTTGGTCACCATTAGAGCCTTTTGCAAAAAGTGATTTTGGGCAGAGTGATTCTGTTTAGGCCTTTTGTGTTAACTGATTTGAAAGCGTAGATTCTGAAGTTACGGCTGCATCGAAGCAATCAAGAAAAGCTACTAACAAGCTTTAGCCTCATTTTCAGAACTCAAATAGCACACCATTGTTGTAGCCATACAACTGACACATTTGTTAGCAGTCTCAGGTATTCGCATATTCTCAGGTATCGCTACATAAATTCAGACTTTCACAATATTCTCACACTTTCAAAAAACATTCTCAGGTTTTGTTCCACATTTTCAGACCTGTTTTCAGACATTCATTTAATACCCACAGGTTTTACAACATCAGGTTTTATATTTTCCTTAATATCCGTGCATAAAATGTGGTCCTTGATTTCATTGTCGTTGAACGTTTATCATGTTGGTTAAGTCATAGTGATTTTTTTGTTCAATGACAGTATTCCTGGAAATAGAAACTTAAGTGCTGCTCCTTTTCTGTTAAATGAAGTATGGAGGAGGGGTATGTAAGTAAATTATTTATTAAAGGCTAATTATTAAATCTAGGCTACTTTCACATTTACTTCATCTCATTTTTTTAAAATTGCGACATCCGTTTTAAACATGTTGATTCAAAATTGTAAGTGTTTGATGGCTTGTACTTGATTTTCAGTGCTGGCTTACACACACCAGCGGGGCATTGATGCCTAAAAGACTCAACAAGAACAGTTTAGAGGAAAGATACATTCAAATTAATATCCCTTAATTAATTTACAATTTTTGGGTTATATACTTTTTCAGTCACTTTGGTGGATTTCTTGAATCATCATTAAAGTCTGTAACACAATAGGTGTGTTTCTTGTTTGTGTTTCTTCTGGAATGCTGTGTTTTACACCATGCAAAGCTGAAAGTGATGCAGAAAATGCTTCTCTTATGCTTTTGGAATATGGGTTTCCACCCATTTTGATAATTTCTAAACTTGACTTCATCCACTATTGGTTTCAATTATACAAAACAGTTTTTTGATGCTACAGTTTGTGGTTTTTAATCATGAAAATGGGTGCTAAAATATGCTGTCTTCCACAAATACTAGAATTCCATGCCTTTTAATATCTAAATAAAAATAATAAATAAATTGATGAATAAAAAAGATGCAGTAACTTACACCACATCCATCTCCTATCTCCTGTTTTATTTTGAGAAAATGACATTTCATATCTTTACTGAATTCAATGACTTTCCCAGGCCTGGAAAATGGGCTTTTAAAATTCCACGACTTCCAGATTTTCCGTTAGTGTGAACCCTGAATATGTGCTGTAGACAGGTCACAACCATAACAGGAAAACAATGGCGACAAGGTAACACCATTGATACTGAATACAAGCAGTATAATGATGGTTGTAGATGCTTCATAATATGCCATTTATGAAAGAGTTGACGGACACATTGAATCAACTACACAAAATAACCAAAATATAACCAAATATAAAAAATATTATCTGTATAAGAATCTGTATACTGTGGTAGCCAATATTCTCAGGTATCGCTACATAAATTCAGACTTTCACAATATTCTCACACTTTCAAATAACATTCTAAGGTTTTGTTCCATATTTTCAGACCTGTTTTCAGACATTCATTTAATACCCACTGGTTTTACAACATCAGGTTTTATATGTTTCTAAATATAAATAAAAGGTTGTCCTTGATACATCATGTGGTCGGTCTTTCATGTTGGGTGTGAAGGAAACCTGCTAGCCTGGCTACTAACCGGGGGCATGTTTGACATTCTTTCTTCACAAAACATAAAGGAGAATTCTGGAACTTTAAATGTGTGATTAATTGTGATTAGCTTAAATTTTCTATTGTGATTAATTAGATTTTATTTTAATCGATTGACAGCACTAGTTTAGAATATAGTAGGTTACAGACATTGGTTAATAGCCTGTAGTCTACACGGCTCGCCGCGGTCCATGTTAGTGCGTCATAACCCAACCCCAACCCAACCCTTAAACCCAACCCTTAGCCATCTATGATCACAGATTTTATAGTTTATAGTTTTATAGTTTTTTTTACCCCTACACCCCTGATCAAAATAGGGTTGTATAGAGCATTTTATAATCCCCACTTATACTGTTGCCCGTCAAAGGTTTGGAATTCTTTTATTACAGTTGCTAACATTTCAGTTCAGTTGCTCTGTTCAAGTCAAGTCGAGTGTGTTTTATTATAATTTCAACCATATACATTTCATATTTTTAAGACGAAACGTTTCACCACATTTAAAAAATATAAAAAGACATTTGAGACTACATTTAGTGCACACAAATTTAAATACACAAAGCATCTAGGACAGACAAGAGACAGGACAGACAACAGACGGCAAAAGACTAGGCATAAGTAGACTAGGCAGTAAGGAGAAGTGTGCATGGGATGTGTGTGTTTACAATGCTTTGTGCTGAAAGTAGGTGTTGTAGATGTCAGAGATGGAGGGAGGAGAGGCCCCAGTGATCTTTTCAGTCATCCTCACAACCAGATGTTGTCAAGAACGAGGCTCAGAACTGAAAAGTCAAGATCTGACTGCACCTCTTCTAACTAAATTACCCTACTGCCTTGCAGATATTTTTTTAGGACATGGAATGACTCCCTGTTAAGAGTCCTCACCATAATTATGCTTTTTAGTATTGAGAAACTTTTCTCCATTATAAAATGAATGAAGACGTTTGTGGATAGGACTTGACGGAACGCATTTTCATATTTGCTAGAGAAGTCGAGAGACTACTATTATGGTAGTATTGTTGAACTTGAATACCCTGCATCTTGTAAGGTGCCTCTTTGCATGGGGAGTTCTGAAGTAGTCTAATAGGGACAATTTACATCATTTTATGCCTTTATTAATGTTATTCTTGTCACGCTTTTATCTTTTGTAGTTTGTACTGCACATTCTTTTATGTATGAAATGTGCTATATAAATAAACTTGCTTTGCCTTTGGACATATGAGCCCACTAGAGTTCTATGCCAAGTGAGTTTGAAGTGACCCAGTGTCTCGTTGCCCTGAGAATCACTGATCGTAATTGTTCCAAAATATTGCTATTTCTGTGTGGCAATAGTTGCCAAACGTAAAGTGAGGACTTGGATGCAGCTTATTGAGACATATCTTCCACTAAAATATTGTTTGTTGGGGTGCAAGAGTTCTCATAAATGAGTGTGTGAGGGCTCATTTGATGTGGCTCCTTGAGACCTATGTTCCACTAAAATTTTGTTGGCTCAGGTGCTATGGTTCTCGAGTTATTCCACGAGAACTGTGTCCAACCAACCTGGATTCTGTGGTAAAATTGGTCATCCTAAACTGTAGTGCTCCAGCCAACAAATTTTAGTGGCACATAGGTCTCAAGGAACTGCATCCAATGAGGAACAAAGGTCAGCACAGGATTTGAGCAGTCTCTGGGGAAAAAACTTTACTACTAGCTATGGGCCTACTAGGGCCACATGCCCACCAAGTTTCAAGGCGCCCCGATGTTTCATTGTCTGGGAATTACAGATGAAAATATTGTTACAAAGAGGTCTCACAAAATTTCCATTTTTTGTCTGTCAATAGGTGGCACTACACCACACATGGGGGCACAAGGGCTTGTTTGATGCAGCTCCTTGAGACCTACGTACTACCCAAATTTTGTTGGCTCAAGTGGTACGCTCAAGTTATTCCCCCAAAACTGTGCCGGACCACCCTGTGTTCTTGGGAGGCTAAAGCAGATGGCAAGCAGTCACCCAAGACGAAAAGCTACTATGCGTTACAATTAAAGTGGACCTGTATGCCCCGTGAGTTTCACGATGCCTGGTGATTCAGTGTCCCTGGGATGGACAACCAAAAATCATTGTCTGTGGTAAAATTGGTCATCCTAAACTGTAGTGCTCCAGCCAACAAATTTTAGTGGCACATAGGTCTCAAGGAACTGCATCCAATGAGCCATACCCCTGTGTGGTGTAGCGCCATCTACTGACAGGCCAAAAAGTGGCCAAAAACTGGGTCCCTTGAAACATGTAATCCCAGTAGGCACATAGTGCATAGTAGCTTCCAGGGATGGACGACAAAAATTACTAAAAAAAAAAAAATCTGTGAAGAAAGGAAATTCGAGCAACACCTATATGCCCGCTGCACTAGCTACATATTGCCCCAGCTGACAAAATTTTAGTGGCACATAGGTCTCAAGGAGTTGCCTCCAATGATCCCTCATATACCCATGTGTGTTTCCTGTTGACAGGAAAGAAATGCTGGTGCAAGAACTGTAATGCTTTGGCCAGGTTTACTGGTACATAGATTGAAGACGTATCCAATAAGCCCTTAACCACCCTGGTGTAGTGTAGTGTAGAGTGAATACTCTCTTAAAGCCCTATGTCACCCACCGACTACTTTGTTCCTCCAAGGAACATTATCTAGCAGGTCAATCAAGACTCTTCTCATATGTTGTTCCACGCTGATGGAATGACCTTCCAAGTGCTACCAGATCAACAGATACCCTCTCCTGTCATCACCCTGTCCTGTCTCTGTTTCGTCCCGTTTCCTCCCGTCCCTGCCGTTCACAAGCTTAATTGACTTCAATCACGTTCTCTCATTTCTTTGTTCTCCGCCAATCACTTAAGACTCCACCTGCTTCCCACTGATTGTTTCCTATTGTTCTCCCCATCTGTGTCTTGTTTTCCCCTAATGTCCGTGGGTATTTATTCCCCTCTGTTTCATCCACTCCTTGTCGGTGTATTAGCGAACCTGTACGCGTTATAGCTGAAGGCAAGCACTTGAATCCTGACTCCTTTGTCTGCTCCTCTGTTTCCTGTGTCTGTTACCTGCATCTGTTCCAGCCCGTTTCCTGTTAACCCCGTCTGGTTCCGGTCTGTTTATGTTTGTCTCTGTTCCCTGTATGATCGTCTGCCTGTGCCTGCTTCTCTGACCCTGGTTACTGACCCTTTGCCTGCCCACGACCTACACTCTGCTCACCTGTTCTGGATTCCGACCCGTTGTCTGTCTTCGACTGATGCTCTGCGCTCCAGCCCCGGCTACTGACCCGCCGCCTGCCTGTGACTAACGCCTGCTCTCCTGCCCCGGTTTCCGACTCGCCGCCTGTCCCCGACCAACGCTCTACTCCTCTGCCCCAGAAACCCGACGCCTGTCCGACCACAAGCGCTCCCGCCAGCCCTTCCCTGCTCTACCCACCTCCTGCACCTCCGCGCCGAGGCCGCTTTCACAGAGCACACTCACACTCCCTTTTCCCCCTAATCCTTAAATAAAGACTATTAGCAACTTGATGCAATGGTGGTCCATTCTGTCTGCTCTGTGACACTCTCCACCTTCAAGAAACTCTTGAAGACCCAGCTCTTCTAAGAATATCTCCTTGCTTGAATTTCTAAATACCAGGAATGCACTTAACCTCTTAACCACTTAATCTCTCTGTATTGCACTTTTATTACACTATTGCACTCTCACCTTAAAATACTGCAAATTTCATGTTAGCAATATGCTCTTTTCATTGTGCTGTAGCTTGAATATTATCCTCTTTTGTAAGTCACTTTGGATGAAAGAGAGAGCTACATATATATGTAGTGCCACCTATTGAGAAACAAAAATGTATTAAATTGGATGTTTATTTTTCAAAGCAAGTTTCAGTCTACAGTTTTGGGGCACTGACACATGGGGCCGATGAAACTTGGTGACCATGTAGTCCTGCTTGGTTCATAGCATGTAAATTATTTTGATTACACAAACCATTATGTTAGAGAAGGAATTCAGGAATAAAGGGATTCAGACAAGTCAACATGTGTGAACTGCATGTATGTTTGCTGACATGTAACTCATAGGGGCAAACCTGTAAGACCTGCAGTTCAAAAGATGTGTCAAGACTATGAATGGACATTCATTTTCTTCAGATGGCACATGCAACATCTCTGGTGGTCATATTATGTACCACCGGCCGGTACATCTAGTTTAGATTGTTATTGGTCCTCAGACACGTTGAAGATGTTTTCACACAATAACTGTTGAGAACCATCATAACCAGGATGATGATACATCTAACAAAGATGATGTATACATCTAATTAGTTATTAATTATTACTTAAAAAAGGAAAGAACATATCTTTAAGGCTATAGTTACATAATTGTTTATTGTTCTAATTCAGGTAATGAAGCCTCAACCAAGACCACTAGTCCACTAGGCCCTCAGTCTCCTAGTGAACAGTTCACCAACAATGGAGTCAATGCTTTCACTGGATTGTCTCCAGCCCTTGTGAAATCCTCATCTGCTGACGCTCTGCCCCATAGTTAGTCTGCAGAGTGGCCGATGACGGCCCCTTCATGTGTGTGCGAGATTCTCAGCCGACAACGAAAACGTTATAAAGCCCCGCGGGCCAGTCGCTGCCATTTCCCCACAAAACACAGAGCCTCCTCAGTGGACTAATCATGGCTGTCAGGGTGTCTTCCTACCGCCGGCTTTTTGAGGAGCAGCAGCAGTGGAATGCAATTGGAGCAGGGACTGTGGAGGTCCTCTCCTCAGGCAGGTGAGTGCCAACATTTAAACTTGGTGAGGGATCCAGGGGACTGGAGTGTGTTTGATGTATGCACATAAGATGAGTTCTGACAGGACCGTATTATTGTTTGTTTTATGTGGACAGGGTTAGGGTTATAAACTGGTATTTTATGACCTTGAACAAATGGTGCTTTGTAGTTTACAGAACCACACCTAGTTATAGGAAGATCACACATGGCATGGCACTGACCTTGAACTGACCTCATTTTCATATCAAGTACACATCTCTTGCCATCAGAGGGAAGCAATCCTGTGGAAGTATTTGCATGTTTGCAGTGACATTCGTTTATAGCGGTGGAAACACAAGTGGTTTCAGAACATTCTGTGATGAGGATTTGTTTAACAGCAGGGTGTGGGTCCTGACAAATTTCGCATCACACCAACAAAAGATTCCTCAACGCTGAGGCCACCAGTGATGGAATATTGTGTGACCAACTAAATCTAGGCCCTTCTCATCCACAGGGGCGGGGCCTCTGTCTGCCCGTGGCCTGAGCCAGACTTTGCGGCGGCACATGCACTCAACAAAGAAACAGCAATCCGTTATGCCAAGGAGCGCTCCCTCATTGCAGCTCTCAACGACCGACTGGCCATCCTTGTCGACGTGGTGAGAATGAAACTAGAGAGGGTGTGTGAGACGAGGCCTCACACACCAGCTCTGAAAAGTGGCAACCAAGTCATAAGCAAGTGTGTCCTGGATTGGGAGGCCAACAGTACTAATCCTGCATGATATACATGCATGCATACTTAGATTTATACAGCAAAGTTGCGCTAAAACACTTCTTTTCCTTCCACTGACTAATCTTCTTTTAACATCTAAGCATGTCAGCAATATACAGTTTATACACTTAATCATTTGCAAGTATTGAAAGGTGTAAACATCCTTTTCCAGGCGAGGTGTCTTGAGGAGGAGAATGAGTCTCTGGAGGTGCAGATTCTGGAGCTGAAGGAGCGGATGGGAGTGGAGGGGGAGGACTCGACCTCCAGCACCACCCGCAGCCCTCCCGACAACAGTCTGGAGGCCGTGGTGGAGAGGCTGCGCCGGGAGAAGGTGGCGCACTGCAGATTACAGTCATTGGTTACATATTACTTGATGTTGTTGACCTACGAGTGAAATGAATCTGTTATAAACATGACGAGATGTGTCATGAACATTAGTCAAGTACAGTATTACCCGTCCTTACCCAGACCACATTTCTTACTGTATATAACAAGATGGGGCAAAAAATATAAGAAATAAAAGATGCTATATACATTACAAAGATGGGACAGGAAATACAAGACTATAGCAAGCTTTAGAGAACCTCTCAACTTTTTTAGCTATTCCCTCATGCCTGAGTGTGTGGTGGTCTTTGTTTCCCTCAGGAGGAGATTTTGCGTGACACAGACAACCTGAGGAAGGAGCTTGTGTGCCTGCAGGCTGAGTATGACATAGCGGTGGAGCAGCACAACCTCATTCAGCTGGAGAAGGAGGATGTTGCCGTGGTAATGCTGCTCATCCTCATTCGCTTTTCTGCATGTTAGCAGCTTAAGAGTTTGTGAATTTGTAAGAATTATGATTTATCAATACTACGGTCCACATACTGGCACTGCCATCATTTATCACGATATGCATCATAACCGTTGTCCATTCTGTAGAAAGTTTGAGCATGTTTAGCAAGATAGGCTGCCTGTTGAAGTTTCACATTTGTTCACTAGGTGGCAGTGTTGGCTTGTGACTTTCTCTCCCCACCTCAGCCTGTGCTCCCAGGTGCCGCTGGCACTGAGGTCTGTCTCGGATTTGACTGCCACTGGTTTTGGGCAACGTGTCAACACAGCTGCTTCTTCTGTAGATGATACCCCCCCCCCCCTAAAATGTGTACAAATACACACATGCTCACACACACATACATACACACACACACACACACACACACAAAAACACCTTCTCTCCATTATCAGTGTCCCAGACCCTGTGCCAACTGGTCGCCGTGCAACCAGAGCCCTCCTGCCCCGTCCTCGAAAACCCCAGTCAGGCCAGCCATGCATGTCAGAACACATCCGCAGACGTGTGAAAGCATCCAGATGTAACAGAGACGTTAGCATGACACCTAATTTAGCTCAGCCGGGCCGGGTGTCATGTCGCACAGTGTCTGGTTGCTGTGTGTGTCGAAGACATGGTGATTCCATTACCGGTTGAGCTTTGCTCCCAGTCCGCTGTAGCGTGTGTTTTTGTGTGTGTGTGCGTGAGAGAGAGAGAGGATGGGTGATGGGGTGGGTGTGAAAGAAAGAAGTGAGAACTGGTGTAAGGGAAAAAGTAGCCAAAGTTGCAGTCATCTTACAACACACGAACAAGCCTCCACGATTTGTACGAGGGCATCTGATATTGGGGAGAGCTGGGAGGATGACGGGGGTGGGGGAACCATTGTGGGAGAGCCGAAGATGACCGACTGCCTCATCGGAAATCATCCTCCTGTTATTAAGTTTGACCCCTGGCCAAAAATTCCTGGCCTCCTGTCCCTGGAGACTGTGCTTTTGGGCTCACAAGGGTTCTCAAGCTGTCGGATTTCTGGCACATTCTCATTCCTGAAATCACGCTCTATGATGTCATGGATGCTTGATTACCCGTGGCGTTCTGTGGAATCCTTTTGGGGTAATATAGATACCTTTTCAGATTTCATATAGTGCAGTTTTAGGTTATAGGCCCACCCACAACTATACACAAGGACCAGGGGGGAGCTCAACACAAAGTCCCAGTAGCGTGAGCAGTACTGCTGGGGAGATGGGTAATCTGCAGAGGTGTGGGGAGAGATTTCTCATCCGTGGCTTGTTGATTCTATCCACTTATATCTTGTGTTTGTGCAAAGATAAGAAAAGGTGTGTGTGTGTGTGTGTGTTTGTGTGGGATGAGCAGAGGCTAGCTGCTGTGCTTTGATGCACATCAGGAATGCATGCATGATGAGTGGCTATCATGTGATAGCCTGCACACCACCGTTCCATCTTCATCCCTTCATCTTCTTTTTATTATTCTTCTTTACTTTTTCCTTTTCCCCTCCTCATCCTCCTCTCTGGTCCTCCTGGATGCTTGTCGTGGACATTCAGATGCAAATGTGGGCTGCCCTGAGTAATTGATTCATCACCAGTTAATCAGGCACTTTAAAGGCCTGGCTGAGCCGGCATTCCCGATAGCTGAGGACAAGGAGGCTTGAATGTAATTACTCCCCTCTACCGTTACAGGAGATATCCACCGCCGCCATCACCTCCGCCACTGCTCCACATTGCAGTCTGGGCATAGCTGCTCGAGGAAGGGGAGAGGGATGAGACTGTGTGTGTGCGTGTGTGTGTGTGTATGTGAGTGCCAGTGTGCCCACACATTTAGGCTATCACTGGCAGGGGTAGGTACGTATGAGTATGTATGAGTGTGAGTGTGTGTATATGTGTGTGTGTGTATGTGTGTGTGAGTGGGTGTGTGTGTGTGTTTCATGTAATGTAGATATGTGGCAGATTGCAGGGATAATTGTTTTTGTGTTTGTGCTATGTGTGTGAGGGTAAATTGAGCTTGGAGTGTGACAGCAGAATTTGAGACCTTGTTTTGTCAGTAGTCTCGATCATCTCTCTCTCTCTCTCTTTATCTATCTATCTCTCTCTCTCTGCTGCCCCCTGTAGGATGTTGATACCATCACAGCCGACTGCCTGGCACTGAGGGAGCAAGTTGCCATCTACGAGGACCAGCTGGCCAATATGGAGCGGCAGCATGAGGAGGTAAAATACCTGCAGTCATAAATGAACTAGATCTGACTTTAGACTCTCTCTCTCTCTCTCTCTCTCTCTCTATGTCTCTAGCGCTCCCACCCTGTAGAGTCAGTACAATCATTTTTTGAGTTCTTGTGGGTATGGTGATGAGAGGATGAGTTTCTGGTTGAGTAGTTTAGCAGATGAACAGTTTAATAGCTTCCTCACAGATTTCAGTCAGACTGCCCTAGTGATCGCTCAGTAGACCTAAAAACTCTATCCAGCATCAATCAGTGAAGCAAGAAAAAACCCCACTAAGGAGCCTCAGGTCTTCTGTCGTCTCCTGTCTATATAATTCCTAGGCTGTAACCAAGTGTACATATTGACCTTCAGCTATTTGTTAAGGTCAAACTGCACTGTCATGTTCTATAGTCTCCTCAACCTACTACTTGAGTAGTTATGTGAATTTATGTTAAAATCACTTTGTAATTACTGAAATCCCATTCAGAGAAATCTCGTTCAGAGATTTCAATCAGCTACATTCAATCCCAATGAAATCCCAGTTCCGAGTGTGCAGATATTTGAAATGTAGGTCAATGATAAACAGATATGATTGTAAAAACAAAAAAAGATAATTGCGTGTCAGGATTTTCTCAAGATGATCAATCTTTTCTGTCAGCGCTCTTGTTTCCTGACAGTATTTTGATCATCTTCCACTCCTGTCATAAAATTTTGTTATGACATTGCTTGAAATGTTAGACTTTCATTGTTTCTCCATAATTGCTTTGGCACTTATGCTACTTCTCAGTTGGAGCAATGAAAAAAGAGATGCTGGAGAATTTGAGAATTCACACACACACACACACATGCACACACACACACACACACACACACACACACACACACACACACACACAATGGAGCTGGCCACAGAACAGACTGCAATCAGCCCCTCTTCCCTTCTCCTCCCTCTGCTCCCTCGCTCCCTGCCCTCATCCTTACCCAAACAGCATTCATCACATTCGCTCCAGTCCTACTCCCTGTGTTCTTAATCTCAGTTCATGCCCTTTATGCCCCTGCCCCCACTTGGCCCTCCACACACACACACACACACACACACAC